>OY726526.1:34399821-35047321 GCA_963383655.1 Bathymodiolus septemdierum | reverse complement strand
CTGACTAATAATTGTTTCTGAAGACATTTACATGTATAAAGGTAAATTCTGTAAGAGGTTCACTCCTCTACCTAGTATACTAGTATAGGAACTATAGTAGGTTCATATCCACCTCCTCTGACTGCGTGGGAGGACATGTCCTGTGAGGCTGACTAATGATTGTTTCTGAAGACATTTACATGTATAAAGGTAAATTCTGTAAGAGGTATGCTCCTCTACCTAAGATACTAGTATAGGAACTATAGTAGGTTCATATCCACCTCCTCTGACTGTGTGGGAGGACATGTCCTGTGAGGCTGACTAATAATTGTTTCTGAAGACATTTACATGTATAAAGGTAAATTCTGTAAGAGGTTCACTCCTCTACCTAGTATACTAGTATAGGAACTATAGTAGGTTCATATCCACCTCCTCTGACTGTGTGGGAGGACATGTCCTGTGAGGCTGACTAATAATTGTTTCTGAAGACATTTGCATGTATAAAGGTAAATTCTGTAAGAGGTTCACTCCTCTACCTAGTATACTAGTATAGGAACTATAGTAGGTTCATATCCACCTCCTCTGACTGCGTGGGAGGACATGTCCTGTGAGGCTGACTAATGATTGTTTCTGAAGACATTTACATGTATAAAGGTAAATTCTGTAAGAGGTTCACTCCTCTACCTAGTATACTAGTATAGGAACTATAGTAGGTTCATATCCACCTCCTCTGACTGCGTGGGAGGACATGTCCTGTGAGGCTGACTAATGATTGTTTCTGAAGACATTTACATGTATAAAGGTAAATTCTGTAAGAGTTTTACTCCTCTACCTAAGATACTAGTATAGGAACTATAGTAGGTTCATATCCACCTCCTCTGACTGCATGGGAGGACATGTCCTGTGAGGCTGACTAATAATTGTTTCTGAAGACATTTACATGTATAAAGGTAAATTCTGTAAGAGGTTCACTCCTCTACCTAGTATACTAGTATAGGAACTATAGTAGGTTCATATCCACCTCCTCTGACTGTGTGGGAGGACATGTCCTGTGAGGCTGACTAATGATTGTTTCTGAAGACATTTACATGTATAAAGGTAAATTCTGTAAGAGGTTCACTCCTCTACCTAGTATACTAGTATAGGAACTATAGTAGGTTCATATCCACCTCCTCTGACTGTGTGGGAGGACATGTCCTGTGAGGCTGACTAATGATTGTTTCTGAAGACATTTACATGTATAAAGGTAAATTCTGTAAGAGGTTCACTCCTCTACCTAAGATACTAGTATAGGAACTATAGTAGGTTCATATCCACCTCCTCTGACTGCGTGGGAGGACATGTCCTGTGAGGCTGACTAATAATTGTTTCTGAAGACATTTACATGTATAAAGGTAAATTCTGTAAGAGGTATGCTCCTCTACCTAAGATACTAGTATAGGGACTATAGTAGGTTCATATCCACCTCCTCTGACTGCGTGGGAGGACATGTCCTGTGAGGCTGACTAATAATTGTTTCAGAAGACATTTACATATAAAGGTAAATTCTGTAAGAGGTATGCTCCTCTACCTAAGATACTAGTATAGAAACTATAGTAGGTTCATATCTACCTCATCTCACTGCGTGGGAGGACATCTCCTTTAGACCAGATGATGGAGTTTTAGTTTGCAATGCAAGAAAAGTCCAGGGATTGAATCACATCGCAGACTTCACATTTTTCAGAATATGCTATACTGTTATAATACAAAGTACATCTGTATATTTCAAATGAAGCTGTCATATTTTTGTTTATCTTTTAACCCAATGATGTCCTATTTTTATTTACCCTTTAACCCAATGATACTAACTAGGTACATTTTGTGATATGTAGACCTAAACATTTAAGGGTTAGTGGTTAGGGTTATAGTGTTTAACGCCACTTTCAACAATATTTCAGTTATATCGTGGTGGTCAGTTTTATTGGTGGAGGAAACCAGAGTACCCAGAGAAAACCACTGATCTGCACTAAGTCACTGACAAACTTTATCACATAATGTTGTATCGAGTATACCTTCCCATGAGCTGGATTCAAACTCACAACTACCATATGATCATGACCACGATGGCCCCTTGCTCTTATATGTATGTAAATGAGCTGTTGTGAATCTGTTTTTTTCTGATATCAAGAGTATAAATAAATATATTCAGAAAAAATTATTAGCTGCTTCATCAAACAAGAATTTACAAGTGATCTAAATATTGACTTCTGTAGCCTCTAATTTTTATAGTACTAGTATGCCATTGTAGCTCTAACAGAATATTGAGTTTTAACTCACCCAAATGATTAAAATAAATAAATTATGAGAAAAAAAGTTTAAATATTAAATTGACCGATTTATAAAAAACATCCATTCAAATATAATGTCACACCTATACAGCTGTTGTTAATTGATAAAAACATCCATTCAAATATAATGTCACACCTATACAACTGTTGTTAATTGATAAAAACATCCATTCAAATATAATGTCACACCTATACAGCTGTTGTTAATTGATAAAAACATCCATTCAAATATAATGTCACACCTATACAGCTGTTGTTAATTGATAAAAACATCCATTCAAATATAATGTCACACCTATACAGCTGTTGTTAATTGATAAAAACATCCATTCAAATATAATGTCACACCTATACAGCTGTTGTTAATTGATAAAAACATCCATTCAAATATAATGTCACACCTATACAGCTGTTGTTAATTGATAAAAACATCCATTCAAATATAATGTCACACCTATACAGCTGTTGTTAATTGATAAAAACATCCATTCAAATATAATGTCACACCTATACAGCTGTTGTTAATTGATAAAAACATCCATTCAAATATAATGTCACACCTATACAGCTGGTGTTAATTGATTATAATGTCACACCTATACAGCTGGTGTTAATTGATTATAATGTCACACCTATACAGCTGGTGTTAATTGATTATAATGTCACACCTATACAGCTGGTGTTAATTGATTATAATCATGCAAACTGTGACCTAATTTATATTAATTACTTATACCTGTAATTAATATACAGGTAATACATGTAACATATTGTTCTGACAATTATAATGTATTGTCTACATGTATATGTATATGGTTTGATTTCTGGCGTTTAACGCCACTTTCAACAATATTTCAGTTATATTGTGGTGGTCAGTTTTATTGGTGGAGGAAACCAGAGAAAACCACCAACCTGTCGCAAGTCACTGACAAACTTTATCACATAATGTTGCATCAAGTACACCTCGTACATGTATATGAGATACCATTTATGGTTGTATACAGCACGCATGTGTTATACACACATCATTTTCCAATCACTGATTGCAATAGTTGTAGATGTTTGAATTTTTGTAAATAATATTCACCCATGGCTTGTCAAAATTTATCTGAACAAGAAAAAGTTTGTGAGGAACTTGTGAAAGCTCATCTTGTGTCTTCAGATACTCAGTTTTCATCCACAAATAAATACAAACATTATATGATCAAGTTTATCAGTGACTTGCAACAGTTCGGTGGTTTTCTCCGGGTACTCTGGTTTTCTTCACCAACAAAACTGACCGCCATGATATAAACTGAAATATTGTTGAAAGTGGTGTTAAATACCAGAAATCTTGATCTTAATGATTCTACATCATGGTCTGGTCTAGTTTTACAAAACAACAGTGCTAATTAGGAACCAACTATTATCTTATCTTGAGGGAGGGCTGGGCAATAACAGCAGTGCTAATTAGGAACCGACTATTATCTTATCTTGAGGGAGGGCTGGGCAATAACAAGTGCTAATTAGGAACCAACTATTATCTTATCTTGAGGGGGGGCTGGGCAATAACAACAGCGCTAATTAGGAACTAACTATTATCTTATCTTGAGGGAGGGCTGGCATTATTTGATCAGACATATAAAAAAAAACATTTCAGAGTTGATACATATATTTATTTTTAAATGCATAAAGAACATTTATAGGAAAAATAGGATGAAAAGGGGGGATGTTGAGGCATAAAAAAATATTTGGAACAACAGAAGACATTATTTTCCCAGATCCCTCCCCTCCCCAAATAAGAAAATGGATGATCCCTGTGTCCTGTGAAATTTATATTTAAAAAAAATGTTCCTTTCTCAAATAAGAATTTATAAAGGGTGTTTATAACATCATTGTTCTTGTCTAGACAAAAAATATATAAAAAGTAAATATATTTATACACTACTTTGAATATTGATTACAGATATAATATTATTGTTACCTTTTATCAGGTAAATATTAATATAGGTATACATGTAAATGTTATTAAGAATGTAGGTCGATATAAAACAATAGTATAAACTTACCACGTAATTGTCAATTTGATCAAAATATTTGCAGTAACATTTTGAAGTTAAAGCGATGAAGTTCAACAAAATGTCATTGACCATTACAGATATATTGTCTTGTTTGTACGATATTTAGTTTATATGATGTACAGAAATGGATTCAATACGACTCTTTAAAGTTGAAGATTGTGAAGGAAATTATTAAAGCCTTTATTTTAGAATGAAAAGCGTGATTGATTTTCGTATTATTTGAAGGTTTGTTACTTATAATTAATTAAGAATGAAATGTAAGGTATAAATTACAACTAATAAGACTTCATTTTAAGCTGAATAGACTTGAAGTCTTTGGGTGTTTTTCATTTTGGTTATGAATTTTTACAGTGCAGAAAATAATGAAGTCAAACTTGTTTTGGGGCTTAATGTGGCTTAGGCTTTAAAATAAAATATTAAATTTTATGGTAAAATATCAAATATTGGATGATCAAAACTCTTCAATTAAAGAACTTACATGTATTGATAAGTACAGTGATTTATTTAAAGAAGAATTGTGAAGTTATAAAAGTGGTTTACATTGTCACATTCACTCAAGAATTGTGAAATTATAAAAGTGGTTTACATTGTCACATTTACATTGTCACATTCACTTGCTCCAATTCTTTAAGACAAACAAAATTATATTTTGAATAAATAAAGAATTAAATTATTAATATTTTTTGCATCGGCTGTGTAGCATTGTGATGGACGGTCTCTCTTCCTGTTTTCTAGATCTTGACTTTGTTTTACTCTTTGAAAATAATACCTTTTAGTGCTACAGTTCCTCAGCTGTGTGTTATCTTGTGGTAAGAATACCTTTTAGTGCTACGGTTTCTCAGCTGTGTGTTATCTTGTGGTAAGAATACCTTTTAGTGCTACGGTTCCTCAGCTGTGTGTTATCTTGTGGTAAGAATACCTTTTAGTGCTACGGTTCCTCAGCTGTGTGTTATCTTGTGATAAGAATACCTTTTAGTGCTACGGTTCCTCAGCTGTGTGTTATCTTGTGGTAAGAATACCTTTTAGTGCTACGGTTCCTCAGCTGTGTGTTATCTTGTGGTAAGAATACCTTTTAGTGCTACGGTTCCTCAGCTGTGTGCTATCTTGTGGTAAGAATACCTTTTAGTGCTACGGTTCCTCAGCTGTGTGTTATCTTGTGATAAGAATACCTTTTAGTGCTACGGTTCCTCAGCTGTGTGTTATCTTGTGGTAAGAATACCTTTTAGTGCTACGGTTCCTCAGCTGTGTGTTATCTTGTGGTAAGAATACCTTTTAGTGCTACGGTTCCTCAGCTGTGTGCTATCTTGTGGTAAGAATACCTTTTAGTGCTACGGTTCCTCAGCTGTGTGTTATCTTGTGATAAGAATACCTTTTAGTGCTACGGTTCCTCAGCTGTGTGTTATCTTGTGGTAAGAATACCTTTTAGTGCTACGGTTCCTCAGCTGTGTGTTATCTTGTGGTAAGAATACCTTTTAGTGCTACGGTTCCTCAGCTGTGTGCTATCTTGTGGTAAGAATACCTTTTAGTGCTACGGTTCCTCAGCTGTGTGTTATCTTGTGATAAGAATACCTTTTAGTGCTACGGTTCCTCAGCTGTGTGTTATCTTGTGGTAAGAATACCTTTTAGTGCTACGGTTCCTCAGCTGTGTGTTATCTTGTGGTAAGAATACCTTTTAGTGCTATGGTTCCTCAGCTGTGTGCTATCTTGTGGTAAGAATACCTTTTAGTGCTACGGTTCCTCAGCTGTGTGTTATCTTGTGATAAGAATACCTTTTAGTGCTACGGTTCCTCAGCTGTGTGTTATCTTGTGGTAAGAATACCTTTTAGTGCTACGGTTCCTCAGCTGTGTGTTATCTTGTGGTAAGAATACCTTTTAGTGCTACGGTTCCTCAGCTGTGTGTTATCTTGTGGTAAGAATACCTTTCAGTGCTACGGTTCCTCAGCTGTGTGTTATCTTGTGGTAAGAATATCTTTTAGTGCTACGGTTCCTCAGCTGTGTGTTCTTGTGGTAAGAATACCTTTTAGTGCTACGGTTCCTCAGCTGTGTTATCTTGTGGTAAGAATACCTTTTAGTGCTACGGTTCCTCAGCTGTGTGTTATCTTGTGGTAAGAATACCTTTTAGTGCTACGGTTCCTCAGCTGTGTGTTATCTTGTGGTAAGAATACCTTTTAGTGCTACGGTTCCTCAGCTGTGTGTTATCTTGTGGTAAGAATACCTTTTAGTGCTACGGTTCCTCAGCTGTGTGTTATCTTGTGGTAAGAATACCTTTTAGTGCTACGGTTCCTCAGCTGTGTGTTATCTTGTGGTAAGAATACCTTTTAGTGCTACGGTTCCTCAGCTGTGTGTTATCTTGTGGTAAGAATACCTTTTAGTGCTACGGTTCCTCAGCTGTGTGTTATCTTGTGGTAAGAATACCTTTTAGTGCTACGGTTCCTCAGCTGTGTGTTATCTTGTGGTAAGAATACTTTTTAGTGCTACGGTTCCTCAGCTGTGTGTTATCTTGTGGTGACATTGTCATCAGTGTACTTTTCGTTTCTTTGGAACTTTCTTCCTTACGAACACAACTTATTCTTGAGTTAAAATCCAATGACTTCCGAATTATTTAACAAAGTTAATTTCTATTGCATGCAAAAATTCAATATGGAAGTTGTTTGTGTGTGTGTGAATTTATTTCTCAAGATATGGTTCTTTTCTAGCTGTAGAATCGTAGCTCTTCACATTTTTGGTTTTTTTTTTGGTTGTCATAGAAAAAAATGTTGTAGAGATACGGTTTGCAGCTAGGTCTTTTTTCAAATTAATCATACTATGATTTGATTGGACAATATAAACAATGAACCAGTAACTTTTTCTGTATGCCTGATTGCATTGTCATATAAAATATGCAGGTTTTTTTGGGGTTTTTTTAGAGTTATGCCCCTTTTATTTTAACTTGATGATATTTGAGGGTTGTTAGGGCTCATTTTGTGAAAACAAATCCTACAGTATGAATTGAATTATTTTCCAACTTTAGAACTGAAACTGTGATTTCAAATCCTATAAGATATAACTTAATATATTTTTTTTCATTTCGGACTGACTGCATCCACTTGGAGATTCGTATATCTCTTGAAGTAAACAACATCCTTTACTAACTTGAGGATAAAAGGGGGAGCACATTGTGCCATATCACAACAAGATACAAATAAACGAGGGGGCATCGTGGCCGTGATCGTATGGTAGTTAGATTTACAACTACCTATGCAATCAGTGCTTATCACCACTGATGTTGCATTGTGAGTTCGAATCTCGATCAGGGTGAGGTGTACAGCATTATGTGATAAAGTTTGTTAGTGACTTGCGACAGGTCGGTGGTTTTCTCCGGGTTCCCCAGTTTCCTCTACCAATAAAACTGACTGCCATGATATAACTGAAATATTGTTGAAAGTGGCATTAAACACCATAAAACCAAACCAAACCAAACAAATGAATGAGGGAAAGATTAATACATGTTTTATTAATACATGTTTTATTAATACATGTTTTATTATAATGTATAGTCATTTACAACTATCAATAATATATTTCAAAGACAATCATTTTCTTTTAAGTTTTTACTAAACAAATAATGCCTTTGATATTGACAACATTAATTTTGTAGATAAATGTATGATACTGTGTATCAGTAAAGAAAAGTATTGTAACAGGCATGCCATAACACAATATGATGTACTTGTTTGTGGTAGGTCATTGTATTGTTTTAGATCTATGGCATGTGGCTTTAAATAAAAAGATTACAAAAGATTTAACCCCTCTGAGAAAAAAAATCCAATTTGATTTGTCAAATAATCAGATTGGTCAAATTTAAATATGATTTATGACTTAAAATTAATAAGATAACCGCTCAGTTATTGTTATAAATATTAATTGTTAATGAAGATGTTACCGTGGTGATAAACAGCTGTAGATATCAGATTTGGAACAAGTACTGTATATAGAAATAAATGCCAGCTATGATCATTTGTACTGGTTCACAGTACTTGTCAGTTATTTTTTTAAATAACATGTCTAAAATGACATTTGAAACATAAAAATTTAACTATTAATTTAATAAAAACATATTTAAATTTTGTGTCGGTTGTCTTTAAATGCACAAAAATATGAATGGAATAAAAATGTAGATATATACTTTTTGTGATGATGCATTTCTGAAATAACCTTCATCAGGTACGCTCAAAGTTGAAAGATTGGAAAGACAAAATCGGTTCATGTCACCTATTCCTGATTGAAGAGAACATTAGTAATTAAAATTATTTAGGAACTATAAATTTGAAATGAATGGAAGTTAATATCTAAGATAATGTTGTACCAATATAACATTAGTCATTATATTAGAGAGAGTATATCTTTAATAAGGACTTGTAGGGTTATAATAGCATTATACAATTTGTTGTTACCAGGTGTTGAATAAGTGATAATATTATAATGTTCATCAACCAAAATATTTAATAAGGAAGATATTATAACAGTAAGATCTCAAGTGAGTTTTTTTTTTAATTTGTGATTTTTTTATTGATATGATTTAAGCAAAACCTCATTTTGAGAGATAAAATGGAGACCTTGATCCAGAAAGAATATACTGTATTCATTAATATAATTTTTTTTGTCTACTTCACAAGTGAATCTATCCTTTATAGGATATCCTGTCTTTCCTTACCTAATGAATTCATCTTTCATATGGTACCCTGTCTCTTTCACTAGTAAATGTACGGATACCTTTCCTATGGTACTTTGTGTCTTCTTCACTAGTTAATCTACTGGTACCTTTCCTATGGTACTCTGTGTCTTCTTCACTAGTTAATCTACGGATACCTTTCCTATGGTACTTTGTGTCTTCTTCACTAGTTAATCTACTGGTACCTTTCCTATGGTACTCTGTGTCTTCTTCACTAGTTAATCTACTGATACCTTTCCTATGGTACTTTGTGTCTTCTTCACTAGTTAATCTACTGATACCTTTCCTATGGTACTCTGTGTCTTCTTCACTAGTTAATCTACGGATACCTTTCCTATGGTACTTTGTGTCTTCTTCACTAGTTAATCTACTGGTACCTTTCCTATGGTACTCTGTGTCTTCTTCACTAGTTAATCTACTGATACCTTTCCTATGGTACTTTGTGTCTTCTTCACTAGTTAATCTACTGATACCTTTCCTATGGTACTTTGTGTCTTCTTCACTAGTTAATCTACTGATACCTTTCCTATGGTACTTTGTGTCTTCTTCACTAGTTAATCTACTGGTACCTTTCCTATGGTACTCTGTGTCTTCTTCACTAGTTAATCTACTGGTACCTTTCCTATGGTACTTTGTGTCTTCTTCACTAGTTAATCTACTGGTACCTTTCCTATGGTACCCTGTGTCTTCTTCACTAGTTAATCTACTGGTACCTATCCTATGGTACCCTGTCTCTTTCACTAGTAAATATACGGATACCTTTCCTATGGTACTCTGTGTCTTCTTCACTAGTTAATCTACTGGTACCTTTCCTATGGTACTTTGTGTCTTCTTCACTAGTTAATCTACTGGTACCTTTCCTATGGCACTTTGTGTCTTCTTCACTAGTTAATCTACTGGTACCTTTCCTATGGTACTTTGTGTATTCTTCACTAGTTAATCTACTGGTACCTTTCCTATGGTACTTTGTGTCTTCTTCACTAGTTAATCTACTGGTACCTTTCCTATGGTACTTTGTGTCTTCTTCACTAGTTAATCTACTGGTACCTTTCCTATGGTACTTTGTGTATTCTTCACTAGTTAATCTACTGGTACCTTTCCTATGGTACTTTGTGTCTTCTTCACTAGTTAATCTACTGGTACCTTTCCTATGGTACTCTGTGTCTTCTTCACTAGTTAATCTACTGGTACCTTTCCTATGGTACTCTGTGTCTTCTTCACTAGTTAATCTACTGGTACCTTTCCTATGGTACTCTGTGTCTTCTTCACTAGTTAATCTACTGGTACCTTTCCTATGGTACTCTGTGTTTTCTTCACTAGTTAATCTACTGGTACCTTTCCTATGGTACTCTGTGTCTTCTTCACTAGTTAATCTACTGGTACCTTTCCTATGGTACTCTGTGTCTTCTTCACTAGTTAATCTACTGGTACCTTTCCTATGGTACCCTGTCTCTTTCACCAGTGAATATACTTTCTTGTATCACTTGAAAAGAAGACAAAACGCTCAGAAATTGGCCTACATTGTAGATAATATACAAATTTAAGTAAAAAAAAATCTTTCCTTTGCCCAATTATCCTTGAGACTAAAACATGGTACAAGGTGATCATATGTCACCTCATTTATTTATTTAAAGGACAAATCTAAAATGATGCACATCAATTGTTATATGATTAAATATAAAGTTATTTATGGCTTGTTAAATGTAATTACAGCATATTCCATTGACCTCACAAATAAACAACAGGATATGGTTTCAACGGATGTTAAACATAGGCCAAGGATATGGTTTATTGTCATCTACATATTGTAATTATCTCTGGTAGGCCAAGGATTATGGTTTATTGTCATCTACATATTGTAATTATCTCTGATAGACCAAGGATTATGGTTTATTGTCATCTACATATTGTAATTATCTCTGGTAGACCAAGGATTATGGTTTATTGTCATCTACATCTTGTTATCTCTGGTAGGCCAAGGATTATGGTTTATTGTCATCTACATATTATAATTATCTCTGGTAGGCCAAGGATTATGGTTTATTGTCATCTACATCTTGTTATCTCTGGTAGGCCAAGGATTATGGTTTATTGTCATCTACATCTTGTTATCTCTGGTAGACCAAGGATTATGGTTTATTTTCATCTACATATTGTAATTATCTCTGGTAGACCAAGGATTATGGTTTATTGTCATCTACATATTGTAATTATCTCTGGTAGGTCAAGGATTACGGTTTATTGTCATTAACATATTATAATTATCTCTGGTAGGCCAAGGATTATGGTTTATTGTCATCTACATCTTGTTATCTCTGGTAGGCCAAGGATTATGGTTTATTGTCATCTACATCTTGTTATCTCTGGTAGGCCAAGGATTATGGTTTATTGTCATCTACATATTATAATTATCTCTGGTAGGCCAAGGATTATGGTTTATTGTCATCTACATATTGTAATTATCACTGGTAGGCCAAGGATATGGTTTATTGTCATCTACATATTGTAATTATCTCTGGTAGGCCAAGGATTATGGTTTATTGTCATCTACATCTTGTAATTATCTCTGGTAGGCCAAGGATTATGGTTTATTGTCATCTACATATTATAATTATCTCTGGTAGGCCAAGGATTATGGTTTATTGTCATC
Organism: Bathymodiolus septemdierum; assembly: GCA_963383655.1. Classification (NCBI taxonomy): domain Eukaryota; kingdom Metazoa; phylum Mollusca; class Bivalvia; order Mytilida; family Modiolidae; genus Bathymodiolus; species Bathymodiolus septemdierum. Next base: position 35,035,594 of record OY726526.1, on the reverse strand, counting down.
TACATATTGTAATTATCTCTGGTAGACCAAGGATTATGGTTTATTTTCATCTACATATTGTAATTATCTCTGGTATGCCAAGGATTATGGTTTATTGTCATCTACATATTATAATTATCTCTGGTAGGCCAAGGATTATGGTTTATTGTCATCTACATATTGTAATCATCTCTGGTAGACCAAGGATTATGGTTTATTTTCATCTACATATTGTAATTATCTCTGGTAGACCAAGGATTATGGTTTATTGTCATCTACATATTGTAATTATCTCTGGTAGGCCAAGGATTATGGTTTATTGTCATCTACATATTGTAATTATCTCTGATAGACTAAGGATTATGGTTTATTGTCATCTACATATTGTAATTATCTCTGGTAAACCAAGGATTATGGTTTATTGTCATCTACATCTTGTTATCTCTGGTAGGCCAAGGATTATGGTTTATTGTCATCTACATATTATAATTATCTCTGGTAGGCCAAGGATTATGGTTTATTTTCATCTACATATTGTAATTATCTCTGGTAGACCAAGGATTATGGTTTATTGTCATCTACATATTGTAATTATCTCAGGTAGACCAAGGATTATGGTTTATTGTCATCTACATATTGTAATTATCTCAGGTAGACCAAGGATTATGGTTTATTGTCATCTACATATTGTAATTATCTCTGGGTTTATTGTCATCTACATATTGTAATTATCTCTGGTTTTATCATGTTTATTACATGCTTTATTTTTTATTAGAAAGCAATTATCTAGATTGAACTTTGACCTTTGCAGAAATTACATTGTAATAGTAATAATTATAATTCATCTGTAAAAGTAGATTTCTTCCTGGGTTTTTTTTCATCAATGATGACACTTAGAACAATTTGTGTGTGCTTTTAATTGTTTGATTGCTTTGTTAATTCATTAAATATACAGTAAAACTTATGTGACATTCCAAGGGAATACTGAAAAAGGGTCACAGACAGGTGGTTGCTAAATACATGTTTAATTAATATGAAATGCACTGTGAAGGGATATTAAGGGAACGACCATTTAACTTGAAGGGGGGGGGGGGTTATGTTTTTTTTCTTAAAAAAATATTCTGATTCCCAATGTTGCTGAAAAAAATATTCTGATTTTGGTGGAGGGAAAAAAAAAATTTGATTCAGAGTTTTTGTCATATAACCTAATATTAAATTCTGGAAAAAAATTTGCGCTTCACGCAACAAAAAAAATAAATATTCTAACTCTTGTGTTGTCGGAAAAAAAATTCTGAACAAAACAAAAAACCATAACCCCCCCCATTCAAGTTAAATGGTCGGTCCCTAAAACAAGGTCACATAATACAAGTTATTGCTTAATAGAGGTGGTCACTTAAGCAGGTTTTACCATACAAGTATTATGTACATCAAGTTTACAGCCTTTCTTGTGTAGAGACATTTGAGACGCAGAATTTGTTGAATTTATAGAGACTTTGATTTATAATTTATTTCTTCTTCTTCATCGATGCATTGTATATGGGGGGAGGGGGGCATCATGGCTGTGATCGTATGGTACATGTAGTTGGATTTACAACTACCTATGCAGTCAGTACCTATCACCGCTGATGTTGTTAGTTCGAATCTAGATCAGGGCGAGGTGTACAACATTTTGTGATAAAGTTTGTTAGTGATCAACTTGAGACAGGTCTGTGGATTTCTCAGGGTCCTCTGGTTTCTTCCACAAAAAAACTGACTGCCATGATATAACTGAAATATTGTTGAAAGTGGCGTTAAACACCATCAACAAACAAAAAAACCCATTGTATATGGAGTTGACTCTTCACAGAACTTTATACTCAGTGCATGCAGTGATGAAGACTAAAAACTGTAAATACACAAGTATACAACTAGAAATGTTACTATATGTATATGATATAGATCCTTAACTGTTTCAAAACACTAAATTGTTCCTCCCTCTACAGACTTTTCCAGTGTCAGTCATAACTTGTTTATCCTGTTGTCATGTTGCTCCCTCATTTCTGTATAATTTTTATTTATTGTGGAACTTTTTCTCATCCTGAATATGCATGAAATATTTGCCGCTGGACGTTTTACAACCAACAATCAATCATATCTGGTACCCTGGAACTGTGTCCAGTTGGCTCCTAAAAGTCTCCATTGAAGTCATGTTATTCAGGAGAAATCTTGTTATTACATACCTACACCAGTCAAGACCAGATAAAGGGCAAGGGTGTGGTGGACATCAGATATGATGTGTTTCTTATTATATAATATATGTCTGAACTTTGATGGATTTTATGTTCTTTAAGAATTAGCACAAGCCAATATTTGTTTATTCTTTTTTGATAATGTATTCTCGTACAAATTAACTTATATATTCATTTCTCTTACTAAAACGTTCAAGAGATATTGAATAATGAACCAGTTGTTAAAGTACATGATAAACTATATGATAATTAGATATAGTGTAAATCTCCCGCCCGGGTTTTAACAAATGAAGTTTTTAAAAACCATTGAACTGTTGTTGTAATTTGATTTCATTATTGTTTTTTCGTGTTATGTGTGAACTTTATTGATTAGAATAGACGATTATGTAAAACAAATTGAATCACGTCCTCCCTTTTAAATAAAGATAGTATTCATTTAAACAGTTTCATATTCTTAAAGATTATTAAATACTGGAGTCAGTCTATAATCGTGTTCATTAAAAGTGCTTAATGCCGTAATTGTTGTAAATAATAACTTTACAAGAAATGGTAGATATTTGTAATTATGTGTGAATGGTTATGGTTTATGGTGTTTAATGCCACTTTCAACAATATTTCAGTTATATCGTGACGTAATTATGTGTGAAGATTTTTCAGTTATGCAAAGATCTACCTATTTAAGCTGTTGTATATAAAAACAATTCTAGAATCTTCTGCTATTTTAAAATCTGCATCCACATGAACTATGAACAAATTACTCTTCAACTGCAACATTTTTAACGCATGAATTTTTTGGAAGTAAAACGATATTTTGGATGGATTGATGTCCTACTGAAAAATGATGTATGGTACAGAAATTGATGGTGCAGAAATGGGGGAAGATTCAGTGTTTGAGTGCATGTGTAGAAAGGAGTTTAAGTCTAATTTTTGAAGAAAAACATGTTATTTTTCTGGAGGTTTAAACTGATGTAGGTCGTGGACAGTTTTCACTATGTACATGTATAAAAGTTTAACATGTCAAAATTATATTATGTAATGGTTATATAGGTAAATGTCAAATTTTTAAATTTAAGTGGTAAAAATGTTTGATATTTTTATGAATAGAGAGATAAAATTGTTCCTCAAAACTTCATCTACTATATAATATTTTATTATTGGATTGAGCCAATCGGAACTGAATGATAAGGGCCATATTTTGAAAATCTGTCCAGGACCAGTTATATGTCAATAACTAACCTACATGTTAAAATTCTGTGTCATTCCATGTTTTTAATGTTAATGATATAATTTTATCCTGTTACATGATAAAAGGTCGAAAGTTAAAAGGCATTGTGGTAATTAGGACATAATTTTAGATAATAGGAAAGTTTTATAAATAACAGATTATTTCCTGTTGTTCTGAGGGTAAGATAAAGTCTATAAATCTAGAGTAGTTGTACATATAAGATTGTAACTCTCTCTGGGAACAAAATTGTAAGTTTTTTTTTAATATTTTGTGACATTTAAGAGATTATTTACCTAATAATTAAATTTTCATGTTAAAGTTGACATTTATGGAAAAGAAAAAAAAAATGGTAGTTTTGAAAAACAAAGTAACATATTTTTCACTTTTAATATCTTCTTTTTTCTTTTCTTTTTTAATGCCCTTTTTTTCAGTAATAAATTATGTAAAATTGCATGAGAAATTTGATGATATTTCTGAAAGGGTGATTATATATTGTATTATGAAAATATATTAACGTGAGACATCAAAAATCACTGAACATTCAAATTTCTTAAAACCACCAACTCAAACGTCACGTAGAACAAGATGAATGACAGAAAATAGACAACTTTTATCTGATGAAAAGGAACCACTGATTACCTCCCTTTATAAAACTGACACAGACATCAACATGCCTTTTTATTTTTATAAAATTTCACAAAATGACAAAAAATTAAAACTCCAAGAAGTTTTATTATGAGAAGTAAGGTAAATAAGATTGCAAGTAAGAAATATAATATCTGGAGATAATATTACTGTCACTATACAATAGTAAATACCTGTACATAGTTGTCTTTTAATCCACCTTTCTTTTTATTTACAGATATATACATAACTAGACACACACAGCAGATTTCGTAGTGAATTTTAGCTGGATTTTAATTTCGTTGAATATTTTTGTTGAAGTCATGGAAACATATTATTTTATAAGAGTTCTGAAGGATACGATTGAAAAGAAATTACAGTTTTCGTTGCAATACAATTACCCATAATTCCTGGAATTAAGTTGTGGTTTTCGAATTGGATGACAATTATCTTTAAGCAATTTTTTATGATATTTCTAGATTTAATTTTATTTTAAAAATGGAGTTAAAAGTTCGAGTGGATGGAATTTCTAGAATAGTTTGTGGTGTTACGGAGAGTACAACTTGTCAAGATGTTGTCATTGCCTTAGCGCATGCAATGGGTAGAACTGGAACTTTTACTTTGATAGAAAAATGGAGGGAGAATGAACGCCCACTCAATAAGGCAGAGTTTCCTGTAAGAGTTCTACAAAAGTGGGGTGAATATGCAAATGAGGTACAGCTACTGCTTCAGCAGTCTGACCAATCAAATAAACAATTACAGCAGGAAAGTTTAAAGGAGCAGGTGAAATCCAAAGATAATTTCAAGCACAAATTTACACCCCCTCCTCAAAAGGAGGGACCAGTTCGTAGATCTTTGACATTCAGTGGAGCACATAATGTGGCTCTCCCTGCCGCAAAACGGAAAGAACAGCAGCAAAATTTACATAAACTACAGAACATTTCAGAAAAGGAAAACTTCGGAGACATTGCATTAACTCAAAACCTTCCAACATACAGATTCTCAAACTTACCTAAGCGTACCATGGATCAACCACATCAACCGCCCCTTCCATCAAACCCCCCTAAGCGTACCATGGATCAACCACATCAACCGCCCCTTCCATCAAACCCCCCTAAGCGTACTATGGATCAACCACATCAACCGCCCCTCCCATCAAACCCCCCTAAGCGTACTATGGATCAACCACATCAACCGCCCCTTCCATCAAACCCCCCAACCCCAACACCACATGGAACCAATCAACATCATCCTTACGCACAAGTGAGAAAAGTTACAAGAAATCAGAATCCTATAGACTCACAAATGATATCCCATCATTCCCATCCTCAGCCACAGGAAGTGACACATTATGGAAATCGTTCTGAGAATCATATGCAACAGCAAGGCCAATCAAATATGAGAACAGATTCTGCAAACAAATATAATGGAGAATCTATTGACAATTCACGTGTAACAGCTGGGACAGCTCAAAATAAATACCCAGCAACACGAGCTGGTGGCAGTCCTTTAAGAAAATCACCTACCAAAATTGCCTCCCCTGTTTCACCGACAAATTCAGGGGGGCAAAGCCCAAGTCTTTCATTGTATAATAAGAACAGACAATCGGCATTCTCGCCTGTTATTCCACGTCAAAAATCTCCAAACAATCAGAAAAATTTAACGAACGGTGATTTAGATTTCCGAGTGTATAGTCCTGAGAATGAACGACCCGATGTTGTTGAATATGATTTAGATAGCAATTTCCCTGATTTATACTCAAAGCAGAGACAAAAGACTGTTCTGGAAGAATATTGTATGCCCGGTGAAGATGTAATGAGTTCTCCAGTTCAGGAGGTAAAAAAAGTGGAGGAGGATCAAGAATTTATAAAAATGCACGAGTTGATAACTAGACAACAAGAAAGAATAAAACATCAGGAATCACAGCTTGAAATCATAAACTCAGGTATGTCTTAAATTATACAGAACTTCAACAATGTAAAACCTCCATGAGTTCAGTAAAACCTGTCTAAACCAAACCCTGCCCATGATAAACAGCAATCCTGTCTAAACCAAACCCTGCCCATGATAAACAGTAATCCTGTCTAAACCAAACCCTGCCCATGATAAACAGCAATCCTGTCTAAACCAAACCCTGCCCATGATAAACAGCAATCCTGTCTAAACCAAACCCTGCCCATGATAAACAGCAATCCTGTCTAAACCAAACTATGATCATGATATCAACAGCAGTCCTGTCTAAACCAAACTCTGATCATGATAAACAGCAATCCTGTCTAAACCAAACCCTGATCATGATATAAACAGCAATCCTGTCTAAACCAAACTCTGATCATGATATAAACAGCAATCCTGTCTAAACCAAACTCTGATCATGATATAAACAGCAATCCTGTCTAAACCAAACCCTGCCCATGATAAACAGCAATTCTGTCTAAACCAAACTATGATCATGATATAAACAGCAATCCTGTCTAAACCAAACTATGATCATGATATAAACAGCAATCCTGTCTAAACCAAACCCTGATCATGATATAAACAGCAATTCTGTCTAAACCAAACTATGATCATGATATAAACAGCAATCCTGTCTAAACCAAACTATGATCATGATATAAACAGCAATCCTGTCTAAACCAAACCCTGATCATGATATAAACAGCAATCCTGTCTAAACCAAACTCTGATCATGATATAAACAGCAATCCTGTCTAAACCACACCCTGATCATGATATAAACAGCAATCCTGTCTAAACCACACCCTGATCATGATATAAACAGCAATCCTGTCTAAACCAAACTCTGATCATGATATAAACAGCAATCCTGTCTAAACCACACCCTGATCATGATATAAACAGCAATCCTGTCTAAACCAAACTCTGATCATGATATAAACAGCAATCCTGTCTAAACCACACCCTGATCATGATATAAACAGCAATCCTGTCTAAACCAAACTCTGATCATGATATAAACAGCAATCCTGTCTAAACCACACCCTGATCATGATATAAACAGCAATCCTGTCTAAACCACACCCTGATCATGATATAAACAGCAATCCTGTCTAAACCAAGCCCTGATCATGATATAAACAGCAATCCTGTCTAAACCAAACTCTGATCATGATATAAACAGCAATCCTGTCTAAACCACACCCTGATCATGATATAAACAGCAATCCTGTCTAAACCACACACTGATCATGATATAAACAGCAATCCTGTCTAAACCAAACTCTGATCATGATATAAACAGCAATCTTGTCTAAACCACACCCTGATCATGATATAAACAGCAATCCTGTCTAAACCACACCCTGATCATGATATAAACAGCAATCCTGTCTAAACCAAACTATGATCATGATATAAACAGCAATCCTGTCTAAACCAAACTATGATCATGATATAAACAGCAATCCTGTCTAAACCAAACTCTGATCATGATATAAACAGCAATCCTGTCTAAACCACACCCTGATCATGATATAAACAGCAATCCTGTCTAAACCACACCCTGATCATGATATAAACAGCAATCCTGTCTAAACCAAACTATGATCATGATATAAACAGCAATCCTGTCTAAACCAAACTATGATCATGATATAAACAGACATCCTGTCTAAACCAAACTATGATCATGATATAAACAGCAATCCTGTCTAAACCACACCCTGATCATGATATAAACAGCAATCCTGTCTAAACCACACCCTGATCATGATATAAACAGCAATCCTGTCTAAACCAAACTCTGATCATGATATAAACAGCAATCCTGTCTAAACCACACCCTGATCATGATATAAACAGCAATCCTGTCTAAACCAAACTCTGATCATGATATAAACAGCAATCCTGTCTAAACCACACCCTGATCATGATATAAACAGCAATCCTGTCTAAACCACACCCTGATCATGATATAAACAGCAATCCTGTCTAAACCAAACTCTGATCATGATATAAACAGCAATCCTGTCTAAACCACACCCTGATCATGATATAAACAGCAATCCTGTCTAAACCACACCCTGATCATGATATAAACAGCAATCCTGTCTTAAACCAAGCCCTGATCATGATATAAACAGCAATCCTGTCTAAACCAAACCCTGATCATGATATAAACAGCAATCCTGTCTAAACCAAACTCTGATCATGATATAAACAGCAATCCTGTCTAAACCAAGCCCTGATCATGATATAAACAGCAATCCTGTCTAAACCAAACTCTGATCATGATATAAACAGCAATCCTGTCTAAACCAAACCCTGATCATGATATAAACAGCAATCCTGTCTAAACCAAACCCTATCATGATAAACAGCAATCCTGTCTAAACCAAACTCTGATCATGATATAAACAGCAATCCTGTCTAAACCAAACCCTGATCATGATAAACAGCAATCCTGTCTAAACCAAACCCTGATCATGATAAACAGCAATCCTGTCTAAACCAAACCCTATCATGATAAACAGCAATCCTGTCTAAACCAAACCCTGATCATGATATAAACAGCAATCCTGTCTAAACCAAACTCTGATCATGATAAACAGCAATCCTGTCTAAACCAAACCCTGATCATGATATAAACAGCAATCCTGTCTAAACCAAACCCTGATCATGATATAAACAGCAATCCTGTCTAAACCAAACTCTGATCATGATATAAACAGCAATCCTGTCTAAACCAAACCCTATCATGATCAACAGCAATCCTGTCTAAACCAAACCCTGATCATGATATAAACAGCAATCCTGTCTAAACCAAACCCTGATCATGATAAATAGCAATCCTGTCTAAACCAAACCCTGATCGTGATAAACAGCAATCCTGTCTAAACCAAACCGTGCTCATGATAAACAGCAATCCTGTGTAAACAGAACTTCAGATAAATTCCATTTTTTAAATTCTTTGTTAATTTAACCTGTATATACCAAAAACCTGTCTATTCCAAACACAAAAGTAGGTCACAAGGAGGTTTGGTTTAGACAGGTTTCACTGTATTTTCATATGTGAAAAATCCCACCAATATCAAACTACCTCTCATATCAAATCATTCTATATAAAAATCCCACCAATATCAAACTACCTCTCATATCAAATCATTCTATATAAAAATCCCACCAATATCAAACTACCTCTCATCATTCTATATAAAAATCCCACCAATATCAAACTACCTCTCATCATTCTATATAAAAATCCCATCAATATCAAACTACCTCTCATATCAAATCATTCTATATAAAAATCCCACCAATATCAAACTACCTCTCATATCAATTCATTCTGTATAAAAATCCCATCAATATCAAACCACCTCTCATATCAAATCATTCTATATAAAAATCCCATCAATATCAAACTACCTCTCATATCAAATCATTCTATATAAAAATCCCACCAATATCAAACTACCTCTCATATCAAATCATTCTATATAAAAATCCCACCAATATCAAACTACCTCTAATATCAAATCATTCTATATAAAAATCCCACCAATATCAAACTACCTCTAATATCAAATCATTCTATATAAAAATCCCACCAATATCAAACTACCTCTCATATCAAATCATTCTATATAAAAATCCCAACAATATCAAGCTACCTTTCATATCAAATCATTCTATATAAAAATCCCACCAATATCAAACTACCTCTCATATCAATTCATTCTATATAAAAATCCCATCAATATCAAACTACCTCTCATATCAAATCATTCTATATAAAAATCCCATCAATATCAAACTACCTCTCATATCAAATCATTCTATATAAAAATCCCACCAATATCAAACTACCTCTCATATCAAATCATTCTATATAAAAATCCCACCAATATCAAACTACCTCTCATATCAAATCATTCTATATAAAAATCCCACCAATATCAAACTACCTCTAATATCAAATCATTCTATATAAAAATCCCACCAATATCATCAAACTACCTCTAATATCAAATCATTCTATATAAAAATCCCATCAATATCAAACTACCTCTCATATCAAATCATTCTATATAAAAATCCCAACAATATCAAGCTACCTTTCATATCAAATCATTCTATATAAAAATCCCACCAATATCAAACTACCTCTCATATCAATTCATTCTATATAAAAATCCCATCAATATCAAACTACCTCTCATATCAAATCATTCTATATAAAAATCCCATCAATATCAAACTACCTCTCATATCAAATCATTCTATATAAAAATCCCACCAATATCAAACTACCTCTCATATCAAATCATTCTATATAAAAATCCCACCAATATCAAACTACCTCTCATATCAAATCATTCTATATAAAAATCCCACCAATATCAAACTACCTCTCATATCAAATCATTCTATATAAAAATCCCACCAATATCAAACTAACTCATCATTCTATATAAAAATCCCACCAATATCAAACTACCTCGCATATCAATTCATTCTATATAAAAATCCCACCAATATCAAGCTACCTCTCATATCAAATCATTCTATATAAAAATCCCACCAATATCAAACTACCTCTCATATCAAATCATTCTATATAAAAATCCCACCAATATCAAACTACCTCATATCAAATCATTCTATATAAAAATCCCACCAATATCAAACTACCTCTCATATTAAATCATTCTATATAAAAATCCCACCAATATCAAACTACCTCTAATATCAAATCATTCTATATAAAAATCCCACCAATATCAAACTACCTTTCATCAAATCATTCTATATAAAAATCCCACCAATATCAAACTACCTCTCATATCAAATCATTCTATATAAAAATCCCACCAATATCAAGCTACCTCTCATATCAAATCATTCTATATAAAAATCACATCAATATCAAACTACCTCTCATATCAAGTCATTCTATGCAAAAAAAGACCACAACATATGTCAATGAAAATAAGGTCGTGGCTTGGGACAGGCACATAAATGTGACGGGGTTAAACTGGTTAATGGGATCCAAAACCATCCCCCTTTTTTCTTTAATTATACAATGTAACTAATTTCACTCACTTTTCTGTATAAAACACTTTCATGGTAAATCAATATGAAAACCCAGTATTAAAAACAATCCAGACTGGGACCCTGTTTGAGATTTGACTGTTTATCCAATAAAAATCCAATCAGCAAATAATATAATGCAGTTCCCAATGTATTGTTTTGTTTTGTCATGTAACTGATAAAAAGAACTGGTTACTTCTCTGATTCATCTATCAAAGGGTTGTTAATGTAAATGTGAACAAAAAGAGTTTTCTGATCAAGAGTTCAGTGCTCTTTTGGTATATTAAACCATTTGTATGGATTTACGGTTGTATGATAAACATGGTACCGAGTGCAGTAGATCATGGGTCAGGTCAAACCAAAGACTATAAAAATGGTATTTGCTGCTTCCTGCTAAAGACAGTATTAAGGAATAAGACTGGATGGCTTGAAATCAGGATACTGTTTTCCATCTCTACCACAGACTGTTATTTCAGTGAGCTAGTACTATAAAAATCCAACAAAGCATGGTGGTCTAGTACAAGGAAGGCATGGTTATCATCATCTCATCAAAATATAACATATGTAAATATTTAAAATAAAAGGATAGATTTGATTTTGGTGTTTAATGCCACTTTCAGCAATATTTCAGCTATATCATGGCGATAAAAGGATAGAATAAAATTAGAAACTTATATAGTAGAAATATACAATGTAACACAAGCCTAGAAATATACAGTGTAATACAAGCCTAGAAATATACAATGTAACACAAGCCTAGAAATATACAGTGTAATACAAGCCTAGAAATATACAATGTAACACAAGCCTGCATTTTATAATACAAATTGATTTCTTTAAAAAAAAAAATGTAAAATTGCATAGAAAAAAAGCATGGCATCAGTACTTCTCATCAAAAATGATCTAGCTGAAAAGTTTAAGATACCGAAAGGGTAATCAGAATCCGTAAATCGATGGACAGACAACACAAAATGGCCAAAAGAAAAAGGACAAAAGGACAAGCAACAATCATATACATAAAACAGGAACAGGAACCCCACTAAAAAACACTGGGGGGGGGGGGAACTCAGTTGCTCCAGAAGGTAATAAGCAGTTCCTGTTGAAAAATGCTCACTTAATGTATAACCACAATCACTCAGTCACTGTCAAAAATGGACAAACTTTACATTAGCCTGTCTGATGAATTAACCATAGTATGTTGTATATACAAATGTAATGCACTTTGTTTTTGCTGCATATTGAATATTATTTGCATGAATAACATTAATTTTATTCTTGAAGTTTTATTTTCAACTACAGTTACATCAGTAACCATGGTATTACATGTTATTTTTTTTACAGAAATAACTTCATTGGAGAAAAAAGATATTGAACAAGCCAATGAGTTAATTAAGCTGGCAGATGAAAAACTCAAATTGGAGCAAAAACAAAAACAGTTTGAATCTGAACTTTCTAAGCTTGAACCTACTAAATGGGTAGATATTGTTCAGGCAGAGAGACAAGCTGAAGCCAAAATTCGGAGTGAAATTTTAGAGTTTAAATCTCGGACTACAAAAGTAGGAACAGAATTGAAAAGTTTACAAAGCAAATTGACTTCTTTAGAGAAAGACATAACAAGTGAAAAAGAAGAATTGAAAGAAGAAAAAGAAAAAAATGAATTAGAAGAAAAAAACTTACAAGATGAATTATATAAAGTAAAAAGTGAAATTCAGGTCACGACAGAATCTACAGAAAATGATAAAGAGGCTATTAATAAGTTTGAAAATGAGTTGAAAGAAATGAATGATGAATTAGATAGAAAGAAAGAAGAAGTTGAAGAATTAGAGAAAGAATTAAAAGATGTCAACATGAAAGAATTTAAACAAGTTACACCAATGGGAGGAGACAAAGGGAAGTCACATGATAGCAGTGGAGAAGGTAAGCTACGTAGCGTATGACATGTAAAATCTTAAAATGTTTGTAAACTGATTAGTTCATTAAAATTAGACCACTACTAATAATAAGGTAGGTTTTTTTTCTGGGATGGACCAGACAAATGACATTTTAATTATAATTATTCAATTATTTAGTTCACCTTAAAGGACCATGTGTGCTAGTGCTATTGCCACATTTTGTATCTATCATCTTCATATTCTTACATCTACGTCTTTGAAACAGTTGTCTAGACGATGCAAACTTTGTAGGATGGTTCATGAACCTCAAACGATGATTGGACCGTTTCTTATGAAGTTGGCTATGTGATGTGGATTGAAATCCAAGATGGCCTCCACTCATAACCAAAGTTTAAAAAATAACTTCTCAGAGACAACAAAGTGTACAAATTGATTATTGAACAATAAATAGATAATTTACACCTAGGTGAGTGTCTTGTTAGTAGAGGCTAAAGAAAAGTCAGTGATATATACAATTTTTTTTAGTTATTATTTTTTATTAAACCTTGAAACAAGTTCAATAAAGACTCAGATTTCTCACCATTTCTAATTCAAACATTTTTATTTGTTTGCATGTTTCCAGTTTTAACATCTGATATTAAAAACAAATATTGGAAAAAAGTCGCAATTTTAAAATTGAATATGGAATTCATCGAATAGTATTTCCTTTTGATCAATGTTGATTTATTTTGATTTTTGTATGTTCCAGTTTTAACTTCTAATGTTAAAACAAATATTTGGACAATTTTGAACATACAGTGTATGATTTTTTAAGAACATAACTTGTGTTGATTTATTTTGATTTTTGCATGTATTAGACTTTGGTTATTTTGTTCAGGAATGCCCAGAACTTTTATTAAGGTAATATGATGGTGTTAGTCTATTTGTTTGTGGTGTACTTATCTTATTATTAGTTAATTGATATTTCTACAAGTAGTTAGTACATTTTACTGTTCCCCCCTCATTCACTCATCATGTACATGTAGTGTTTGGGTGGAGGGGGGGCATTGTTTACATTATAAATAAATGTATATTTGTATGCTTTGATATTCGTTCTCAGGTTATAGATATACCTGTTTAAGCTTTGATTAATTCATGCTTCCATATTAATACTATATGCTGTTGTTACAGAGAGACACATGATTATGGAAGGGTTTTTTTGGAGGGGGAGTTGGAGTTTTGAAGAAGCATTAAAAGATTAAAACAGAAATAAAAAATGACTGAAATATTCAATATGTCTTTTCGTGATATTAATATTTAGGTGGTTAACATAAAGAAATACTTTCCTAATGGAATCCATCGCTATAGAAATAAGGAAAGATAAAATCACCAATAACAACACAACTAACAACTACCACTCATCTCAATTCATTGACCACAACAAACACTATGACATATGCTGATGGAAATCCAGGTCCTGGCTTGAGACAGGCACAACAATTTGGCAGGGTTAAACTCCTTTTGTATCAAATACATGTATTTTGAAATATTACTTTGGCTTAATCAAAACATGGTACTAAAAATTACATTTATTTAAGTTCTTGATAGATGTACATGTAAATGAAAAATGTGAATTCTTGAATCCAAATATATGCAAACATTTATGAACAAAAATTAAAAGTAAAAAAAAAAATGACAAAAAGAAACTTAAAACCAAGGATCTAATGTGTGTACATTGTAAGAAGGGAGATAACTTATGAATTTAATGCAGTTAACAAGAGAAATTATTACAAAATTTACATTGTGAATTTAATTCAGTTAAGGGGAGATAACTTACAAATTTAAACCCAAAAAATCAGTTAACAAGGGGAGATAATTAATTATAAAACTTTTGTAAAGAAATCAAATGTAGAAAACAGCATTGGCCTATTCTTCTGCTGTTTGCATGTTAGATAACTTGAGAAAATATTTATTCTCTTCAAATTTCTCTCTTTAAATATTTATTTTATTATTCTAATGCATGTCTTTTTTTTGTTTATACAATTTGATATTTACTTGTATATACATATATACCTACATAAATAAAAGGGCCCGGGTGGCTCAATGAGTTAGGTAGTTGGATTACCTAACAACTCATACAAGCCTATCACCAATATGGCGTGGGTTCGTGCCCGGCTTTGTAAATTACAAAAAAGGGTGCACTCTACTCGCAGCCGCAAGTGATAAAGTTTACCAGTTGCTTGCCCATCGTCGGTGGTTCTCTCCGAGTACTCCAGCTTCTGCCACCACTAAAACTGGTCACCATGATATAGCTGAAATATTGTTGAAAGTGGCATTAAACACAATAAATCAAATAAAATCAACCTACATAAATTTAAAAAAAAAATCTTTTCTTTAGTTATCATTGACAATTGTCAGTGATATACAATTGTAAGTGGAATGTTAGGATAGCCATGGTAACAGTTATTTTTTTCGTCAGATGACGACTGCAAAAGACAAAACATATAGGAATTAGGATTCATCTATTGTTTTGTACTAATACATCTCAAAATCAAAATCAAAATCATATGACCCTAAACATATATGACCCTTCAATGTGTTCCTAGAAACATATGACCCTTCAAAAGTTATGTATGACACAATTTTGAACCAAATTACCTCCTATGAAGTTAGGATATTATTGACTGTCACCAGTTGAGGGTAGTAACTACAGTGTAGAAATAAAACAGATATAATACTATGACCTACGGTAAAATAAAATATATATAAAGACAAAGTATAAACATGACTCCTCCCACGATGGAGATAGAAATGCACCATTACATGTAATGTTAAACTTTGACCTATAATAGAGTATAATATTATAGAGTATAAATAGAAATGACTTATGTTTCTGAACTCCTCCCACGATGAAACCTTTCTTGTCTGACTGTCCCTCAGAGAGAAGGGAGGGGTAGGATTAGGGTTATGGTGTTTATTGCCACATTCAACAATATTTCAGATATATTTAGCAGTCAGTTTTAATTTATTGGTGGAGGAAACCGGGGTACCCGAAGAGAACCAACGACTTGCTCCAAGTCACTGACAAACTTTAGTCCCTCAGACTATAGTATCTTGTTTGTCATGAATATAGCTGAAATATGGCTGAAACACTGCTGACTTTATGTTTTACAACATTCGATCAGTTAATATGATACATGTACACTGGGAAGAATTAAATTGTTGTTTATAATATTTGTAAAGATAAAAGTTAATAGGTGTCTAGAAACCCAAGACCACTAATATCTGGCCTGGGCCACTGAAGACCACTAATATTAGGCCTGAGCCACTGAAGACTACTAATATCTGGCCTGGGCCACTGAAGTCCACTAATATTTGGTCTGAGCCACTGAAGACCACCAATATTAGGCCTGGGCCACTGAAGACTACTAATATTTGGCCTGGGCCACTGAAGACCACCAATATTAGGCCTGGGCCACTGAAGACCACTAATATTTGGCCTGGGCACTGAAGACCACTAATATTAGGCCTGGGCCACTGAAGACTACTAATATTTGGCCTGGGCCACTGAAGACCACCAATATTAGGCCTGGGCCACTGAAGACTACTAATATTTGGCCTGGGCCACTGAAGACCACTAATATATGGCCTGGGCCACTGAAGACCATCAATATTAGGCCTGGGCCACTGAAGACCACTAATATTTGGCCTGGGCACTAAAGACCACTAATATTAGGCCTGGGCCACTGAAGACTACTAATATCTGGCCTGGGCCACTGAAGACCACTAATATATGGCATGGGCCACTGAAAACTACTAATATCTGGCCTGGGCCACTGAAGACCACTAATATATGGCCTGGGCCACTGAAGACCACCAATATTAGGCCTAGGCGACTGAAGACTACTAATATCTGGCATGGGCCACTGAAGACCACTAGTATTTAGCCTGGGCACTGAAGACCACTAATATTAGGCCTGGGCCACTGAAGATTACTAATATCTGGCCTGGGCCACTAAAGACCACTAATATATGGCCTGGGCCACTGAAAACTACTAATATCTGGCCTGGGCCACTGAAAACCACTAATATCTGGCCTGGGTTACTGAAGACCACTAATATATGGCCTGGGCCACTGAAGACCACCAATATTAGGCCTAGGCCACTGAAGACTACTAATATCTGGCCTGGGCCACTGAAGACCACTAATATTTGGCCTGGGCACTGAAGACCACTAATATTAGGCCTGGGCCACTGAAGACTGCTAATATCTGGCCTGTGCCACTGAAGACCACTAATATATGGCCTGGGCCACTGAAGACTACTAATATCTGGCCTGAGCCACTGAAGACCATTAATATATGGCCTGGGCCACTGAAGACCACTAATATATGGCCTTGGCCACTGAAGATCACTAATATTAGGCCTGGGCCACTGAAGACCACCAATATTAGGCCTGGGCCACTGAAGACTTCTAATATATGGCCTGGTCCACTGAAGACCACTAATATTAGGCCTGGGCCACTGAAGACTACTAATATCTGACCTGGGTCACTGAAGACCACTAATATATGGCCTGTGCCACTGAAGACTACTAATATCTGGCCTGGGCCACTGAAGACCACTAATATATGGCCTGGGCCACTGAAGACCACTAATATTTGGCCTGGGCCACTGAAGACCACCAATATTAGGCCTGGGCCACTGAAGATCACTAATATTAGGCCTGGGCCACTGAAGACCACCAATATTAGGCCTGGGCCACTGAAGACTTCTAATATATGGCCTGGTCCACTGAAGACCACTAATATTAGGCCTGGGCCACTGAAGACTACTAATATCTGACCTGGGTCACTGAAGACCACTAATATATGGCCTGTGCCACTGAAGACTACTAATATCTGGCCTGGGCCACTGAAGACCACTAATATTTGGCCTGGGCCACTGAAGACCACCAATATTAGGCCTGGGCCACTGAAGACCACTAATATTTGGCCTGGGCCACTGAAGACTAATATTTGGCCTTGGCCACTGAAGACCATTAATATTTGACCTGGGCACTGAAGACTACTAATATTTGTCCTGGGCCAATGAAGACCACTAATATTTTACCTGGGCCACTGAGGACCACTAATATCTGGCCTGGGCCACTGAAAATAACATGTGACCAGTAACCCAAGACCACTATTTGGCCTGGGCCACTGAAGACCACTAATATTTGACCTGGGCCACTGAAGACCACTAATATTTGACCTGGGCCAATGAAGACCACTAATATTTGACCTGGGCCACTGAAGACCACTAATATCTGGCCTGGGCCACTGAAAATAACATGTGACCAGTAACCCAAGACCATTAATATTTGGTCAGGGCCACTGAAGACCTTTAATATTGGCCTGTGCCACCAAAGACCACTAATATTTGGCCTGGGCCACCAAAGACTACTAATATTTGGTCTTGGCCACTGAAGACCACTAATATTTGGCCTGTGCCACTGAAAATTTTCACACAGTCTATTGTCTACTGAAATTTTGAATATTTCATAAGCAAAGTCAGTTGCTGGTCCACAAGAAATGTTGGTAGTAAATACAAAATTTGAACTTTCATAGCAGCATTGTTAAAGGAATTTGTAATAAGAAAGTGACTTGTAGCAATCCTTTACTTGTGTACATGTAGTGTAGTGAGAGCTACATGTGTGTTGTGAGAGCTACATGTGTGTAGTGAGAGCTACATGTGTGTTGTTATACTTGTACATGTAGTGTAAGCTACATGTGTGTTGTTATACTTGTACATGTAGTGTAGTGAGAGCTACATGTGTGTTGTGAGAGCTACATGTGTGTAGTGAGAGCTACATGTGTGTTGTTATACTTGTACATGTAGTGTAGTGAGAGCTACATGTGTGTTGTGAGAGCTACATGTGTGTAGTGAGAGCTACATGTGTGTTGTTATACTTGTACATGTAGTGTAGTGAGAGCTACATGTGTGTTGTGAGAGCTACATGTGTGTAGTGAGAGCTACATGTGTGTTGTTATACTTGTACATGTAGTGTAGTGAGAGCTACATGTGTGTTGTGAGAGCTACATGTGTGTAGTGAGAGCTACATGTGTGTTGTTATACTTGTACATGTAATGTAGTGAGAGCTACATGTGTGTTGTGAGAGCTACATGTGTGTAGTGAGAGCTACATGTGTGTTGTTATACTTGTACATGTAGTGTAGTGAGAG
Source organism: Bathymodiolus septemdierum (assembly GCA_963383655.1). Lineage (NCBI taxonomy): Eukaryota > Metazoa > Mollusca > Bivalvia > Mytilida > Modiolidae > Bathymodiolus > Bathymodiolus septemdierum. The sequence continues at coordinate 35,016,388 of OY726526.1, read as the reverse complement.
CTACATGTGTGTTGTGAGAGCTACATGTGTGTAGTGAGAGCTACATGTGTGTTGTTATACTTGTACATGTAGTGTAGTGAGAGCTACATGTGTGTTGTTATACTTGTACATGTAGTGTAGTGTGAGCTACATGTGTGTTGTTATACTTGTACATGTAGTGTAGTGAGAGCTACATGTGTGTTGTTATACTTGTACATGTAGTGTAGTGAGAGCTACATGTGTGTTGTTATACTTGTACATGTAGTGTAGTGTGAGCTACATGTGTGTTGTTATACTTGTACATGTAGTGTAGTGAGAGCTACATGTGTGTTGTTATACTTGTACATGTAGTGTAGTGAGAGCTACATGTGTGTTGTTATACTTGTACATGTAGTGTAGTGAGAGCTACATGTGTGTTGTTATACTTGTACATGTAGTGTAGTGAGAGCTACATGTGTGTTGTTATACTTGTACATGTAGTGTAGTGAGAGCTACATGTGTGTTGTTATACTTGTACATGTAGTGTAGTGTGAGCTACATGTGTGTTGTTATACTTGTACATGTAGTGTAGTGAGAGCTACATGTGTGTTGTTATACTTGTACATGTAGTGTAGTGAGAGCTACATGTGTGTTGTTATACTTGTACATGTAGTGTAGTGAGAGCTACATGTGTGTTGTTATACTTGTACATGTAGTGTAGTGAGAGCTACATGTGTGTTGTTATACTTGTACATGTAGTGTAGTGAGAGCTACATGTGTGTTGTTATACTTGTACATGTAGTGTAGTGAGAGCTACATGTGTGTTGTTATACTTGTACATGTAGTGTAGTGAGAGCTACATGTGTGTTGTTATACTTGTACATGTAGTGTAGTGAGAGCTACATGTGTGTTGTTATACTTGTACATGTAGTGTAGTGAGAGCTACATGTGTGTTGTTATACTTGTACATGTAGTGTAGTGAGAGCTACATGTGTGTTGTTATACTTGTACATGTAGTGTAGTGAGAGCTACATGTGTGTTGTTATACTTGTACATGTAGTGTAGTGAGAGCTACATGTGTGTTGTTATACTTGTACATGTAGTGTAGTGAGAGCTACATGTGTGTTGTTATACTTGTACATGTAGTGTAGTGAGAGCTACATGTGTGTTGTTATACTTGTACATGTAGTGTAGTGAGAGCTACATGTGTGTTGTTATACTTGTACATGTAGTGTAGTGAGAGCTACATGTGTGTTGTTATACTTGTACATGTAGTGTAGTGAGAGCTACATGTGTGTTGTTATACTTGTACATGTAGTGTAGTGAGAGCTACATGTGTGTTGTTATACTTGTACATGTAGTGTAGTGAGAGCTACATGTGTGTTGTTATACTTGTACGTGTAGTGTGAGCTACATGTGTGTTGTTATACTTGTACATGTAGTGTAGTGAGAGCTACATGTGTGTTGTTATACTTGTACATGTAGTGTAGTGAGAGCTACATGTGTGTTGTTATACTTGTATATGTAGGGTAGTGAGAGCTACACATATGTTGTTATACACTTTTGTGTAGGAAGATCTTAGTTAGTAATAGATTGGTAAAGACACGTTTTAATGGTTGCACATTATATTTACATTACTTAGTCTTTAGTCTTTTTGTATTGTCAAAGTAGTCAAGATGTAAGCTATAGGTTATTTTAAAATTTTAGTTGTTTGTCTTGCCACAAACCGAAGCCTGGACACATCTAGAAAAACACAAACCACACAATAGATCTATGAATTGTGATACAATTTACAATTGTCCTGCAGTGGTGGCCATCTTTGATATATTATTGACACAAAAAGAATTGAATAATTATGTAGAGGACAAATCAAAGGACATTACAGCCATTGTTTTGATATCAAATGATTCAGTTATTTCAGAGAAGAATACATGTGATCTTAAATATTTGTCCCATTGTGGATGCCTTCTTAGATTTCAGATTAGGCCAAAAAAAAAATATGTGTGTTTACAGTCACCCGACCTACCCTAATTTTTGCTAGCGACCCTATGCATTTTTACACAGAATTCGGATAATCATTTTTGTTGTTTAACCAGCAGCAATGTTTTATTTGTTCAACTGCTAGCTTTTTGTCGAAATTGAGAGCAAAGAAGGTAGAAAAACTGCATAATTCGTCATTTTACCGGAATTTTCGAAAATTAAATACCGGAATCGGATTGCGGAACCGGGAACGACTATTTCCGGTTTTGTCGATAATAAAAAAAAAAAAAAAAATTAATCCCAACTGACCGACCCTAGATTTTTTTGACATGTGACAGTAAACACACATATATTTTTTTTTGGCCTTAATACAAAATATGACTCTATGAAGGGGAAAAAACCAATGATTTGTAATCCATGCACGGTTTTAGTTATTTATGAAAAAAAACAATGATTTGTAATCCATGCACGGTTTTAGTTATTTATGAAAAAAAACAATGATTTGTAATCCATGCACGGTTTTAGTTATTTATTCATTTTCCTATAATGGATCAATGTTAATATTATGTCCTGTGGTGGCTGCCATCTTGGATTGTTGCTGTGGTGGCTGCCATCTTGGATTGTTGATTGACACAAAAAAAATGACAAAAAGTAGACTACAATCCACTCAAAAAAAACTAACAGATTAAAAAAAAATGTGGGGTTACCCTTCCTTTGCTTACCCTTAAACTTGTCTCAATATCATACTTGTATATTATTTAGAATTTGAATTATGATATAATTACATCAGTTTTAATCACGTTGTTTGACACAGTGTGACACATGATAAATGTGAGATAACTCTAATTATAAATTTGTTTTTCTCATTTCAGTGGTGTTGAAAGTGTTAGAAGGTAGAAAATCACCAAGCCTTGGAATTGGAATAGGAAGACAAATTATTGCAAGCCCGCTCAGCAAAATATTGTCAGTTTCCAAGAATTCAAATGGTGTCTGGGTGTAAATGCTTGACAAGCTTATTTTTATAGAAACTTGTTAATTGTCAGGGCAATCACTTCATGTAAACATACATTCATTTTTATTTTCGAGTTTTATTCGTAAAAAATTCTGTGTTTGCAATTTTAATAACATGTCATTTTCCTGGCTTTTTAATCAATAGCAACATTATTTTGTCAGCTTCACAGGGAAACAAGAATAAAAACTGAGAAAAGTTGTTACTAATGACAATAAATACCTAGGTAGAAGATTATTTGATAAATGAAACTCTTCTTGGAATTTATTTGATTTAATTATTTCTTCTAATATAATTTTTATAGAATTTTATTAGCTTAAGTTTTTACATATGTGTATAACTATATGTTTTAACTAAGACTTCTACTTTGAATGAGCAGCCATATTGAATTCTTATAATACAAACAAACAATTGTTTTATATTATGTAGATAAATACAGGATATTAAGAACATCACTTACCTCAAGAAGAGTAGTTTTAATGAGATTTTATTCACTTTTAAAGCATAAGTAAAGATAGTGAAAAATACCCATGCTTTACATGTTACTATGGAAACAAACATATGACATCATATCTTTACTATCACGTTTCTTTGGTAAAGATGTCAAATACATTTTGCAGAAATATTGTTAATGTGAAAACTAGCTCAATTAATTTTTTTTTTTGTTTGTATAGAATTGGAGTGGACATATGTGTATTGTATTTTAGCTTTGCACTTTCAATATTGGTTTTTCTGTCGCAAATATCTGTTTTCCTAGCATCGCTAGGTAAACTCAATTTTCATAAGTAAAACCAGAGATTGACATCGGCAAAGCTTAAAATACAATAATTATTTCCTCGTTTCATTGGATTGAAGAAAGCATTATAAAAAGCTAAGTTTATATATACTACATGTATGATATCAGAAATTAACACTAAAGATTTATGTCTAATACTGGGTTGTTTCCCCAAGATACCATGTTTATAGCCAGGAAATTAATACATTTTGAAATTTTAAAAAGAAAATATAATTTATATCGAAATATTTTAATGTGAAAACTAGCTCAATCAATGTTTTCTTTTTTATCTCACCTGACCCAAAGGGTCATGTGAGGTATTGCCATCACTTGGTGTCCGTCGTCCGTCCGTTAACTTTTTCATGTTTTAATCTACTCCTCTGAAACAACTGGGCCAAATGAAACCAAACTTGGCAGAAAGCATCTATATAAGGTCCTCTATAAAGTTTCTTCATTTCATCCCATTCCGCCAACAAATATGGCCGCCAAAAGCAATTCTTGTTTCTGATTGGCTACTGTTAAAAAAAATCTTCTCCTCTGAAACTGCTTGCCAAAATGGAGCCAAACTTGGCAGGAAACATCTATGTAAGGTCCTCTATAAAGCTTCTTCATTTGGTTCCATTCGGCCAACAAGCATGGTCGCCAAGATTAATTCTTTTTTCTGATGGGCTAATGTTAAAAAAATCTTCTCCTCTGAAACAGATTGGCCAAATGGAGCCAAACTTGGCAGGAAGCATCTATGTCAGGTCCAAACCTGGCATAGATGGTCCCTGGGTGTGTCCCTTTCAAAATTGTGTCTGACAGCGCCCCACCCTCCATTCAAGATGGCTGCTGTTTATTAAGGTAATGATTATCTCCCTTTGAAATTTGCTTCAGTATCATTCTATTGTCAGGTGAGTGATACAGGCTCAGTGGGCTGAGCCTCTAGTTTTTGTATAGAATTGGAGTGGACATTGGAGTATTGTATTTTAGCTTTGCACTTTCAATATTGGTTTTTCTGTCGCAAATATCTGTTTTCCTAGCATCGCTAGGTAAACTCAATTTTCATAAGTAAAACCAGAGATTGACATCGGCAAAGCTTAAAATACAATAATTATTTCCTCGTTTCATTGGATTGAAGAAAGCATTATAAAAAGCTAAGTTTATATATACTACATGTATGATATCAGAAATTAACACTAAAGATTTATGTCTAATACTGGGTTGTTTCCCCAAGATACCATGTTTATAGCCAGGAAATTAATACATTTTGAAATTTTAAAAAGAAAATATAATTTATATCGAAATATTTTAATGTGAAAACTAGCTCAATCAATGTTTTCTTTTTTAGCTCACCTGACCCAAAGGGTCATGTGAGGTATTGCCATCACTTGGTGTCCGTCGTCCGTCCGTTAACTTTTTCATGTTTTAATCTACTCCTCTGAAACAACTGGACCAAATGAAACCAAACTTGGCAGAAAGCATCTATATAAGGTCCTCTATAAAGTTTCTTCATTTCATCCCATTCCGCCAACAAATATGGCCGCCAAGGGCAATTCTTGTTTCTGATTGGCTACTGTTTAAAAAAATCTTCTCCTCTGAAACTGCTTGCCAAAATGGAGCCAAACTTGGCAGGAAACATCTATGTAAGGTCCTCTATAAAGCTTCTTCATTTGGTTCCATTCGGCCAACAAGCATGGTCGCCAAGATTAATTCTTTTTTCTGATGGGCTAATGTTAAAAAAATCTTCTCCTCTGAAACAGATTGGCCAAATGGAGCCAAACTTGGCAGGAAGCATCTATGTCAGGTCCAAACCTGGCATAGATGGTCCCTGGGTGTGTCCCTTTCAAAATTGTGTCTGACAGCGCCCCACCCTCCATTCAAGATGGCTGCTGTTTATTAAGGTAATGATTATCTCCCTTTGAAATTTGCTTCAGTATCATTCTATTGTCAGGTGAGTGATACAGGCTCAGTGGGCTGAGCCTCTAGTTTTTGTATAGAATTGGAGTGGACATTGGAGTATTGTATTTTAGCTTTGCACTTTCAATATTGGTTTTTCTGTCGCAAATATCTGTTTTCCTAGCATCGCTAGGTAAACTCAATTTTCATAAGTAAAACCAGAGATTGACATCGGCAAAGCTTAAAATACAATAATTATTTCCTCGTTTCATTGGATTGAAGAAAGCATTATAAAAAGCTAAGTTTATATATACTACATGTATGATATCAGAAATTAACACTAAAGATTTATGTCTAATACTGGGTTGTTTCCCCAAGATACCATGTTTATAGCCAGGAAATTAATACATTTTGAAATTTTAAAAAGAAAATATAATTTATATCGAAATATTTTAATGTGAAAACTAGCTCAATCAATGTTTTCTTTTTTAGCTCACCTGACCCAAAGGGTCATGTGAGGTATTGCCATCACTTGGTGTCCGTCGTCCGTCCGTTAACTTTTTCATGTTTTAATCTACTCCTCTGAAACAACTGGACCAAATGAAACCAAACTTGGCAGAAAGCATCTATATAAGGTCCTCTATAAAGTTTCTTCATTTCATCCCATTCCGCCAACAAATATGGCCGCCAAGGGCAATTCTTGTTTCTGATTGGCTACTGTTTAAAAAAATCTTCTCCTCTGAAACTGCTTGCCAAAATGGAGCCAAACTTGGCAGGAAACATCTATGTAAGGTCCTCTATAAAGCTTCTTCATTTGGTTCCATTCGGTCAACAAGCATGGTCGCCAAGATTAATTCTTTTTTCTGATGGGCTAATGTTAAAAAAATCTTCTCCTCTGAAACAGATTGGCCAAATGGAGCCAAACTTGGCAGGAAGCATCTATGTCAGGTCCAAACCTGGCATAGATGGTCCCTGGGTGTGTCCCTTTCAAAATTGTGTCTGACAGCCCCACCCTCCATTCAAGATGGCTGCTGTTTATTAAGGTAATGATTATCTCCCTTTGAAATTTGCTTCAGTATCATTCTATTGTCAGGTGAGCGATACAGGCTCAGTGGGCTGAGCCTCTAGTTTTTGTATAGAATTGGAGTGGACATTGGAGTATTGTATTTTAGCTTTGCACTTTCAATATTGGTTTTTCTGTCGCAAATATCTGTTTTCCTAGCATCACTAGGTAAATTCAATTTTCATAAGTAAAACCAGAGATTGACATCGGCAAAGCTTAAAATACAATAATTATTTCCTCGTTTCATTGGATTGAAGAAAGCATTATAAAAAGCTAAGTTTATATATACTACATGTATGATATCAGAAATTAACACTAAAGATGTATGTCTAATACTGGGTTGTTTCCCCTGAACAATTGTACACAAAATACCATGTTTATAGCCAGGAAATTAATAAATTTTGAAATTTTAAAAAGAAAATATAATTTATATTGAAATATTTTATTTGGTCATTTACAATAGAAAAGAGTGATGTTTAAGCATTTTTATTTTGTATTTTTTATAAGGAACTTGTAATGGGTAGAATTATACTGTGGTATTATATTAACTGTAATTAAGACATGTTTAACTCCTCCAGAGGGAAACAAGAGGCATACAGATAGGATAATATTTCATAAAGAACTTGTAATGGCTAGACATTATACTGTGGTACTTTATTATCTGTAATTCAGACATGTTTAACTCCTCCAGAGGGAAACCAGAGGCATACAAATAGGACAATATCTATTATTTCCTATTTTTCTTGTGTCAATCAAAATATCCCTCACTTTTCTGTCCTATTTTACCTACACAGTTTATTGTTAGCTCACCTGGTGGAAAGGCCATGTGAGCTTTTGCCATCACTTGGCATCCGTTGTCCATTAACTTTTCACATTTGAATCTTTTCTTCTGAAACCATTTAGCCAAATGAACCAAAACTTGGTATTAGCATCAATGGAAGGTCCTCTATTAATATTGCTCATTTATTCCCGATTCATTAACAAACATGGTCGCAGTAGGTATTTCTTGTTTTTGGTTGGTCCGATAGGTGAACAACACAGACTTAGCCCACTGAACCTCTAGTTTTTGTTAACTGGCCTATGATATGTACAAATTAGACCTATAGTCCAGAACGTTTAATAATACTGTACTGTCATATATAGACAATTTAAATACACAAGAACAACAAGAATTTGTGATGAATATAAACATAGTAATTAAATATTTAACTGTTGCCATAACAATGTTCAAATTGTCAGAATTTATAAGATGACTACACCTGCTAGTGGACTATTAGTCCTCGAGGGTATCATCTGCCCAGTTGTCAGTGCTTTGCCACTGGACATGGTTTATTAGATATATTTATTACTGAAATTTACAGTTCGTAAATAATGAAATTAATAATAAAACTAAGGTTCTCCTCTCTCAGGCATAGGTGACCTTATCTGATTTTGGCTATCCTGTTTAGGCCCTTTGGTTTTATTGTTCCCAAAACATTAATTTATTTGGCTTTCCAATCTTTCAATTTTGAGTGCAGTTGATGAAGGTTATTCCAGAAACATGTTGTGCCCACTAAATTTGATATCTATGTTTTTATAATATATGTTTTACTAAAAAAAAATTAATGGTTGTGATTTTTTTTTAATCAAAATGTAATTATCAAAGACTGTCTATTTCATAAAATTTAACCTGAATGTTGATATCAAAGACCCTCTATTTCATAAAAGTTAACCTGGATGTTGATATCAAATACCCTCTATTTCATAAAAGTTAACCTGTATGTTGATATCAAAGACCCTCTATTTCATAAAAGTTAACCTGGATGTTGATATCAAAGACCCTCTATTTCATAAAAGTTAACCTGGATGTTGATATCAAAGACCCTCTATTTCATAAAAGTTAACCTGGATGTTGATATCAAAGACCCTCTATTTCATAAAAGTTAACCTGGATGTTGATATCAAAGACCCTCTATTTCATAAAAGTTAGCCTGGATGTTGATATCAAAGACCCTCTATTTCATAAAAGTTAACCTGGATGTTGACTGTTTAAAGTTTTTTGTATTTAACAGAAGTATATTTAGCAGAATTTTATATTAATTATAAGGGGAGATAATCATGTCAAGGAAATCTTTATTAATTATAAGGGGAGATAATCATGTTATCAAATATCCTACAAGTTTTTAAACTTATTTATTAATCTCCTTTTTAAAATTCTAAATGGATGAGTTAATAATATGAATGCTCTGTTGTTATATAAATTTTTATAATGGTTGTAAATTATTTAGTAAATGTGACAAATATCTACTTGACAAACTTTGTCTAATCACAATGATGAAACTCAAAATTGAAAACAGAATGCAGTCATTAAGATATATAGCATAGCGACAATTATGAAGGTCCAGACAAACATTATCACTAGTATGACAGTTATAGACATTATCACTAGTATGACAGTGAGTACAAATGTGATACTAGCAACAATGTATGTCAAAACCTTTAAAACTGACATTATTGTTTTGATCAGCAATGTTATAATGTGTTTGATGTTACACTGACAGATGATTTTTCAGTATCAGAGTCTGTTCTGAAAATATCACTCCGTGATATCTAAGGAAAAATGTATAAATTAACGACTAAAATAATAAAAAGAATTTAATGAAGACCTCAATTCAATCTGTTAATTACCTTTTTTTTTTACTTCATTGTTAAATTTTATAGATAATTTTATCATGAGATTGTAGTTGTTTTTTCACACAAAATTGTTTTATATATTGAAGTTGTTTCTAGTCTATATCATTTTATTTTGTAAATAAGAATATATAAGGGAGATAACCCTAATGTGTTTAAACACATTCGGTGGAATACGTTATGCCTACATTCATCATGGGGCAGCTGTGCAATGTTATTATATTCAAAGATAAATCATTATCAATAAAACTGTTATTAACTATATATTTGTATTGTTTTGAGATGCCCACTCAATCTAGTATACATTTGTATTGTTTTGAGATGCCCACTCAATCTAGTATACATTTGTATTGTTTTGAGATGCCCATTAATCAATGTAGTGTTTCAGCAGCTCATTTCAAGTTGTTTTTTTATATATGTCTAATGTGAACACCTGTTTATACTGTCTAATATGAACATCAGTATATTTTTAACTAAACTAATGTTCGTCCTGTTCTTTTAAGATATGTTTTCACCTTTCATTGGTTGTAATATATGCTACACTACTGGCTGTTCTTATACTGTTGACAGCATCAGTGGTGTAATGGTTATTGTGCTTGCCTGGAGTGTGGTAGATCGTAGGTTCGAGACCCGGTCGGATCAAACCAAAGACTATAAAATTGGTATTTGTTGCATCTCCACTGAGCACGCAGCAATAAGGAGTAAGAACAAAAACTGGCTGGCTAAGAGTCGGAATCATATTTCCGAGTGGAGCAACATGTCTACCCGCGGACTGTTGTTTCAGTGAGCTAGCACTATAAGAATCCAATTAAGCATGGTGGTGTAGCACAAAGCAGACCTCATCATTATCTCATAGATATATAATTTGATGATATAGCTGTAAAACAGCTCATGTGGTGTTAAACAACAATCACTATAATATTGTTTAACTTGCAGTAGTATAATTTTAGCTAAACTTATGGCAGTTCTTGTAGCCTGCACTGTTAGATATTATTATATTGGTGAATTTGAAGTAGTTTTATTGTATCTGAGTGTCAATATTGTTTTACACAATAATTTCCATTCTATTTGACAGATCCTTCTGATATTTAAGCACAATGATCATGGTCACAGAATAAATGTTGATTACAAAAACAAAATTCTAGCCTTTATCTGTTTTAAAGAAGAGGTCCAAAGGTGTCAAAAGTACCACTAGACTTTGTATCAAGCTGCCAGCTTCCTGTATGATTACATTGTACATGTATTTAGTAATATTCCTGATTGACCTACAACTGTGATCAAAATAACACATGTATAGTGTGTCTGTGTATCATAAAACGTTTTAACATTATGAGGAGAAAGTATATAAATAGTAATAGAAAAATGACTAGGACAAAAGATGATTGAAATCCAAGTACAAATAAAAACAAATACAGAAACCATTTTCACATGTTTCTTATCACTGGTTTTTGTCAGCTGTATTCAACCCTAATTCCTGTCAATGTCCTAATAAGGCAGGTTGAATCACCCGTGGGAATTGAAAAAAATATAAATATATTGTATTGCCATTAATAACTTCCTGCAATAGAATAAATTAAGAAACAAAGATCCTTTTTATGTCGGGCCTGCCTACTATATAAATGTGCTATGTCATGGTGTGTTAACGTTTCAATCCTTTACTCACAAATTACTGGACCAAATAAAACTAAACATGGCAGAAGTGATACTTTGATAGTACTCCTCATTTTATATGAGTTTAATTTCATTCAGAAATCTAAGATGGGTGCTATACCGATTATACGTTTTCCTGTTGACTGAAATTTAAAAATAGGCACTGGCTACGATTACCTGGATTAGGTAATAATAACGAAAAATTAGGATTACCTGAGAGACTAAGTGCCTGAATACAATTCTGGTTCAGGAACCTATTTCACGGAAAAATATCGGGTACTCGTAATTTTATTTGTTAGAGTTACCTGGTCTTATTATTACCCGGAAGTTCTAGGGATTTCATTATTGGACATAAAGAATTGAAAGAATTATTATTATTATATTTCAATTTTTAATTGATATTATATTGTAAATCAATACATCAAAAAGATTTGATTGATTGATTGATGTTTAACGTCCAGCGAGCAATTTTTCAGCTATATTCAGGACGAGAGAAAAAAAATTAAACGCCACGGGACTCGAAACAAGGAAAGGTGATGGGTATGGACGGATAAATTAGCCAGTGCAACAGATCTCCTATGGACCGCTCATGATGAGCTGTTACACTGGGTTCTTTAACGTGGGAAGAGGGTGGCAATCTCTCAATACGGGACCTCGGTTTTATTTACGTCTCGTCCGAAGGACGGGTTGGTTGTTAATTTATACATCCCGCACAACCGACGGATGCCCCTTCAAGCCGAAGAAGCTCTCTGTCCCATTTCTTTACCTCGGGGTGCACGCGGGGTTGGCCCCTTTTAGAGGACTAGTGCCTCTGGGACGGAGAAACCTGGTGCCTATTCTACCCCCGGCACAACCTCTGGGAGGGGGGGGGAGTCAAAAAGATATGAAATATATTTCGTAAATATATTTATAAAGATGGAATTACATAAGAAGTTATCAAGTTACTTTCCTTTGTTATAGCACTGTCTGCATAGCCAGTACGTGCCGGATTTTGGAGGCGCTTTGAGGTCAACACATTTAAGATGGTTCCACTCTAAACATCCATCGCAAACTATGGATGCATAAAGATGAATATCAATTTAACACACTGAATAGGTTCATTCGGCTGTTTCTTTTGTTTTTCCGGAAGACCAGGTAATTCTAACAAATAAAATTACGATTACCCGATTTTTTCCCGTGAAATAGGTTCCTGAACCTGAATTGTATTCCGGTACTTAGTCTTTCAGGTAATCCTAATTTTTCGTTATCATTACCCAATCCAAAATTTAAACTTAACCTTTATCTCTAATAGTTTTTGAAATATCAGACAAATATGTTTAAATTAAAAAAAAATAATGAAAAAAGGGTATTCCGGTTCAGGAACCTATTTCACGGGAAAAAATCAGGTAATCGTAATTTTATTTGTTAGAATTACCTGGTCTTATTATTACCCGGAATAGTTGTATGTAAATAAAATATTAAATCTTATTTATTGTTGTTGTTGATTTATTTTTATAGGTACCAATTTTATTATAAACTTTCATTCTGAATTTAATTTGTCTATATTTGTTTGTGTATAAATATGGCCAAAGGCGCTGAAAAGAGCTCACCGTGTATGTTATCAAGACATGTAGTTCATTTGGGAATCTTAAATTGGACGCGAATGAGGGAGTCCAGTCCTTCAATTTTGAAGTTGGACAAAAGTTTGTCATTTAAGGAATTTGAGAGCCAACTTAAACATTACCAAGATGCAAAATTTATACAAATGTACAGAAGGAGTAGTTGCAAAATTGAGTCAACGAAGACAAAGCAAACGATTACAAACAATGATCTGGTTGTAGACTTGCCAACAAAGATTTTAGATGAAAACATTAACTTAAACAGAATTTTAAACAAAATTCACGATTGATGGATGGAAATGTCTAAAAACACAAAATTAGTAAAACAAAAGAAACAGCCGAATGGACCTGTTCAGTCTGTAAAATTGATGTTCATCTTTATGCATCCATAGTTTGCGATGGATGTTTAGAGTGGAACCATCTTAAATGTGTTGACTTCAAAGCGCCACCAAAATCCACGTACTGGCTATGCAGACAGTGCTATAACAAAGGAAAGTAACTTGATAATTTCTTATGTAATTCCATCTTTGTAAATATATTTACGAAGTATATTTCATATCTTTTTGATGTATTGATTTAAAATGTATTATCAATTACAAATTGATATATAATAATAATAATTCTTTCAATTCTTTATGTCCAATAATGAAATCCCTAGAGCATCCGGCTAATAATAAGACCAGGTAACTCTAACAAATAAAATTACGATTACCCGATATTTTTCCGTGAAATAGGTTCCTGAACCGGAATTGTATTCCGGCACTTAGTCTTTCAGGTAATCCTAATTTTTCGTTATTATTACCTAATCCAGGTAATCGTAGCCAGTGCCAAGACATTAACCACGCGACCACTGAGCCCTCTTAGAGGGAGTTTTTATACTTTCTTTATTAGTAGGCACAGGCTACGAATACGACGGAAACGTATTCATAGCCTGTGTTCTACAAGTACGACGGGCGGAAGTTGTGACTAAATGATCAACCGGTTTCCGGACATGGGCACCTATTTTACGGAAATTAATCACGTATTGCTAGCATCTAGAGGCTACGAATACGACGGATTTTTGTTTTCTTAAATATATTGTTTTTAGACATTTATTACTGTGACATACATAGATATTTTTTAATTCAAGAATTATCATATACAATTTAATTTTTTTTAAAAGATTGTTAGACCATATATGTATAAACCCAACTACTGATACGTTTAGGGTAAGACTCGCTGAAGTTATACATTACAAAAAAAGGTCTTACAAAAATATCACACCTTGAACTTTTTTCATTTCCTTCAGGAAAGCTTGCAGGTTAGCCTCATCAGCCCCCGTGCTCGAGGATCCATGTTATGGATGTCTTTTAGTATCACAACCTTCCCTGAAGCCTTGTGTATGTGGTATTGCAGTATCCTTTTGTTGGGCTTAAATTTCAAAACGCTTTCAATTTCATTTTTTTTTGGTCCACTGTAGAGACGACTTTGGTGAAACAGGTGGTTAAAAGCTGCCTTTGAAACCTCATGGTTATGTTCATGGATGATGTTCGTTATTTCCAGAGTTTCACCATCTTTACAACGAACTCTTATAGACACAGGACACTTCATTCATTTGGAATGTACTGAAACAACATTGTTACCTGTTGTAAGAATAGGGGAAGACCAGAGGGGTGCCCATAGGTTAACACAACTTTATTTTGCCAAAACATTAAATAAATTTTCATAAAAACATATAACTTAACTGAAAAATTCCCCAAAACACCTTAACAGAGAAGATTTTTTTTTAAATAATTAGTGTTGGGAATCTTAGTGTGAGTTGTACACTGAGAAGTACTCATACCAGTGAAATCTCATGGGCTTAATCTGTATTGTAAGACTAATTTTTCAATGCATCAGATTTTATTGAAATCAAAATAAACTACAAACAGAAAATTATATAAAAAATTCATAAATTGTCATTTAATGAAATAAAAACAATAGAATTAAGAAAATCGAGAAATCCGTCGTATTCGTAGCCTCTAGATGCTAGCAATACGTGATTAATTTCCGTAAAATAGGTGTCCATGTCCGGAAACCGGTTGATCATTTAGTCACAACTTCCGCCCGTCGTACTTGTAGAACCCAGGCTACGAATACGTTTCCGTCGTATTCGGAGCCTGTGCCTTATTAGTATGAAGCCGAGTCCATGCAGGGACTTCAAGAAAAATGAAATGAAGATAACCCGGTCAACTAATGTCACGATCTGCTATTAAGATGATGTTTTCACTAAAAAATAAGTTTGGAAACTATGTTGATCGCATCTATCACGCTACCCTTGAAATAAAGAATGCCACATATACTGCTAGGTCTGCTTCACACCTTTTGGATATCCTGTTTAGGTCCTTTGGTTTTATTTCTCCTGAAACTTTAAGTTATTTGGCTTTCCAATCTTTCGATTTTGAGCGTCACCTGATGAAGGTTATTCTAGAAATGCGTCGTGCGCACTAAATTTGATATCTACGTTTTATTATTACTATCACTGGGTCGATACCTCTGCTGGTGGACTATTAGACCCTGTGGGTATCATCCGCCCAGTAGTCAGTGTTACTATCACTGGGTCGATACCTCTGCTGGTGGACTATTAGACCCTGTGGGTATCATCCGCCCAGTAGTCAGTGTTACTATCACTGGGTCGATACCTCTGCTGGTGGACTATTAGACCCTGTGGGTATCACCCGCCCAGTAATCAGTGCTTCATCACTGGGTCGATACCTCTGCTGGTGGACTATTAGACCCTGTGGGTATCATCCGCCCAGTAGTCAGTGTTACTATCACTGGGTCGATACCTCTGCTGGTGGACTATTAGACCCTGTGGGTATCATCCGCCCAGTAGTCAGTGTTACTATCACTGGGTCGATACCTCTGCTGGTGGACTATTAGACCCTGTGGGTATCATCCGCCCAGTAGTCAGTGTTGCTATCACTGGGTCGATACCTCTGCTGGTGGACTATTAGACCCTGTGGGTATCGTCCACCCAGTAGTCAGTGTTACTATCACTGGGTCGATACCTCTGCTGGTGGACTATTAGACCCTGTGGGTATCATCCGCCCAGTAGTCAGTGCTACTATCACTGGGTCGATACCTCTGCTGGTGGACTATTAGACCCTGTGGGTATCATCCACCCAGTAGTCAAGTGTTACTATCACTGGGTCGATACCTCTGCTGGTGGACTATTAGACCCTGTGGGTATCATCCACCCAGTAGTCAGTGCTTCGGCAATGCCATGGTTTATTAGATATATTTATTACTGGAATTTACAGTTCCTACATAATGTAATTATCAATAAAGCAAAGGTTCTCCTCCCTCAGGCATAGGTGACCTTAGCCTAAGGTTCTCCTCCCTCAGACATAGGTGACCTTAGCCTAAGGTTCTCCTCCCTCAGGCATAGGTGACCTTATCAAATTTTGGCTATTCTGTTTAGGCCTTGTGGTTTTATTGCTCCCAAAACTTTAAATTATTTGGCTTTCCAATCTTTTGATTTTGAGCATATCTGATGAATGTTATCCCAGAAACTCCTCATGCACACTAAATTTGATATCTACGTTTTTCTTTTTGCTACATCTAGAAATTGACAATGAGAGCTGATTGAGAACGATTCATTTTCCACATTTCTATGGAGCAACATTCCAGCAGCATCAGGAATATATATCTGTCAGGTCATAGATATTCCAAAGCTTGTATTACTTATAAGGGTTTCCCTGGTAGAGGGTTGTTCCTACATGTATCAATGAAGCTACAAAACCAAAGGTTTCCTGGTGCTAAAATTTAAGCAATTGGCCGACTGTTAAAGAGTAGATGTGCTATAGATGACTATGGATATTTTCCGTATGTCATAGTCCGTCCCTCGTTCATGACTTGTCACCGAATTTTTAATACATCGGGTGTCACTAGTGGAGAGCAGGAATTTCTTATCCTTCCAAACCATGATATACGAGTGCTATGTAGTTTAATGCCAACTCAACAATTTTCAGCTATATTATGGCGAGAACATGTTAATTGTCAATGAGATGATGATGAGATCCGCTTTGTACTAGGACCAACATGCTTAGTTGGATTTTCATAGCGCTAGCTCACTGAAACAACAGTCCGCGGATAGACATGTTGCCCCACTCTGACACATCAGCCTGATTCCGAGCCAACCAATCTTTGCTGTTTCTGCTGAATGCTGCATACTTAGCGGAGAAGCAACAAAAAGCAATTTTATAGTCTTTTGTTTGACCCGGTTGGGGTTTGAACCCACAATCTATCACACTCAAGGTGAGCACGCTAACCATTACACCACCGATGCGATGGGATATAAACCATGTCATACTATAGTGTGATCTTATAAGGGCATATAACAAGACAACAACATCGTAAAATATACATGATTTAATTTATACATTTCTAAAATATAAATGTAATTGTACTGGCATTGCACCTTCCTATAAAATATGAAAAATGATAAAAACAGTACCATACACTTACTGTGATTTTCAATATGAAATCATATACAAGTTGAAAATATATTCTTTACTTTCAACAAATGTCTAATTTGGGTATAAAAAAGGTAATTTCAGTTAAAATTATTTCATTTCATGAATGATAAAAAATATATAATACGGAAAAAATACTTAAAAATAACAGACTGTATTTGCCTTAAATAAAGGTTAAAATTAAAAAAAATTTAAATTAAAGAAATTACCCCTAACTTTGATACCACAATATAATTAGCACTAGTTAACCTAGACAAAAATTAATTTCTTACATCAGATTTAAAAAAAAAAGAAAAATCTTAAAATGACCTGGTTTTGGTTCCATACTCCATTTCATTAGTATCCCCTATCACTTGTTTATCTTTGCTAAATAGGGTCACTATGGTCTAGTGGTTTAGGTTATCAATCCAAGCAAGAGAAAATAAAAAAAAAGAATGAAAGGCAGAATTAAATTTTGAGCATATTAACCAATTATTTATTCACAAAATATGGAAGACAAAGATGACAAACAGCCATAGACTCACATCTCAATATTTACTGCAAATATATTGTTGTTGAATCTTTATATCTAATACAAGATACTGAGGATTTAAAATGAATCGGTATAAAATATCAAATCAAACAGAAAGGTTCTGTTTTCATGTTATATAAATATAGCATATAAATAAAAAAAAATACTATTTTTTTCTTTTCAATAAACTATTCAAACAAAGAAAAGAAGAATATGATTTTCATTTTCTAAAAACTTCTGATTATTAAGTAAAGTACAAAATATACTTAGTTTTCAACGTTTTTCTTCTTATTTAATTTGATACGACATCCGTGACATTTACTGGTCAAAATTAAAACTTGAATTCTACACAACCAATCAAATCGACCCAAAAGTTCTTCAATTGTTCCACTGAAGCAATAAAGTTCACCCCAAAAATTCAAAAAAGTAGTCCCCTCCCACCAAAGGCCACACCTCTTGTCAGGCCAGTTTAAAGAGGCACTTAAAATAGTAAAATACTGCTAAATTATCCCACCCAAGAGAGGTAAATTCTCATATAAGACCACTTTTTCATTGCAGAAGGGTGGCTTTAGAAGAGAGTAACTACTGTGATACTATTGAAACAAAAACATTTACCCTAAATTTTAATTCTTCTATTGAAGCAATCAAGTTCACCCAAAAAATCAATAAGATTATTAAAAATCATTTCTATTTAATTTTCCATTCATTCAAGAGTAAAGAAGATGAAAATCTATTACAGTAGTCTCCCTTGTCATCATGCCAGGATTTATATTACAGTAGTCTCCCTTGTCATCATGCCAGGATTTATATTACAGTAGTCTCCCTTGTCATCATGCCAGGATTTATATTCACTGTGAAAGTAAATGACTACTTGCTTGTCCTCTCAAGAGAGGCTACCCTTCTTATAAGGCCATTTTTTTAATTTATATCAGGGGTGGCCTTAGAAGAAGGGTACTACTGTATTATGGACTAGCCCCTCCTTTCATAGATGATATAACCCTACCCCCCAAACTTCTTTGTTTTCGATGTTTATATTATTAATCAGCCACAACAATAAAAGGCACATTACTTTTATATCTATGAGGTATCTCAAACTGACGATCGTAAACCTTTAGAAATGATTTACCGATATGATGCTAAAAATAGAATTTCAGAAAAAAATCGTGTACATGCATATGTGATAAAAACTCTCAATCAAACCATTCTCTCATAATAACTTGAATTATTTCAGTTTTGATAGAAATTCATTCAAAATAAAATATAAATATTTTGCATACATGCACTATCCTGGTATCTTCAAAAATATGTTTACACGTCTCAGTGTAATGACCATATATTTCTTGGAGAACATGAATGATGCATAAATTATTTTTAATTTCTTATTCAAAATGAGCAAAAATGAACCTTTCACAAAAATTACCTAAATCATAAATACCCCCATGATAATTATTTATTTATTAGAAAATAAACATTGCTGACAATATGTAAAATTAAAGTTGAACTGACCGAAATGTTTTCCTCAATATCGGAGGAAGACCTGCTGGTAATTTTGCAAATGCTTTTATAAAAGAACTGGCATTCTCACATTTAAAATGTATTTTGGTTGGAAATCTTAAAACAAAACACTTTGAAATGTCCATGTTGGGGGAGGGGGCAGTTAAATCTTTATCCACTGATGTTAAAATGAAAAGGACGGATTTTGATGAATTAAATGGTGATGAAATCTGTCCATAGAAACATATTAATGAAATGAAAAAATCAACAAAAAAATCAACGTCTTTATAAACATAAAAACAAACAAATCGTCTGATTTCAACAACAAAAATGATGAAAATCTGACAAATGTTTAAAATGATAGAAAAATATGATAAATAAAATGTCATTTCATGACAAAAACACATTAAAACACTTTAAATTTTAACATTTATCACATTTTCTATATTTAATCAAAGATACTGTGCTAAATTAGAAACATAACCATTGTTTTTATTAAAATACTGTAAATTCACATATTAATGTATTTTTCTTGTTTTATTAAAATAAATAACAAGACAGGACCAGGATCATATTATTAGGACCAGGATCATATTATTTAAACATTGCATTGGTAAATATGTATGTGCATGAAAGTAGAAAAGAATAAGGAAAAAGTAATAAAATGAATCTAAACTTGACCTGCCGTCTGATATTTCATATTTAATTTCTGAGTAATAGTTTTTACTTCTTTTAAACAACAGCAACAATTGCACAAATTCAACCTCACATTGACCCACGTAAACTTGATCCTGGATTCACATTAACAAATTATGAACATTAATTTGTGAGTTTACAGTATAAATATTTTCAATTTTAGTTTTTCTTTATTTCGGACTGGATTAAGAGAAAATTATATATATATATTTTATTATTTATTTATATTTTATATAACATTCTATGAGTATTTTATAATGTATCTGCAGAGCTTGTCCATAATACAGTTGTAAAAACTACTATCATTCATAAAAAAATATCAACTTTGGTTCAAATTAAAAACAAAAATAACTTCTGAAATAAAACTGATATCAAACGAAAATGTTTGTGTTCCTCAAAATATTATAGTGTGACTTATATTAGTCACACTATAATATTTAAATTAAATATCAAAATTAACAAATTTGTTTCCATTAGAACAAAGCCAAACAGGGGCAATAATGGCTTTGGAAATCTGTATTTTAAGAATTAAATGTGTTGTTTGATGAAATTTGTATTTCAAGAATTAAAATTTAGCCATTTGACGATGGCATTTTTAATACTCAGATCATATATCAAAAAAATTTAAATGTTCATGTAAGGTTTCTTTTAAATAAATTCTGCTCAATATTCAAAATTTGACCAAAAAAAATTAATATTAGAAAAAAATTTGACATAGATTAATATGATTCGTTGTTTTCTGTATTATGGACTGTTCTTCTTCAACAAACACCGGACTACCCATTGCTAATTTAACAAGTGATAAAAAAAAATGTTAAGCTAAGACGAAAAGATACATGTATTTGATTGCTAGTTACGAAATAGCAGTTTAAAATATAACCCTTGTACACTATTCAGCAAAGCTAAATTATCATAGAAGAAAACTAAATCTTAGATTTATTGTTATCATTAAAATACATTTTTAAAAACTTAGCAAATTTTTGCACTAAGTTGGTATTTTGTACATATAAAATAACGAAGAAAAAAAATGCTGACATGATATTTTGACATATTTACATTATTGTATAATCTATACACAGATTTTCTGTACAAATTCACTGTACAAAACATTATAACAGTCAACAACCTTTTGAAAAACAAACAACCAGAGTTAGCTCCCCTGAGACAGTTCCTGTTTGGCATGGGGTTTTTTGATTGGACAAGAACATAAAAATGTTTACATTCACACATTTGATGATGGCACATTCTCCAGGAACTGGTCACTTGAAAGCATGTTCTATAATAAGATAAAAAATATTCTTTAGTAAACATACCTACATAGAACTGGTCTGATTTGTTTTATATTGTAGACCATTTCTCTTTATTTTTTTTTATATATTTTCACCTACGTATTAGCAAGCTTAATTCAAGCAACACTTCAAACAGCATATTATAGGGTTAGGGTGTTCAACGCCACTTTTAACAATATTTCAGCTATATCCTGGCGGTCAGTTTTATTGGCAGAGGAAACAGGAGTACCTGGAGAAAACCACTGACATGCCGCAAGTCATTGACAAACTTTATCACATAATGTTGTATCGAGTACACCTCACCTTGAGCGGGATTCGAACTCAAAACTTTAGAAATGATAGACATTGATTGCACAGGTAGTTGTAATTCCAACTACTATACGATCACGACCACAATGGCCTCTAGCATATCATTTACAAGAACATAAACAGGATATTTTGTATTTAATATGTTGACTGTATGTTGTTGTGGTTGTTAACACTGTAGAGCATTTGAAGGAAAATATAAGATTCTTGTTTTCAAAAATGTAATATACAGTACTCCCCCGTTTTATCGCCAAAATTCTCGTCTGTCCCGATTTCCCCCCACTAAAAATACCCTGTTATACTGCCAAACTTAGCTTCCGCCATCCGCCACAGGTTTTCAGACACAAAAGTCATAAAACCAATTTAAATTCCCCCGTTGGTACCTCCCACAACTACCTTTTGACAGCTGTGTATTGATCGGTAATTATGGAATGTCAAGACTGGTCATTGATCTCATAGTTGAGGGTCGGAACAGATGAGTTGTTTTGATTAGAATAATTACCTGTATTTACTTTTCTAGTGATTACTTTTAATCCTGAGTAAAAATTGTAATTTAACAAGATGAACTGTGCGCTAATGTTCACTTATGATACCCCTGCTCTTCGGCAAACAGGAAGTAGGAATCTGACGGGTCCAAAAACGCTTCCCACGATATGGGGTAACTATATGAAGCCTGTGACCAAATATCAGATTTCTGCCATCAATAGTTACTGAGAAAAATGCGATGAAAAATGAGCATATATGTTCAATGTGTATAAAAATCAACAAAGTCAGCAAACAGGAAGTAGGAATCTGATGGGTCCAAAAATGCCATTTCTGCCATTTCCTATCATTGTAACCACAACATACCACAGTGTTAAAGTTGTAATGGACTGATTTGTTATAGTATTTTGATAATGCTATAACGATATTTATTATTAATTCTGAATATATAAATATGGTACAAATCCATCAATAATAAAGTCTGGGGACTTTTTAAAACAAATTTGACATGTTTAACATGGAAAATAAAAGAGGAAAATAATCCACAATATGTATGCAGCCATACAAGTTAAACTTACTGTTAAAGTGTTGATTTCTTTAGAAAAGGCACCTATTTCTTTTGCTGCTTTTTGGTCTTTCTGAAAAAGATAAAGAAATCTACTATGCAGTTTTCATATTGCAAAATTTTACATTTTTACTGAGATTATTTTCCTATTTTCAAACCTGAAAACACATGTAACATATGCCACTGGAGGTTACTCAACCAACAATCAATCAATCATTTTAACCTCTACCTGTTTTCATTAATCTTTCAGAAATTATTTATCTGTAATTTGACAGAGCTGACTTAATAAAGCAAAATAGTGACATTAGTAACTTAGGATGGAACCATGATATAAATAGAATAACCACAGTTTTAAAGGTTGAGACAGACATTGTTACTAGTATCTCAGTAACCTTGTCATATGTTTGATGTCATACTAACAGAGAATTTTCTGAATCAGTGAGGTCGTTGATACTGAGAATATCACTGGGTGAGATCAATGAAAAAATGTCAAAATTACTGATAACATTCATTTATATATCAATTTTTGACATTTTTAACTCTTATGGGTTAGGGTTGTGGTGTTTAATGCCACTTTCACTACTATTTCAGCTAAATCATGCCGGAGATAACCACAGACCTGTCGCAAGTCACTGACAAACTTTATCACCAAATGTTGTATCAAGTACACCTCACGATTACGGGATTCGAACTCACAATGTTAGTGGTGATAGGCAACGACTGTAAATCCAACCACCATATGATTGATCACAACGGTTCCATTAACACTTACGTAATAATGATATGTCTTCATGTCAATCAATAATAGGTTTGATTGGTGGTGGCGCGATACGTACTACAACGGTAAGTTAGCAATCATTTTTAGCACCTAGAGTATTGACTTGTTCTTTGGAAACAAGTACCACTAGAATCCTAACAATTAGGCTGAACCATTATTCTGTGAGAAGCATCATTGTGGTAACATTTAAGAAGGATTGATCAATTAGAAATTAAGTTATTCTGACAACATCCATACCATTATATGAACACAAAAATTTTGCAGACTTATAAAAACCTGATCATCAATTATTATGGGATCATTGTTATAATCTTTTTGTTAATTTTGTCACCTTTATACACCTTGTCTTGAGCCTTATTTTAACTCACAACTTCAGAAATTCGTCATGTAAGATTGTACATTGTACCATAATTAATAAACCCATATTTCTATTCTCTAAACACTTCTATCTCCCTCCATCTACATATTACTAACCCTTGTCATAATTCTAAAGTTATGCTAGACAAAATTTTTGATTATACACAGAGGATAGGGGGTGCACTATACATGTATCTATTTACATAAACAGAAGATGATGGGTGATCGGTGAAAGGTTGATACATCATACAAACACACAGATTATATTAAGGTGTGTATATATATATATATACATGAATAATATTATTGGTATTGTTAATAAAAATTAATAGAGGAATATGAATACTTGCTCACAGCTGGAGAGCATTATAAAAATATGATTTATATCAAAGTGCCTGGCTTTGGTGTTTAATGCCACTTTCAACAATATTTCAGCTATATGGTGGCGGTCAGTTTTATTGGTGGAGGAAACCGCACTTCCCAGGGAAAACCACAGACCTATTGCAAGTCACTGATAAAATTTATCACATAATGTTGTATCAAGTACACTTCACCTGAGTGGGGTTCAAACTCACAACATTAGTGGTGATAGGCACTGATTGCATAGGTGGTTATAAATCCAACTACCATACGATCACGACCATGATGGCCCCAAGTATGATTTACATGATCAAATGTGGCATCAATATTTAACTATCATGATTATTTAGTAAAAAAAACCCCACAAAATGGTATGTATTGGACATGCATAACATTAAAAACCAATCTAATAAATATACCAAACAATTCTTACAATAAAGTACTCCATTTAAGGAGCACAAGATGGTTAGTATCCTAAGGTTGATTGAGAGTTCAGCAACATATAGGTCAAATTGCAGTGCCAGTGATTATTTTTTTGCCTCTGTAAGACAGAATACCAACACTGCCACAATTGAAAGGAGAATGCCACCCGACAGGGTTTCTGCTACAATTCTACAAGCACAAGACAACTGTCCAATATAAGACAATTTCTATCAGACAATTTGTCCTATGTAACTTTGTGTTATCAGACAGACAAATTGAGGATCACGATGTGATCCGAACCTAAGGGGGGAGGGTTTGCTCTCGCTAGAAAATTTTGAAAAATTGGACCCCAAATCCTGCATTCTGAGAGTCTCTGCCAGTGTTCAAATCTTTTCAAAATACCAAGTTTTTTTTACCAGGTCAAACAAAAAAGTTGTAAATTTCAAAGAAATTAATTTGTATACCAACTCACTTGTACAAACCAAATGGTTCGTCAGACATAATCTCGTCCTGTCACGATTTCTCAAAAAGTATTTATCCAAAAATAATAAACTATACATATTATTAATCCTTGAGATATAAGCTTTAAAATTGTGTAACATTTATTTGACAGACATTTGATTTAAAAGAGTTATACGTGATCAAAACAAATATTTTGATACAAATTATCGTCATTTCCGCCATTGAAAAATACTGTCCTGCCACGATTTAGGGTATCAAATGTCAATATATTTTCTTAAACTTTACATCATGAAAATATCTCATTCCATTCAAAAGTTATACCTATAAACGTACTGACAATATGTCCTGGTTTTACCTGTCCTGGTTATAGACCCTCCCGTTTGTAACACGTGCTACGATTGGCCTTGCGCTTTGTACTGTAACCAATGTAATTGGACGTAATTGTTGAAAACAGAAGAAAATTTGATTTATAGTATTGGGAATAACCAGACTAAAAACAGACAAAATACATTTATCACGGGAAGTAATAACTTTAGCTGCCGCCATAAACACTATCCAGACTAAAAACATCGCTGCTGGTCTGATTGTATTAAAATTCCATCAGTCAATTTGTCACAAGTCAGCAAAAATAATCGATCATAATGTCAGCTTTGGCCGATGACCGATGGCAATCTGTAACCCTGCCTGACGGTTAAAGCTCAAATGGCCTTCAGTCGTATGATCAAAAGTTTACATCAAACAAGGGCAACACAAAGCGTGGCGTATCCCCTCACCTAAAAATTAGACCCTGTGACCTTGAAAATCAATAGGGTTCCAGATTCTCTTAAGGTCTAAGTATGTACCAAGTTTGGTCAAAATCCATTGAAGGATGTTGATTCTAGAGTGTTCACAAGGATGCTATGCGGTAAAAATTTGACCCAGTGACCTTGAAAATCAATAGGGTTCCAGACTCTTGTAAGGACTAAGTATGTACCAAGTTTGGTCAAAATCCATTGAAGGATGTTGATTCTAGAGTGTTCACAAGGATGTTACGTGGTAAAAATTTGACCCGGTGACATTGACCTTTGACCTATGACCTGGAAAATCAATAGGTTTCCAGATTCTCCTAAGGACTAAGTATGTACCAAGTTTGGTCAAAATCCATTGAAGGATGTTGATTCTAGAGTGTTCACAAAGATGTTACACGGTAAACAATTTACCCAGTGACCTTGACCTTTGACCTGGAAAATCAATAGGGTTCCAGATTCTCCTAAGGACTAAGTATGTACCAAGTTTGGTCAAAATCCATTGAAGGATGTTGATTCTAGAGTGTTCACAAGGATGTTACACGGTAAAAAAATTACCCAGTGACCTTGACCTTTGACCTATGGCCCTGAAAATCAATAGGGTTCCAGACTCTCCTAAGGACTAAGTATGTACCAAGTTTAGTCAAAATCCATTTAAGGATGTTGATTCTAGAGTGTTCACAAGGATGCTATACGGTAAAAATTTGACCCGGTGACCTTGACCATTGACCTATGACCTTGAAAATCAATAGGGTTCCAGATTCTCTTAAGGACTAAATATTTACCAAGTTTGGTCAAAATCCATTGAAGGATGTTGATCCTAGAGTGTTTACAAGGATTGTGACGGACGGACGGTAGCGTTACTATATCCCCTCGCAACTTCGTTGGCGAGGGGATAAAAAAGTTTTAGTAAACAACAACATTTTTATAAGAAAAATTCTGAATATTCCTGAACCATATAATAGAAATCACTACAAAAATTCAATGATTAAGAAAAATGGAAATGATGATTTATTTAAAAAGAATATGCATGCAGGAAGCAATAAATCCTTGACCATAACTAACTCCTTTATAAGGAGAACCAATACAATTCAAGTACAAAAGTTAAGACTTGAAGAAAGATAATTATATTTCCAATTATAGATATTCATTTTTTCTTACCTTTTCGTTTTTTTCTACGTTGAAAAAAAAAAATGGCAGAAACACATTAAATTCTTCTTAATCTTTTTTTTAATCTACGTAAAATCATACTGCAAAATATGCTACACTTGATCAAAATCTGACACAACTGGATTCAACCTTGCAAATATGCTATGCTTTATTTTTTTAAATCCAATGCAAATTGATTCAATCTTGCGTACAGAGGAATTTTTAAAGATTAACCAATGAAAATGTTGCTACAAATTCTTGCCAGCAGGTTCAGATAAATTGTAAATGCAAGACAATTCCATAAAAGTGTAGATCCTGTTGTGTCAAATGTTAACAGAGAATAGTATATTTGAAATATGATTTTTATCAGATTGTTAATCTACAAATTTTGAGTTACTTCCCCTAGCCTATACTTGTGAAGTGAGGTGCAACAATGGCTGGCTTTCTTTTAAAAAAAAAATCAAAGTTTTTTTTTTAAATGAAAATTAATGAAGATATTAATTTGTAAATTTTCACTAAAACCTCTTCTGCTTCATAGAAGATCTGTCTGTTCATTGTCTAATACAGAATATAAGTATTTTAGCCAGTCCAGAAAGGTCAAACAATCATTTGAACTCTGGGCAATTGCAGATGAAGGACTATCATTACAGAACTCAAATGTATGTGCTCTCCACTGGAGAAACGACTGTACCTATCACTATTAAAGCTATGTGTTATAAATCAGCCTGTGATGAGGTGTACTGATACAACATTACATGATCAAGTTTGTCAGTGACTTGCGGCAGGGTGGTGGTTTTCTCCAGTTTCTCTGATTTCTTCCACCAGTAAAACTGACCACCACAACATAATCAAATCATATTGTTTCAGGTGGCATTAAATTTCCATAATCTATCCGTCCATGCTATTTAAATGCTCGCCCAGTGTATTTTATCATAACGTATTTACCTCGGGATCCATTTTTCCATTAACCATTCTACCATTACCAAAATCCATTGGACAAAGAAAATCATCTGTTTCAGCGTCAGATTTACTTCTTTTGTGGCCGAATATACCATGTTTCTTCACCTTAAAAATAGAACAGTTAAATCAGTGAAGAATCCCACAGTCCTTCTCTAGCAAACCTATACCATGTTTCTTCACCTTAAAAATAGAACAGTTAGACAGTGAAGAATCCCACAGTCCTTCTCTAGCAAACCTATACCATGTTTCTTCACCTTAAAAATAGAACAGTTAGACAGTGAAGAATCCCACAGTCCTTCTCTAGCAGACCTATACCATGTTTCTTCGCCTTAAAAATAGAAAAGTTAGACAGTGAAGAATCCCACAGTCCTTCTGTGACAAATCTTCAAAGCATAAATTACAAGAGAAGTGCATGGAAGTCATGGATTAAAGGTCAATTTTTATAAAGTCCTAAACTTAGCACCTCGCTATATCTCCATGATTTTTATTGCTAAAATTGCTGCTTTGACACAGAACACAAGAAACATTAAAATCAAGACCAAGTAATTATTCTGTAAACTAGCTTACTTTCACTTTGGCATTTGGTAACAGAGGAATATAAGATGGTTGTGATTCATGCTCTCTCTTTTTGTGCTGTGTATCGTTGCCAACTAATGCTATAAAGTGTGTGTTGAGATGTCGTCGTAGTAATGTTTTGTTGGCTGGTATTGACAGTAACTGAGCAAATAATTCTGCACAAAACCGTGGTTCCAAAACCTGAAAAAAAGGAATGAAATCATGGAGAATGTTGTAAAAAGACACAGTTAACAATATCGCAACTAACAAAAACAAATACAAATTCATCTTCAACCGTTGTTATTTTTCTTTATTTGAAACAGGTGAAAGTTGGTTTTAACATATCACAGAAAAATCTTGAATATTTTATTCGTAGTTTTTTACAATTGTTTCATTTCTTTGTTATTGCCTGGTTTTTTTGTTTGTTTGACCATACCTTGTTTTTAATGAGGCAAGTTTAAGGCTACTTGGAAGAAAACTGTGAGCATTTGGTTGGGTTTGGTTATTCATTATCATACCTTTCATGAATTTTTCATACATGTATATATATTATGATTACCTCATCTCATGAAGGAGGAAAGCACAGACACATGTAACAAGTTCTTGTATGTAGACACCTAGAAACCTTAGAAGTGGGAGAGTGGAGCGACCTCAATAATATGTAGACACCTAGAAACCTTAGAAGTGGGAGAGTGGAGCGACCTCAATAATATGTAGACACCTAGAAACCTTAGAAGTGGGAGAGTGGAGCGACCTCAATAATATGTAGACACCTAGAAACCTTAGAAGTGGGAGGGTGGAGCGACCTCAATAATATGTAGACACCTAGAAATCTTAGAGGGTGGAGCGACCTCGATAATATGTAGACACCTAGAAATCTTAGAGGGTGGAGCGACCTCGATAATATGTAGACACCTAGAAACTTTAGAAGTGGGAGAGTGGAGCGACCTCAATAATATGTAGACATCTAGAAACCTTAGAAGTGGGAGGGTGGAGCGACCTTGATAATATGTAGACACCTAGAAACCATAGAAGTGGGAGAGTGGAGCGACCTCAATAATATGTAGACATCTAGAAACCTTAGAAGTGGGAGGGTGGAGCGACCTTGATAATATGTAGACACCTAGAAACCTTAGAAGTGGGAGGGTGGAGCGACCTCAATAATATGTAGACACCTAGAAATCTTAGAGGGTGGAGCGACCTCGATAATATGTAGACACCTAGAAATCTTAGAGGGTGGAGCGACCTTGATAATATGTAGACACCTAGAAACTTTAGAAGTGGGAGGGTGGAGCGACCTCAATAATATGTAGACACCTAGAAACCTTAGAGGGTGGAGCGACCTCGATAATATGTAGACACCTAGAAACCTTAGAAGTAGGAGGGTGGAGCGATCTCAATAATATGTAGACACCTAGAAACCTTAGAAGTGGGAGTGGAGCGACCTCAATAATATGTAGACACCTAGAAACCTTAGAAGTGGGAGAGAGGAGCGACCTCAATAATATGTAGACACCTAGAAACCTTAGAAGTGGGAGAGTGGAGCGACCTCAATAATATGTAGACACCTAGAAACCTTAGAAGTGGGA
Organism: Bathymodiolus septemdierum; assembly: GCA_963383655.1. Lineage (NCBI taxonomy): Eukaryota > Metazoa > Mollusca > Bivalvia > Mytilida > Modiolidae > Bathymodiolus > Bathymodiolus septemdierum. The sequence goes on along the minus strand of OY726526.1, from coordinate 34,986,549 downwards.
GAGTGGAGCGACCTCAATAATATGTAGACACCTAGAAACCTTAGAAGTGGGAGGGTGGAGCGACCTCAATAATATGTAGACACCTAGAAATCTTAGAGGGTGGAGCGACCTCGATAATATGTAGACACCTAGAAATCTTAGAGGGTGGAGTGACCTCGATAATATGTAGACACCTAGAAACTTTAGAAGTGGGAGAGTGGAGCGACCTCAATAATATGTAGACATCTAGAAACCTTAGAAGTGGGAGGGTGGAGCGACCTTGATAATATGTAGACACCTAGAAACCTTAGAAGTGGGAGACTGGAGCGACCTCAATAATATGTAGACATCTAGAAACCTTAGAAGTGGGAGGGTGGAGCGACCTTGATAATATGTAGACACCTAGAAACCTTAGAAGTGGGAGGGTGGAGCGACCTCAATAATATGTAGACACCTAGAAATCTTAGAGGGTGGAGCGACCTCGATAATATGTAGACACCTAGAAATCTTAGAGGGTGGAGCGACCTTGATAATATGTAGACACCTAGAAACTTTAGAAGTGGGAGGGTGGAGCGACCTCAATAATATGTAGACACCTAGAAACCTTAGAGGGTGGAGCGACCTCGATAATATGTAGACACCTAGAAACCTTAGAAGTAGGAGGGTGGAGCGATCTCAATAATCCACGTTCACTTGATCAACTTTCTAACATAATGTAGCCAGTAATACCTCTACAGGAGCCGATTGAGAACATTTATATAAATGTTCATGGAACAGAATTTTGTATTTTCAAGTACCACACCTCTTAATATTTGTAGCAGATTGTAGAATATTTTAAACAAGACTTACCATTAAAGCACCATGAACACCACTCCCTCTCATGTTAGGAGCATACTCTGATAAATCTATCGTCCGTAGCCATTCCATAACTCGATGATTCGTCCATAAAGCTACATCACCAGGGATATTTTGTAGCTGACCCTGAAATATAACAAATAAAAGCATGTTAACTTGTTAATATCATTTTTTCTACTTTTCCATTGAGTAATGGTCTACAACAACAAATTCAACCAACTTAACTACTAGTCAGTCCACTACAAACTGTTTTACACTCAATGGCCCTGTTTTTGTCTTTTTCATTTTCTTAGGTTGTCACGGTTTCTTATAAAATATGGTCCTTTTGCACCAAAACATTTCTATTAAAATCAAAATGTTTCAACATTGGTAAATGCTGTTTTACTGACGATGAGGACCAGAGCCTGCAAGACTAATATTTGGCATTTTCAAATCCCCAATTAGTGCGGGTAACTATGTTTTCCTATTAAAATGTATTTAAAAAAAAGATTTTTTTTATAAAGACATAAAAAGGTTCAAAAAATAGAATAAAATAAAATGCAGCAAAATATTGTTATGACTTTGGCACATTAATGTCATATAAAATTATTAACTCATTTCAACCCTTTCCGAGCATAACTTAAATTCTGCACGTTTTTTTTTAGCTATCTATACAGGTCACACCGGAATAAATATCTCATTCAAACTGCTTTTTGAGGTAGGTGGGTTTTTTTTGGAGATAATATTGCAATAATTAGACATAAGGAATTTAAAGAATTAAATATGTGGGCTCATTCAAAGTAGGGTTATGATGTTTAATGCCACTTTCAACAATATTTCAGCTATATCGTGGCGGTCAGTTTCATTAGTGGAGGAAACTGAAGTACCCGGAGAAAACCACTGACAAACATTATCGCATAAAATTGTATCGAGTACACCTCGCAATATGCGGGATTCGAACTCACAACTTTAGTGGTGATAGAAACTGATTACACATTCAAAGTAGAACCCCAAACTATGACACATGTATGTCAACTGAAGATTTGACTGTAAACAATAGCCAATGAAAACATGTTTTATTTAAAAGTTGAATTAGAATTATATCTAACTTACCTCTTCAGGTGAAGGTCGTCGTCTTAGGCACTGTGGATTATAATTGTGGACTCGTAAGATTTGAATACCTCGTCTAATGCTAATGTGATGTAGTTCATTTGTAACCTTTAATGCTACAAGGTCATCCTGTGAATAAAATAAAATGATCAAATAATTTATAGTAGAGTTAGGATTATGCTGTTTAATGCCACTTTCAACACTATTTGCTTATATTGTGGCAGTCAGTTTTATTGGTGCAAAAAACAGAGTATCCGGACAAAACCAACGACGTGTCGCAATTCACTGACAAATTTTATCACATAATGTTGTATCGAGTAGACCTCGTCCTGAGCGAGACTAATGGTTGGTATAGTCAAACAATATTAAGTCTGTGGAGACTAATGGTTGGTATAGTCAAACAATATTAAGTCTGTGGAGACTAATGGTTGGTATAGTCAAACAATATTAAGTCTGTGGAGACTAATGGTTGGTATAGTCAAACAATATTAAGTCTGTGGAGACTAATGGTTGGCATAGTCAAACAATATTAAGTCTGTGGAGACTAATGGTTGGCATAGTCAAACAATATTAAGTCTGTGGAGACTAATGGTTGGCATAGTCAAACAATATTAAGTCTGTGGAGACTAATGGTTGGCATAGTCAAACAATATTAAGTCTGTGGAGACTAATGGTTGGCATAGTCAAACAATATTAAGTCTGTGGAGACTAATGGTTGGCATAGTCAAACAATATTAAGTCTGTGGAGACTAATGGTTGGTATAGTCAAACAATATTAAGTCTGTGGAGACTAATGGTTGGTATAGTCAAACAATATTAAGTCTGTGGAGACTAATGGTTGGTATAGTCAAACAATATTAAGTCTGTGGAGACTAATGGTTGGAATAGTCAAACAATATTAAGTCTGTGGAGACTAATGGTTGGCATAGTCAAACAATATTAAGTCTGTGGAGACTAATGGTTGGAATAGTCAAACAATATTAAGTCTGTGGAGACTAATGGTTGGCATAGTCAAACAATATTAAGTCTGTGGAGACTAATGGTTGGTATAGTCAAACAATATTAAGTCTGTGGAGAATAATGGTTGGTATAGTCAAACAATATTAAGTCTGTGAAGACTAATGGTTGGTATAGTCAAACAATATTAAGTCTGTGGAGACTAATGGTTGGTATAGTCAAACAATATTAAGTCGGTGGAGACTAATGGTTGGTATAGTCAAACAATATTAAGTCGGTGGAGACTAATGGTTGGTATAGTCAAACAATATTAAGTCGGTGGAGACTAATGGTTGGTATAGTCAAACAATATTAAGTCTGCGGAGACTAATGGTTGGCATAGTCAAACAATATTAAGTCTGTGAAGACTAATGGTTGGCATAGTCAAACAATATTAAGTCGGTGGAGACTAATGGTTGGTATAGTCAAACAATATTAAGTCGGTGGAGACTAATGGTTGGTATAGTCAAACAATATTAAGTCGGTGGAGACTAATGGTTGGTATAGTCAAACAATATTAAGTCTGTGAAGACTAATGGTTGGCATAGTCAAACAATATTAAGTCTGTGAAGACTAATGGTTGGCATAGTCAAACAATATTAAGTCAGTGGAGACTAATGGTTGGAATAGTCAAACAATATTAAGTCGGTGGAGACTAATGGTTGGTATAGTCAAACAATATTAAGTCTGTGAAGACTAATGGTTGGCATAGTCAAACAATATTAAGTCTGTGGAGACTAATGGTTGGTATAGTCAAACAATATTAAGTCGGTGGAGACTAATGGTTGGTATAGTCAAACAATATTAAGTCTGTGGAGACTAATGGTTGGTATAGTCAAACAATATTAAGTCGGTGGAGACTAATGGTTGGTATAGTCAAACAATATTAAGTCGGTGGAGACTAATGGTTGGTATAGTCAAACAATATTAAGTCGGTGGAGACTAATGGTTGGTATAGTCAAACAATATTAAGTCTGTGAAGACTAATGGTTGGCATAGTCAAACAATATTAAGTCTGTGAAGACTAATGGTTGGCATAGTCAAACAATATTAAGTCAGTGGAGACTAATGGTTGGAATAGTCAAACAATATTAAGTCGGTGGAGACTAATGGTTGGTATAGTCAAACAATATTAAGTCTGTGAAGACTAATGGTTGGCATAGTCAAACAATATTAAGTCTGTGGAGACTAATGGTTGGTATAGTCAAACAATATTAAGTCGGTGGAGACTAATGGTTGGTATAGTCAAACAATATTAAGTCTGTGGAGACTAATGGTTGGTATAGTCAAACAATATTAAGTCGGTGGAGACTAATGGTTGGTATAGTCAAACAATATTAAGTCGGTGGAGACTAATGGTTGGTATAGTCAAACAATATTAAGTCGGTGGAGACTAATGGTTGGTATAGTCAAACAATATTAAGTCTGTGGAGACTAATGGTTGGTATAGTCAAACAATATTAAGTCTGTGGAGACTAATGGTTGGTATAGTCAAACAATATTAAGTCTGTGGAGACTAATGGTTGGTATAGTCAAACAATATTAAGTCTGTGGAGACTAATGGTTGGCATAGTCAAACAATATTAAGTCTGTGGAGACTAATGGTTGGCATAGTCAAACAATATTAAGTCTGTGGAGACTAATGGTTGGCATAGTCAAACAATATTAAGTCTGTGGAGACTAATGGTTGGCATAGTCAAACAATATTAAGTCTGTGGAGACTAATGGTTGGCATAGTCAAACAATATTAAGTCTGTGGAGACTAATGGTTGGCATAGTCAAACAATATTAAGTCTGTGGAGACTAATGGTTGGTATAGTCAAACAATATTAAGTCTGTGGAGACTAATGGTTGGTATAGTCAAACAATATTAAGTCTGTGGAGACTAATGGTTGGTATAGTCAAACAATATTAAGTCTGTGGAGACTAATGGTTGGAATAGTCAAACAATATTAAGTCTGTGGAGACTAATGGTTGGCATAGTCAAACAATATTAAGTCTGTGGAGACTAATGGTTGGAATAGTCAAACAATATTAAGTCTGTGGAGACTAATGGTTGGCATAGTCAAACAATATTAAGTCTGTGGAGACTAATGGTTGGTATAGTCAAACAATATTAAGTCTGTGGAGAATAATGGTTGGTATAGTCAAACAATATTAAGTCTGTGAAGACTAATGGTTGGTATAGTCAAACAATATTAAGTCTGTGGAGACTAATGGTTGGTATAGTCAAACAATATTAAGTCGGTGGAGACTAATGGTTGGTATAGTCAAACAATATTAAGTCGGTGGAGACTAATGGTTGGTATAGTCAAACAATATTAAGTCGGTGGAGACTAATGGTTGGTATAGTCAAACAATATTAAGTCTGCGGAGACTAATGGTTGGCATAGTCAAACAATATTAAGTCTGTGAAGACTAATGGTTGGCATAGTCAAACAATATTAAGTCGGTGGAGACTAATGGTTGGTATAGTCAAACAATATTAAGTCGGTGGAGACTAATGGTTGGTATAGTCAAACAATATTAAGTCGGTGGAGACTAATGGTTGGTATAGTCAAACAATATTAAGTCTGTGAAGACTAATGGTTGGCATAGTCAAACAATATTAAGTCTGTGAAGACTAATGGTTGGCATAGTCAAACAATATTAAGTCAGTGGAGACTAATGGTTGGAATAGTCAAACAATATTAAGTCGGTGGAGACTAATGGTTGGTATAGTCAAACAATATTAAGTCTGTGAAGACTAATGGTTGGCATAGTCAAACAATATTAAGTCTGTGGAGACTAATGGTTGGTATAGTCAAACAATATTAAGTCGGTGGAGACTAATGGTTGGTATAGTCAAACAATATTAAGTCTGTGGAGACTAATGGTTGGTATAGTCAAACAATATTAAGTCGGTGGAGACTAATGGTTGGTATAGTCAAACAATATTAAGTCGGTGGAGACTAATGGTTGGTATAGTCAAACAATATTAAGTCGGTGGAGACAAATGGTTGGTATAGTCAAACAATATTAAGTCGGTGGAGACTAATGGTTGGCATAGTCAAACAATATTAAGTCTGTGGAGACTAATGGTTGGAATAGTCAAACAATATTAAGTCTGTGGAGACTAATGGTTGGTATAGTCAAACAATATTAAGTCTGTGGAGACTAATGGTTGGTATAGTCAAACAATATTAAGTCGGTGGAGACTAATGGTTGGCATAGTCAAACAATATTAAGTCTGTGGAGACTAATGGTTGGTATAGTCAAACAATATTAAGTCTGTGGAGACTAATGGTTGGCATAGTCAAACAATATTAAGTCGGTGGAGACTAGTGGTTGGCATAGTCAAACAATATTAAGTCGGTGGAGACTAATGGTTGGTATAGTCAAACAATATTAAGTCGGTGGAGACTAATGGTTGGCATAGTCAAACAATATTAAGTCTGTGGAGACTAATGGTTGGCATAGTCAAACAATATTAAGTCTGTGGAGACTAATGGTTGGCATAGTCAAACAATATTAAGTCTGTGGAGACTAATGGTTGGTATAGTCAAACAATATTAAGTCTGTGGAGACTAATGGTTGGTATAGTCAAACAATATTAAGTCTGTGAAGACTAATGGTTGGCATAGTCAAACAATATTAAGTCTGTGGAGACTAATGGTTGGCATAGTCAAACAATATTAAGTCTGTGGAGACTAATGGTTGGCATAGTCAAACAATATTAAGTCTGTGGAGACTAATGGTTGGTATAGTCAAACAATATTAAGTCTGTGGAGACTAATGGTTGGTATAGTCAAACAATATTAAGTCTGTGGAGACTAATGGTTGGTATAGTCAAACAATATTAAGTCTGTGGAGACTAATGGTTGGAATAGTCAAACAATATTAAGTCTGTGGAGACTAATGGTTGGCATAGTCAAACAATATTAAGTCTGTGGAGACTAATGGTTGGAATAGTCAAACAATATTAAGTCTGTGGAGAATAATGGTTGGTATAGTCAAACAATATTAAGTCTGTGGAGACTAATGGTTGGTATAGTCAAACAATATTAAGTCTGTGAAGACTAATGGTTGGTATAGTCAAACAATATTAAGTCGGTGGAGACTAATGGTTGGTATAGTCAAACAATATTAAGTCAGTGGAGACTAATGGTTGGCATAGTCAAACAATATTAAGTCGGTGGAGACTAATGGTTGGCATAGTCAAACAATATTAAGTCTGTGGAGACTAATGGTTGGTATAGTCAAACAATATTAAGTCTGTGGAGACTAATGGTTGGTATAGTCAAACAATATTAAGTCGGTGGAGATTAATGGTTGGTATAGTCAAACAATATTAAGTCGGTGGAGACTAATGGTTGGTAGTCAAACAATATTAAGTCTGTGGAGACTAATGGTTGGCATAGTCAAACAATATTAAGTCTGTGGAGACTAATGGTTGGCATAGTCAAACAATATTAAGTCTGTGGAGACTAATGGTTGGCATAGTCAAACAATATTAAGTCGGTGGAGACTAATGGTTGGTATAGTCAAACAATATTAAGTCGGTGGAGACTAATGGTTGGTATAGTCAAACAATATTAAGTCGGTGGAGACTAATGGTTGGTATAGTCAAACAATATTAAGTCGGTGGAGACTAATGGTTGGTATAGTCAAACAATATTAAGTCGGTGGAGACTAATGGTTGGCATAGTCAAACAATATTAAGTCTGTGGAGACTAATGGTTGGCATAGTCAAACAATATTAAGTCTGTGGAGATTAATGGTTGGCATAGTCAAACAATATTAAGTCGGTGGAGACTAATGGTTGGTATAGTCAAACAATATTAAGTCAATGGAGACTAATGGTTGGAATAGTCAAACAATATTAAGTCGGTGGAGACTAATGGTTGGAAAAGTCAAACAATATTAAGTCGGTGGAGACTAATGGTTGGTATAGTCAAACAATATTAAGTCGGTGGAGACTAATGGTTGGTATAGTCAAACAATATTAAGTCGGTGGATACTAATGGTTGGAATAGTCAAACAATATTAAGTCGGTGGAGACTAATGGTTGGAATAGTCAAACAATATTAAGTCGGTGGAGACTAATGGTTGGCATAGTCAAACAATATTAAGTCTGTGGAGACTAATGGTTGGAATAGTCAAACAATATTAAGTCGGTGGAGACTAATGGTTGGTATAGTCAAACAATATTAAGTCGGTGGAGACTAATGGTTGGTAGTCAAACAATATTAAGTCTGTGGAGACTAATGGTTGGTATAGTCAAACAATATTAAGTCTGTGGAGACTAATGGTTGGTATAGTCAAACAATATTAAGTCTGTGGAGACTAATGGTTGGTATAGTCAAACAATATTATGTCGGTGGAGACTAATGGTTGGTATAGTCAAACAATATTAAGTCGGTGGAGACTAATGGTTGGCATAGTCAAACAATATTAAGTCTGTGGAGACTAATGGTTGGTATAGTCAAACAATATTAAGTTGGTGGAGACTAATGGTTGGTATAGTCAAACAATATTAAGTCTGTGAAGACTAATGGTTGGTATAGTCAAACAATATTAAGTCTGTGGAGACTAATGATTGGTATAGTCAAACAATATTAAGTCTGTGGAGACTAATGGTTGGCATAGTCAAACAATATTAAGTCTGTGGAGACTAATGGTTGGTATAGTCAAGTCTTTAAACATCATCAACTAACTTGTTAAAATGCATTTTTGGCACCTTTGGGCCTCTTGTTCAGAAATGGGCAGGGTTAGAATCCCCATGATCAATCCACACCTTTACTTTTAAGCCAATGATTATTGTATCAAATCTTTAGAAGGTCCAGTCATATAGAACTTTTGTGGAAGAAAAACATTGCACCTACAGACAGAAAACCACAATGATACAGCCAAACATAATACAATGATTATATGCTCCCAGGAGGAGAAGATTTAAATATGACCTATTATCAATATGCCTAATTTGCTTAATCGGCATAAATCGACAGACAGAAAAATTACACATTAAAAAACGGAATATATGTAAAACTTCTTATTGTAATGTATATACATTTAACATTTGAGTTCATTTTGATTTATAATAAAGCAGTAATGGATAATGGAAGAAATATCTATTTTTAGTAACAGCAGCCATCTTGAATGAAATTAATTTTGAAAGGGGTACATCCCAGCCAAATTTAGCTTAATTTGGTTCAGTAGTTTCAGAGGAAGATTTAAATGTGAAAGCTTATGACGTAAGACGAACGTATGCCAAGTGATGGCAAAAATGGAAGATTTACGGAGATAGTGCAACAAAGTTTTCTGCATGTTCTTCCCCTCTACATCTAAACTTACAATGGTAAGAAAATGTAGCATTCTACCATCAATCCTTGCATCATAAAAATAATCTTTATATTGTGGAAGCCCAATATCATCTAACCATCCTGTAAATAAAATTTTGTATTCTATTAATAAACAATAATTATGTCATGTAAATAACAATTTTCCCTTCTACATTATTATTGAACAAATTGAAATTATTTGTTGTACATACAATCAAAATAAATCACCAAAGAATTTAACCTGATATAACCCAAGTATCTAATCTGAAATCACAAAATATATAATCTGAAATCACCAAGTATCTAATCTGAAATCACAAAATATCTAATCTGAAATCACCAAGTATTTAAGCTGAAATCATAAAGTATTTAATCTGAAATCACCAAGTTTTATTAAAAAAGGACAAAACAGTCACAACATCATTATATTCTAGTGGTCAAATCTTTTAATTATGAAAAAAACAAGAGCACCGCCCACGGGTGCAGGACGCTCGACTTTTTCGTATCTGATATTAAACTGCAAGCAATTTACAAAGTTATACATACTTCTAACTTGTCAACAGATTGGGGTCAACACTTTCTACAAGTGTATTGAGTTTCAAGTTAATAGCTTTGATAGTTATTGAGAAATTTTAATTATACTAAAAAAATATCCCAAATTTCTATGTACTATGTCGAAACAAGGGCAGATAACTCTGGATATGCAAATCACAGGGTCACCTGCCTGTTGTAATGGGTTCCCCATTTCATAGTGAACAGGTATGTTGAGTTTCATTTCAATGGCTATCATAGTTATTGAGAAATTGTATTTTTAGCTCATTCTAAGTCAAAAAGGGGGAATAACTCAAATGAAATGCTAGATGGAGTTGTCTTCTCTTGTCAACAGATTGGGGTCAGCACTTTCTACAAGTGTATCGAGTTTCAAGTTATTCGCTTTGATAGTTATTGAGAAATTTTAATCATACTAAAAAAATATCCCCAATTTCTATGTACTATGTTGAAACAAGGGCAGATAACTCTGGATATACAAATCACAGGGTCATCTGCTTTGTTGTAATTGGTTCCTCTTTTGATAGTGAACAAGTATTCCAAGTTTCAAATGGATACCTTTGATAGTTTTTGAGAAATGGACTCTGACAAAAAACTTAACCGACCCAGACGCTGATGCTGACGTCGGAGTGACGACAATAGGTCGACTTTTTTTCTTCGAAACGTCAAGCTAGAATATCATTAAATTGTTCCCATGTTGGATATTGACTGTCAGACTAAGATAGTCAAATATTTCTATAAAAGATTATTACTTTGTACCAGAAATAATTAGATAACATACGTGTAACCCAATTGTGATCTAGCCCGTTGAATTTCTCTGTTGAGTTTGTTGATACCGACTGAAGTGCCAGCTGTAGTTTCTTCCGATGTAAATAATTTTTAATTCCAATTTCCTGAAGCAACAAAAAAATATTTCAAATATCGAGTCCAAGAAAAAGTTTTATACATAATACAACAATATTCAATAAAGTTTTCAGATTTAAACTGTAGGTGGGGCATTTTGCAAACTGAAATCAATGTTATTTTTTATTATTATTAAAGTTAATGGACGAAATTTTGTCAGATTGTCACATAATTACATAATCAGATATCTTACTACCTAGTAATCATTAAATATTGATAGAATGTACAACAGTAACGTAACAGGATGTAGTGATGATGCTGCTTTTTTGTTAAGAATACAAGCAACTTAATTATGACTATGAAATGTAGAATAGCTATAAAAGCACTGTTCCTTTACTTTAATGTGTGTCTAAGTGTAATGCTGGATAGTCTCCCATGTTCATTTACATCTATATCCTTTCTTACTACAAGCTGTTCCTTTACTTTAATGTGTGTCTAAGTGTAATGTTGGATAGTCTCCCATGTTCATTTACATCTATATCATTTCTTACTACAAACTGTTCCTTTACTTTAATGTGTGTCTAAGTGTAATGCTGGATAGTCTCCCATGTTCATTTACATCTATATCATTTCTTACTACAAACTGTTCCTTTACTTTAATGTGTGTCTAAGTGTAATGTTGGATAGTTTCTCATGTTCATTTACATCTATATCCTTTCTTACTACAAACTGTTCCTTTACTTTAATGTGTGTCTAAGTGTAATGTTGGATAGTCTCTCATGTTCATTTACATCTATATCCTTTCTTACTACAAGCTGTTCCTTTACTTTAATGTGTGTCTCAGCGTAATGTTGGATAGTCTCCCATGTTCATTTACATCTATATCCTTTCTTACTACAAGTTGTTCCTTTACTTTAATGTGTGTCTAAGTGTAATGTTGGATAGTCTCCCATGTTCATTTACATCTATATCATTTCTTACTACAAACTGTTCCTTTACTTTAATGTGTGTCTAAGTGTAATGTTGGATAGTCTCCCATGTTCATTTACATCTATATCCTTTCTTACTACAAGCTGTTCCTTTACTTTAATGTGTGTCTAAGTGTAATGTTGGATAGTCTCTCATGTTAATTCACATCTATATCCTTTCTTACTACAAGCTGTTCCTTTACTTTAATTTGTGTCTAAGTGTAATGTTGGATAGTCTCTCATGTTCATTTACATCTATATCATTTCTTACTACAAACTGTTCCTTTACTTTAATTTGTGTCTAAGTGTAATGCTGGATAGTCTCTCATGTTCATTTACATCTATATCATTTCTTACTACAAGCTGTTCCTTTACTTTAATGTGTGTCTAAGTGTAATGCTGGATAGTCTCTCATGTTCATTTACATTGGCAAAAAAATGATCTTACTAAGAAAGTCATGTATCTTACTTTTTCTAATTCGTGTAATGAAAATTTCAGCAACTGATCACCATTTTTGACATATTTACGACATTCAACAAGGTACATATTTAAACCAATCTCATTCATCCAGGCTGTTATACGATCACTGTCCCATCTTACAAATGGTGTATTACTGTAGAAGAAATAAAATATAATAATTTAATTTTGATTTGATTTTTGGTGTTTTAACACCACTTTCAGCAATATTTCAGCTATATCATGGTGACCAGCTTTAGTGGTGGAAGAAGCCGGAGTACCCGGAGAGAACCACCGACCATGGGCAAGCAACTAGTAAACTTTATCACTTGTGGCTGCGAGTCGAGTGCACCCTTTTTTGTAACTTACAAAGCCGGGCGCAAACCCACGCCGTATTGGTGATAGGCTTGTATGAGTTGTTAGGTAATCCAACTACCTAACTCATTGAACCACCCGGGCCCTACAACTACCTAACTCATTGAGCCACCCGGGCCCTACAACTACCTAACTCATTGAACCACCCGGGCCCTAAAATATAATGAGTACTAATCAAATCAAATAATTCATTTATAAATAGACCATCTTAAGTACAAAAAATTTGACAACTTTTTACAATCAAGAAACACAAACAATTAATTGGACCATTTAACATGGCATAGTGTTTAAATACACTTTGCTGGTGTTCAAAATGAAAGAGTTTAACAAGTTTTTCTTTCAAGGCCCATTAAAAACCACTCATAACAAGTTAGTGCTCATTTGGAGCTTCTGCTAATTATATTTTATATCCATAGAGCATGTCATTTCCACAAAATGGTGGACTCACTAATGTTGCATATGAAGAACAAGGTGAGCATTTTGCTAATCCTGCTTAGGCCCTTTCATTTTCTTGCTCCAAAAAATTTCAAATTATTTGGCTTTCCAATCTTTTGAATTTGAGCATCTGATGAAGGTTCGTTATTTCAGTAACCTGTTGTGCACAAAAAATTTGATAGATCTACATTTATTCAATGCTACAAGTAAAAGGGGAGACAACACTATAATGTTGTTCAAACTAATATTTGATTAACGGTTCTGATCTATTCAAATTCACATTCCAACTAGTTCTTGTTATATTGTCTAATAATTTTAAAGATTAAATCTAAATTTCCTATTTTCACATCTCTGGATAAATGTCAAAGTTTGCAGATTTTGCATTCACCCCCCCCCCCCCCCCCCCCCCCCCCCCTTTTTTTTCATTTCTGCCTAGACAGACTTACTCTTGAACTTTAACATCTTTGGACCAGCGAAGTCTACCAGAGGCTGTGGCCGGCACCCACCCACTTCCCAAATTTTGTATTCCAACCCCTTCATTTTTGAGAAGACAGACTTACTCTTGAATTTTAACATCTTTGGACCAGCCAAGTCTACCAGAGGCTGTGGCCCGCACACCCCCTCGTTTAAACTGTTCTGTTCTTTCTCTTTCATGAAAATCTTGTGAACCACTTCTTTTTAATCTATATTAAAACACAAGAAAATTAGACAGACAATATTGAAACATAAAACAAATTAGATTTTTAGGAAATCATTTATTTTAACAGAAAATGCTCTCAAACATAATTAAATTACAAGAATGAAAGAAATGTACAATAAATGAAACTAGGAAGAACTGTTTTAGATACCTAAAACTTATGTCTCCCCTTAATGCAGCCATCTGTACAACAATAAGTTACACATTATGAGTTGAATGATACTATTTAAAAAAACAATTATTTGACCTTGAGGTCAAAGGTCAAAGTCCCACGAAGGTCATTACGGTACACAACACACCGCCTTATGGTCATGCACCCACATACCAAATATCATTGACCTATCTCAAAAGACAAAAATGTTATGGCCCGGACGAGAAAATACTATTCAAAAAAACAATTATTTGACCTTGAGGTCAAAGGTCAAGGTCTCACAAAAGTCATTACGATATGCGACATTCCGCCTTATGGTCATGTACCCACATACCAAATATAATTGACCTATCTGGAAAGACAAAAAAGTTATGGTATGTATGTCTTGATCTTCTTAACTACTGTTATATATACATGTTTTTTGTATACATTATTAGTTATATAGGCTTTAGACAGGTAATATGGGCTCATATAACCTGTCTGTGTTTCATATTTCCTGAGCCGAAGGCGAGGAAAATATACAACACAGACAGGTTATATGAGCCCGTATTATCTGTCTAAAGCCTATATAACGAATTTGTCATACTGCAATACCATGGGTCCATATTACCTGTGTAAAGCCTAAATAAAGAACATGACTACTATACATGTCTTGTCTCATGAACATTTAACCCCAGATATGACTTTGCTTTAAAGAAGAAATTAATTCTTCAACATATTTAATAAACAACTTAACAATTTTAACAGAAAAATAACAAATGATTTAAAATTGCCTCAATATCGGCGTCAGAGTGACAGGCGACCCTGGGGTCACCATCTTGATTACGCATGATTTCAAAATGAGTTATCTTTCTTGGCACGTGCTTTCATATTACCGGCTAGAGCCGTATAATATGGATTAGTAAAATCGAGTAAATAACCAATCGGATCACTTAGATTTTCTATTGCAGTATGACAAATGTATATATCAAAAATAGAAGATTGACCATCTAAAGAGAGGGTAGATATTGTTCATCACCAAGTGGGGAACTTTCCAGCTATACAGTGGAGATAAAAGAGCAAATTTTGATGTCTGTTTTTCAAGACCAGTATTCTAATCTGATTTTTCATTGAAGAAACACTTTGCAATATACACGTCTACCCACCAGAACATTTAAACTGATTCTATGACATGTGAGTCATTGGCATAATTCTTGAACTCTGTATGCTTAGTAGAGAAAATTTCCAGTCTGTCTGATTAATTGGTTATGAGAATATTAATATGGATATAACTTTTGCACAATCCAGCCGACCCTTAAAGACCTTCAGGTCTTTGATTATTAAGAGTCATTGTATATATAATAACATCAACATAAGCTCTATACAACTTTTTACAGACATGAATCTTATCACAATCAATTTTTGCAACCTATATAAAAAATGACGACATACTTTCCTAAGAATCTTCGTAATCCTGACTTTTTCTTGGCATCCATTGGTATTCCTCCAGCAATCCCACTTAAATGTTGGAGGCCATCTTCATCATCAGTGATAACTTCTGTTTGAGCTAAACAAAATTTGAGAAATCTGATGTTATTCGACAGTTGATGTAAATATTTATCTTCTCTTTAAAGAATAAATATAAAAATGATAAAGAAATTGAGAAGATGTTTGGTTCAAGAAATATTTTCCAATTTGCTATATATCCAAATTCCTGTAAAACAAATAAATTTACTAAGATGGAATTTACACCTGGACAAAAATTCTATGCATTTAATATGTTCAACTGTTATAATATAAATCACTTGGAAGAATAAGCTTTTTTTCACAAGGAGTAACTATTTAAATAACAAAATAATTTAAACCTATTTTTTTGGAAAACTGTACAAGAAAGTTAAGGCAGCTGGCAAACAAATCAGTTATTCTTATCTGTCATTGATTATATTGTATAATGGAGCAAAACAAAAAACAAAAGAAAATTAGACATTACTGCCAAATTCACAAAAAGTTATTTTACCATTATTTCATCTGTTACAGTACATGCTTCGAGGGCACTGCACTACTAAAGAGTATGTGTGTGTGGTGGGGGGATAATTCTATGAAAGTCATATTCCTTGATACATGAGTTTAACTTATTAATCCTAGTAAAAAGATATGTATGATATTATTGGGAAAGGGAGGGGGGGGGGTTGCATTTATTTTTTCAGAAAGGAAAATACTAGCTTTAAATAGGTTTTTTCAGAATAAGACCAAAATACTGTTACAATTTTAAAGATTTTCTTAAACACTCTACTGGTCGAGGACCAATTATCGCCATTTTTTTCTTGTTTTTGTCAGATTATTTCTATGTAGTCCAATACACCCCTTCAAGCACCTCATAATTTTGAATATTACCAATGAACTTACCTTGGACGGAAATATAAATAATTTTCATGCACATGCTCGTAAAGTTGTTGATTTTTGTCACTGAATCGGAAGGGAAGAGTACCAATTATCACCATCTTGTTAGATGTGGGAAAATATAAATATAAATCAACAGTGATGTTAAAAGAAATGGCCTTACCACAATAAATGAAGGTGTCACCAGTATTTTGCAATCATTAGAACACCAATCTGCTATATTTTTTTCTGTTAATAATAGCGACTGGCATCTCCACTCCGCTTACATGAACCCCCATGAGGTTTATATAAAAAGGTATGGTTTCTAATGGGGTTTTACCCAATTTCTTTTGAATTAGCCAAGATACACATGTAGGATTTTGCGGTCTGCTTTGTCACCATTTATTATCATTGTCTGCAAAAAATGGACAGAAAATTTGCATGCGTTCGCGAGTAACGTGCAAGTTGGCGATAATTGGTCCTCTACCAGTAAATATGCACAGAATATTTTTTTATGCATTTATCATTTTATTCATTTTTTTTTAAAGTAAAGAAATTAAATCAGGACTTCCAAAACATGTAAAAGTAGAAACAGGAGTGGACAATGTATGTGTATTATATAATATAAAACGGAAGCCGACCGTTTGACAATGTCAAGTGACAAACAGTGATTACATTACATAAAATTATTCAAAGCTGCACCTTCCTCCTTCAAACATTTAACAGAAGGAAATAGATAGGATAAATGTGTTTCAAATCTTTAATGTATCGTCCAGCAAATAAAACTGGCGTACTTACTCCCACCCCCAAAATAGCCAGCAACAAGCAACAATCTTGATCCCATCCAGTGTAAGTTGTAAACTTTATTTGTGGCATATGTAGAGGAAAGTTCATTAATTGGTACCCTATGATTCATTAAGACACATACTATTAAAATTTTACAATGGTCCGTCCATGTTGCTTTAAGTCAGTAAACACTTAAAAAATAAATAGACATTTCTCCTCTATTTTGTACAAATTAAAAAAAAATATATATTTTGATATCTTAATACCGGTAGTTAAAACTTTAAAATTGAAGAGTTGCACAAATAAGTAAATCTAATTGAAAGATATATATTAAATCTACATCCATATTTTTTAAAGAATTTTTTTTATATATTTGAGTCCATTTTAATCTGTGCTTCTATCTTTTTTTAAATATATATATATATATATTTTTGACTGAATTTTAAATAAAATCTGTGGTTCTATTTTTTTATTTTTTATTTAAATAGGCTTAAAATTAAATCTAAGCTTCCATTTCTTTTTAAAAGTATGTACATTCCTAAATAGTACCAAAATATTCTGACACTAATTTGACAGAACTTTTACATAATACATGTTCATTTCTGGAAACACAAACTGCCAATTACATAGACGAGACATCCTCATACTTAAAAAATTACGAATATCAAAATTAAATTATATCATAAATAATCATAGAAAAGTACATTACCATAACACTTTAATAATCCTAAGAAAATCTTGAGTAAAACAAACACAATCAGCTGACAAGATCTTAAGTATGTCTCTTATAAAGTAATCACATCCTCTCTGTATAAATCTATTTACTAAACAGTATCATTTACATACAAGATAAGATTTCATCACTTCCTATCAAAACATGTCTGTTTAACTAATGGAGATTTTTTTCTGTTACCATGGAAACATAAACAAATGGTTTTGTTCTGTATATATAAGAATTATTATTAATTTCTAGATAACAGATGCAGTAAAGATGCTATAATTTTTTGCATCAGTTACGAAATAGATAACAAAATGTCAGAAAGTTTATTATAAATATGTCATAAAAAACTATTTAAAAACTAATTTTTTTTGTGAATTATTTTGTGGAAATTATATATTTCGCATAAGGGCTATTCCAGAAAAAAAATGTCTCCTGGTCTCCTGGGGGCAGAACGCCATCGATATAAAATTGTCTTGGTGGGGGTAAAACTGCATTTGAAATTTGCTGGTTGGGGTGTGAACAAAATAAAGTAATGTACTGGGCGGGGCATTTTTGTAATCTTTTCGGCAGGTTTGTATCGGTAAATCGCGACTCGTTGTGTTTTATCGGCATTTTTGTATCGTTCATTTCTTTTCCTTTTCATATTTTCCGGTCAGTAATTACATTTTACGGATTGCTCGCAAAGAAAATGACAAAACGCGCTTTATAAAAATCCATGTTGTTTCATTATTTTATAGTTAAATTCATATCAAATAATTGTATTTGTTTAAGCACTGGCCTTTTAATAATTATAGTGTGATAATACACCAAATTTTGGTGTATTTTGTTAATTATAAAAGAAGTTCGTTTCGTACAAAATTTTTATTACATGAAAATGGCATCAAGTAACCACGTTTCTGGCCAGAAAATTCCCAGAGTTGGCGAAAATCGTCGGACCCGTCCGGCAGAATAACGGTCGGTCCGATTAATTAATGAACCGAGTCCGTCCCAATGTCCGTTACGAAAATATTACTTTGTGGTCGTCCAGTTGGCGATTGAAATTTATTCACTCCCAGATTCCACTGGCATTAAATTCTGTTTTCAGTTTATTAAAATGTCAGACAGACTTGAAATTTGTTTATTTATTCTGTCAGACCGACACGTTCCTCTTTGTAATCGAAACTCCTCTTCTCTTTTCCGGGCATCCGGGTATTTCGGTCAACGAATTATCTCCCTTGTCATTGAGGCGGTGAAACATTCGTCATTTTAAATTTGATTTTCACCGCCTAAAGATGGCTGACTCGTTGTTGTTAGAGGAAGTGACGTCACCCCGGAAAAGAGAATACGTAAATGTAAACATCCTTTTAGTAGGAACGAGCAACTGCAAAACGTGGAACATTAAAAGTGAGATATATTACTGAGCACAGAAATAACTTGTCTTCCACACTCCCTGAGTATCAAAGATTGTTTAATTAAATATGTTTTGAGATGCTTATATATTGAAGATGACAACAGATTCATATTCTTAACTGAAATTAACTAGTATTACTGTGAGCACAGCTCACTAAGATATACCCCCCGCTCCCCACATCTGTCCAACCTATTTCCATAACCAAAACATTACTGATTGTTCCGACCAAAGCTGCTGGTAAAATTTCAAAACATTCTGAGAAACACTACTCAAGTTATCATATGACATAGGGTAAAAATCCTATTTTCCGTCATATCAAGTCCAATAACTCAGGAATGGCAAAAGTGAAAATCGTCAAAAATGAAAGGGATCCTCCTCTCTTCACCGGTAAGCTGCTGATAAAATTTCAAAACATTCTGAGAAACACAACTCAAGTTATCGTACGACATAAGATTTGTCTACAGACAGACGGACGAACATGGTGAAACCAGTATACCCCCCTACAACTTCGTTGCGGGGGGTATAAAAATGGAGGTAAACCGGAAACTGACATTGATGTATAATATTCGGAACGTGATCGGACCATTAGATACGGATTGTTGGCTATATCTGCCTTATCTTTTTAGATAAAAATATGCATACAGAAAAACATTTAATTGAGTTGTTTAATGATCATGACTATAGGTAATCTTGCATTCAGTTCTGTATAAAAAACAAAATTTGACAGGTTATATACAATAATACAAAAAAATGGTGGGACAGACACAAAGCCCATGGGTCAGACAGAACCCCAGTTCCTGTCTGACCCAATGTCAGACAGAAAAAAAAAGTTTTCGCCAACTCTGGCCTGGAACATTACAAGGACAAATTTATTGGTAAGTAACAATGTAAGATATGATGTTCAGGAAAAGGTCCAAGGTTTTGACACTGTGCCCTTGTATATATTGCTTGTGTTTCGACCGTCTGTGACTGTCTCTACCCTGAATATAAATTGACACCGGCAGAGGAAGATGCACAGTGTCGGTAGCACTGATGACGAGTGATGTGTAATAAGTATGTAATGAAGTGACCGAAAGGTGGCAGTTGTTGCCCAGCCCATGTGTAGATGTATTAAATTAGGATAAAAGAGGGGGAGAGCAGGTGTCAGGTCCCCCAGTCCCATATATTCACTTGGTAGCCAGGCCAGGATGTGTGTAGTTGTATGCATGATTAATGGTAACAAGATATGCAGACTGGGGAAGAGACAATGGCATTAGTTAATGCCCCAAGTCATATCATGCATGCAGATGTATGCATGGTGATACAAAATAAAGATTGGGAAAATGTATGTGGTTGTGTGCATGATTGATGGTTACATTGGATGTATCTAGAACAAAGATTTGGTAAGAATGAAGATGTCAACACTATAAAAGTCCCAGAACGTACATGTGACACAGAATGACATTTGAATGACTCAGTGTTCACCCGAGGGCCATTAAGGGCTGTTCTCTACAGTACTGTAATTTTTTTAAACCACAACATTATAATTTTGGGTATATGACTAATAACCAGTGCTATTCTGCCTACCTCAGTGCTATTTTGAAATTAGGGGAGAACACCGTGACTTGCATGTTTGCACTCCTATTGAGCTGATGTTCTTATCAGTAGAACAATTTATTCTCAGAATGACTTTAATACATGTAGGTGCCCTTTTCAGTGCGTGGGGCAGCATATGCGAAATCAAACAATAGTTTAATTTATCATTTAATACAAGGCAAATTCAAATACAAGTTTTACTTCCCAGATGATCATTAACATGTACATTTTTGCCATTGAATTCGATTATTATGAGAAAAACTTATCATCTACCATTTCAGACATTATGTACATGTACACGTACACATACATTGGACTATGTACATGTTGTAAGTATAAAGTGGTAGCCATGTTTGCTTAACCTTGAAAATATTTTTGGTAGATTTCACCTAAAAATATATTAAAATCATAGAAGTGTCTAAACATTAAAATCTGAAATCAGTAAAGATGTAAGGATGTAAATGGGTGGTCCCATTTGAATAAATGCATTGTCGTTACAACTGTATTGCAATAAAAAGCTAAAAGCTAAAACTATAGGATTTAACTGATCTATAACATAGAGAAATATTACTTAAATTTTTATTTAAATTTGTTGGTGGGGGGGGGGGTTCCCAAAATGTGAAATAGTTGGTGGGGTTTTTTTTTTTTAATTTAAATCTATTAGTGATACCCCTAAATTTCATGGGCGTTCTGCCCCCAGGAGACACTTTTTTCTGGAATAACCCTAAAAATAAAACACAAACATTCATAATTATTTCCATTACTGTAAAAAGTCATAATTTGTTCACAAAGTTGCTTTTTTTTAAAATTTTCTCATGAAATCTCTTATTTTATAAAAAAAAAAAAAAATCCAGGTACAAATAATGAGACTTCAGTGACTACACAATGGCCTATCTTGGGATTTCAATTGTCACTAGCTGTAGAAGGAGTATTTGTCATGTTTAGTTTGGTTGGTTGATTTTATGATGCTTAACCTCACTTTCAACAATATTTCAGTTATATCGCAGCAGTATTATTTTTCATATTTAGTCAATCCAATCTACTGGGTTGTAACAATTCTATGTATTTACTGTAATGATTTTTTTATACATAAAGCATGTTCCCCCCATCCCTCCACTTTGTCCATCTTTGCCACAATAAGGTTGGTGACTTCCAGACCTCCAAATAAATGTACTCCTGTTTTCTCCACCAATGAAAGTGACTGTCACAACTTAACAAAAATATTGTTGAAAGTAACATTTAAACACCCAATACCTAAATGATAGATTGGGGTACGCAAAGATCTGAGAAATCCTCTACCTTATTTCTTACTTTTAATAAGGTCCCGGCTCAAAAAGATCTGAGAAATCCTCTACCTTATTTCTTACTTTTAATAAGGTCCCGGCTCAAAAAGATCTGAGAAATCCTCTACCTTATATCTTACTTTTAATAAGGTCCCGGCTCAAAAAGATCTGAGAAATCCTCTACCTTATTTCTTACTTTTAATAAGGTCCCGGCTCAAAAAGATCTGAGAAATCCTCTACCTTATTTCTTACTTTTAATAAGGTCCCGGCTCACAAAGATCTGAGAAATCCTCTACCTTATTTCTTACTTTTAATAAGGTCCCGGCTCAAAAAGATCTGAGAAATCCTCTACCTTATTTCTTACTTTTAATAAGGTCCCGGCTCACAAAGATCTGAGAAATCCTCTACCTTATTTCTTACTTTTAATAAGGTCCCGGCTCAAAAAGATCTGAGAAATCCTCTACCTTATTTCTTACTTTTAATAAGGTTCCGGCTCACAAAGATCTGAGAAATCCTCTACCTTATATCTTACTTTTAATAAGGTCCCGGCTCACAAAGATCTGAGAAATCCTCTACCTTATTTCTTACTTTTAATAAGGTCCCGGCTCAAAAAGATCTGAGAAATCCTCTACCTTATTTCTTACTTTTAATAAGGTCCCGGCTCAAAAAGATCAGAGAAATCCTCTACCTTATTTCTTACTTTTAATAAGGTCCCGGCTCACAAAGATCTGAGAAATCCTCTACCTTATTTCTTACTTTTAATAAGGTCCCGGCTCAAAAAGATCTGAGAAATCCTCTACCTTATTTCTTACTTTTAATAAGGTCCCGGCTCAAAAAGATCTGAGAAATCCTCTACCTTATTTCTTACTTTTAATAAGGTCCCGGCTCAAAAAGATCTGAGAAATCCTCTACCTTATTTCTTACTTTTAATAAGGTCCCGGCTCACAAAGATCTGAGAAATCCTCTACCTTATTTCTTACTTTTAATAAGGTCCCGGCTCAAAAAGATCTGAGAAATCCTCTACCTTATTTCTTACTTTTAATAAGGTCCCGGCTCAAAAATATCTGAGAAATCCTCTACCTTATTTCTTACTTTTAATAAGGTCCCGGCTCAAAAAGATCTGAGAAATCCTCTACCTTATTTCTTACTTTTAATAAGGTCCCGGCTCACAAAGATCTGAGAAATCCTCTACCTTATTTCTTACTTTTAATAAGGTCCCGGCTCAAAAAGATCTGAGAAATCCTCTACCTTATTTCTTACTTTTAATAAGGTTCCGGCTCACAAAGATCTGAGAAATCCTCTACCTTATATCTTACTTTTAATAAGGTCCCGGCTCACAAAGATCTGAGAAATCCTCTACCTTATTTCTTACTTTTAATAAGGTCCCGGCTCAAAAAGATCAGAGAAATCCTCTACCTTATTTCTTACTTTTAATAAGGTCCCGGCTCACAAAGATCTGAGAAATCCTCTACCTTATTTCTTACTTTTAATAAGGTCCCGGCTCAAAAAGATCTGAGAAATCCTCTACCTTATTTCTTACTTTTAATAAGGTCCCGGCTCAAAAAGATCAGAGAAATCCTCTACCTTATTTCTTACTTTTAATAAGGTTCCGGCTCACAAAGATCTGAGAAATCCTCTACCTTATATCTTACTTTTAATAAGGTCCCGGCTCAAAAAGATCTGAGAAATCCTCTACCTTATTTCTTACTTTTAATAAGGTCCCGGCTCAAAAAGATCAGAGAAATCCTCTACCTTATTTCTTACTTTTAATAAGGTCCCGGCTCACAAAGATCTGAGAAATCCTCTAGCTTATTTCTTACTTTTAATAAGGTCCCGGCTCAAAAAGATCTGAGAAATCCTCTACCTTATATCTTACTTTTAATAAGGTCCCGGCTCAAAAAGATCTAAGAAATCCTCTACCTTATTTCTTACTTTTAATAAGGTCCCGGCTCAAAAAGATCAGAGAAATCCTGTTCCTTGTTCTTACTTTAAGGTCTCACTCAAAAAGGGTCAAGATTTAGCTTTAGTTAGACATCAACATGCAACAGTTTAGTAAAAACATTTCAACAATCATCTTTTCATAGACACAAGGAATTGCAAATTTCCTAGAAGTCATTTTTCCCAAGAAGTTAATCAAATGCTTAACTGAAGAGATACATGCACCATAAATCAGATAAGCAATGAAGGCAAGATAAGTGCCAACAGCACTTGTACTTCAGAACACTAAAGGCAGAAAACTTCTGTTAAAAAACCCTGAAATCAGCTGATGTGTCTACAGAGATATAATGTACACCTTTATATAAAACAGCTTTAAATTCGTATCTAAATTTCAAATCTTTATTCAAATTCAAATCTTCTTCAATCGATCAACATCATTATTTTGAGACAGAAAAAATCTTGGCAGATGTAAGAAGCATGTTTCTATGCACGTAAACATGCATGCTACTGGAAAATACATGTACCTTTTAACAATTACAGCAAACATGCCAACTAATTTACCGTAAGCTTGTGAAAATATCATATTTCATAAGCTTACAGTAAATTAGTTTCTCTGAATCTATTAATAGTTAGGGATCCTGTATTCTTTCCATTTAATATCTTTTCTGAAATGAATGATGCTGTAATTGATAAAATTCCTCCAGATCCTTAAACCTTAGAATATCGTTTAGCAGCACATAAAGTGCTGTTTTTTTCTTTGTTTTTTTGTTTTGGATAAAAAAATAATTGGTTTCAATAAAGTCTTGTAGTAACTTCTCTACAATAATCACAAAAACTCTATTAAGAGGTAATTCAGATATATAAACCTCTTATAAAGGTCGCCTTAGAAGTCATTCAAACACATATATCTTATAAGAAGTTATTCATATACAATAAACCTCTTATAAGAGGTGACCTTAGTGGTTAGTCATTCCCCTCTCAACACCTGATTACAGGTATGGCAATATACTGATACAAATTTGATATAAGACAGTAAATTCCTTGTGATAGATACAAGATAGCATAGAGAATTCCAGTACAAAATGTTAGGACAAGCAATTTAGTAGATTTTGTAAATAACTGTGACATCATGCTTGTTTATACCTGTAATATTTTATATGGGTATAACTGTTGTAAAGTGAATATAGAAAGGAGGCATGCCTTAAAAGTTTTCTGTTGTGAATTCAAACTTTCAAACATATGACATTTCTTCAAGCAGCATCATTTTGAGTAAAAAGATAAATAAATTTTTGTTGAGCGATTCAGAATTTGGATGTCAAATCAGTAGAATACTGATAATTTTTTACTGTAATTACTAAAAATGCACTAGATTTTACATAGATTCTTTATTTTCAAGATTTGCAAGGCCAAGAGGGGCTGTGCATTATTCACCAATGCGCCTTATGCAACCCTAATGAGGGTAAACTTGCTATTGACCATTATCTTAACAAATTTGGGAGTAATTTTTCAGAGGGGGCTATTAATCAAAGTCTAACAATATCTGCTGTCTATGGTCCAATCAAAAATTGCAATTGATTGGTGTCTATCTGGTTTCTTTTAACAACAACAAAAATGGCTGCCATGTTATATGTAATAGTTGAAAAATCATTATTTCTATCATAAATTTGAGAGATTAAATATTATAACGAAAACATTCCTATATGGAAATATCAATGAGAAATCATGTAAAGATATGCTCAGAGTAAAAAATAATAACATTGTCAGAATATATAAAATGTAGAATGTCCCACATTTACTTGTGGCTGTAAAAAATTGATATAATAGAAATGATCCGAGGGGTTACAAATGATGCAAGTCTGAATATGTTTTTCCTTTAAATAAATACGGGAATATGCTACGCTCAAAATGGAGCCACTTAGTTACCTGTCATTATGAAATTAAGTCAAAGTCACAACAGGGATCCAGTTTTAGAGTTACAGTAGAAACTGTTAGTCTGAGTAATGGACAGTAACGTGGCATGCTGTCTTATTTACACTTATCTACAGCAGACTCGATAGTTGTATTCCCATCACCTAAATTAGGGGCCGATGTACTCCGCTTGCCACTTTTCATACGCATCAAAGCCCTGCCAATAGCAGGAAAGCCCCTAGACCTTCTGACTTCTGAATGGTCATCCTTAACTAACGTACCATAATTTCCTGACCCAGTCGAACTGTAACTTTCTGGATGATTATTATTAGTAATAATATGTTTCTGGAATATACAATATATAGATAATTAAAAAATATATACAAAATAAAAATTCACTCTAGTTAAAATAAGATGATTGTATCATTTAACAAATGTTTTTTAGGGTGATACACTAATATCTAACATCATCCTGCTTGGGGTCATGTCATGTAACATTCATCTTTAACAGTCCAATCATATGAAAGACAGTTAAATCTATTGACCAATTGGGGAACAGCTCTTGGAATGGACTCTATTTTAATAGGTAGGTTCATTGTTAATAGGTCTGTTGAAAGTATGAACCCTGAATCGACCCCAAACAGGATGTTGTTAGATGTTAGTATGAACCCTGACACGGCCCCAAACAGGATGTTGTTAGATGTTAGTATGAACCCTGACACGACCCCAAACAGGATGTTGTTAGATGTTAATGTGAACCCTGACACGACCCCAAACAGGATGTTGTTAGATGTTAGTGTGAACCCTGACACGACCCCAAACAGGATGTTGTTAGATGTTAGTATGAACCCTGACACGACCCCAAACAGGATGTTGTTAGATGTTAGTATGAACCCTGAATCGACCCCACAGGATGTTGTTAGATGTTAGTATGAACCCTGACATGACCCCAAACAGGATGTTGTTAGATGTTAGTGTGAACCCTGACACGACCCCAAACAGGATGTTGTTAGATGTTAGTATGAACCCTGACACGACCCCAAACAGGATGTTGTTAGATGTTAGTATGAACCCTGAATCGACCTCAAACAGGATGTTGTTAGATGTTAGTATGAACCCTGACATGACCCCAAACAGGATGTTGTTAGATGTTAGTGTGAACCCTGACACGATCCCAAACAGGATGTTGTTAGATGTTAGTGTGAACCCTGACACGACCCCAAACAGGATGTTGTTAGATGTTAGTATGAACCCTGACACGACCCCAAACAGGATGTTGTTAGATGTTAGTGTATTTCTAAAAAAAAGAAAAGAAAAGAAAGATACAACAAACATGTAATTTTGATAAGATTGGTAATTAATATGTTTAAATGATCTGTGTATAAAACATTATCATATAGTTGTTGTATTTAACAGCTTTAATAATAAAGTTGTAAGATAAACAAAAGCTATCATATGCTACTGGTACAATATCACTTTTTCTGGTACCCTTTTCATAAGTTTGACCTTTGGTATAATAGTTTGAACTTGTTGTAAATCAGTTCACTTCCTGTTGACAGAAATATCAAAAAGGGCAAACAACAAACAATTGTATAATGTTCTTATTCAATATAAAATAAAACTGTCAATGGAATAATGCAAACTTTTCTGCAGGATGAAAACAATATAAACGCAATGTGTATGTGTAAACATCAGCTTTGTGACTACTCCTGAATAATTTTCAGTGATGTCCTTCCAAAACAAACTCATTTAGGACGAGCTTATTTATTTAGAATATCCGTCTGTTTTACTTTATAAACATGCATGCATGAAATTTATAAAATGATGTTATGTAGAGGCTCTTAACACGTTCGTTTACACACCTATCTATGCTTCGAATCTCGCACACGTTTTAACTGAAATATTGTTGATAGTTGCATTAAACACCATAACCCTAACCCTAACTATGCAATATCCCTAGGTCTATGGATGATTAAAAAAAATATATATATATATATATATATATATATTTTTTTTTTATAAATCATACTTTTTTATTAGTAGGTGTAACATCTTCGGCACTGTTAGATCGTTGTAAACCATCCGTTCTCTTAGGAGTACTAATCAACAAATCATTAGAATTGCCTTCAAAAGACTGAACTGAAAATCAAAATAAAAAATATAAAATTAACAAACAGAAATTATAAAATCAAAGTCTAGAAATAGAGTCTTTAAAGAGCAGACTACCCAATTTTTATTTAACAATTTAATTCAATATTTTATTGCCATAGAAACTTTTTATGATTGTGAGACAAACAATAACACAAGTATATTTGTATATATATAGGAGTATTCTAGGAATGGTAGATTCACAACACATTTGATTTGATATACAATAAAATAATTCCTTGTCGTCAGTTCTAATGAATATTTTACAAAGGACACTGTTGGTTTCAGATTTGGGTTTGTGGTGCTATTAAAAATTATCATTTGTGCAATATAAAAAGAAATGCTTTTCATCGTCTATTGAAATACAATTAATACACAGTCCTACATTTCTGGGTATATTGTATTCTTCCTTGTTCTATCATAATCTAACATATTCAGCAAATTGTGAAGATTTTTCTACATTCAAGATTTTGATGTCATACTCCTTTAGAGATATTTTATTTTATTTTTATTAGTAAGTGGTTTTTTAGTGTTCAGTATTTTACTTAAATCACATTAATAAGTTTAAATTCATTTCCGAGTTCAATAAGACTTAACATGTCTATTTAATTAAAGGGGTCGATATCCGAGTAGTATAATAAAAAAAAAGTCAGAAATAAAAAACACATTTACCATTTGTGGAGTATTGGTAATTAAAAGATATATAAAGATATTGATCAAAATACATTAAAATATCAAATTTCAGGATGAATAAGTCATTATAACATAATAAATATAAAAATACAAATGTCATAAATATCATGTAAATTGATTTTGTTTAATGACTTCCTCCTTCTACTTCTGTTAATTATAGAAATGTGACTATGTAATGTAAATAAACATGATATCTGATTAAAGGTGAGTATCTGTGTGTAAATAAACAAGATATCTGATAAAAGGTGAGTATCTGTGTGTAAACAAACAAGATATCTGATTAAAGGTGAGTATCTGTGTGTAAGGGTAGGCCTTTATGTCATCTTTTTACCCCTCGCTTACACTCGGGGTAAAACTTTGTGACATAAAGGCCTACCCGTGGTAAAAACAATATATACTATACATATGGCTTCCATGAATTATTTCTTAAATTTTAATTATACTAAAACAATATCCCAAATTTCTATGTTCTATGCCGAAACAAGGGCATATAACTCTGGATATACAAATCACAGGGTCACCGGCCTTGTTGTAATGGGTTCCCCATTTGATAGTGAACAGGTATGTTGAGTTTCATTTCAATGCCTATCATAATTATTGAGAAATTGTATTTTTTGAAGAAATTCTAAGTCAAAAAGGGGGAATAACTCAAATAAAATGCTGGATGGAGTTGTCTTCTCTTGTCAACAGATCGGGGTCAACACTTTCTACAAGTATATTGAGTTTCAAGTTAATAGCTTTGATAGTTATTGAGAAATTTTAATCATACTAAAAAAAAATCCCTAATTTCTATGTACTATGTCAAAACAAGGGCAGATTGTTCACTGAAACAACAGTCCGCAGGTAGACATGTCGCTCCACTCGGACACATTATTTTGATTCCTAGCAAACCAGTCTTTGCTCTTTCTCCTTAATGCTGCATGCTCAGCAGAGAAGCAACAAATACCAATTTCATAGTCATTGGTTTGACACGACCGCGGCTCGAACCCACTATATACCGCACTCGATGCGAGCCTGCTAACCATTAAGCCACAGATGCGGTTTGGCATATTGTAAAAGCTGTGCTGGAAAACTTACCAGGTGTACTTGTAGCACTGGGTGAAGAATAGTTCTTATCATCATACTGAAACATACAGACATCAAATATCATTACAATACTTTTGAAATGACATGATGTAAAAAAACATATTTATTTTAAATAAATGGATATAGATAAACTAGAGGCTCACCTGGGTCTGTATCACTCACCTGATTATTCATGCACAATTTCTGTTCAATCAAGACAAGCTTAAAACAAACATCTTACCTATTTTCACATAAGATCTAATGTTAAACTATGTCCTATGGTGGTGGCCATCTTGGATTTCTGATCCACATAAAAAATGATGACACTGTAAGGGATCATCCAATGCAGTTTGAGAAAATATATTTCATATAGGGTCAGTTGTTTTTGGTTATATTTAAATATCTTGGCATATTTTTTACTCAAATAGAGTCAGTTTAACATGTAAAGGAGATCTAATTTTATCACCTGTAAATCTTTGGTAGGGTCAGACAGAGAAGGTTTTTTTTACCTGTAAATCTTTGGTAGGATCAGACAGAGATGGTGTAGTAGAACTAGTTGAGCTGGTATCATCTTCTACATTTATCATCATCTCATCTAAGGCTGTAAAAACAAAAAAAAACACAATTCAGTTAAAGGTGGACAGGTTCTTAAAGCATATATGTGTACCAGGAAATGTCAAACAATCAAAAATGACATTGAAAAGCCAAGAAATATAAGTACCTGATTCTCAGATCGACAGCATGGTTATTTTTGCTGTCAAGTTAACTTAAGAATTATTCTCCGCTAGTATATTTGGATGACTAATAAAGCTGCTAATGTTACAGAAATTGTTAAAATGTCAATAATTGCATCATCATCAACTCAAGTAGTTGAAATTCATATTCGATCTGGACATTACAGCTTATTTTAAGTTCTTGCATGTATTATCTTTTACACTGGTCTACTAGAATCCCCAATAAAGTAAATATTGTATAAAACCATGAAAAAAAAAGGATCTTCCCCATCATTGTTTTCCTCAATGAAAAGGTGAAAATATTGCCGAACACACAAATTTTTTTTGCTAAAAAAATATGGTCTAAGAATTAAGTAATTAATATATTTTGGCCAAACTCAACTAACTTTAATGCAATTTATCAAAAATATATCAGTCTTCGCCCTAATCCACTTGCTGTAAGCACGGGACAAGTGAAAATTATCAAAGAATTTGTGTGAATAAATAGAAAATTTTTCTTATTCTGGCTTTTGGGCAAGTAGGTGAAAAAAATTAAGGCAAAGACCGATATATGATGGTTTTTTTCGCTTTTTATTCAACTATGTCTTTTGGTTGTGAACGACTCCTACAAACATTGCAGTCAGCTTTATTGATCAAGGAAACCAGGGTTGTCTTTCCATTACACAGTTTGTACCATTTGTGCAGGATCTTGGCACCCTTTGTTTCTATGATTCAATATAGACAGGGAACCATGAATCATTAACTGTATAACAGAAATCAGTAGGTAGGATTATGTGTATGTATCTGAAGCAGACAGATACGTGAAGTATGCATAGATTTTATGCTACTTTTTTGTTTCTTTGTTTCTTTGGTTTTTATTTAAATACAATATAGTAATAATTCACATAATATTTTGCAAAGAAGTGTCATTGTTTCACATGTATCAAATATTTTCATAATATACCAGGGTATTCAAAAATATAAAATTTTCATTCTTTTATGTTTTGGGTTTTTTTTCAATATCAAACGAAATTAATACTAATAAACCATGTTTGCAGAAAACATTTAAAAAAAAATATGACATTAATATTAATCAAATTGTAATTTGAAATTATAAAAATATCATTTTAATATTTAATTGTAATTAGAATCTTTATTTGAAATGTAATATAATAGAACAGTCCTGAAACAAGAGTAGCCTCTGGGGAGGTGTTGTGAGGGGGAGGCCTCCAAAATTAAAACCCAATTAAAACACTAGTGCATATGTACTTATGGAAAAAATATTTTCAATACAGTTAACTCTCGTTATCTCGAATTCGATGGGACCATGGACAAAATTTGAGTCAACTGTAGTTTGACTCAAGAGGAGCTATGAAAATACCGGATGTGTAGTTTGTTTAACTACGAATGGGAGACAACTCGAGCGAAATTTTGAAGAGCTAAAACCATCATCGCATGTCTCGATTCTCGGAACGATTTTAAACTTATTCGATGTTTTTGTTGGTTTTTTTTCTGTTAAATTCTTTGAATCTTGTGGAATGACGGATAACTGCTAGATATCTTTTTTTGTGTGTGTATGATTATGTTTATCTGTTGTGTTGCATTGATTCAATAAAGTGTAGAAGAAAACTATTCTCGACCGAAAATAACGCCAATTCTGAGAAATAGCGTGATTTCCCCTTTTATTACAACAGTTAATTAAGAGTAACATTTTTTTCAAATCTCAAAATTGAGAAATTATACATCTTTAATGAAAATTAATTGCCGACAAATAAATCAATAGATAAAACACTTCCGTTGTGTACTTTTCATAATCATTGATGTATGCCGACCCAAGCGCACTTATTATAAATCAATAATTTGTTATTGTACACATTTAACCTGTGTCATAATAGATTATACAAAGCCAATTCAAATATTATCACTAATTAATTTGAGATTGTTAAAATAAACATGTGAAATAGCCTAAGGTAAAAATGTGAAAGTCAATGACTGGATGTTTCACCTGTGATCCGATTTTAATCCCAAGGTAATACACATGTTTTGACAGATAAATTCGACTTAAGGAATGTAAATTATATGGTTTTCTACATCTCGGGACCAAAACTTTTATTCGACACAACTGAAATTTCGACTCATCTGAATTCGACTCAACAGGAGTCAAATTATATATATTTATACACAACGAAGTTCGGGACTTCAATAAAAATTCGATTCATCAGGAAATTCGAGTCAACCGAGTTCGAAACAACGAGAGTCAACTGTACTTGTAAGTAATATACAGTCAAACCTGTATATAAAAGTTATTTAAGGGAACCTGGAAATATGCCCTTTATGAGCAGTTGCCCTTTTTATACAGGTTCAAATTAATGGGGAAAAATGAGGCTGCCCTTCATAGACAATGATTTGTTCAATAGAGCTGCCCTTCATAGACAATGATTTGTTCAATGGAGGTGCCCTTCATAGACAATGATTTGTTCAATAGAGGTGCCCTTCATAGACAATGATTTGTTCAATAGAGGAGCCCTTCATAGACAATGATTTGTTCAATAGAGGTGCCCTTCATAGACAATGATTTGTTCAATAAAGGAGCCCTTTATAGACAATGATTTGTTCAATAGAGGTGCCCTTCATAGACAATGATTTGTTCAATAGAGGTGCCTTTCATAGACAATGATTTGCTCAATAGAGGTGCCCTTCATAGACAATGATTTCTTCAATAGAGGTGCCCTTCATAGACAATGATTTGTTCAATAGAGGTGCCCTTCATAGACAATGATTTGTTCAATAGAGGTGCCCTTCATAGACAATGATTTGTTCAATAAAGGAGCCCTTCATAGACAATGATTTGTTCAATAAAGGAGCCCTTTATAGACAATGATTTGTTCAATAGAGGTGCCCTTCATAGACAATGATTTGCTCAATAGAGGTGCCCTTCATAGACAATGATTTGTTCAATAGAGGTGCCCTTCATAGACAATGATTTGTTCAATAGAGGTGCCCTTCATAGACAATGATTTGTTCAATAAAGGAGCCCTTCATAGACAATGATTTGTTCAATAGGGGTGCCCTTCATAGACAATGATTTGTTCAATAAAGGAGCCCTTCATAGACAATGATTTGTTCAATAGAGGTGCCCTTCATAGACAATGATTTGTTCAATAGAGGTGCCCTTCATAGACAATGATTTGTTCAATAGAGGTGCCCTTCATAGACAATGATTTGTTCAATAGAGGTGCCCTTCATAGACAATGATTTGTTCAATAGAGGTGCCCTTCATAGACAATGATTTGTTCAATAGAGGTGCCCTTCATAGACAATGATTTGTTCAATAAAGGAGCCCTTCATAGACAATGATTTGTTCAATAGAGGTGCCCTTCATAGACAATGATTTGTTCAATAAAGGAGCCCTTCATAGACAATGATTTGTTCAATAGAGGTGCCCTTCATAGACAATGATTTGCTCAATAGAGGTGCCCTTCATAGACAATGATTTGTTCAATAGAGGTGCCCTACATAGACAATGATTTGTTCAATAGAGGTGACCTTTAAGGCAGGCTTGACTATTATGTTTCTACAGATCTTTAGGTACATACAAATCTTTTTTTAAGAATAAAAAATTAGATAAAGATTAGGCTGTATCAGTATTTGAAGGGAGATAATTCATAATGTTTTTACCTTTTCTTCCTTGAGCATGAATCACCATTTCTTCAATTTTTTTATATTTTTTTACTAATTTTCTCATCTCATCAATTCTTTTATCCTGTAAAAAAAATATAAAAATAAATAATAAAGATTTTTTTGAATAATTTGGTTTAAACAAACTTTCTGATTCTGTTTGTTGAATTGACATCGAAACTGTTACTGTATGAAGAGAATAAAAGACATTTGGAAACTATTAAAGATAAGCGGGTGAGTGAGTAATTAATGTTTAATGCCAAATGAGTAATATCTAATATATATCTCGAAGAGAACAAGCTACATTTAATGAAATGATGATGAAGTCCACTTTATAATAGACCAGCACGCTTAGTTGGAATATAATAGTGTTTGCTCACTGAAACAACAGTCCATGTATGACACATCTCTCCACTTAGACACATTATCCTGAGTCTGAGCCAATCAGTCTTCGCACTTTCTCCTTAATGCTGTGTGCTAAGCGGAGAAGCAGCAAATACCAATTTCATAGTCTTTGGTTTGCCCCGACTGGGGCTCGAAGTCACGATTTACCATACTCAAGATGAGCACGTTAACTATTACACCTGCGATGTGGTTCTATTGAAAATGTTTTTCATTTTAAATGTTCATCACTTAAGATTGGTAAGTCAATTATTTTCCCAAAATTTGAGGGAAAAAATGCAATTAACAAGAAATAGACAGGGTTGGTTTGGTTTATGGAGTTTAATGCCACTTTCAACAATATTTCAGCTATATCGTGGTGGTCGGTTTTATTGGTGGAGGACACTGGAGTACCTGTCGCAAGTCACTGACAAATTTTATCACATAAAGTTGTATCGAGTACACCTCGCCAAAATAGACAGGAAATCATGTCACATTAATTGAAAGTATTTATCCAAGCCCTGATGAAATTTGGAGTTGTCTCCCTTAGTACATAAGGTGCTTAAAAATTTGGTAACTTTTGACAGCTATGATGTATCTACATACACAAGGTAGATGTAGTTAAAAATTGGAGATGCTAACTTTTAATTTTAAACACTGCTATCATATCATTGGGTTGTGACTTCACTTAATCTATAATGATATTTTTCCCCATTACAAAAGTTACCTGTAATCCAGAAAATATGTTCTGAGTGAGTGATTGTTGCTATAAGCCAAATGAGCAATTTTTCAGCTATATCATGTCCAGAACAAATTACTTTCTGATAAGATGATAAATATGTCTGCTTTGTACTAGACCAACAGGCTGAGTTGGATTTTAATAGTGCTAGCTGACTGATACAACAGTTTACATGTTGCTACACTCTGGCAACTTTTCCTTAGCCAGAGACAATCTGTTATTGTTCTTACTCATATGGTTAGCAGAGAATCAGAAAATCTGAATTTAATAGTTTTTGGTTTTACCCGACCTGGGGTCAAAGGCAAGATGAACTTCACTCCAGGCGACCGTTTTAACCATTACACCACTGAGGCAGTCTTCCAGAAGATATGGTATTTCTTAAACGTTTTTTTTTTTAATTTTACATGCATTTGAAACTTTATTCTAAATGTTTTCAAAACTTCTAAATGTGTACATGTATATACTTATAATATTAGAAACAAATCCCAAGTTGTGAAAAAGAAACCCAGAAAAAAATCTGTACAGGACACAAATGTTCCACTTCCAGCTAACGAAAACAGGATCATAACTCCAGAACAGAAATAATGTTAAGTCAAATTCATACTTGACCTGCCCTTTATGGTTCATGATCGTGTGCATAAATTTCCATAAAAATTTCTTAAGGGAAACTTATTCATTCTTTATCCAAAAGTAGGATGTATGCACACAGATGTGGGGGCAAAATAAAATAGGAGGTGTAATACTTTGATGGTTTTGGTTTATGGTGTTTAATGTCACTTTCAACAATATTTCAGTTATATTGTGGAGGTCAGTTTTATTGGTGGAGGAAACTGGAATACCCAGAGAAAACCACGACCTGTTGCAAGTCACTGACAAACTTTATCACATAATGTTGCATTGAGTACACTTCGCCACAAGCGGTTTTTGAACTCAGAACTTTAGTGGTGATAGGCACTGATTACATAGGTAATTGTTAAGCCAACCACCATACAATAACCATGACAGCCCCATACTTTGATGAAATGTTAAAATATATATAATATTTAAAACAAACCTTTTCTTGATTTGATAACATCAGGGCATCTACAGCCTTCTTTAACTTTTCTACTTCATATTCTAAAAATATAATATTAAAATTGTATAAGAATTTAACAACTTATGACAAAAATAACATTTTTTTTTTAAATGATAAAAACAAGAATCTTTTACAAAGATAAAATGCTACAAAAAATATTCAGTAATCAATAAAAAAAAAAAAAGAAGAAGCTTTAAATCATGCCTGATAAAAAGTAACTCAAGGAACATAAAACTTACAAAATCTTATTTCAAATAAAAAATCTGCCTAACATGCACACTACATTTTCTTTTTTGAATAATAACAAATAGGAACATGTGTATCAACATGAATAAAATTTCCCATGTTAACTCAAATTTGATGAGCCGAAATCTCTAGAAGTACTCTTCCTTCTAAACATTAAAACAGTTTAAAAACTAAATTGCCTACTGAACAGTTGTATTTTGTTTAAATTTAAACATATACAAGAAGGCAGATAAAAATGATTGTCAGATGCACAAGCTTTGTGTAACAAGAGAAACTAATGTATAATTATTTCTTATTTCTCAGTTACAACAAGCTAAAAAATCAAATAATCAAAATAATGTTTGTATGTTCATGTCTTTCAAAATCCATTTTAAAGTAGAATAGCTCTCAATTTGAAGTTATTCATCATCTCCCAAACAGAGGCTTAAAAATCCTTCATATACCTACTTCTAAAAACCAATTCATTGATTGTTACCACTGTAAATAATACATTATTGACCAATTATTTAACAGCAATGTGACACATTAGAGAGTTATTCCCTTTAGTCACCAACTTGATACAACATCTTATGATAAAGTTTGTCAATGACTTGTATAGCGTCATCAGTTTCCTACAGTCACTCTAGTTACAGTTACAAATAAAACTGAACAACATGATCTACACATGAAATATTGTTGAAGGTGGTGTTAAACACTCTAAATGCAATCTTATTATCTCCCTTAGTTATGGGAGATAACTCAGTCTGTTTTTCATTGAATTTGGACTGACCTATCTCTTCCCCAAAACCCAATATAACTCTATTCAAGCTCCTTTTTCAATGATAGAACACCATGTGAAATTGTATCATAAGAATAGACACAATGCCACTGTAAGACGCCTCTTTTCTTTAATTTAAATAAATTAGTAGAACTAATTCTACAGACAGAGACAAACACCTCTAAAACATGAAAGTTTTCCATAGGCATGCAAACTAAAAAATCAACACCAAATTACTGACATGTCATTATTTTAAAGAATATGAGTATATTTTGAAAAACTTGCAAAAAAGATTTGAAACCATTGAAGACACTCATTCAAACAAACAAAACTTTAGAAAAGGCCCAATATGATATTAGAGGAAAACATTATGAATGCTAATGAAATTTGACCTAAATTATCCTTTGATAAGGAGTAATCTTAAAGTAGTTTACTCACATGCAGAAAACACTTGAATGACTACATCAATTTACTAAGAGGGGGGTTTGGCCCATAAAACTAGTTTAGCCCTGCCTCTTATTAATGAAGTGCTTGTACTAAGCTAGGGATGTAAATGGTCACTAGGGGTATTAATTTTTCCTCTTTCTACGATTTTTTGATTGGATTTTGGAACTGTTCTGACAGAGTGGTAATTTAGAACTGTTCTGACAGAGTGGTAATTTAGAACTGTTCTGACAGAGTGGTAATTTAGAACTGTTCAGACAGTGGTAATTTAGAACTGTTCTGACAGAGTGGTAATTTAGAACTGTTCTGACAGAGAGGTAATTTAGAACTGTTCCGACAGAGTGGTAA
The DNA here is from genome assembly GCA_963383655.1 of Bathymodiolus septemdierum. Classification (NCBI taxonomy): domain Eukaryota; kingdom Metazoa; phylum Mollusca; class Bivalvia; order Mytilida; family Modiolidae; genus Bathymodiolus; species Bathymodiolus septemdierum. The sequence goes on along the minus strand of OY726526.1, from coordinate 34,948,590 downwards.
TTTAGAACTCTTCCGACAGAGTGGTAATTTAGAACTGTTCCGACAGAGTGGTAATTTAGAACTGTTCCGACAGAGTGGTAATTTAGAACTGTTCCGACAGTGTGGTAATTTAGAACTGTTCTGACAGGGTGGTAATTTAGAACTGTTCAGACAGAGTGGTAATTTAGAACTGTTCTGACAGAGAGGTAATTTAGAACTGTTCCGACGGAGTGGTAATTTAGAACTGTTCCGACAGAGTGGTAATTTAGAACTGTTCTGACAGAGTGGTAATTTAGAACTGTTCTGACAGAGAGGTAATTTAGAACTGTTGACAGAGTGGTAATTTAGAACTGTTCTGACAGTGGTAATTTAGAACTGTTCTGACAGAGTGGTAATTTAGAACTGTTCCGACAGAGTGGTAATTTAGAACTGTTCTGACAGAGTGGTAATTTAGAACTGTTCTGACAAGAGTGGTAATTTAGAACTGTTCTGACAAGAGTGGTAATTTAGAACTGTTCCGACAGAGTGGTAATTTAGAACTGTTCTGACAGAGTGGTAATTTAGAACTGTTCTGACAGAGTGGTAATTTAGAACTGTTCTGACAGAGAGGTAATTTAGAACTGTTCCGACAGAGTGGTAATTTAGAACTGTTCCGAGAGAGAGGTAATTTAGAACTGTTCTGACAGAGTGGTAATTTAGAACTGTTCCGACAGAGTGGTAATTTAGAACTGTTCCGACAGAGTGGTAATTTAGAACTGTTCTGACAGAGTGGTAATTTAGAACTGTTCTGACAGAGTGGTAATTTAGAACTGTTCTGACAGAGTGGTAATTTAGAACTGTTCTGACAGAGTGGTAATTTAGAACTGTTCAGACAGAGTGGTAATTTAGAACTGTTCAGATAGAGTGGTAATTTAGAACTGTTCTGACAGAGAGGCAATTTAGAACTGTTCAGATAGAGCGGTAATTTAGAACTGTTCTGACAGAGAGGCAATTTAGAACTGTTCTGACAGAGTGGTAATTTAGAACTGTTCTGACAGAGTGGTAATTTAGAACTGTTCTGACAGAGTGGTAATTTAGAACTGTTCTGACAGAGTGGTAATTTAGAACTGTTCCGACAGAGTGGTAATTTAAAACTGTTCTGACAGAGTGGTAATTTAGAACTGTTCTGACAGAGTGGTAATTTAGAAATGTTCTGACAGAGTGGTAATTTAGAACTGTTCTGACAGAGTGGTAATTTAGAACTGTTCTGACAGAGTGGTAATTCAGAACTGTTCCGACAGAGTGGTAATTTAGAACTGTTCTGACAGAGTGATAATTTAGAACTGTTCTGACAGAGAGGTAATTTAGAACTGTTCTGACAGAGTGGTAATTTAGAACTGTTCTGACAGAGTGGTAATTTAGAACTGTTCTGACAGAGTGGTAATTTAGAACTGTTCTGATAGAGTGGTAATTTAGAACTGTTCTGACAGAGTGGTAATATTAAGCATACAACTACTTCCATTTAAAATTTTAAAAAGTGATTGATTGATTGATTATTGTTGAACATCTAGCAAGCGGTATTTCAGCTATATTCGGGATGAGACCAAGTTCAAACCATTTAAACATTTTTAAAAGTGAGAATAGTTATCTTGTATTCTTGAAAATTGTGAAGCCAGTCAAAAAATATTACCAACAATTGTCTATACCAGAGTGGACAACAATTGTCTATACCAGGGTGGACAACAATTGTCTATACCAGAGTGGACAACAATTGTCTATACCAGGGTGGACAACAATTGTCTATACCAGGGTGGACAACACTTGTCTATACCAGGGTGGACAACAATTGTCTATACCAGGGTGGACAACACTTGTCTATACCAGGGTGGACGAACAATTGTCTATACCAGGGTGGACAACAATTGTCTATACCAGGGTGGACAACAATTGTCTATACCAGGGTGGACAACAATTGTCTATACCAGGGTGGACAACAATTGTCTATACCAGGGTGGACAACAATTGTCTATACCAGGGTGGACAACAATTGTCTATACCAGGGTGGACAACAATTGTCTATACCAGGGTGGACAACACTTGTCTATACCAGGGTGGACAACAATTGTCTATACCAGGGTGGACAACACTTGTCTATACCAGGGTGGACAACAATTGTCTATACCAGGGTGGACAACAATTGTCTATACCAGGGTGGACAACAATTGTCTATACCAGGGTGGACAACACTTGTCTATACCAGGGTGGACAACAATTGTCTATACCAGGGTGGACAACAATTGTCTATACCAGGGTGGACAACAATTGTCTATACCAGGGTGGACAACAATTGTCTATACCAGGGTGGACAACACTTGTCTATACCAGGGTGGACAACAATTGTCTATACCAGGGTGGACAACACTTGTCTATACCAGGGTGGACAACACTTGTCTATACCAGGGTGGACAACAATTGTCTATACCAGGGTGGACAACAATTGTCTATACCAGGGTGGACAACAATTGTCTATACCAGGGTGGACAACAATTGTCTATACCAGGGTGGACAACAATTGACATTAGAAACTAGATTTTCTTTACACTGCCATTAAGCCTTACTATCGTAAACGTAACATAATTTGTGTCATTTTCATTCAGGTATTTTCAAATGACTGAATATATATCATGTCCAAAGACAATAGGACAATGGATGGGAAAAAATAAAAACTCAGAGATTATATCAACAAAAATTGAAATTAATTACTTATAATTTCTATTTGAAGTATTTCTATTGTAGCCTCTAAGAAAATACTACTTTTTTACGAGCACTAAAACATGGTTCTGATAAGAAGAAAAAATTAACTGAAAATCAATGAAAATCGCTGAAGCCATCTATACCCCCTTTCCAAAAAGTCCTTTTTTAAGTGTTCTGACCATGTCCTGCAACTTTCCGAATATTTTTGTCAGAGGAAAATAGCTGAAATCAGTTAAATAATTGAAAAAATCATCCCAAATACAATAAAGAGCATGATGCTTTTGTAATTTCTTTGTCCATTTACATTGAAATCAATGATCTAATTTCCTCCGATAATCTTTACCTTAAAAAATGTACAAAGACCAAACAAAAAAAGCTTAAATAAAAGTATTAATGTCCCGATGATCACAATCCAAAATGGCATTGAAGATGAATCCAATCATTTGATAAAATCTCCCATGCATGACCATACAAATTATTCTGAAAGACAAATTAATCCAATGTAAATGTTCTCTGTATAATGTGAAACAAGGATGTGCAACATGCAAGATCTACTGGTTCCGGTGAAGGTGAAATTTCTGGATGATCTTCACTTACCAATACCTCGAGGGAATTTTCTACGTCTAAGTGCCGCTTGAAGAGTAATGAAATAGTGTAAAATCTGACAAATTTTGAAACACATTAGAAAATTTTTTGAATGCATTACATCAAATATTGCTGTAGAAAATTTTTCGTATTTATGCAAAGAACATTTCACTACTAACAGAAAGTCCAACCACCCAACAACTAAAAAAGAAAGAAGAAAATTGGAAAAAAGAGTTATTAGAGGAAAAAGTGTTAGTGGATATTTAAGGGTGATAAAAAAAAACAACGACCATGTTTTCAGGCAATGGTGTCTTACGTTTGCGTTTTAACCTATCTAGCGTTCGCTCTCGATCTAATCCGCGGCCGATGGTGCAGCCTAAATCGCCTGAAAACGAATCATCCATTTGTTTTTTCAAAAAGTTCACTGATGTTTATACAAATAAATGCTCAACACTAAAATAATAGTTATTTGTTGTACAAGTTGATAGGTTTTCAATCTTATAATGGCTCAAATAATTAAGAGTCAATTAATTCTAGTTAGCACTACATGTATAAGAAACCTAAAAATTGTTTTTGCTAACAATATGTAGTACTGATGTTAACAGAGATATGAAGAATCTTATAAAATAGAAATATAACCTAGATATGATATTATTACTAGAAGTTATAACATTGTCAGTAAATTATCTATATAAATAAAGTTATACAAAAATAAATATGAGAATAAATATATTTACCACCAGGGTTTTATTAAAGTGTTTTGGGATGAACATTTACTGCTTTCATAGTGTTATACAGTTATACTCCCTGTTTCTTAAGGTCACTCCCATCAAAGGTCACCCCTCATATAAGGCCAGATGTTATACTCCCTCTTTTATAAGGTCACCCCTCATATAAGGCCAGATGTTATACTCCCTCTTTTATAAGGTCACTCCCATCAAAGGTCACCCCTCATATAAGGCCAGATGTTATACTCCCTCTTTTATAAGGTCACTCCCATCAAAGGTCACCCCTCATATAAGGCCAGATGTTATACTCCCTCTTTTATAAGGTCACTCCCATCAAAGGTCACCCCTCATATAAGGCCAGATGTTATACTCCCTCTTTTATAAGGTCACTCCCATCAAAGGTCACCCCTCATATAAGGCCAGATGTTATAGTCCCTCTTTTATAAGATCACTCCCATCAAAGGTCACCCCTCATATAAGGCCAGATTTCAGATGCAAAAGATAATAAAATACTACTTTCAGAGATCATTTTAGAGTCCCAACCTAAAAGTCATCAGTCCCACTAGTGAATTCTTTGTTATTTTTTGTAAAAATTGGTGAGTCTCAAACACAAAGGATGAGGCCAGTCTCAATCACAAAGGATGAGGCCAGTCTCAAACACAAAGGATGAGGCCAGTCTCAAACACAAAGGATGAGGCCAGTCTCAAACACAAAGGATGAGGCCAGTCTCAAACACAAAGGATGAGGCCAGTGCACACTTAAACAAGTTACAAGTATCTCTGCTACTTTATTGTCTCCCTAAAGATATGGCCATATAGGAGAGGGACTACTGCAGTGCACTCTCTCATTGTTCCAAAGATATTTAAACAAAATTGATAGTCCCCATTTCTCTTGCAGCAGCACATTAAAGAATTTGATTTATTATATATATTTGAAATCTCTATCCAAATTCAACTCCAATAGCAGCTATTCTATTAAAATATATTTACAATACACATTGCAAACCTTTTATATCAATGAAATTTATAAAAACAAATTAAACCTTTATTAAAAAATGCTTCTTTCACAAAAAAGAGAAAAAAAAGAACATTTAAAGGAAGGGACTTGTACCAAGTCTATAGATTTTGTTAATTAAAATATTTAACATGTGAATTCATATTTAAGCTGCATTTTCTTTCTTAGTTTATTTATTTTTTTATTATGTATGCTTTAGAATATATTCTTTAAAGTTACAAAGTAATTATTATATCAGCCTTTCTACTTAAGCTAATAAACAAAACTAAGTACCATTAGAATCTGACATGGGCAATGTTCCATTTCTGACGATTCTCTGACGAAGCTCGTTTATTTCTGCATCCTTTATTGCTAATTTTGATTCAAGCTCTTTGATCTGTCGCTGCAAATATTAAAAAAAAAACTACATTTTAATTTTCTGCCCTATTTTCAATCCAATAAAAAAACTACATTTTAATTTTCTGCCCTATTTCCAATCCAATAAAAAAACTATAAAAGAAAAAACATAAAATAATTTCATTGTGATTTATCATCAACGAAAATAATCACCTTCATTATCAAAACAATAAAATAAAGTTTGAATCAATTGATATATAATTAGATGTTACAATTCAAATCAATACAACACCTTAGAAATACGATCAAACCTGCCCATACAGTCACCTCTATTAAGCAGTCACCTGTACTGAAAGGTCACCCTTGTCTTGGCCTGTCATTGAAAATTTCATATAAATTGAAATCTTTTAAGACGTCACCTGTCTTATAAGGTCACTTTTTCTTTGTCCGCAAGGTGACCTCTTAATACAGGTTTGACTGTATATGTAAATCTATCTAGTACAGATGGACGTGTTTGTAGAACATATTTCTACAAAACACGGCTACTGAATCAATGATTACTCAGGTATCAATAGTAAGCACGTTACAACAATGTTCTTGAATTGTTTGTGTCGTCTAGAACAAGGCCCTTGGACAATTACCATGAAAAGTTTTTTAAATCATTGTATATTAATACAATTGTACCACGCTTATCAAATTGAAAAGTTGCTTCATTAAAAATCGATGTAATATTAATAAAATTGTACAGGGACAATAAAGGTGAAAAGTTGCTTCATTTTAAAATCAATGATTTCAAGCAAGTTTAGGAGTCACAGGCTCGTCATTAATTTCTAAATAAAGGGTTATGCCTATAGCTAGTGGGTGCTTGATTCCACTACAGGAGGTCATGGATAATTTTTTGGCACCTTTAATGTAGGCTGCTTATTTGGAAATGGTGTGGTGCATGCCATACAACTTAATGTGATGTTTGTCAGAGATTTGTGGCAGGTCTCTGATTTTCTGTAAAAAATAAAAGTAAAATTGACAGCCACAAATAAAACTGAAATGAACATAAGCTATGATGAGCGCATCATGATATGACCACACTGTTCACAAGGGAAAGTTGAACACACATATATTAAAAACAAGTGTGGACACAGTATTTTGTTTGACACAGTAGATTGCTGGACAAAACACAGTAATATGCTGGAAAAATTGACCGCCACGATAAAACTGAAATATCGTTGAAAGTGGTCTTGTACTCCCACTACCAAACACATCCATCTACATCCTGATCAGGAATCTTGATCATTCTGACCAATCACGCTCATTCTCAATTATTTGAATATAATTGTTTAATCTTGCTAATAAACACAATAACCTACTGTTTTTTTCATGTCACGGTTGAGAAATAGGTCATAACGCTCCAATTAAATTACCATTATAAATAAAACCAGTGCCAGTAAGTTAAGACAGAATCAGTACATATCTGTAATATCACTTAACTTTATTTCAAAAGCAATTAATTTGCCCTCAAAACGTGATGTTCATCTTTTATTTTAGAAAGTGTTTATTTATTGTAATCACTCAATTAGATTAACAGAGACAGAATTTACATAGAATTTCAATCAAAACATAAATTTTATAGTTTTGTACTTGGAAATGATTCAAAAACAACCTAAATTAAATTGAATAGAATTTTTGAAAATTCTGAATGATGTTACAATGCACATACATGTAGATAAACTAGAGGCCCCCAGGAGCCTGTAATCACTCACCTGGTTTTCAATTTGACATCTAAAGTTGATAGAAAATGGGGGTGTTACACATAATTTTGAAAGTGGGCCACCCAAAGATCATTTCAACTCAAATTTCTGAGCAAAAGATTTTGATGTGATTTTTATCTCATAATATTCCTAAACGGAATAAACTGGCTGAAAAAATCTCACAGAAAAACCCAGAATATATGTTAAACTACTCATTGTCATGTACCTGCAGTTAACATTTGAGTTCATTTTGATTTATAATAAAGCAGCAATGGACAACTAAAGAAGTTCTATTTTTAGTAACAGCAGCCATCTTGAATGGAGGGCGGGGCTGTCGGACACAATTTTGAAAGGGACCCACCCTGCCAGGTTTGGTTTAATTTGGTTCAGCGGTTTCAGAGGAGAAGATTTAAATGTGATCTTTTATCAAAATATGCCTAATTTGCATAATCGGTATAAATCGGCTGAAAGAAAAATTTCACAAAAAAAACCGGAATAATTGTTAAACTACTCCTTGCCATGTAGCTGCAGTTAAAATTTGAGCTCATTTTGACTTGTACTAAAGCAGAAATGGACAATTGAAGAAATTTCTATTTTTAGTAACAGCAGCCATCTTGAATGGAGGGCGGGGCTGTCAGACACAATTTTGAAAGGGACCCACACAGGGACCATCCCGGCCAGGTTTGGTTTAATTTGGTTCAGCGGTTTCAGAGAAGAAGAATTAAATGTGAAAGATTACGATGTACGACGCCGGGTGATGGCAAAAGCTCACATGGCCTTTGGCCAGGCGAGCTAAAAAAGAAATAATGAATGTTTTAATACATTTTGATGAAGAATAGGGTTAGGGTTATGGTGTTTAATGCCCCTTTCAACAATATTCCAGTTATATTGTTGCAATCAATTTTATTGATGGAGGGAACCAGAGTACCTGTCGAAAGTCAATGACAAACTTTCAAATGTTGTATTGAGTACAACTCGCCATGAGTAGGATTCAAACTCCACAACTTTAGTGGTGATAGGCACTAATTCCATAGGCAGTTGTAAATCCAACTACCATACGATCACGACCATGACGGCCTTGATAAACACTTACTTAATGACTTGTTCTTACTTCAAGTTCTGAAGAAGAAACAAATTCCTCCTTGAAACATTATTAACCGGAATATATACTAATGGAAAAAAGAAACTGTGCATTCTAAAAATTTATATATATTTTTTTAATAACCGGGTATTTAATTTTTTTTTAGTCATGACTAGTTGAAAGATTAATTTTTATGCATTTGACACGCTCTATGAGTACACCTCGTGTATTTGGCCTTTTCTCTATCATTCTCGTTTAACGATTTGTGACTGTTTGAGGTTTACTAAGGTTTGTTTTTGCCCCTACACATCAGAAAAACAATTTTGTTTGAATGACATTAATTTCAGTGTTATTCCATGTCTCGACGAAAATCAGCGTCTTCGTGCTATTGGTATGCTCCAAGCTGGACTGGCACAGAACGTTGTCGCTAGACATTTTGGCTGTCATCGCAACACGATACTGTCATTATGGAGACGATTTAGACAATCTGGCAACACTAGAGACCGCAGACGTTCAGGTCGTCCAAGTGTAACGTCACGTCATCAAGATAATCACATAAGGCTGCTGCATCTGCGAAATTGATTCCAGACGTCAAGTCTCACTGCAAAAAGCATCCCCGGATTACGACCGATCAGCTCTAGAACAGTCCGCAATAGACTTCGTGAACATAACATCAGGCCAAGACGTCCCGCAATCCGTCCAATTTTGCTGCCTAGACACCGTGTAGCTAGGCTGACGTGGTGTAGACGTTATTTAAGATTCAGAATACAGGATTGGGCCAACATCCTGTTTACAGATGAATCCCGATTTCACCTAGACAGCCGTGATGGCCGTTCTCGTGTCTACCGCCGTGTAGGAGAACGATATGCAGACGCCTGCGTCATTCTATGTCAATCGTTTGGTGAGGGCAGTGCTATGGTGTGGGAAGGCATGGCAGAACACCATTGGCTGTTGTCGCCGGAAATCTGACCGGTATGCGCTATTGGGATGAAATTGTTCAGCCTTATGTCATTCCGTTCATCCAAGCTCAGGCCAACAACGTCACATTTCAGCAGGACAACGCTTGACCACATGTTGTGCGTGACTATCTGACACAGCAAAATGTTGATTTGTTACCATGGCCAGCAGTTTCACCCGATCTTTCACCCATTAAGCATGTTTGGGATGAAATGGAACGACTGTTACGCCATCTGCCAAATCAGCCAGTGACGTTAGTGGAAATGGGTCCGGCATTGATCCGCATATCCCACAAGCATTTTTCAACAACTTGGTTACATCAATGCATCACCGTTGCCGGTGGACACACACACACTACTGATTTTGTTAATGTCTAAAGAGCCTTGTGTTGTTTACCAAATGAATTCAAGCGACGTTAAATGTTATTGGTCTGATGGTTTGGTGAAAAATGCATTATTCGACAATATACTGTACACAATTAATAAATTTTATTTTGATATTGATCTTTAATTGATTTTTTTTAGTAATGTACAGTTTCTTTTTTCCACTAGTATATATGAAAAATAACTCTACCATGATTGGCTGAAATTACAGCCTATATTTACCTATACAACTAATGTACTGCTAGAAAGAAATTAACATCTATGCCATTCAATATCAGGCCAAATAATGATGTTGTTTTTCCTATTAATTAACTGTTTCTAAAAAAAAATTTGAAACCTATGTTTATTAAAAATAGTTCACAAGGTTCAGTAGTTCAAAAACCAATTATGAATCAGTTTCTTCAGAATTTTTATGAAGAATATTTCCGTTAATATAATGTTGAGTTGGTCAGTTATATTGGTGATGTAGAAACCAGAGAAAACAACGGACCTGCCACAAGTCACAGACAAACTTCATCACATCAGACCTGCCACAAGTCACAGACAAACTTCATCACATCAGACCTGCCACAAGTCACAGACAAACTTCATCACATCAGACTTGCCACAAGACACAGACAAACTTCATCACATAAAGTTGTATCAAGCACAGCTCAACATATGCTTGAATCAAGAGTGGGAGGGAGAGTTGGGTTCCCATTCACTGGGTAACCCCTCCATATTTTTGTGTCAGTTCAAAGCAAGGACCTGGATTTCCAACATCATATGTCATGTTTTTTTTTATGTTCAATGCTTTGTGGTAAGAGGTTCACTTTCTTGACACTATCAGAATTGTGTGATTGACCATCACGGTTTTAACTTTCTTTTCATAAATCGTATCGTTAGCAGCAATTGGCACCTATTGCAGAAATACACACATCTAGATGTAAATACAACAATCAAACGATCCCTGCCACCCCTATAAAGAAGAAACTCACTAAATGTGTGCACTGATTTTCCTTGTATGTTCTAATTATAATAGCAAAATTATAATATTTTCCTCAAATTCCTGTGATCAAATTGTCACTGGTTATGTTAAGATGTATAATAAGCATATATACCCCTATAATACAAAAGTGTCTCTTGTGATAAAAAAAAGTGTGTTATACATACCGAAAGATGATAAAGCTTGGCAAAAATTGTCTGGCAAACTTCATATTACAGTGTATATTTTATATAGATGTAAGAATATTACTATTAAGTATAGCTTGTATTATATGGTAGTTGGATTTACAACTACCTGTGCAATCAGTGCCTATCACCACTAATGTCGTGAGTAGTTGGATTTACAACTACCTGTGCAATCAGTGCCTATCACCACTAATGTCGTGAGCTCGACCCCTGTTCATGGCAAGGTGTATTTGATACAACATTATGTGATAAAGTTTATCAGTGACTTGCGACAGGTCAGTGGTTTTCGTCAGTTTCTTCCACCAATAAAACTGACCGCCATCATATAACTGAAATATTGTTGAAAGTGGCGTTAAACACCATAAACACAATAAAACGACAAACCAAACCTGTATTAAACGGTACATGTACCTGTGAAATTCGTAGTCGATCATCTAAATCCCTCCGATCTTTGTCGGCAGAAGCCAATCTGATTTTCAGACTGGAGATTTCTGCCATTAGATCTAGCTTGTGAGTTTCCAAGGACGTCCGTGTCAGCAGTTCCTACAAAAATAGACAAAAAATTCATAAAAATCAAATTTGGGTAAAACTGATATTGAAAAACCACAGCATGAAAACATTGTCTCTTCTGATCTTCACTGCAAATTGAATTCAATACTAAACAATTACTATAGTAGATTCATTATGAATGATATTTAAAAAAATAATAATAAACCATTTTATTTTGTGAGGGGGTGGACATATAATATAGAATTAACAGCAGTTCTTATGGTTGAGAAAAATATTATTGCCAGTATATCACAGCGAGACCGGACAAAATTAGCTATCATACTAGTGATAATGTAAGACAAGGCCTTCAAAACTAATATCATTGTTTGTATTAGTAACATCATGATGTAAGTCAAGGCCTTCAAAACTAATATCATTGTTTGTATTAGTAATATCATGATGTAAGACAAGGCCTTCAAAACTAATATCATTGTTTGTATTAGTAACATCATGATGTAAGACAAGGCCTTCCAAACTAATATCATTGTTTGTATTAGTAACATCATGTTGTAAGTCAAGGCCTTCCAAACTAATATCATTGTTTGTATTAGTAACATCATGATGTAAGACAAGGCCTTCCAAACTAATATCATTGTTTGTATTAGTAACATCATGATGTAAGACAAGGCCTTCCAAACTAATATCATTGTTTGTATTAGTAACATCATGATGTAAGACGAGGCCTTCAAAACTAATATCATTGTTTGTATTAGTAACATCATGATGTAAGTCAAGGCCTTCCAAACTAATATCATTGTTTGTATTAGTAACATCATGATGTGTTTGACATCACACTGTTGACAAGTCAGTCTGTAGATATTGAAAATTATACCCTCTCAGTAAGATCCAGGGAAAAATATATAAATTACCTATAAAGAGATAAATATTAAACTGTTGTAAAACAAAAGCCAAAAAGGAATCCTATTTTTAATACTACCTTTTAAATATTTTGTTTTGCTATTTATGAGTCTTTGGAATCTGAGAATATGTAATTAATTGGACCAAAATATCATGAAAGGTAATTTCAGTATCAAGTTTATTGAGAATCAAAAATCTTATAACAACATTCATGCCACTTTAGTATTTCACACAATTCTTATGAGTATAACAGGAGTGGTACAAGGCAAGAAAGACTACAAAGAGTTTGTCTTCTGGAATTTTAGCGATACCATTAACTTCTAAATTTACAAAATATATATATCCTATTTTTCTGCAAAATGAATTTCAACATCAAACTTTACCTAACTTTGTCATACTTAATAATTGCATAAACAAAAACTAAAATATGTTGTATGTCAAATGAAACAAGCTGTGATCAATCTTGGGGGGGGGGGGGGGGCACTATTTCTAGGGGTACAACTCTGGAAAGGTAAACATCATTAACGGCATTACATTGATTTACAAATAGTCAAACCTGTCTTATGTGACCTGCCAAGGGAACGTTGAAATATGGTCACATAAGACAAGTGGTCACTAAATACAGGTGTAATTGATATGAAAAGTACTGTGAAGGGAAATTAGAATTAAGGTCACATAATACAGGTTATTGCTTAATAGAGGTGGTCATTAAAGCAGGTTTGACTAACTTAATAGAGGTGGTCACTAAAGCAGGTTTGACTGTAACTTAATAGAGGTGGTCACTAAAGCAGGTTTGACTGTAACTTAATATAGGTGGTCACTAAAGCAGGTTTGACTAACTTAATAGAGGTGGTCACTAAAGCAGGTTTGACTAACTTAATAGAGGTGGTCACTAAAGCAGGTTTGACTGTAACTTAAGAGGTTGTCACTAAAGCAGGTTTGACTGTAACTTAATAGAGGTGGTCACTAAAGCAGGTTTGACTGTAACTTAATAGAGGTGGTCACTAAAGCAGGTTTGACTAACTTAATAGAGGTGGTCACTAAAGCAGGTTTGACTAACTTAATAGAGGTGGTCACTAAAGCAGGTTTGACTGTATAACTTAATAGAGGTGGTCACTAAAGCAGGTTTGACTGTATAACTTAAGAGGTGGTCACTAAAGAAGGTTTGACTGTAACTTAATAGAGGTGGTCACTAAAGCAGGTTTGACTGTATAACTTAAGAGGTGGTCACTAAAGCAGGTTTGACTGTATAACTTAATAGAGGTGGTCACTAAAGAAGGTTTGACTGTAACTTAATAGAGGTGGTCACTAAAGCAGGTTTGACTAACTTAATAGAGGTGGTCACTAAAGCAGGTTTGACTGTATAACTTAATAGAGGTAGTCACTAAAGCAGGTTTGACTGTAACTTAATAGAGGTGGTCACTAAAGCAGGTTTGACTGTAACTTAATAGAGGTGGTCACTAAAGCAGGTTTGACTGTATAACTTAATAGAGGTGGTCACTAAAGCAGGTTTGACTATAACTTAATAGAGGTAGTCACTAAAGCAGGTTTGACTATAACTTAATAGAGGTAGTCACTAAAGCAGGTTTGACTGTAACTTAATAGAGGTGGTCACTAAAGCAGGTTTGACTGTAACTTAATAGAGGTAGTCACTAAAGCAGGTTTGACTGTATAACTTAATAGAGGTGGTCACTAAAGCAGGTTTAACTGTAACTTAATAGAGGTGGTCACTAAAGCAGGTTTGACTGTATAACTTAATAGAGGTGGTCACTAAAGAAGGTTTGACTGTAACTTAATAGAGGTTGTCACTAAAGCAGGTTTCACTGTATAACTTAATAGAGGTGGTCACTAAAGCAGGCTTGACTGTATAACTTAATAGAGGTGGTCACTAAAGCAGGTTTGACTGTATAATTAAAATGTGACAAATTAATCTGCATACTGGCTTCAATTAAGTAACACAAGATGAATGAAGTACAATAAAAGAAAACTCATGTTATATATCATTTAGAGAGAATAAGGGGGAGTAACTCTGAAATGGTAAAACACATGCGCCATTGCATTGCCAAGATTGAACTTGACCTGTATTTTGCACAAGTAGCTGTTAAGATACAAAAACATTATCAGTATTTCAACCATATTAACTGTTATATATACAATATACATACATTGTCGGTAAATATAAAATTTATTTGTACGAGCTTTAGAAACAGGCAGAATAGCGAGCCGTTGGCGAGCTTTTCAGGCCTGTTTCGCAGCGAGTACAAATGAATTTTATATTTAATGACAATGTACGTATATTGTGTTTATCCTGCAATGTCAAAAAAGTCGGAAAACTTGTCAGATTTAAACAAAAGGGACAGAAACAAGCGTCATTCCTCGCCTTTCATAAATGTTGTCAAGGGTGTCTTCTTCGTGGTCCGCGTTACATTAGTACCAGTTTCATACTTGTCTGCGCCCTCCGCAGTACATAGCTACAGGGTACCAGGAAAGTTTATTCGTAGGCTGAAAGTTTATTCGTCTAGTACGAATAAAGCAAAAATTTATTCGTATAGCATATTTGTACAGCAAATGTACTGATTGCAGGATAAAATAATTTTCAAACAGGACTAGTACACATATTCTATTGTGATATTGTTACATTACATATGTGTACTATAAATTAAAGTTTACGAAGAAATAAAACAACATCAGATAAAAATTATGATGTCAATTTTAACTATTTTCCAAGTTTTCCAATCACTACAACTCTTAACAAACGTCGATAATAATAACCAAATTAAAAATAAAAATGTTCTTATCACAACCCAAACTGAGATTTCAACATTTGCAGTTCTTTGTAGTGCAGACCAAAAAAATTGTGCATGACAAAAGAAAGTCATTTTATCATCAGCAAGAAACAAATATTGTTACAAACGACAAAGGACCAAAAGACAAAAACAAAACAAACACTATAGTCTCCCCTGAATTTGTTTTGAAACATGAATAGTTTTTAATGTGACTAGTTACTAGAATAAATTGCTGTCCAATAAATGAGGTGGTCAAGTCTTACCATGATTTCCTGAAGCTTTGATTCCCATAATGAACAATAAATACCAGCACTTGCTGGACGATGGCCATTACGACCATTTGATCCAGATGAGTGACGGTAACGAATATTCTCATCAGACATTGTTTCTCCACCTTCGTTTTCAATCCAGTTATTCCGATAAGAAATAAAATGATATCTTCTGAAATCCTCCTTTTCTTTATAGAATCTCCAGATGTTGAAGAGTATATAGTTTTTGCCAGATGCTTTCACAGATGTCACTTTCGATTTGAAATCAGCATCCGCAAAATTGAATGGTTTTATTTTAAAATCCAGTAAATATTATTATAAAAAAAGATTCTTAAGTCACGTTCGATTTGAAATCAGCATCCGCAAAATTGAATGGCTTATTTTAAAATCCAGTAAAAAAAATTCTTCAATCTAATTATATCGCATTAATTATTATTAATGGCCATTGTGGAAAAAAAAACAATAGAAAAAAATAGATTCAAACTGCATTCTAATGTCAATAGTTGAAATCTATTTGTAATCAATTTCCAATAGTAATTATTATATTGTTATTGGTATAATGTCAAGTGCATGTATCCTCATAATTACCTATTATTACTGAAAAATACATTTCAATAAAAATCAAAAAATTGACACTAGAATACTGTATCACTTACATCCCACATCAAATAAAAAAAACTGATAAATATTATCCAAGGAAATGAATGGGAAAATATTTGTCTGAAAATTAAACATCAATTCCAACAGTTAAAAAATCCTTTTCATTCATTTTAAATCTGGTTTACTTTAGAACTGTATAATGTAACTTAATTCATCGAGTCAGTCAACAGTGTATTGCACAAAGCAGATCAAATTGAAATTTCTCATCTAATTCAGAATGAACTACCAGAAACAAATCTCTTTCTTTGTGACAGTGACAAAGCATGAATGTCTATTTCCCATTGATAAATACTCAATTAGAAGTCAATCTCCTATTTTCATAACAAATGTCTATACACTGTCAGTTTTCAGACAATTTTCCTCTTATATTCTGTATATCAATCTTAATTCAGTCCAGTAACATATATGTTCCATAGAAAATGAAGACTTTACGATACTGGTTTGGCAATCATTGACGACTTTTAGTACAATATCATGTTCTAATTAGTTCCTTGTACTAAGTACATTTGCCTACTGTTCTAGACTGACCAATGATTTTCATTTGTTTAGCATAGTTCAAAATATTCGGTCGTTTATCTTTCTGAAAGCCTTTCTAGATTCCATCAACCATGATTAATAGCTCTTTGTAGTAAAACAATTTTTATTCCTCGTACAGGTAGAAAATTCGCTCAGCTTCCGCTATAAAAGTCTATATGATAAAATTCATATAATGATTTTGTAACATTGTAGTCAATTGAATTTTACAATTAAGTTAATTATTCAACTCGGCACATAAAACACCTCTTATTTTCAGCTTTCTTCCCTGTGATTTAACAAGAAGATCAGAAGATTACATATATATACTACAATGTATTATATATGATCATAATCAGTGTCATATTTTTCTATTAAGCTGCTATAATTGTTAATACTGTAGCACTTCTAGGCTAGTCCACCATTGATGGAGGTAGTAATAATTCCCTCTTTTCAATCAAATGAGAAAGCAGATGTTGAGGTAATACGCTAAGTAATTAAACATCGTTTGTTCATTAAGTCATTGTGATGATAAAAACAGGATGGAACCGACCCCTACGAGTCTTGGGTTTCTCAGATTCTATCGATTCTCTGATTCTCTCGTGATGCTAAAGATATGATCGTCCACGGAAGCCAACAGGGAAGTGAAATGTACAAATAATCTTATCATTTTATCCCTTCACTTTCAATTACAGACACACAGAGTCATATCACCTGCCGTTTTCATTATCTGGTAGTTATATGATTCACTATTATTAAGACTTTGGCTAATTTCTCTCTGTTTTAATGGCTGTATATCTGTATGTTCTACAAGCTCTGTAGTGATAATAAATCATCTATTATCCTTCATTTTTCTTTTGATATTGTAAAAATGCTTGGTCTGCTTGGCACCATATGATATATAACAGAGGGTTTTTTTTCTCAAGTTTTCAATATTCAATTCAATTGTTAATCTAGGCTATTTTTGTTCAAATTAAAAATAAATCTGTCAGGTAAAGAACCATCCTTTATTATTTTATATGGTAATTTGCATCACTGCATTTTTTTTTTTTAATTTAATTCATTGTTGAAAAAAGGTGAGATTTCTTGCAATCAGTTACCTTCAAAAATGGTCTGCTTGGCACCAAATGATATACAGAGGATTTTTTTTAATGGCCAATATTCAATTCAATTGTAAAACTATTTTTGTTCAAATTAAAAATAAATCTATAAAGTAATCAAATTAAAAAGTAATTTGGATCACTGCATATATTTTTTTAATTTAATTTATTGTTGAAAAAAGGTGAGATTTCTTGTAAGGGGTATTCTTCAAAGTTCAAACTAAACATTGTATCTATTGTAATTATTTGATAATCCTATAAGTCAACACCATACTAATTACAATCTAATGATTTTTCACCTCTTTCTACAAGAAAAGACAACAGATCAATTGTCTTCTGTAAATATTAAATAGTTCTACACTGAAATTATCAATATTGTCATGCTACATTAGAATTTATATTCTTCTTTTATCAAATTATTAGGGAGGGGAATTCACAATTATGATCAAAATCCTCATAAACCCTCCCAAATGCTATCTTAGTTGAGGCATATTGGGCCTTTCATGAAATGATATCAGGGTTTTTCATGAAAAAAATAAAACATAGAATGTATGACTTTTTATTAATAATGTCCCACAACATTGACATCATACATTTTTAACACTTTAATTATGCCAATTTAGTCTTAAGTAAAGTGAAGTTTATAGACCCATACCTTTCAATAAGGGGCAATACCAGGTACTTTTACCAACCTACATTTTGTAAAATGGTCCTGATTTTAAAGTGTGTTGTATTAACAGCACAGGGCCTTGTCACTATCCACGTAAATATACTATCAATGTATAAACATGTACAAGGGCGGACACCTTTTTTACCCCCACTCGCTTCAAGTCGTGTTTGTTTTTTAAATTCCTTCTAATATATTCAAAACCCTGTTTGGTTCAACTCCCAAGACCTTATTATTTTCAAAAAATATCATGACCTCCCCTCGACTACCTCTTGTGAAGGCGCAGCAGTCGTTTTTGTCAGGAATTCGCCTAAGTGAAGAACTCCATGGACCCAAAGTGAAAGTAACAGCGCCACCTATAAAAAAAATGGAAGTTCGGAACTCTCTGGGTTTTAGCTTTGAGGTAAGGAAAATACCGTTAAGATTCAAACATCATTAAACGAGCGGGACGATTTCAGAAAACTGAAAATTTTTGACTTGTACATAAAATGAATGATAAGGCCATTTTCAAGGCTTTTTCTTGAATGCTGTCCATTTTCTTTAATTTATTATTTCGTCTGTTATTTCCCATGGTTTCTTATACTTAGAAACACGATAAATAGCGAGAAAACCAAATATCGAATGGTAAAACCCTGAGAGTTCCGAACTTCCATTTTTTTATAGGTGGCACGGTTACTTTCACTTTGGGTCCATGGAGTTCTCTACTCAGGCGAATTCCTGACAAAAACGACCGCTGCGCCTTCACAAGAGGTGTTCGCGGGGAGGTCATGATATTTTTTGAAAAGAATAAGCTCTTGAGAGTTGAACCAAACAGGGTTTTGATTAAATTAGAAGGAATTTAAAAAACAAACACGACTTGAAGCGAGCGGGGGTAAAAAAGGTGTCCGCCCTTGTACATGTTTATACATTGATAGTATATTTACGTGGATAGTGACAAGGCCCTGTGCCCTGTGTATAATATATTCATGATAATTGTTCAATTTTTTTTTGTACTGTCTGTAAATAGTGAAGTACTGGTACACTTGAAAAATATGGAAAGCCCTGTTAAGACCTGATTTTTTTTAACATGACGCACCCAAAAACCTTCTTCCAAAAACTGGTACAAAATAGTAGCTTTACCATAAATATTCTGTAATACTGCCATAATGTCAACAACAGAATTACAAATATTCATGGCATGGCAATATCCATTCATAATTTACTTAATTAATATGCAAAGCATGTCAACATGGAGCTGATATTCTCATTAACATTATAACAATAGACAACAGGCCTTGCATACCACAGCGGATCAGTGTCAGATGGATGCTATTAAATCTTTGATCTTACCATCCCTATTCATTCATATATACATTTACTTTAAACATAAGAAACATACACCATTTGTTTTCTTTTTTTATCTTATATAGGGGCCATCACGGTCATGATCGTATGGTAGTTGGATTTATAACTACCTATGCAATCAGTGCATATCACCACTAATGTTGTGAGTTCTAGCCCTGCTCAGGTGAGATGTACTCGATACAACATTAGTGGTTTTCTCCGGTACTCCGATTTCCTCCACCAATAAATTAAACTGACCACCACGGTATAACTGAAATGTTGTTGAAAGTGGCATTAAACACCATAACTCTAACCCCTTTTTTATACTTTTACTAGAGATGCAGCTCTATTTACTGATGTATATATTTCTAGGAAATACAGATATATTCCCATATTGTCTATAAACTTGAAAACCAAATTCGTTTTCCATATTCATTTACATTTTTTTTTTGGCAGTTTCATGGACACACATTCTGAGTATACAAGCATTTAAAAAGACACATCTGGAACTATTCATATATTGTAACATAAATACACATTTTTCCTTAGATGTTTATATGCAATAATCAACTTAAAAATAGTGAACTTTAACAAACCATGGTCTAACATGTAAGATCTTGATGTTATTCCATGATTTTGACGTCATAGGTCTGTTATTCCATGATTTTGACGTCATAGGATCTGTTATTCCATGATTTTGACGTCATAGATCTGTCAATCATGTAATTTCTGTTACAAACCATAATACATGTACCATGGATCTTACTCATGAACTTATTTTAAACCAACTCATCCTTTGGATTCGTTGGTTTAAATAAGTTAATTCGTAAGATCCATGGTATATATAATACTTATAAAAAAAACAAATAATAAAATGTTTTTCATATAAATTACATCATCTGAAATTAGTGCAATATTTCTATTTTCTAAGCCTAAAGTCAAATATTACTATGTGTTTTGGCTATTCATGGCGAGACTCTTCCCTGAACTTTATTCAGTCAAAACCTTGAGCTCTTTGTATTTAAGTGAATAGGATGAACAAACATTGTCTCTTTATCACCCATCCCACCCACCCCAAGCCCTCATCACGAGGCTCTCTGCATTGAACTCAATTTAGTCAAAAATAAAATACCTGTTTCTGCTAACACAAATAAAATACCTGTTTCTGCTAACACAATTTACTCTTAATTCTTTGTACCTACATGTACCCTACAGTTTTTATAGCCATTTTTTTTGTTAAAGTAGTATCACTTACTTCATACAAATTTTTTTTTAATTAACAAATAAAACATTTTGCCTCACTACCTACAAATGACACACAATGTACCCTTATTTCTCTCAGAAATGTTAGCAGAAACAGATATTGTTTTTCCTTGGCTTTAATGCCAATAGTGGTGGTAGGCACTGATTGCATAGCAAGTTGTATATTCAACTCAACCATGACAATGACTGCCCCAGAAGTCCAGAGTAACTAACTAACAACTTACTAAAACTAGTTACAAATGTATGGATCAATACCAATGATTCCTTTTATTTATGTCCAATTCATTTCATCATTTACTAAACACAATTAATTGTCCCCTGGTAAACTGGACCACATGTTTATCCCCTAATTAACATGGTCCCTAAAGGACATTAATCAATTCTAAACTAGAAGGTTAAATATATCAGTTACAAATTAGGATGATGATATGACGATTTTAGATCGTCAATAGAATGTGAGATCAGGAGATCGTGACATTATATAATAATTATTTGCCCTTCATTAATATAATTTAGTATATGATATGATTACTAATACTTATGTAATCACGTACTATTGCTATGTATCAGGGTATTTAATATATAGCTTTGTTATTTTTCAAGAACTTGAAGAAGTCTCAATTTACTCTATTTCAGTTACTAGTACATGTACATGTATATCATGGCAGTCAATTTTTCGTTCCTTTTATTTTGGTAGTCAATATTTTTTAGAGGTGGAAGAAATCAAAGATCCTCAAGGGTTTGTGGGTGTTTGACATCAGATACAAATATATCTCAATTTATATTTTTGGGTCAAGTTTATTAAAGGAATACCTTCAGAAAACCATCAACCTGCAAAAAGTCCCTGACAACCTCATCAAAATAAAGTTGTTTTGAATACATCTGTCATGTGCTGGAATCAAAATGTCAACTCATGTGGTGTTATGCACTGACTGTATGTGTGTAGATATCTAGTACCCATGGACTGTTGTTTCTTAGCATTTTGTTCCAACATATTCTACTACAAAGTAGTCATCATCATTATCTCATCTAAATCAGTAACATGTAACTTCTTCTTGGCACTAAACAACAATTACTCAATTATAAGATTGCATCTTTTTGTGTATCATTTGTCAGGTACCAAACAGATGAATTGTAGCAATAGGCACTGATTACATAGATAGAATATGAAGGCATAAATCCAACTACAATGTACCAAAGGATCCCTACTACGACGGCCTCCGTCACTACTTCAAGATATCACACAAGTATGCAATACCCTAAGCAAAGGAGAGCTCTCTTCCTTTCATTTCGATGTACTTTGACTTTGTAGAGACCAATCAATGATATACATAGAAGGAAACCAGAAGGCCATTATTTTACTAAATTGTTCAAGTAACAACACCAGAACAGCAACAAACCTAGGACTCTATAATTATCATTAACTAGGTGTCTTTGATCTTGTTTACTGTTAAAGAGATCAAAGTGTAAACAAAACTATAATCCAGAATCATAAAACACTTCAGAACATTTCTTTCTGGAGAACTGCCCTGGATTTATAAAGTACCTTCTTCATAAACAGTATACTGGTCATGGCAAAAGTACAGAAACATCTTTTATCAGAACAGACCATCATTAGAAAAGTATGTCAAGTACATTTTTAGCTGGCATAAAAATAACAGAATGAAACATTTTCTATTTTATTATCATTATTACATTAATAATATGTGTCTAGATCATATAAACTAGTCAAAATAGATGAAAAATATGGCAAACCTCAAAAAAATTGCAACAGAATTATTTTGGAAATTTTCCAGTCCTGAAAGGCTTTCTTAGCATCATACTAAAAGTCTACCACAATATCAGTTGGGGAAAATGTATTTTTTTGGGTAAAAAAGAGCAAAATTTGTTAAAAATCGTGAAAAACTGGAAATTGCTCATAAAATGTTAGTTCTTGAACAAAGCATCCCAAATCAAAAGTTTAGCAACACTTTTTCAGGTGTTCAATTAAAAACAAAATATTTTACACTTTTTTCGGGAGTATAAACATCAGACTTTTTGGGTAAAAACATCAAATTTTAGTGAAAAGTTGTGAACAAATACTGTGACCTGACTACAAAAGCAAACAACAAAAGGAAAAATAGTAACAGAAGCTCAAAGGTCATACCAATAAAGTAAACTAACTTTATTTGAATCATTTTAAAACTTTATTGACTAAATGTTGATTTGGGGTAAAAATAGCAAAATTAGCCCAATTTCGCTAAAAACTGAGAAAATCACATATGTTGGTTTTTTTTAAAATATGCCAAAACTCACCAAAAACTGGGAAAAGCTATCATGGATCATATAATATGTAATAGAAAATCATTTGAAATGAGACCAAAAGATCAGTTTATGAGCTGTTGTGATAAGCAAAATACTTTTGTTGAAAAGATTTAAGATTTGTGAAACATTATGTGTGGGTAGGAAGTCTAATTGACCAAAAAAGGACGATACCTCAAACGATATGTTTATGACATTTCTATTGACATCTTTGTAGTATCATTTAGACTGTATTCCAATTAATATGCGGAAAGTTTGAAGTTCTAACGTGCTAAGAAGGAAATGTTTCGTTATATCCTTTAAATACAATATTTATCTATACACATGTACATATTCGTCAGTGAAGTCAGATTCTGCAATTGCAGCGGAATTGGAACAATTTAATCCACGGCATTCACTGCATCCGACTGAACATTGAAGACCATGCTTCCTACACACACATCGTTTGGTGTCACAATTTTGTTTGCAATTGCATCTAATGATATTTAGTAGTTTTTCAGGCATCGGTGGAAGTTCCATCAGAATCGGACAAAGTTTTCCGCGTTTAATTTCCCATCCCCAATCAGTGGGATCAATATCAACTGTTTCCGACATCCACTTTTGACACTGATAATACACACGTAGACTGGAATTTTTCTGAATCAGATGTAGGAGGTAAACTGTTCACGTGCACCGATGTATTTCCTGTAATCGCTTTGGCGGTTAATTTTCTCCAGCGAAAAATGTCAAGATCTTCAAGTGAGAGTCCTCCATAGACACATGTAAGAGCTTCTTCTCCTGCTTTGATGACGTCTAATTTACTTGAAGTTGTATTCATGAACAATTGACCTTGTGCTTTCAAGTACTCTTGATTCAGTCTTTTTAATGCAATTCCTTTGCCAATTCCAAAAAGCCTAGATGTAGAGTCGCAACCTGTTAGTGAATGCAAAAGGGGTAACAAATGACAAATATCCTCCCCAAGAAAGCCTTTTGTTTGTTGAATGTTCCATATTTTCATTTTTTGTTTATTGCCATTTTATCCGATTTGAAAATAACCCATCTGCACTGTTGATTGACATGATGAATAAGCAACACCAACAAGTCAGTATCTTCACCAATTACAATGACTTCTGACGATAAAGCACAATCTACGGCTGTTTGTGCAATAAAAAGATCTGCATCATCAACTGCATTCTTATAGCTTATGTCATGCTCATTGAGCTTTTCACAAAGCATATTTATAAATGCTTGCTTGTTATGACTTTTTGACATGAACAGTTCCTTTTTGGTTTTGCAAGGCATAGTAGGGGTGAAATTTATGTTCGGCGAAACAATTCCTTTTGTTCGACGCAAATGTGTTACATCTTTGATTGACGGAAGCTCTGGGTAACTGTCAAATACAATTACAGGGTCTTTGTATTTCTTGATAACATGATCAACATACATTTGTGCTATTGATCCAAACGAATCATCATGTGTCCAAGGAATTCGCTGAAGTAAAGAGCCACCATCGAGAACATACTGAAATCCCTTACCATCTATTTCATGTGTACAATCGCTTCCACGTGCCCATATTGCATCAGCTAGATTTGACTTGCATGCCTCTCGAGGAAGTCCGTTGCAATCAAACATATCATAGAGGAAGGAACAGTACAGACGACATTACCGATTTTAAAATATCGCCATGCCACATAATTTCTTTTTTGAATCGGTCGCTGAAACGTTAACGTTGAAGTAAAATTGCAGCTATAATTTCAACAAAATGATAGAGGCAAATCTTCCGAAACAAAGCCGTAACCACCATAGTTTACATGTGTAAAATCACTTTGATTCGGATTTACAATGAAACTTGTACATATAAAACTTGCAATAATATACTTGTCATTTCGTCTGATATACAATCAAATGTAAACAAGTATCTACTTATTTTGTTGGTATTGATTGATTGATTGTTAGTTGTCGCAAATATTTCATGCATAATCGGGACGAATTTACTATACATGTATGTGTATTTATAAGTATAGCATGGTAAAAACGGCGTTCAATAGGCAGGGGAACGCCATCATTTGTTGAAAATTAAATAACTTAAAATTGTCCTCCTTCGTATTAATAGAATAAACCTACCTGATATCTCATTAATGTTCATATTGAAAATAATAACGTTGACGGTTTGTGCATTTCTGTTAAACCGGCGTTCCGTAGAAAATAAATCGGACGAGAATTTCTCTTGTTTTTATGCTTATTGTAATTATAAATGCATGTTCTAGCCTATAAAGATTTTCTTTTCTTTTTTAAGGTTATTAAAATGTATTTAAGAACACAAATCAATGAAATAAGCGTACATTCAAGGCACGGGAGACGAAAAATATAAATGCAACAAAAGTCAATATTCTACTAAAAAGGGAGATAATTCCTAGATCTTCAGATGATATATATGATAATTATGTTGTATTTTTACTGATAAATACTTACCAAATTCATAATTGTCACATAATATGTTTATTGATATTTCAATTCATAGCGGGAAGAAACTTTTATTGTCTCCCCTTGATAAATAGTCTGTGTACGGCATTCCATCTGTAACGTTAAAATCAGCGGAAATATGCAATTTTTTATGATCAAAAATGACGCCTTTCCCGTGGGTTGATTTTGGTAGACTTTTAATATATTTTATTTTGAGCCTTTCCCTAAAAGATAATGGAAAGAAAAATTCTGTTGCAATTTTTTTGAGGTCAAATGCTATTTTGACTAGACTAATATGGATGATTCTGGTTAGAAAATAAAATAATTGAAAATCAATGGAAACAAGATGAACTGTGAGCTAATGCTCACCTATGATACCCCCGCTCTTTGGCAAACAGGAAGTAGGAGTCCGACGGGTCAAAAAACGCTTCCCACGATATGGGGTACCTATATGAAGCTTATGACCAAATATCAGATTTCTGCCATCAATAGTTGCTGAGAAAAATGCGACGAAAAATGAGCATATATGTTCAATGTGTAGAAAAATCAACAAAGTCGGCAAACAGGAAGTAGGAATCTGATGGGTCCAAAAACGCTTCCCACGATATGGGGTACCTATATGAAGCTTGTGACCAAATATCAGAACTCTGCCATCAATAGTTGCTGAGGAAAATGTGACGAAAAATGTGCATATATGTTTAATGTGTATAGAAACCAATTAAGTCGGCAAACAGGAAGTAGGAATCTGATGGATCCAAAAACGCTTCCCACAATATGACATACCTATATGAAGCTTGTGACCAAATATCAGATTCCTGTCATCAATAGTTGCTGAGAAAAATGCAACGAAAAATGTGCATATACAAATGTATGTTAAATGTGTATAAAAATCAACAAAATCGGCAAACAGGAAGTAGGAATCTGATGGGTCCAAAAACGCTTCCCACGATATGGGGTACCTATATGAAGCTTGTGATCAAATATCAGATTTCTGCCATCAATAGTTGCCGAGAGAAATGTGACAAAAAATTAGCATATCCATGTATGTTCAATGTGTATAAAAATCAACAAAGTCGGCAAACAGGAAGTAGGAATCCGATGGGTTCAAAAACGCTTCCCATGATATGGGGTACCTATATGAAGCTTGTGACCAAATATCAGATTTCTGCCATCAATAGTTGCTGAGAAAAATGTGACGAAAAATGTGCATATATGTTCAATGTGTATAAAGACCAACTAAGTCGGCAAACAGGAAGTAGGAATCTGACGGGTCCAAAAACGCTTCCCACGATATGGTATACCTATATGATGCTTGTGACCAAATATCAGATTTCTGCCATCAACAGTTACTGAGAAAAATGCGACGAAAAATATCTTGGACGGACGGAAGGACAGAGGTAAAACAGTATACCTACGGGGAGCGGGGGTATAAATAGCTGATTCCATCTACACTCATTTTCAAAAAGGTTATTTTTGACATGTTCTGACTGTGTCCTGCAATTTTCAAAAAAAAATTTAAATCAGTTAAATAACTGAAAAAAAATCATCCCTGAGATCAGCTATTTACCAGTGGAATGTTGTCAAGAAGAGTTAAATAACCAAGTATTATTTGTACATTTTTGTATAATGATGGGAAACCAATATTTTATCGAAAATAAGTAGCAAAGGTTTGGTTAAAGAGAGTTTATGGTAGTCTCTGTTACTGGTGTTTTATAGTCATTTTCAGCTACATGTACCATTGACATTGTATATTGTGACTACCAAACTTATTGAAGGAGGAAAGCACAAACTAATATAACAAACTGGCCTGTGAAACCATGTCCTAGCCTTAGATATGTTTTTGGGAACCTTAACACAAAAAGGTTGGCACATGAGATGAGTTTATGGAATATAATACTGGGATTAATTGGATGGCCATCACAAGGATGATAATTATAAAATGCAAATCAGCTTAAGTATCTGAGGATGTTGTGGCAAGTACATGTACAGGGAAAAATAATTTACAAAATCAATTGCTACTAAATGACATGCCCTCACTATCCTCAGGTTAAAACCCATTACTTTATAATTAATATAGAAACACAAAACTGATATGTGTATCTTCTTACTACATAACTATTTACACAAAGTAGAAAGGTGTTATTAAAATAGCAAGATAGAGTTCAATGAAAAGTCACTTCATCCTCTAATTTGAAAATAGTGTGAGCCCTGCCAGGAGTAAATCTTATGGTTTCTCCACTGATGAACTAGAAAGGTTGAAAAATAACTCTAGAAAGAAAATCATTTCAATCTGCAAAATATTTAAATATGTGGATCTCCATGTGATGGCAAATCAAGAATACCAGCTAGACAAGTGCATTTAAGTTAAATTAAATGAAGTCACATGATTTAAAGTTTCAATCAAAAGGTAACAATGTATGACAGATTGTAGGTCAAGTTACCCCCATGTCTGGTACTAATCAATTTGTATATAAAAATATCATATTCCATCACTGATTTATTGAAAATAACTAATCATTGATCATAATGGGAATAAGTGGGAAACAAGAGACAGTCCCTGGCCTACATTGACTATTTTTATATTAGATGTTGTAAGAAAAGTAAATATTCCATTTTCTTTGATCTTCAACATATTTTTCTTCAGTTCATATGAAGCAATGCAAAGATGATGGTAAAATAAGTAATATTGTATACAACTATTATATATGTATATCATAACATTTCCGATAAATTTAACATTTAATTTTTAGATTGATGGCGTTTTCTTTGCTGATTTTCTATTGTAAGCGATCATCAGAACAACAGAACAACACTAATAATAATTCTAACAAAATGAAGATACAGATTCTAAAACAATGACCCACTCGAGTAGCTAGCTTTAAGCGTAATCATGACAAATGGCTACGAAAAACAAAATACAACAGAACTGACAAGATTACAGTGATGAAAAGCTACCATTTTTCAACTTAAGCCAAAGCTAGACATCGGCCTTCCATTCTAATCAGCTATTTAGAAAGCATATAATCTAACCAACGTGTAATAATGAATCATTACTCCTAGTCAAGGTCAATGGCTAATGAATATGGAATTATTGAAATACCATATACCTACATTATTCCTTTGCATTCAAAACTAAACAAGAAATGTGTGCATCACAAAATATGCCCGCCTATATAAATTATCAAACGTTAAAAAATTATATTTATAATAATGGTGACCTTGACCTTTGACCTAATGACCCCAAAATAAATAGGGTTCTTCCCCTTCCACAGGGCAATCATGTGGCAGTCATCGACTTTAGCAGTGGTCCGGTGGCCCACGGCCAGTGAAAATTGATTCAGACCAGTGAGCGTTGCCAAATTTTTTCAATAGAATCTATATAAATATTATAATTTTGAAGTTTTCGGGCCAGTAAATTCGAAAGTCTAATTTCGAAGACTGATGTGGTCAAGTTTGGTAAAGATCCAATATACAAAACTAAAGTTATCATGTGGAAACGACCCTGTTGTTAAAAATTCTATTTATAATAATGGTGACCTTGATCTTTGACCTAGTGACCCCAAAATAAATAGGGTTCTTCCTCTTCCACAGGGGAATCATGTGGCCAAGCTTGGTAAAGATCCGATATACAGAACTAAAGTTATTGTGCGGAAACCTGTGTGGACGCCCGCCCGCCATACCCGTCAGATTGACCGATAAACTTGAGCATGCATTGATGCAAGTTACGAACTGACCTAATATTTTTGTGGATCAACACATTATCAGTGGCATGCATCAAAGGGATAAAAATATGTTTCTGCTATATAAGATATTTTAAGAAAATAATCAATACAAGCAAGAACAATAGTGTAACTTCACCTCTGTTATTAAAGGAAAACTGCCTGGTGGATGCTTACTATGACCAAAACAAATGCAAATACAATATTCAGCACCTTTGGGCCTCTTGTTTGGAAACAGGAAGAGCTACATGTAGGATTAAAAAAAAAAAAAACAATCCAAACCTTTTGACAAAAATATTGAAACTATGTTTAGTAGATGGGTGCTTGAAATCTTGGATTTTAGTACCTCAAGATTCAAAAGGCTAATTGCCAATTGATCGGTTCAATATATGACCCATGACATGACCCTGGGATGTCTTTAGATATATCCCACACAAAGAAAAAAGATCATGAAACAAAATTTAATTCTAATTAGATTGACATTTTAATAATATGATCTGTAATGTACATGTTTTGGGGGGCATTAAATTTGTCTCTGTTTCTCTGATTCTATGATTTTCTAATTTTATTTTGGACTGTGTCAGTGTGTGTATTCTTAATCTTTCTTTTTCATTTCAACACAATTTGATTGATTGGTTGTAGTATATTAGCATCACAGTTTGGTTTTTTTGGAGCAATTATTTTAAAATGTAAAGAATAGAATGTTGTAATGTTACCGAAGTTTTAATCCCTAATGTATAAAATTTACAACTAACTTAGTGAGTGAAAAGATAAAAATGTATATTATCTGTAACTAAAAACTCAAGTTCTTTCATTCAAGTTTGCAAAACTGATGAAAAAATCTGGTAGTTTTTTATAAAACTGATCATTTAATTCTCGATAATGCAAAAACCTTATTACAGTTTCCATGATTCATATACTTCTAGGTATATTGACGATTTTATGATTAGCAGAGATGCGTCTTAACTGTGAAATAAGAGAAGATAATTTATAAGAATCGTGATTTGAGAAACTTCATGTTTTATCTCTTCAGAATTTAAAACATATGTTATATCTGTCCAACTGGGAGAATCTTCTTTAGGGATGATCAACAGTTTGTGCAGCTGGGAATAATATGGATGGTTTGCTTGAGTAGAGAAAAATCTCATCCGTTTCAAGTATATAAACCACAAATAAACAAAAAGTCATTACTAGTGCCAGATTCAGAAAACAAATAAAGAAAGTAAAATATTGGTAAAGATTAACTATTTGAAGTATAAGCAATGTAAATGTTGTGTATTTACATGGGGTGATTGCTATTAGATGTTGATATTTTTCAGCTGTGATGCACTTAATCCATTTTAGTAAAACATTGAATGTGGAGAAATGCAGGTATGAAATACTGACAATCAGTATATACATGTATATAACTCTCATTGAACTTTCTTGTTTTGACACGATCATCTTTACATTACCTCTGTGACAGGGCATTGTAACTCTCATTGAACTTTCTTGTTTTGACATGATCATCTTTACCTCTGTGACAGGGCATTGTAACTCTCATTGAACTTTCTTGTTTTGACACGATCATCTTCACATTACCTCTGTGACAGGGCATTGTAACTCTCATTGAACTTTCTTGTTTTGACACGATCATCTTTACCTCTGTGACAGGGCATTGTAACTCTCGTTGAACTTTCTTGTTTTGACACGATCATCTTTACATTACCTCTGTGACAGGGCATTGTAACTCTCATTGAACTTTCTTGTTTTGACATGATCATCTTTACCTCTGTGACAGGGCATTGTAACTCTCATTGAACTTTCTTGTTTTGACATGATCATCTTTACCTCTGTGACAGGGCATTGTAACTCTCATTGAACTTTCTTGTTTTGACACGATCATCTTTACCTCTGTGACAGGGCATTGTAACTCTCATTGAACTTTCTTGTTTTGACACGATCATCTTTACATTACCTCTGTGACAGGGCATTGTAACTCTCATTGAACTTTCTTGTTTTGACACGATCATCTTTACATTACCTCTGTGACAGGGCATTGTAACTCTCATTGAACTTTCTTGTTTTGACATGATCATCTTTACCTCTGTGACAGGGCATTGTAACTCTCATTGAACTTTCTTGTTTTGACACGATCATCTTTACATTACCTCTGTGACAGGGGTTAGGGTTATGGTGTTTATTGGTGGAGGAAACTGAAATACCTCAAGAAAATCACTGACCTGTCGCAAGTCACTGACAAACTTTATCACATAATGTTGTATCAAGTACACCTCGCCATGAACGAGGTTCAAACTCACAACATTAATGGTGATAGGCAATAATTGTATAGGTAGTTGTAAATCAAACTACCATAGGATCACGACCACCTTCTCTGTGATAGTGGTGAGAGATTAAAAAAAATACCAATAACAAAAACTTAAGAGATCTTACAAATAATTGATTCACAGGTATAAAAATAAATCAGTACAGTAACTTTCCATTGAAATTTAAATAATTTGACAAAAAAATTGTTTCTATTAATGATAAAAAGTTAATAGTTTAAATAATGTCCAGGTAGCTAGGCAGGTACAGTGAGTTCAATATTTATTATATTTTGTCACCATTTAATAATGTATTGCAATTATTTTATGCTCTATATCAGAACAGTCATCTGGTACAATTGTATATTTCTTTGTATAACAAATCGTGCACACTCTCATTTACACTGGGTCTGTACTTATTCCAACTGTATATACATTATAATGTTAATATCACCTGTTAAAACACAAAGCTACATAGTCCTCTCTGAATATACAAACTGATTAGAAATGCTCAATTGATCACAAAAATAATACTAGCAGAAAAAGTCTAATGAGAAAACACCAAGTATTCAGTACATGTAGGTCGATGAATATATTATATGTAGATAAAAGAATGAAAATTATAGGTTTTTTTTTTTTAACAAATTATCACATTATTTTAGTGGTTTTTGCCAAATTCTTTATAGTTATCTCATTATTTGAATGTCAAATGAGTTTTCCACATGGAAGAAGAATAGATTTTAGTACATCATCAACAAAAGAATCATAGATGTTCTGTTTCAGTAAATAAAAACAAATTATAATGTAGTTACTTGCACCTGTGGCTATGTTTTACCTCTAAGACAATAATTTTATAGATTTTACACAAAATATGCATGTCTGCTGATTCCAGAGTAAATAGGTGATTGTTGTTTAACACTAAATTAGCAATTTTTCAACTATATCATGGCAAGTATAAGTACAAGCTAGGTTATATTCTATCAGATGATGATGTAAGCTTTGTACTAGACCAGCACACTTAGTTGGAGTTTTATTGTGCTTGCTCACTGAAACAACAGGTCGAGGGTAGACATGTCATTCCACTTGGACACATTTTCTCGAATCTGAGCTAACCAGTTTGATTTGACCGAGATTCGAACCTACGATCTATTCCACTCGAGGCAAGCATAATAGCCATTAGTGATGGGAATCGGAAGGAATTTCATAATCGATCATCGGTTTCACATGAATAACTAATTATCGGTTATAATCGGAAAATAGGATGTTTTGTTGAAAACGACCTATTTTATACAAATTTTACATTATACCGGGCTCTTATATATAATGTGGTGTATGTTTTTTGTCATGTTTATTTTAAGGTTGTTTGACTAAATTAAACATGTTAAACTATTGTCTGAGTGTATTAATGTATTGTTTTTATATTATTGAGGCCTCAATTATGTTTGATTACTAGATTGATCAATGGTACAGTACCTTAAAATTAGTGGTAACTGATTGCCTTTATCACATCAAATTATAAATCCATATAAACAGTGAACAAACTTAATAAATTCTGGGGAAAATTCAACAAATGACAAACAATATCAAACATAAATAAATTTGATTTAACAGTCCATAGAAAACAAAACATTGTCACCCACACTCTTAAAGTGTAGTTATCAGTATTATTACTAATACCAGTAATATTCCATGTTTTTATTCATTGATATTGCCAATATTTGAAGGACTGAGGCGAGCCCTCATTTTTTTCACTTAATGAGCTGCAAGACTAAACACTCGTTTTGAGGGTACGTACGATGCTGGAATTGCAAGATATTTTTGGCTAAAATGCTTAATCTTGGATAGAAGGCTGCATTTTTCCCCATCACTGCAGTATTGTTAAGTCAGTATAAGTCAAAGCAGCACCATGTCATAGCTGCAAATGCATATTTACTTTTCGGTCAGAAATCTACAAATTTGACGATTTTTTTTAGTTTTCACTGTACTTATTATACTTTTAATAACATTAGAAATATAATATCATTTGCAAATATGTGTATTAAAAAAAACAACTATTTAACATGATTTGATGAAATATGAAACTGTTATTTTCTGCTTAATTAGGTCGCAAGATTTCCAGAAAATCAAAGTGAAAGTAGAATTGTTCGATTAATCGGAAATAGATTTTTGGGCTCGAGTGCTTGGTTTAAGACACCAACCAACTGATTATCGGTTATAATCAATCATCGGAAAAGACACCAACCAACTGATTATCGGTTATTTATAATCAATCATCGGAACACCACTAATAGCCATTAGGCATTACATCACTGATCTCAATTATTTTGTACAAATGACAAAGTTGAAAAAGAGACCTTAAATGGGATGGGAATATTTAAACAAGGGCAAAGCGTGGCGTATCCCCTTGCCTAAAAATTTGACCTTTGACCTTGAAAATCAATAGGGTTCCAGCTTCTCTTAAGGACTAAGTTAGGTATGTACCAAGTTTGGTCAAAATCTATTGAAGAATGTTGATTCTAGAGTGTTCACAAGGATGTGTTACGTGGTATATAAGAAGGAATTGTGTGGAGTAAAATTCCATCAATTGTGGTCAGAGTTGTGGATTTACAGTAATGTTAAAATTATGTAAATGACACAAGATGATGGATAGTGATCCTAATAGTAATGTGTAGGCTCTGATACACAGATGACATAAAGAGGGGTTAAGTCTTTACTCTACTTGTAACGATAGTGTGACAATCAATCTGATTAAAATTGCATGTGATAATATGCTACACTTCCCCCTAACATACGAGAGAACCCAACTAGAGGTCATGTCCATATGAACTCACGATCAGCCAATGAAAACACACACACTACAGCTGGTAACATTTTAACAACGCCTTCATCCTTTTTTTAATATTATTTCATCACAAATGTAAAGCTCTCTGAAACTTCATCAAACATTCAAATATATATAAATATGTATCATGTATGGCAGAGCTCCAGATAAGCTGCGTATTTGCGTTTTTTACGCTATGAAAACGAGTAAAAACGCATGTATTATCAGATCAGAGTGTACATTTACGCATACATATTGCTGTGTAAGCACACTTTCCAAATTTGGAGCGTACTTGTACGCTGTTGACGATAATACATCGTGTACATAAACAATACATTTTTGACTTTGAGAAATTCCCCGTAATTACTTCTCTTTATACTTTTCGAAAGAGAAAGTGTATACATCGGAGGGGTACCGAATGTTTGCCTTTCTAAGCATCGATGTCAAAAGAGATCTGATTGGATGCTTAGGATAAATCATCCAATCGCGGTCAATATTACAAATAAATGCGGTTTAGTTAAAAACTAAAACGAAAGTGAATTTGGGAACACGTTGTTCGTTGAAAATGAGCAAGAAGATGAATAAGCGTGCTATGGAAAATTGTATACTTTTTTAAAAGTTCCTGACAGTTTCATCTGTGTCTAGTGACAGCATAGTTAAAGGAATCATTGATGACATTATCAACACGGCTGTGAAAACTGCCGAAGTAGACCAGCAAAAAACAAAATATTTACAACATTTTATTAATAAACATGACACAATCGTGTCAAATTAAACAGAGATATACATTTCACTTGCATCCTGTGTTTATTGAATAACACTTGTGTCCAACATAATTTTAAAAGTGTACATGTAATCAATCTTTTCTGAAGTAGAGAGTACAACAGTGCAAAGGAAATATGCAAATACGCATCATTTTCAAAAGTAGGGGGTAATTACCCTTTGAACTTGAAAATTATCTGGAGCTCTGTATAGTATTCTCTGTATATAACAGATATAGTATAAAAAAAACTTATTATTATTGAGTCAAAATAAAAATCCAGATTATACAATCCAAAAAGTGAAAAGAATAAAGTATGGTAGAGGTTATGGCATTTAATGCCACTTTCAACAATATTTCAGTCATATCGTGGCATTCAGTTTTATTGGTGGAGGAAAGTCGAGCATCCGGAGAAAACCACTGACCTGCCACAAGTCACTGACAAACTTGATCATATAATGTTGCAACAATAAAATAATGTAATAAATCTTACATAGAATATAGCATATAATATTTAATAACATTATAATTTACCTTTTAACACTTACAGGTAATATATACATACCATATTTTTAGAAGTGGTGTACATGAAAAGGATCCTTTGTATGAACTTTATCAATCTAAATTATTCCTTCTTGGATCAGAGGTTCTCACGTCAAGAGGGTTAGGGTTATGGTGTTTTACACCACTTTTAACAATATTTCAGTTATATCGTGGCAGTCAGTTTTATTGGTGGAGGAAACCTGAGAACACAGGACCTGCAGCAAGATACCAACAAACTTTATCACATAATGTTGTATCGAGTACACCTCGCCATGACTGGCATGAGCAGGTTTTGAACTCACAACTAGAGTGGTATAGGTACTGATTGCACAAGTATTTGTAAATCCAACTACCATACGATCACGACGGCCCTACCTCAAGAGGCTTCATACAAAGGACAGAAGAACAATAAGATTGTATAGGAGTGACCTATAATTGACCTTTTCTCTACAA
The DNA here is from genome assembly GCA_963383655.1 of Bathymodiolus septemdierum. Lineage (NCBI taxonomy): Eukaryota > Metazoa > Mollusca > Bivalvia > Mytilida > Modiolidae > Bathymodiolus > Bathymodiolus septemdierum. Next base: position 34,912,549 of record OY726526.1, on the reverse strand, counting down.
AGGTAAACTACAAGAGTTATCCAAAATGGGTACATTAGTAGGTTGGCTTACAATCAGCATTTATAATTCTTGTGATAACCCTACTTTATACTGACATCAAGGAATGTATACGGTTTATACATCCCTGATGAAAGCTAATACTACATTACAATACAATATTAACCATTCAGATTTGTTAATAAGAAAATTAGATACCTAATTACTATGAATTACAGTCAGGTGTGAAAAGTACCTTTTGCTAATTGACATTGTTGACTGGGAGGTATCTAATTTGACTGTTAATGTTGTTTTAGTAATTAACAATAACAATCTGTAAGATAATCAGATATTTAATTTTATGATTATTTGTTTAGTCAATACAAGGTCAATCATTGAATGGATATATATAATGTGAAGAAGGGAGAAACAAGATGCAATACCTTTTTATTTTCTCTCTCTCTCATTACTTTATTGGGCCATGAGTTCACTTTATTATAAATGAACAATGTATTGTATACAACAAAATAAATAGTAGTTAAAAGACATTAACTACAAAAAATGTAACTTTTCTTGTTTTTCCACTAATATTTATAATAGATTTGTGACATATATTATATTATTGATACAAAATATACATCACATTAATACATAATACACATTCCTCTAAATGTCATTTTTAAAAGGGGTTAGAAAAAAAAACTTAGGGTGAGGGGTATGGTGTTTAACGTCACTTTCAACAATATTTCAGTTATATTGGTGGAGGAAACCCAAGTAACCGGAGAAAACCACTGATCTGTCGTGAGTCACTCACAAACTTTATCACATAATGTTGTAACAATAAAATAATGCTATAAATCTTACATAGAATATAGCATACTACTGTACGTAAACTCTAATCAACGATAATCAATTGGTTTGTTAATTGAAAAATTATGTTTATATAGACATTGCTTTTGAAAACCTTTATTTTCTAGCATATCTTTTTATCATTTCAATAAAAATCAAGCCAAAAATTTGCATAGATTTCTATGAAACCATTGGAGAATATCATAATGCATGGTTAATATTCTCAAGCAATAATAAGTTTCTTGTATACAAAATCTTTTTTACTTTAATTTCTTTTTTTTTTTTTTTTTTTTTTTTTACAAAATCTTAATTAAAGACTTACAGTTTCTTATATAACAAGTTGAATCGGCATCATGAAATATTACGTCAATAAACAATCTTCTAAAAAAATTTCAAATGCCTGTCAACTGAAATATCTTGTTTTTTTTAATGCCACTAAATTCATGTCATGACTGTGTACTTTATCTCATAGGTAAAATACAATACCTTTTTACCTGAAGGCAGGTGACAATAGCATGTCAAAGGAAGCTAATCATATAATATGACAGCTTCCTTGTAATCCAATTAACCACCAGGTGTCAGTATTTAAGATAACTCTTTGATGTTTTGTAAACTTTTTTAATGGTGATTTATAGGTTTAAAACACGATCAAAGGGAGACTACCCGTGAAGACCTACTGCTATAACTATATTTATAAAGGCTCATCCTTACAACATTCTATATATAATCAATGTTGTTACAGGAAAAATTACAATGAAATTATGTAATTTTAAATAATGCATATAATTTGTTTAGAGATATTAATAGTTTTAAAATGTAAGCTGCTTTTTTTGTCAGTAAGGTATCGATTCTAAGCATAATTTCTGAGAACAAAAAGTATCAATTTACATGGAAAATTGGAAAGATAAAGGTTTTATAAAACAAATTATATCTAAAAAAAATTAATTAGAAAAGTGAAAATTGCAATGAAATTATGTAATTTTAAATAATGCATATAATTTGTATAGAGATATTAATAGTTTGAAATTGTAAGCTGCTTTTTTGTCAATAATCTATGCCTATGGTTTCTAAACATAATTTCTGAGAACAAAAAGTTTCAATTTACATTGAACATTTTAAACATGAAGGTTTTATAAAAAAAAACATCATAAAAGTGAAAAACTCAATTTTAGATTGCAAAAAATAAAATATAAGCATCATTTTTGTCTAGTTTTGTACAAAACAGGACAGACAGGGGTAAATCAATATGCAGTCTGTTTTTAGTAGCAGAGGCATAAAAAAACAGTCACTCCCTCTAAAATTAAATACACAGGCAGTAAAATGAAATGATTTGGAATGTCCTGTCACATTAAACTGTTTCTGACCCTACAATCACTAGCCTACATTGAATTATCTTACATTTGTTGTACATTCTGACCCTACATTGAATTATCTTACATTTGTTGTACATTCTGACCCTACATTGAATTATCTTACATTTGTTGTACATTCTGACCCTACATTGAATTATCTTACACTTGTTGTACATTCTGACCCTACATTGAATTATCTTACACTTGTTGTACATTCTGACCCTACATTGAATTATCTTACATTTGTTGTACATTCTGACCCTACATTGAATTATCTTACATTTGTTGTACATTCTGACCCTACATTGAATTATCTTACATTTGTTGTACATTCTGACCCTACATTGAATTATCTTACATTTGTTGTACATTCTGACCCTACATTGAATTATCTTACATTTGTTGTACATTCTGACCCTACATTGAATTATCTTACATTTTTGTACATTCTGACCCTACATTGAATTATCTTACATTTTTGTACATTCTGACCCTACATTGAATTATCTTACATTTGTTGTACATTCTGACCCTACATTGAATTATCTTACATTTGTTGTACATTCTGACCCTACATTGAATTATCTTACATTTGTTGTACATTCTGACCCTACATTGAATTATCTTATATTTGTTGTACATTCTGACCCTACATTGAATTATCTTACACTTGTTGTACATTCTGACCCTACATTGAATTATCTTACATTTGTTGTATATTCTGACCCTACATTGAATTATCTTACATTTGTTGTACATTCTGACCCTACATTGAATTATCTTACATTTGTTGTACATTCTGACCCTACATTGAATTATCTTACATTTGTTGTACATTCTGATCCTACATTGAATTATCTTACATTTGTCTTAACAGGCCATATTTCATCTTCGCTAGCCAAGGGAGAGAAGGGGGACCCGAATCGTAACCCTTGGCTAGCGAAGATGGCCATATTTATGCCCTCCACAACCTCTTGAAATATTTAATAATTTTTTTGTGGTCATAGTGCACACATCTACATTGATCAATGTCTTCATTTTTTCTTGTATTTTATTGTAAAATAGAAATTACCTGATAATGCTTGTTTTAATTTTGTACTATTTCAAATATCTAGGTATTTTTTTGCTTCTTACTTTAAAAATTACATTAAAATTTTCTTACAATAGCAAGCATAAATCACAAGTCAGTTGTATTACATACATCGAACTAAAATATTTTTGGAATAGCCATCACAAAATTAGCCTTAGGTAGACAATTTTGTCACAGATTACAGGTGTACACCAAAAGGTTACTACTGTTATAGCAGTTGGATAGATGGTTGCAATTTGGCAGATAATAAAGTGTCAATCTGTAGACTAATTGGTAGGTTATAATATTTTATAACATTATAATTTACCTTTTAACACTTACAGGTAATATATATATACATACCATATTTTTAGAAGTGGTGTACATGAAAAGGATCCTTTGTATGAACTTTATCAATCTAAATTATTCCTTCTTGGATCAGAGGTTCTCACGTCAAAAAGGTTAGGAGATAGTCTTATGGTGTTTTACACCACTTTTAACAATATTTCAGTTATATCGTGGCAGTCAGTTTTATTGGTGGAGGAAACCTGAGAACACAGGACCTGCAGCAAGATACCAACAAACTTTATCACATAATGTTGTATCGAGTACACCTCGCCATGACTGGCATGAGCAGGTTTTGAACTCACAACTAGAGTGGTATAGGTACTGATTGCACAAGTATTTGTAAATCCAACTACCATACGATCACGACGGCCCTACCTCAAGAGGCTTCATACAAAGGACAGAAGAACAATAAGATTGCATAGGAGTGACCTATAATTGACCTTTTCTCTACAAAGGTGAACTACAAAATGTACAAGAGTTATCCAAAATGGGTTCCTTTGTTACGTATGTTGGCTTACAATCAGCATTTATAATTCTTGTGATAACCCTACTTTATACTGACATCAAGGAACGTATACGGTTTATACATCCCTGATGAAAGCTAATACTACATTACAATACAATATTAACCATTCAGATTTGTTAATAAGAAAATTAGATATCTAATCAGTGGCGGATCCAGGGGGAGGGCGCACCCGGTGCGCGCCTCCCCTACAATTGGAAAAAATATGATTTTTTTTGCATAAAATAGTGATTTTTCACACGAAATACCTCAAAACTTTTCTCGCCTCCCTCCGTTCGGCGCAATTTTTTTAAGTGCCCCCCCCCCCCCCCCCAACTTGAAATCCTGGATCCGCCCCTGCTAATTACCATGAATTACAGTCAGGTGTGAAAAGTACCTTTTGCTAATTGACATGTTGACTGGGAGGTATCTAATTTGACTGTTAATGTTGTTTTAGTAATTAACAATAACAATCTGTAAGATAATCAGATATTTAATTTTATGATTATTTGTTTAGTCAATACAAGGTCAATCATTGAATGGATATAATGTGAAGAAGGGAGAAACAAGATGCAATACCTTTTTATTGTCTCTCTCTCATTACTTTATTGGGCCATGAGTTCACTTTATTATAAATGAACAATGTATTGTATACAACAAAATAAATATTAGTTAAAAGACATTAACGTAATATGAAACAAGTTTTTGGTGAAATAAACATCTTCAAAAATATTCTTGATATGTTTACATTCCCTAAAAACTAAACCATTCGTGCATGTTTGAGGACGAAAATCGCGATCATCTGTGATTAAGAACAGAAAATCATTCCATCTCGTACATGTTTTGTCAAGACAATGGCGGCTAATTAACTTTCGGATGCACCGTTCCGATGATTGCCGATCATTATTGAAAAGCTCACCAATCCTTACTGTAGATGAGAATACTGAGATATTTGATGCTGTTCACCATTTCATTACTGGTAGTAGAAGATTCACATGATTCAATAGATTTTCCTTTTCTTTGTATTTGGTCATATAACATTGAAAAGTCTTCCTATATATACATGTAGCTCCAAATCTTTAAATTTTTCAGCTTAATTAATAGCTGTAAATCTTTCAATTATTCAGGTCTTCCTTCCCCCTCCCCCCTTTTACCCAATTTGTACTTGCTTATCTCAATCACAATCACTATTTTGTTTAGATATTTCCCCCCTTATTTACTTATTTGTCTCTTCTTCCTCCATCTCTCCCAAATTCCCTTTATTCAATCATAAATATATATACTGAAAAAGAGTTAATTCATATTGATATGGTGGACCTCACTTAATTAGTGATTTTGATATCATAATTTCAGTTTACATGTTGTATATATTGTGTGATTAAATGTAAGTTCAGTCTATCCATCATGCTATGCCAATTCATCATCATTAATATTATAAATAATAATAGCTTAAATGTAAAGCCATAATTTGGCTATTCCAAATTATATCATACCTATTAAAAAGGGGGAAAAAAAGAAAAAAAATTACTTTATTTTGTATGATCCTGCTATTAATATACATATTATATCATACCTATTAACACAAAAAAAAGAAAAGAAAGGGAAAAATCTTTTTTGTTTTGTTTGTATTATTCTGCTATTAACATACATGTGTTTATGCTTGGTAATTAAGATGAATTGCATGTATACATGATGGGTAGATTGCTCTATGTCTTATGTAAATTGTGTTCAAATGGTTCCATCTTGTTGTTGGAGAGGATTTGTATAGGCATAGCCTGTTATCCAATCCTATTGATTTATCAATAAAATATTTGAAATGAAAAAAAAAAAGAAATGAAATTGCCGATCATGAAATTTCATCACCAATGTAAACAGGTGAGCACATGTATCATTCTGGTTTTGAAAGAAGTTAAATTTCTTGCATTTCTTGCCTTGCAAAGAAATTATTTCATGTATGTTTTACCTTAAAGATTATCAACTGCAATGAATTTCATTCTGACTTAATCAGTTTATTCGAAAAACTGGACAAAAACATTGAAATCGGTAAAAATGAATGACACGGGGCCTCATTTGGGGAAATCGAAACAGAACCAAGAAATCTCAGAATTTAAAATCCTCGTCGGAACTAACGTATCGCATGTACAAACTGTGTAAATTATTATTAGTATGTACATTTCAAAACCATTACAATGAAAACATTTTGAGTTGTCAGAGAAGAAAATAAAAAATCAACAAGAATAAAAAGGCCAAAAAATACGACTTATTTTGTCCATAATTTGTCACCGTTATTTTGACACCAACCATTTCATAACTTGGTTCGTTTATTTCCTGGTTTGTTTTGTGACACCCAATTGATTTCGTGGGGGGCTTGAGAGTTTTTGTAAATAAAATAATTAATCTGGCCACCCAAAGTTGGAAAAAAATTCTGGCCTTTGTTTCATAGACAATAAAAAAAAATAATCTGGCCTGAACTGAGTAAACAATGTTGTAACCTGTCCTGCACTATGTGTCGAATGAATTTACTGTCAAATATTCTAACCTTACTAATCTTGCCAGGCCCCCTCAGAATCAAATAATTTGCCTATATATTATTATGAGATAAAGAATGTGTGCTTTTTTTCACATTCTTGTCTCTTAGGCCAAATAAAATATAAATAGATTTGAAACAAAGTAGTATTCATTCTTAATAAAAAAAAAAAAAAAAACTAATGTTTTAACATGATTACAAGTTGCGTATACAGTGTCCCCTTACTGAGCCCCGTGAAATTTGCTGAATTATACCAAGGACATATACAAGATTCTATATACGTCCTTGATTATACACATAATGCCATTAAAAGACATTTACGGCGGTTTAGATCATAGATGGTGATATATATTTATTTTCCAGGTAAAGAGATCGTTGTTTAACGTTTCGCTAAGGGAAAATTATTTTTAATCGTGGATTGAATGGAAAATAATGGAATGCAAATCGAAACGAAAATGATGTTACCTGTCAAGACTATAACAGAGCATGTGCACAATCTCTACCGAATGAGTTCAAATCTGAGGTCAATAGCATATGATTTGCATTATTGTCCGGGTAGCAAAAATTATCGAAGACAGAATAAAATGACATTTTCTCCTGAATTATACATCGTAGCTCTCAAAAAGTGAATGGTTTACGTTCTTTATATATTTAATCTTTACATATATCAGAAATTTTTAGAAAACGGAAAATAATGATTTTGGCATTTCATATTACTTTAACTAACTTTTCTTGTTTTTCCACTAATATTTATAATAGGTTTGTGACATATATTATATTAATGATACAAAATATACATCACATTAATACATAATAAACATTCCTCTAAATGTCATTTTTAAAAGGGATTAGAAAAAAAAACTTAGGGAGGGGGTTATGGTGTTTAATGTCACTTTCAACAATATTTCAGTTATATTGGTGGAGGAAACCCAAGTAACCGGAGAAAACCACTGATCTGTCGTGAGTCAGAATTCAATAAGATATTGTCTGTACTTCAAAAACACTTATTACACACTCATGTTTCAAGTGATAATAACCACTAGCCTTAAATAAATTACAAAATATAACACCTGCCTATGAAATAATAAGTTTTTTTTTAAACCAGACTCAAAAAGGACTAAATAGTAAAGACAAAAGTAAGGCCAAAAAAAAATATGTGTGTTTACGGTCACCCGACAGACCCTAATTTTTGTTAGCGACCCTATGAATTTTTACACAGAATTCGGATAACCATTTTTGTTGTTTAACCAGCAGTAATGTTTTATTTATTCAACTGCTAGCTTTTTGTCAAAATTGAGAGCAAAGAAGGTAGAAAAACTGCATAATTTGTCATTTTACCAGAAATTTCGAAAATGAAATGCCGGAATCGGATTCCGGAACGACTATTTCCGGCTTTGCCGATAATAATTTTTTTTTTTTTTTAAATTAATCTCAACCGACCGACCCTAGATTTTTTTGACCTAAGCTGAACTGAATTTGTGAAAGTTAAATAGTAATGTTTTGGGAATAAAATAAATCACAAGTAAACGCAAAGGATAAAAACAAATCATTATATTTTTAGTCATGTCTTGGGACAAGCACTAAAAATGAATAATACAAAAAAAGAAAAATGATGAATTAAGGGGGGTGGCCGTCACACACGTGCAGATTTATTCATCGTCCATCGTTAGCCTACAATTTGAATATTTCTGTTGTTTGTCTACAACAATATACTAACTATGCGATATATAGTACACATCTATATGGGAAAAACAGATAAAGTGATACACATAAAAAAAATGTGTCATACAAAAACGAAGTGCCAAATATCTGAGCTCATTTTCATTGTAATTTCCTGGCTTGTTCAGTTGTTTTTACTTAAGAATAATGTTTCAAGAAGACTACAAGTGTATAAACTTTCATCGGCTAAGTTCACTTACTCAAAGAAACATGTACTTCTGTGCTTTCTTTGTTTTCTTTAACTTTCAAATTTTGATAAGTTTGCACCTCAAATGGTTTCCCAAATCAATGTCAAGGACGATGTTCAAAGGGAAATAACTCTAATGTTTATATCTAAATTATTCCTCTTTACCCGCCTTTTTATTCACTGAAAAAATATTTTTATGTTTTAAATTTCTTTATTTTTAAACATTTTGATTGTTGGTTAATGCCAACTCATCAATTTTTCAGCTATATTATGAGATAAACATTTTGCATTTCTAATGTGTTGAATAATTTTATCAAATAATTCTTTGAGGTTTTTTTTATTATCACCAATATCATAATTAATTCAACATTTCACAGGAAAATGTGTTGGGGGGGGGGGGGGGGGGGGGGGGGGGGGGGGGGGGGGGGATACAATCCAAGAGCTGATATTACATTACCTGATCTCTTAATATTTGCATTTAAAGCACACAACATCTTGGAGATGTCTAGGGATTCTCAAAATGAGATACAATACAACAAATTCAAATGAAGATACATATGATGTCATTCAAGATATTTATGATTAAAAGAATTCTTGACTGAAATTGATTGTGATTAATTCTGAGGTAGTTCCATAAAAAAGAATTAAAGCATCCTGTCAGCCATGTTTTTGAATTAAATTGTGTTGGTCATAAGCATTCTGATCTAAAGCTAAAGGTTACATAATGACTTACAGATTGTAGCATATCTTCAGCACTGATAATTTTTTCTCGCCTTTCAGCCAGACAGTATTCCAAATCACGAATCTTCTCTGCCTGAGCATCAATCTGGTCTGTTAACACACTAACTTGTAGAGACAAACTATCTTTCTCCGATTCAATTTTTTGTAACTTGTCTTCAATGCTATCTTGTAAATATCCATTGGCCTAAAATAAAAACACTTGATGAATATTTCTCTAAAATGGCATTTTTCATAGACTAATCTCAGCAGGTAACTTTTCTCTGGGTCCTCCGGTTTCCTCCACCAATAAAACTGACTGCCACGATATAACTGAAATATTGTTGAAAGTGGCATTAAACACCATCAAACAAACAGACAGTTGGGTGTGAGGAATGACATTTTACTCGCACGAGGAAAACAATTACATGACCGCATGATTTCACCCACAGGGGAGGTTTGGGATCATAAAATTAGCTTAACACTGCCACTTTTTATTGAAGTGCCTGTTCCATGCCAAGAAAGGGAGTGGTCATGTGTGTGTTAGGATATAAAATTTACCTCTGTTTCTATGATGTTTTGTTAGGTTCTAGAACTGTCTTGACAGAGTGGGTTTTTTTTTTTTTTTTTGCTTTTCATGTTATTGCATTAGTGGTAGGTAGGTATCATTGTATACAAGCAGATGATCAATGTCAATCTATCAGGTACCAATATTAACAGTATGAAGAACAGTATGAACAGTTAACTGTAACAAATGTGGTACTAAAGAGCCTCCAAGCATGGAGAACAGTATGAACAGTTAACTGTAACAAATGTGGTACTAAAGAGCCTCCAAGCATGGAGAACAATATGAACAGTTAACTGTAACAAATGTGGTACTAAAGAGCCTCCAAGCATGGAGAACAGTATGAACAGTTAACTGTAACAAATGTGGTACTAAAGAGCCTCCAAGCATGGAGAACAATATGAACAGTTAACTGTAACAAATGTGGTACTAAAGAGCCTCCAAGCATGGAGAACAATATGAACAGTTAACTGTAACAAATGTGGTACTAAAGAGCCTCCAAGCATGGAGAACAGTATGAACAGTTAACTGTAAGAAATGTGGTACTAAAGAGCCTCCAAGCATGGAGAACAATATGAACAGTTAACTGTAACAAATGTGGTACTAAAGAGCCTCCAATCTCTATAATTAAAAGTAAATGCTTTATTTGAGTGATCTATTAGAGGATTCATGCTCCTTTTTTTTATTCCTATGTTAAATATTCGTAAAATTTGTAGAAAATCCCCACATTTTATTATTAACAGGTTTGCACTGATCATACAACTTGGTGTAATAAAAGTACAGGTATTTATACATGTTCTCATTGACTTTGGTTCTTATAAATTCTTGAGGAACTCAAATAGTATAAATAGATGAAAGGTCTTTCTAACTGGTGTTGATATTTTAAGTTATAAAAATACAGACAGAATCAGTTTGTTTGGCAAGATTTTATCAGGATATTTGATTAACAATGACAAGATAACTATGTTTTAAATTTATCTGTTTGAAATAATGTTACATGGTTAGCAAATTTAATCTGCAATGTTGGTAATTTTAGCTTGACAAGAAACAATTACAAAAATGTGACTTGTGAATTCCTTTTAACTACATTTCTTCTGACTTTTATTGAAATATTGTTGAAAGTGGTGTTAAACACTATATCCCCCTCTCCAACTTTTATTACACTGATAAACTGTCAAATAAATGGTAACGGTCCTTGGCATTTATCGTTACTTTCAGCAAATTGTTTTCAGCTGTTTCGTTTTTGACTGTCCATACAGATATATGGGCAATGTCTGGTGACCCGATCAGATAGGCAACATATTAATGAACAATGGGCAGATTGGTGACGAATGCCCAGACATATCATTACTATGACTACCAGACTTTAGGGGAGTGGAAAACAATTATTTTGTGCAGACCATTGAAACTAGTTAAAATCCCTAGTCATGCGTACATGTCTTGAACCTTAAAATTTGAGGTGGGTATCAGACATGAACTAATGTCATTGGTGTTAGGTTTGTGGTCAGAATGCAACGACCTTAACCACTCCACCACCCTGTTTTCTCAAATATATGTACCAATGAAATACTGAATGCAAGAGGGAATGATATTGTCAATTATTGGGTAGCTCTACAAAAGCTGTGCAAGTTTGAACTTCTTTTTGCATTGAAAATCTAACCAATATGTTTTAAAATAACCTCTTACAATAAATAAAATCAACAGAAGTAAAAAAAAGTATTTTTTCCTAAATCCTATTTATATATTTTTGTAGAGAATAAATGTTATTACACTTGCCACCCTCTTATATGGCCACTCCCATCAAAGGCCACCCCTCTTACCAGGCCAGATTTGAAATGTGCTGAAATGGTAAAATACTACTAAATTGTTCCCCTTGAGAGAGGACATCCCTCTTATCAGTCAAGAATTAAGATGAACTGAAATGGTAAAATACTACTAAATTGTCCTGCTCCAGAGAGGCCACCCCAATTAGAAGACCACTTTTTCATTAAAGAAGGGGTGGTCATATAAGAGGGGGACTACTTTATCTTAAAATATGAAAATCATTAGATATAGAACTATTCAAATATTTGGCAAAAACAAATGTGGATTATACCATATAGACTACATGTACATGGCTTGGTTTGGTTTTTATGATGCTTAATGCCACTTTCAACAATATTTTAGTTATATCGTGGCGGTCAGTTTTATTGGTGAAGGAAACAGAAGTATCTGGAAAAAACCACCGACCTGCCGCAAGTCACTGACAAACTTTATCACATAATGTTGTATAAAGTACACCTCGCCATGAGTGGGATTTGAACTCACAATATCAGTGGTGATAGACGTTAATTGCATAGGTAGTTATAAATCCAACTAGTTGGATTTATGCAATTATCAATCAATCAATACAATAATTACTTAACATTTTATTACTTCAACTGATGACCTTTGAGTACTATCAGCACTGGTTCACACAAGCAATGTTTATATAAAATATTAAATTTACAGACCAAAAATAGTAAACATGTGCCTACCCCTTCATGTTCTGGTTGCCTAGACATATTATCCTGAGTTTGACCACTTGCTACTGATTGTCTCCCATTATTTATATCATCTACTTCGTTAACAAATATCACGTCTGAATCTTGATGGTATGAACAGAATATTGTAAATGTTATGTAACCACGATATCCTTGTTCCATTATTGAGTCACGGCCAAATTTTCTCCTTTCATACTGGTTTTAAAAATTAACATAATTAAATACCACACTGCACGAAAAAATTATAATTACCATAGCAACGTTTATAATAAGCAATAATTATGAAGACATATCGTCACAATCAATATTTTTCATCTTTCGATATGATTAAAAAGTGCAAATTCTCTCTGCAGTATCGAAATTGCTTTTTGTTTTTTCATATTTTTTTTCTGATAAAAAACTGTGAATTATGTAAATATCAAAAATGTCAATCTTCTACAAGTACAAATGTCCTTCACTGAAGAATTTTAAAATTATAGTGCTATATTTTTTTGAAAATAATTAATTAATTTTCTAGAATTTCTATATATATCAAAGTTGAGACGAATTATATAGCGTAATTTCAACAAAAAGCGTCACTTTGTAAAAATATTAAAATAATAATAAATCCATTATTTAAGTTCCAATTTCATCCATATTATCTGTATTAAATCCATATATAAGTTTTTCAAATCCACAAATTAAACCAGTCTTCAAATTATCTCCCCTTCATGTTATCACTTTGCATCCTTCAGAATCAGATATTCACACAACAGTTTTAGCCTGAAGTGGACACTCCAAATTATAAATAAAAAACCTGGTTACAGGGTAAAAATTATATTCCAACTTTGAATCCTAAGGAGGCACGTTTTGTAACTGTTCAGAAACCAGATATACATCTAAACAAACTTCACTAATGATTGCTTTGTAAATCCTAATCTTCATCAGGAGAGAAACAATTAAGTCAAGGATTAAAACATTCTTTTGTCTATTCTGTTATCATACAAGATAAAACTTACACCAAACTCTCAAAAAATCCAGCTGGCAAATGTGCAGGAATAAAATATTTTAAATTTTCCCTTTCAATACAATATTTGTTTATATTGGAAGTAATTCTTAAGTCTTTGTGCAGAAAATGAGCATTTTATTATCTTAAATCAAAATCTGATGATTGGGTAGAAAAACAAACAGATGTTTATAAATGAGTTTAATCTGTTCCTAGTGAGATATTAATGTGGTGCCTCGTTAATAACATATTAATTAATTATATAAATATGAAAGTTATTACTGTACTGAAATAATAAATGATAAAAGGGAGATAACCTTCACTCAGGATCAAAAAATAATGTTTGTAATTTGGAACTCTAATAACTGAGAAGATATATATACAAATAGATTGTATTGTATATTTTCATAACATTATTTTATAAATAGCTTTTTATCATAAAACTTTTTGAAAATGATAAATGAAGCATTTAAATAGCTGCAATGTATATAGGGTTTAGATAACTTCATTTAAGATTTATAAATTATTTGGCTTTCAAACATTTCAATTTTGAGCGTACCTGGTGAAGATTATTCCAGAAACGCTTCGTGCACACTAAATTTGATATCTTCGTGTTTTAGTCATTTATCTAGAACATTTTGATAGATTGAATTTTTGCTATTTAATGTCAAGTGAGCAGTATTTCAGATAATGCTTTGAAAATAATAGATGCACATGTGACAAATCTGATCCTTTTCTATTACTAGTATAAGCTTGCAGTAATGAAAAACAAAGACCCACTATCCTCAACAAAAACAATTCCTTTAGTAAGGTATATAGGACATAATATAGTATAAACTGGAAGTGTATAAGATAAAGGATACATGCTAAACCTCTTTGATCTTAGGTGCTCTTAAATACATACAGTAAAACCTGTCTAAACTATAATCCTGCCCAAATAACCCCAATCCTACCTAAATTTACCAGACACCTGCAAAAATAAACCAGAATATTGCCTAAACATACCACAATCCAGCCTAAATAAATCATAAATCAGACACCTGCTTAAGTAAACCAGACTCAGGCCTAAGTAAAGCAGACATCTACAAAAATAAACAAGAATATTGCTTAAACATACCACAATCCTGTCTAAATAAACAAGATTCCTGTCTAAGTAAACCAGACATCTACCTTAGTAAACCAGACATCTACCTTAGTAAACCAGACATCTACCTTAGTAAACCAGACTCCTGCCTAAGTAAACCACAATCTTGTTTAAATAAACCACATTCCTCTCTAAATAAACAAGATTCCTGCCTAATTACACCAAAACCTTGCCTCAAAAAACTAGATTCATCTGCCTGAATAAACCACAATCCTGCCTAAATAAATCAACATTTTGTCCAAATAAAACACAATCCTGCCTAAATAAACCAACATTTTGTCCAAATAAACCACAATCCTGCCTAAATAAGCCATACTCCTGCCTTAATAAATCAGAATGCTGCCTAATTAAATCACGATCCTTTCCAAATAAACCATAATCCTTCCTAAATAACCCAGCATTTTTTCCAAATAAACCACAATCCTCCCTAAATAAACCAGCATTTTGTCCAAATAAACCACAATCCTGCCTAAATAACCCAGCATTTTGTCCAAATAAACCACAATCCTGCCTAAATAAGCCATACTCCTGCCTTAATAAATCAGAATGCTGCCTAATTAAATCACGATCCTTTCCAAATAAACCATAATCCTTCCTAAATAACCCAGCATTTTGTCCAAATAAACCACAATCCTCCCTAAATAAACCAGAATTTTGTCCAAATAAACCACAATCCTGCCTAAATAACCCAGCATTTTGTCCAAATAAACCACAATCCTGCCTAAATAAGCCATACTCCTGCCTTAATAAATCAGAATGCTGCCTAATTAAACCACAATCCTTCCCAATCAAACTACAATCCTTCTCAATTAAACCACAATCCTTCCCAAAATAAACCACAATCCTGCCTTAATTAAGATCTATTTTATTCCAAATGTGTGATATCCCTTCAAATTTCAGTTGTTTAATCTAAACACCTGTCTATTCTGGGCAAAAACATGTTTATCCAAGGGTGTCTGCTAGTTTAGATATATTAACTGTAAATAAAAACTGCAATTTTTGTTCATACTTTGGAATGATGTCAAGAAAACCCACTGATAACAGATGGAAAATTAAAGTCATCTTACAAACAAATCTTCATTAAATCATCTAATATAATTCAGATAAAAATACTGTTTTTGCATTTACAGAACATCTGCTTGTAAAAATACTATATCACAACAAATAATTAATTCTTATTTTTAGAATTAACAATCTGATCCTTCCAATAACTGTAAATTAGACTGATCAAAGATTATAGATATATATATAGATTACATAAACAAAGCAAAGAAATGCTGTCTAAAAGAAACTACAAAGGGAGATAATTCATACAAAAAAAACACACTACTTTTTCTGTTCTGTGGAATTTTATAGTGCTCCGTCACTGAAGTATCTGTCTGCAGTAGAACTCTGACTTTTCAATAATCAGTTAATGGCAAAATTCTATCGAAGATGTAGAAAATGTTAAGTAGATTCAGACCCTCATCACTAGCACTCCTTGAAAAATAAAGGGGTCCTAAATGATGAGGAATAGGGGCCAGCTGATTAGTCGGCAAAAACCAGTTCACAAAATAATACCTATGCATGCCCCCTCTGTATTCAGAATATAAAAGTTGTACAATAAAAATTCAATTATTTGACCTTGTGGTAAAGATCAAGGTCACATTAATCTCATTCTTATATATGAAACTCTAGCATGTCCTAATACCTGCCCATGTGGTCACCTCTATCAAGCAGCCACCTGTATTAAAAGGTCACATTTTTCCTGTCCTGTCATAGACAACTTTATATGAATTGAACCACTTTTAAGAGGTCACCTGTCTTATAAGCCACATTTTATTTGTCCCAAAGGTGACCTCTGAATACAGGTTTGACTGTACATACAAAATATGAAGGCAGTTGACCTTAAGATGGAAAAGTTCTGTCACAGGAAAAGATGCATGATAAAAAATCAATTATTCAACATTGTGGTTAAAGGACAATGTCATAGAGTCCTCCTTCTTAAATGCAACACTACGTCATGTTCTAATTTATATATACATCCAAAATAAAAAGGCACTAGCTCTAAAGACAAAACAGTTCTGCTCCAACCAAAATTGACACACAGACAACAAGCAGACAACCAGTATAACCCTCAACTTCGTTGTGTGGTATAATAAAACTAAAATCAACAAAAGGCACAAGCATGACTGTTGGTTGGTGTTGATTGAAGTTAGGGGTCTAAGGAGCTATAGTGATACCTGTCTAAACCGAACCCTGAATAAACCGAAATCCTGTATAAACCGAACTTTAAATTAAGTCCTAATACAGGAAATCTTTGTTAATTTAACCTGTATAAACCGAACACCTGTCTATTCTGAACACAAAAGTTGATCCAGAGTTTTCATTATTAGGCTGAAGCCGGCGAATTTCGCCGTCTATTGCGGTATTTTTTCCGGCTATTTTATTTCTGACAAAAATTGATCGGTACTTTTCCAGGACCAGTTGTACATGTTTTGGGATTGTCTTTATTCTCATTTCATAGAACAAACAGAAAAGACAACAGTTATGAATCAAAATATTGTACATGTATTATTATTTGGGAGTTTTAATGATTCTCTAAGTCCTTTTCAAACCAATGTTGCTGCAGATAAACTTTATCCAAAAAGCAATATTTCTACACATAAATAAAAACCATTACAATTTCCAATATGAACAGTCAGCTTTCCTAGTGAAACAAAATATCTGTTAGTTCCCTGTTTTACTATCATTTATTTGATATAACTTCTAATAATCTTTTTTCTGCAGGGACAAGAGTTTCAAAACAGTCTAATCATACTGTTAGTGTAACAATGGAGGCAGAAACTCAGACAGAGAAAGAACAAGTTAATATTATTGAGTCAAGTGATCCGATTACTCCAATGAACATTAGAAATTTTGCTCCGATTCTATGGACTCTGATGCTGAAATTGAAAACCATGAAAGACAGTTAGAACAGACTTTACTTCAGCTAAGGATTGCTAAATCTGTAGCTGAAGCCAAACAGTTCTGCACAACTGACCTAGATGACCTTGATGATGAGGAAGATGATTTTGAGGATTTCTTTGAATAAAAGATATAAACAAATCGAATCTCTATTAACAAAAAATTTATCCTGATTAAGGTGCTAATAGCAAAGGCTCAGTCATTTATTTTGCTAAAGACAGTATACCAAAATATAATCCTCTGAAAACCTATAATGGTATCAATACATGTATAAAATTTTTTTACAAAAAAAATTAATTTAATGTGTAAAAAGTTACAAATTCAAAGCTTTATTTAGCTCCCAGGAAATGCCCAGTTGCCAGGATTTTGCATCATTTTGTCATCAGCTTCTGGAGGCCTAGGTGGCCCCCAGTCCCTCGCCTGAAGGGTCGCTCGCTCCATTTTCCGCCTATTCTAAAACAAAATCCTTCTATTCAAAATCTTAATGAAACCACTGGTTGATCCCAAGAGTGTTGGGTTTAGACAGGTTTTACTGTATTAACAAATAACCTCATATGCCCTCTCTACACTAACATTTCATACCTCCTCTCTACACTAACATTTCATACCTCTTCTCTACACTAACATTTCATACCCCCTCTCTACACTAACATTTCATATCCCCTCTCTACACTAACATTTCATACCTCCTCTCTACACTAACATTTCATACCTCCTTTCTACACTAACATTTCATACCCCCTCTCTACACTAACATTTCATACCTCCTCTCTATACTAACATTTCATACCTCCTCTCTACACTAACATTTCATACCCCCTCTCTACACTAACATTTCATACCCCCTCTCTCTACACTAACATTTCATACCCTCTCTCTACACTAGCATTTCATACCCTCTCTCTACACTAACATTTCATACCTCCTCTCTACACTAACATTTCATACCTCCTCTCTACACTAACATTTCATACCTCCTCTCTACACTAACATTTCATACCCCCTCTCTACACTAACATTTCATACCCCCTCTCTACACTAGCATTTCATACCTCCTCTCTACACTAGCATTTCATACCTCCTCTCTACACTAACATTTCATACCTCCTCTCTACACTAACATTTCATACCCCCTCTCTACACTAACATTTCATATCCCCTCTCTACACTAACATTTCATACCCCCTCTCTACACTAGCATTTCATACCTCCTCTCTACACTAACATTTCATACCTCCTCTCTACACTAACATTTCATACCCCCTCTCTACACTAGCATTTCATACCTCCTCTCTACACTAGCATTTCATACTTCCTCTCTACACTAACATTTCATACCTCCTCTCTACACTAGCATTTCATACCCCCTCTCTACACTAACATTTCATACCCCCTCTCTACACTAACATTTCATACCCCCTCTCTACACTAGCATTTCATACCTCCTCTCTACACTAACATTTCATACCTCCTCTCTACACTAACATTTCATACCCCCTCTCTACACTAACATTTCATACCCCCTCTCTACACTAACATTTCATACCACCTCTCTACACTAGCATTTCATACCTCCTCTCTACACTAGCATTTCATACCCTCTCTCTACACTAACATTTCATACCCCCTCTCTACACTAGCATTTCATACCTCCTCTCTACACTAGCATTTCATACCTCCTCTCTACACTAACATTTCATACCTCCTCTCTACACTAACATTTCATACCCCCTCTCTACACTAACATTTCATACCCCCTCTCTACACTAGCATTTCATACCCTCTATCTACACTAACATTTCATACCTCCTCTCTACACTAACATTTGTTTTAGAGAGTATTCCATATTTCTTCAGTTTGAATGTAGGATACAATCTTTTTTTTAAACACATTTTAATACATAGAATAATACTCCATTTTAATATACTTGTATTCCTGTACTGAAAAAGGAGTAAGCATAGACAAAGTTGTTAGTATATTTTTTTCTTTAAGGAATAAATATTTTATACTGTTTATTTCTGTCAGGAGTAGATAGTGTAATAGTGTTTTCTTTAGGAATAGATATAATGTACTATTTGTTCCAGTTGGATCAAATGCTACGGCTGAAATTATATTTCGTCACACGTCATGTCTAATTAGTGACAATAGCATGATTTTCAACCGATACATATCATAAAAAACTTTTACATTTTATCTGGTTTCCTCCACCAATAAAACTGACTGCCATGATATAACTGAAATATTGTTGAAAGTAGAGTTAAACATCCCAACCCTATGTTTGTGGATAGACAATATATTAAAAAAATAAAACAGATTCAGCAAAAGTCTTAATTTTTATTAGATTGCTTACATGTAGTGATGGTCCACATGTCAATCTAGTAGTGTATCTGAGCTTCAGTTTTTGGTGTTTAATGCCACTTTCAGGTTGGCAAGAGTGTAACAGAAGAAAATAACAAAAAATTGCTGACTCTTCATTTCTTTAACCTTTTTGCAACATATATACATTACCATCTATATATTTCAGTTACTGTATGCAAGTACATGCACTCTTCTTTTTATCATTGTCAGAATCAACATTGTTTCAGTAAAAGACTGCCAAAACATTAACCACACAAATTAGAGGGAAAATCCATGACCTATTTACGTAGGCTGAATAATATGAGTGTGTTAAACGATTAGTCAAGTTGTAGACAATTGTATCAGTATATAGATCTATAAATTCCATTAAATACCCATTGATCAATTATCAATACCAGTGATCTGTCTGATGATTTAATATACTATTAGTCATCAGTTATCTCTCTTAGATAAGTTACAAAAATAAGATTACCTCCCTTGATTTATAAAGTCTCTTAAATACTCATTGATCAATTATCAGTACCACTGATCTGTCTAATAACTTAATATACTATTAGTCTTCAACAAGGGGTAGAGGAAGGAATTAAGTTATCTCCCCTAGATAAGTTACAAAAATAAGATTACCTCCCTTTGTTTTATAAAGTCCCTTAAAAACTCATTGATCAATTATCAGTACCACACTGATCTGTCTAATGACTTAATAAACGATTAGTCTTTAACATGGGGCTGAGGACAGGTTATAGTTATCTCCCTTAGATATGTCAAAAAAATTAGATTACCTCCCTTTGTTTTATAAAGTCCATTAAATACTCATTGATCAATTATCCATACCACTGATCTGTCTAATGACTTAATATACTGTTAGTACTTAACAAGGGGCTGAGGATGGAATTAAGTTATCTCATCTAGATAAGTTACCAAAATAAGATTACCTCCCTTTAATTTATTACCAAAATAAGATTACCTCCCTTTAATTTATTACCAAAATAAGATTACCTTCCTTTAATTTATAACATCCCTTAAAAACTCATTGATCAATTATCAATACCACTGATCTGTCTAATGACTTTAATATACTATTAGTCCTTAACAAGGGGCTGAGGAAGGATCTAAGTTATCTCCCCTGGCACTATAAGTCTTGAAAAAGGGACTGAAAAGTATTTAAGTTATCTCCCCTAGCACTAATATGAAACAGGCACGGCCATGAATGCTCGCGAATCTGAAAATTATCTGCCAATTTCACGCTCATCCAGTGCATCAAAATAGTGTCAAGATTTTTTGGGCCGAGATATATCGGGGACGACATTTTTAGGGTCAAATCTAGTCTCATTCAATCGAACTCATTCCTTACGAGATCTCAAAAGTTAACTTCTGCACAGAATTTTTTTTTCTTGTCAGTATGTCAGAAGAGATTTAATAAAATTTGAAAATAGCAATATAAGTAGAACAAGCTAACAAAATGACTTTTATTACACACGGGTTCCGGGTTTCAGTGGTATCGGACGTACGAGAGAGGGTCCGAGATTTAGTATCACCTTTGCTCTTTATGTTAAGAAGATCTTCATTAGTAGAGTGTGCAAGTGTGTTACACAACGTGTTTACAATGTGCAGAAAAAAAATATATCCATCAGTATGTGAAGCCATGTGAAGATTGAAGAAGATTAAATTTGTCAAAAAATCCTAGGTACACATTTTTTACCATAAAGAGCTTGCTTTGCTCGCATATAAGTTTTGAAGAAGGGACTGAAAAAGTATTTAAGTTATCTCCCCTAAAAAAGATAAATTACAAAGATTAGATTTATCTGCCTTTGATCCATTAAATACTCATTGATCACTTATCAATGCCACTATCTGCACAGAGTAATAACTGAATTAATAGACTATTTGTCTTCAACAAAGGAGTCAGAAAGGATCTAAGTTACCTCCCCTTGAGAAAAAATAGAATGGTAGAATGTGTCCATAGGACATGGATGCTGAGATAAAAGGGGAATAACTCTGGGAATTGTGGTTAAAAAACATTGTGTAAAAAGGCATTTGGCAACTGGGAACTAAAGTTAGATCAAGGAAGCCAAAAATATGCCACAAATGACCTCTGTTTTGTGGTCAAAAACATGTTTTAAAAATTTCAAATTATTTGCATAAGCAGAACTAAAACTATTGATATATATTTTTTTTTTTTTAGCAAATCAAGAGGCATAATTCCAGAATGACAAAAGTGGGCTGCCTTTTATGTCTAGGTGAACCTAAGTTATTGAACAGAAACCTACAAAATTTGTACTTTTCTGGAAATCAAAGAACAAAAAGGTGGTCAAGTACAAAATTCAACTTTATTAAAGAGCTGAAGATATATTTGAGTTATCTCTCCTTTACTAAACACAACAGTTTAAAATATTGAAATAGTGATTTTCAACAATTTTACCAAACACAACAACATAGACAACATTCCCTGTCTCAAAAACACAAAGAGAACAACGAAAGTTGATGCAAATCTTTGCCATTGTTAACTATTAGGACAGTTACAATAATGTGGTGGGGTTGAACCAAGTAATAAGATCACACCCATTCTCTCTTGAAAATCAGATATCAAGTCGCCATACAAATATAAACCAGCAATATAAAAAGCTGCACTTAGAATTACTTTGTGATGAGTCATGGACCCCCTCCCCATTTTTTATTCCATGCATGAAGGCTAATGCAATAATGATCTTCATTAATTGCTGTATTTGAAGGACTACACAAAATTTCTGCAGCTAAATGATATTTATTGATAATGGTATGGTAATACTAAACTTGTCATAAGTAAATTACTGGTTAATGTCAGCACATAATAAAAATACTATTCAACTACTGGTACCAGGGTATATCCCCCTCCAAAATAAGATGGATGCCATCCTCATTGTGTTGTATCAGAGCATATTTCAGCTGCCAATTACTATGAACTGACCATAATAATTCTGATTTCAAGTTATAAAAGAAAATTACTTATCAATGTTTCAGATCAAGGCTATGGGAAAATATTGAAAATATTGTCTTACCATGTAATTTAGATATACCTATACAAAACACATTTCTAGACTGTAAAAATGATAATTAATATAAAAACCCTATCTGTTAATAAGTAAGACTAATTAAGTAAGACTAATTAAGTAAGACTAATTAAGTATACATAAACATATAATGATGACAGAGCTAATTAACACTACTGTCCAGTACCAATATCATATTACAGTACACTAAGATTACAACTGGTTCCTGCCAGAAAATTGTGGGGGTACCAGGTGTTATTGTGGTATATAGTGTAATAATGAAAGCAGGTGTCAAAGAATGACAAAATATCTGTGATAAATATTAGATATTATTAAATTTTTCCTTTTTCAAATTTTTAATAAAACAATTTTTGAACATTAGATATTTCTGAAATATCGTTGAAAGTGGTGTTAAACACCATAATCCTAAAACTAACCCTATAAATTGATGAATTTTTGGCAGAAAAAAAATTACATTTACATTTTCATCAAAATATTGGCCTTGGCCTTGTCTATAGCAAATTGTTCTCATTGAAACTATGCTTAACAAGCTTAAATGCTGAGATTAAATAAACCTAAAGTCTTTTAACCTCTGTGTGTGTTTTTTAATCTTTTTTTTTTCAAAAATGCCTTTCCACACTTCATATTATTTTTTCAGAGATTTAATTTCAGGATCAATGTAATATTCAAGAGTAAATTGAAGAAAAAAACATGGCCATCTTAAGATTTAAATACATTTTTTACATTATTATTAAATTTGAATGAAATTGGCTGATACCAAATGATAGCTTAAAATATTTGACAATTATACAAAAATGGCTAAGGCTGGAAAAGGAAAGAAAAAGAATAAATTGGTTGCTATGGTGATTTAATAGTGCATTATTGTTATTTCCAAATTTATTTCTGACAACAGACAATACTGCTAAATTCAGTCATGGTAAGAATTACCACATTATGACCTTACCTACTTACTACTGACATAATGGGAAAAGTAAACAGTGACCTTACCTACTTACTACTGACATAATGGGAAGAGTAAACAGTGACCTTATCTACTTACTACTGACATAATGGGAAAAGTAAACAGTGACCTTACCTACTTACTACTGACATAATGGGAAGAGTAAACAGTGACCTTATCTACTTACTACTGACATAATGGGAAGAGTAAACAGTGACCTTACCTACTTACTACTGACATAATGGGAAGAGTAAACAGTGACCTTACCTACTTACTACTGACATAATGGAAAGAGTAAACAGTGACCTTACCTACTTACTACTGACATAATGGGAAGAGTAAACAGTGACCTTACCTACTTACTACTGACATAATGGGAAGAGTAAACAGTGACCTTACCTACTTACTACTGACATAATGGGAAGAGTAAACAGTGACCTTACCTACTTACTACTGACATAATGGGAAGAGTAAACAGTGACCTTACCTACTTACTACTGACATAATGGGAAGAGTAAACAGTGACCTTACCTACTTACTACTGACATAATGGGAAGAGTAAACAGTGACCTTACCTACTTACTACTGACATAATGGGAAGAGTAAACAGTGACCTTACCTACTTACTACTGACATAATGGGAAGAGTAAACAGTGACCTTACCTACTTACTACTGACATAATGGGAAGAGTAAACAGTGACCTTACCTACTTACTACTGACATATTGGGAAGAGTAAACATTGACCTTACCTACTTACTACTGACATAATGGGAAGAGTAAACAGCATTCACCATGTATAATCTTCTTAATGTTTGTGAACCTTGTCAAAATAATCCAAACCAACATTTCAGATTTTGGCGGGGTAAGATCTTTTATGAGACACTTTTTATATATTTCTACAGTAGAATTTGGAAATACAAGGTTAAGTTACCATGGTAACAAACATACCATTTATTTCAATTCTACACAAAAAGAAATCACCTCTAATGTGATGTAATATTATTTCTTCCATAGCATTTTTCCGACTGGAACAAATATAACATTATATTTATACAAGCGCAATAAACAGCATAGAATATTCATTCCTCAAAGAGGAGAGAGAGAGGAAATAAGAAATAATATGGAGTTGTTTATGCTAGATTATCCAAAGAAACAGATATTAAGCAGAACAAATATACATTCCTGGTATGATTATGATTATTTAGATAAGTATATATGTAATACCATCCAGACCAAGATAAGTATATATGTAATACCATCCAGATCAAGATAAGTATATATGTAATACCATCCAGACCAAGATAAGTATATATGTAATACCACCCAGACCAAGATAAGTATATATATGTAATACCATCCAGACCAAGATAAGTATTATGTAATACCATCCAGACCAAGATAAGTATATATATGTAATACCATCCAGACCAAGATAAGTATATATGTAATACCATCCAGACCAAGATAAGTATTATGTAATACCACCCAGACCAAGATAAGCATTATGTGTAATACCATCCAGACCAAGATAAGTATATATGTAATACCACGCAGACCAAGATAAGTATATATGTAATACCATCCAGACCAAGATAAGTATTATGTAATACCATCCAGATCAAGATAAGTATATATGTAATACCATCCAGATCAAGATAAGTATATATATGTAATACCATCCAGACCAAGATAAGTATATATGTAATACCATCCAGATCAAGATAAGTATATATGTAATACCATCCAGACCAAGATAAGTATATATGTAATACCATCCAGACCAAGATAAGTATTATGTAATACCACCCAGACCAAGATAAGTATATGTGTAATACCATCCAGACCAAGATAAGTATATATATGTAATACCATCCAGATCAAGATAAGTATATATATGTAATACCATCCAGATCAAGATAAGTATTATGTAATACCATCCAGACCAAGATAAGTATATATGTAATACCATCCAGATCAAGATAAGTATATATATGTAATACCATCCAGACCAAGATAAGTATATATGTAATACCATCCAGACCAAGATAAGTATTATGTAATACCATCCAGACCAAGATAAGTATTATGTAATACCATCCAGACCAAGATAAGTATATATGTAATACCACCCAGACCAAGATAAGTATATATGTAATACCATCCAGATCAAGATAAGTATTATGTAATACCATCCAGACCAAGATAAGTATATATGTAATACCATCCAGACCAAGATAAGTATATATGTAATACCATCCAGATCAAGATAAGTATATATGTAATACCATCCAGACCAAGATAAGTATATATATGTAATACCATCCAGACCAAGATAAGTATATATATGTAATACCATCCAGATCAAGATAAGTATTATGTAATACCATCCAGACCAAGATAAGTATATATGTAATACCATCCAGACTAAGATAAGTATATATGTAATACCATCCAGACTAAGATAAGTATATATGTAATACCATCCAGATCAAGATAAGTATATATATGTAATACCATCCAGACCAAGATAAGTATATATGTAATACCATCCAGATCAAGATAAGTATTATGTAATACCATCCAGACCAAGATAAGTATTATGTAATACCATCCAGACCAAGATAAGTATATATGTAATACCATCCAGACCAAGATAAGTATATATATGTAATACCATCCAGATCAAGATAAGTATATATATGTAATACCATCCAGACCAAGATAAGTATATATATGTAATACCATCCAGATCAAGATAAGTATATATGTAATACCATCCAGACCAAGATAAGTATTATGTAATACCATCCAGATCAAGATAAGTATACATGTAATACCATCCAGATCAAGATAAGTATATATGTAATACCATCCAGACCAAGATAAGTATTATGTAATACCACCCAGACCAAGATAAGTATATGTGTAATACCATCCAGACCAAGATAAGTATATATATGTTATACCATCCAGACCAAGATAAGTATATATATGTAATACCATCCAGATCAAGATAAGTATTATGTAATACCATCCAGACCAAGATAAGTATATATGTAATACCATCCAGACTAAGATAAGTATATATGTAATACCATCCAGATCAAGATAAGTATATATATGTAATACCATCCAGACCAAGATAAGTATATATGTAATACCACCCAGATCAAGATAAGTATTATGTAATACCATCCAGACCAAGATAAGTATATATGTAATACCATCCAGACCAAGATAAGTATATATATGTAATACCATCCAGATCAAGATAAGTATTATGTAATACCATCCAGACCAAGATAAGTATATATGTAATACCATCCAGACTAAGATAAGTATATATGTAATACCATCCAGACCAAGATAAGTATATATGTAATACCATCCAGACTAAGATAAGTATATATGTAATACCATCCAGACTAAGATAAGTATATATGTAATACCATCCAGACCAAGATAAGTATATATGTAATACCATCCAGACCAAGATAAGTATATATGTAATACCATCCAGACCAAGATAAGTATATATGTAATACCATCCAGACCAAGATAAGTATATATGTAATACCACCCAGACCAAGATAAGTATATATGTAATACCATCCAGATCAAGATAAGTATTATGTAATACCATCCAGACCAAGATAAGTATTATGTAATACCATCCAGACCAAGATAAGTATATATGTAATACCATCCAGACCAAGATAAGTATATATATGTAATACCATCCAGATCAAGATAAGTATATATATGTAATACCATCCAGACCAAGATAAGTATATATATGTAATACCATCCAGACCAAGATAAGTATATATATGTAATACCACCCAGACCAAGATAAGTATATATATGTAATACCACCCAGACCAAGATAAATATATATGTAATACCATCCAGACTAAGATAAGTATATATGTAATACCATCCAGACCAAGATAAGTATATATGTAATACCATCCAGATCAAGATAAGTATATATATGTAATACCATCCAGACTAAGATAAGTATATATGTAATACCATCCAGATCAAGATAAGTATTATGTAATACCATCCAGACCAAGATAAGTATATATGTAATACCATCCAGACCAAGATAAGTATATATGTAATACCATCCAGACTAAGATAAGTATATATGTAATACCATCCAGACTAAGATAAGTATATATGTAATACCATCCAGACCAAGATAAGTATATATGTAATACCATCCAGATCAAGATAAGTATATATATGTAATACCATCCAGATCAAGATAAGTATTATGTGTAATACCATCCAGACCAAGATAAGTATATATGTAATACCATCCAGACCAAGATAAGTATATATGTAATACCATCCAGACCAAGATAAGTATATATATGTAATACCATCCAGACCAAGATAAGTATATATGTAATACCATCCAGACCAAGATAAGTATATATGTAATACCATCCAGACCAAGATAAGTATATATATGTAATACCATCCAGACCAAGATAAGTATATATGTAATACCATCCAGACCAAGATAAGTATATATATGTAATACCATCCAGATCAAGATAAGTATATGTGTAATACCATCCAGACCAAGATAAGTATATATGTAATACCATCCAGACCAAGATAAGTATATATATGTAATACCATCCAGACCAAGATAAGTATATATGTAATACCATCCAGACCAAGATAAGTATATATGTAATACCATCCAGACCAAGATAAGTATATATGTAATACCATCCAGACCAAGATAAGTATATCTGTAATACCATCCAGACCAAGATAAGTATATATGTAATACCATCTAGACCAAGATAAGCATAGATGTAATACCATCCAGACCAAGATAAGTATATATGTAATACCATCCAGACTAAGATAAGTATATATGTAATACCATCCAGACTAAGATAAGTATATATGTAATACCATCCAGACCAAGATAAGTATATATGTAATACCATCCAGACTAAGATAAGTATATATGTAATACCATCCAGACTAAGATAAGTATATATGTAATACCATCCAGACTAAGATAAGTATATATGTAATACCATCCAGACCAAGATAAGTATATATGTAATACCATCCAGACCAAGATAAGTATATATGTAATACCATCCAGACCAAGATAAGTATATATGTAATACCATCCAGACCAAGATAAGTATATATATGTAATACCATCCAGATCAAGATAAGTATATGTGTAATACCATCCAGACCAAGATAAGTATATATGTAATACCATCCAGACCAAGATAAGTATATATATGTAATACCATCCAGACCAAGATAAGTATATATGTAATACCATCCAGACCAAGATAAGTATATATGTAATACCATCCAGACCAAGATAGGTATATATGTAATACCATCCAGACCAAGATAAGTATATATATGTAATACCATCCAGACCAAGATAAGTATATATGTAATACCATCCAGACCCAGATAAGTATTATGTAATACCACCCAGACCAAGATAAGTATATATGTAATACCATCCAGACCAAGATAAGTATATATGTAATACCATCCAGACCAAGATAAGTATATATATGTAATACCATCCAGATCAAGATAAGTATATGTGTAATACCATCCAGACCAAGATAAGTATATATGTAATACCATCCAGACCAAGATAAGTATATATATGTAATACCATCCAGACCAAGATAAGTATATATGTAATACCATCCAGACCAAGATAAGTATATATGTAATACCATCCAGACCAAGATAAGTATTATGCAATACCATCCAGACCAAGATAAGTATATATATGTAATACCACCCAGACCAAGATAAGTATATATATGTAATACCATCCAGACCAAGATAAGTATATATATGTAATACCATCCAGATCAAGATAAGTATATATATGTAATACCACCCAGACCAAGATAAGTATATATATGTAATACCATCCAGACCAAGATAAGTATATATATGTAATACCATCCAGACCAAGATAAGTATTATGTAATACCATCCAGACCAAGATAAGTATATATGTAATACCATCCAGACCAAGATAAGTATTATGTAATACCATCCAGACCAAGATAAGTATATATGTAATACCATCCAGACCAAGATAAGTATTATGTAATACCATCCAGACCAAGATAAGTATATTTGTAATACCATCCAGACCAAGATAAGTATTATGTGTAATACCATCCAGACCAAGATAAGTATTATGTAATACCATCCAGATCAAGATAAGTATATTTGTAATACCATCCAGACCAAGATAAGTATTATGTGTAATACCATCCAGACCAAGATAAGTATTATGTAATACCATCCAGACCAAGATAAGTATTATGTAATACCATCCAGACCAAGATAAGTATATTTGTAATACCATCCAGACCAAGATAAGTATTATGTGTAATACCATCCAGACCAAGATAAGTATTATGTAATACCATCCAGATCAAGATAAGTATATTTGTAATACCATCCAGACCAAGATAAGTATTATGTGTAATACCATCCAGACCAAGATAAGTATTATGTAATACCATCCAGACCAAGATAAGTATTATGTAATACCATCCAGACCAAGATAAGTATTATGTGTAATACCATCCAGACCAAGATAAGTATATATGTAATACCATCCAGACCAAGATAAGTATTATGTGTAATACCATCCAGACCAAGATAAGTATATATATGTAATACCATCCAGACCAAGATAAGTATATATGTAATACCATCCTGACTAAGATAAGTATATATGTAATACCATCCAGACCAAGATAAGTATTATGTAATACCATCCAGATCAAGATAAGTATTATGTAATACCATCCAGACCAAGATAAGTATATATGTAATACCATCCAGATCAAGATAAGTAGATATATGTAATACCATCCAGATCAAGATAAGTATATATATGTAATACCACCCAGACCAAGATAAGTATATATATGTAATACCATCCAGACCAAGATAAGTATATATATGTAATACCATCCAGATCAAGATAAGTATATATATGTAATACCATCCAGACCAAGATAAGTATATATGTAATACCATCCAGACCAAGATAAGTATTATGTAATACCATCCAGACCAAGATAAGTATTATGTAATACCATCCAGACCAAGATAAGTATATATGTAATACCATCCAGACCAAGATAAGTATATATGTAATACCATCCAGACCAAGATAAGTATTATGTAATACCACCCAGACCAAGATAAGTATTATGTGTAATACCATCCAGACCAAGATAAGTATATATGTAATACCACCCAGACCAAGATAAGTATATATGTAATACCATCCAGACCAAGATAAGTATTATGTAATACCATCCAGATCAAGATAAGTATATATGTAATACCATCCAGACGAAGATAAGTATATGTGTAATACCACCCAGACCAAGATAAGTATTATGTGTAATACCATCCAGATCAAGATAAGTATATATATGTAATACCATCCAGACTAAGATAAGTATATGTGTAATACCATCCAGACCAAGATAAGTATTATGTAATACCACCCAGACCAAGATAAGTATATATGTAATACCATCCAGACCAAGATAAGTATTATGTGTAATACCATCCAGATCAAGATAAGTATATATATGTAATACCATCCAGACCAAGATAAGTATATATATGTAATACCATCCAGATCAAGATAAGTATATATGTAATACCATCCAGACCAAGATAAGTATTATGTAATACCACCTAGACCAAGATAAGTATATGTGTAATACCATCCAGACCAAGATAAGTATATATATGTAATACCATTCAGACCAAGATAAGTATATATATGTAATACCATCCAGACCAAGATAAGTATTATGTAATACCACCTAGACCAAGATAAGTATATGTGTAATACCATCCAGACCAAGATAAGTATATATATGTAATACCATCCAGACCAAGATAAGTATATATATGTAATACCATCCAGATCAAGATAAGTATATATGTAATACCATCCAGATCAAGATAAGTATTATGTAATACCATCCAGACCAAGATAAGTATTATGTAATACCATCCAGACTAAGATAAGTATATATGTAATACCATCCAGATCAAGATAAGTATATATGTAATACCATCCAGACCAAGATAAGTATATATGTAATACCATCCAGACCAAGATAAGTATTATGTAATACCATCCAGACTAGGATAAGTATATATGTAATACCATCCAGACCAAGATAAGTATATATGTAATACCATCCAGACCAAGATAAGTATATATGTAATACCATCCAGACTAAGATAAGTATATATGTAATACCATCCAGATCAAGATAAGTATATATATGTAATACCATCCAGACCAAGATAAGTATATATATGTAATACCACCCAGACCAAGATAAGTATTATGTGTAATACCATCCAGACCAAGATAAGTATATATGTAATACCACCCAGACCAAGATAAGTATATATGTAATACCATCCAGACCAAGATAAGTATTATGTAATACCATCCAGATCAAGATAAGTATATATGTAATACCATCCAGACCAAGATAAGTATATGTGTAATACCATCCAGACTAAGATAGGTATATGTGTAATACCATCCAGACCAAGATAAGTATTATCTAATACCATCCAGACCAAGATAAGTATATATGTAATACCATCCAGACTAAGATAAGTATTATGTAATATCATCCAGATCAAGATAAATATATATGTAATACCACCCAGACCAAGATAAGTATATATGTAATACCACCCAGACCAAGATAAGTATATATGTAATACCATCCAGATTAAGATAAATATATATGTAATACCATCCAGACCAAGATAAGTATTATGTAATACCACCCAGACCAAGATAATACTAACACAATGAATCAACTCTGGAATACACACTTAAAATCACTACATCATCATTAGACTGGTATGATTATGATTATTTAGATAAGTATATATGTAATGCCATCCAGACCAAGATAAGTATATATGTAATACCATCCAGACCAAGATAATACTAACACGATGAATCAACTCTGGAATACACACTTAAAATCACTACATCACCATTAGAACATCCTTAAGGCCAGTAGTATATTTTGGAAAGAACTTGGTAGTCTGGTTGTCTTTCTTGGAAAACCAGCAAGACTGAAGCCTATCGACTAAAATGTTTGCTATTATGGACCCCTCCACAAAGTATCAGAATTAACATGGAGTAAATCCAAAATTCAAGCTCTACACAATGAGTTATATACTCACTTGTCTATTTCTCCTTCTTTGTCGAGGTAAAGTTTGGTAATATACTTGTCTCATATAATCATCATAGTCTGAAGCTGAATTTCTTTTCTCCATAATCACTTGATAACAAATTCCATGTTAATTACCATTTAAAATTTTGTGTAGCATGATTCTTTGTCCAGCAAGTTTTCACACTAACTGCCCAAGGCTTTCTTTCATTCCGTCTCTTAACTCTTAATTCTATTGTTTTGTTCATTTAACCATCTCTAAGTCCAAAGATCAATATATCTCCACAGAATACATGCAAATTAGTTCCACTTTTTTATGCATTCACAGAATCTTATTAAAAAAAACAAAAAAAACCTCTATTTCACCAAATCTTCATTGCCATTGGCAAGTACATCTTCTCCCCTCTGCAAGAGGTATATACATTGTATACAAAATTAAATCATCTACATTTTTTTCTTAAGAAGATGGACATTTATGTTTTACTAACAACATTTTGACCTGTCTAGCAAAATTAAAGCTGAAGTTTCTCAACACTTAACAAATTACATTAATTAGCGAATAAGGCATACATGTATTCTATCACTCATGTGTCTAAAAAATAATCTCTCAAGTATCATACAAATTTGTTTTTTCACCACATCAATGAAAATAGCCAACAGCTTCTAGTCTATTATTAGTCAAATAATGTAAAACTTTCAATGATAAAAAAAACTACAAAGTAGTCTTTATTGTCTGATTAATCATAAATCTGATTACCAGGTAATCATGAAAATGATTAATCAAAATTGTTTCAAAACATTATTATATCTTTTGATTAACAGGTGATGATTGCATACTGATTAATCAACTTTGATTAAATTTGAATATCCAAACTTATTCCAAATGTCAATCTATTGTTTTATTCCTCTTTAATGTGGTAGGTATTTCTCACACATAAAACTTCAACTGACAAATTTTTAGCAAAAATCATTTAAAAAATATATTATGTAATCACCAATTACCACTTCTTAATTATCCCAATTAATGGATTTGTTTCCAATACATCAGATACTGAAATATTTGTCCAATAAGACAAGACAAAGTCAAAGATCACTTTCATCAATTATCACTGGAAAAAACATATATAATCCCACATAATACTTCACTGATTATCACAATAGTATTCTTAGATTGTTGTTATTATATATGTAAAAGAAATCAAGGTTAAGAATTCAAGCTAAGTTTATCATCTCTGTTTATACTATCACAGTTATGTTGACATTCCAACCATATATCATATGTATACAATAAAAATATAGAATTATCCATTAAACATCTATTAATACATTCATGAAGATCCAGTTACGACTGACTTTTAAAACATCTTTAATTTTAATTATAGGTATCTATCTATATAAAAGTTAGTCTCATTCATATATTTTTTGGTTGAAATTTCAGAATGTAAAATTTATGGCAATTTTATATATCCCACACAGAAATAGTATATCCACGTTTTTTTGTGAAATTTGAAATTTCAGAACGTTAAATGGCAATTTATATCCCACACAGAAATAGTCTATCCACAGTATTTAGTCTCGACCATATATTTTTTTGCTTAAATTTGAAATTTCAGAACGTTAAATGGCAATTTATATCCCACACAGAAATAGTATATCCACAGTATTTATAGAAAGTGCAAAAAATCTTAATCGATTTACCTTCCTACAGGTTGCCTATAACAATCATGATTAATTAGTAGTTGTTGCATCAGTATTAATTAGTGATAATGTACATGGCAGTTTCTGTCTATTTCACAGCATTCTCAGACTCTTTCTTCAGACTCTCGCAGTCTTGTAAATTTTTCAAGAGACTTTGCTTTTTCATTTATTTTGCAAATATATTTCACAGTATTTGAACTCTTTTAGTTCTTCAGACTCTCACAAAGTATTGTTCTTTCAAGAGTCTTTGTATTTTCATTTATTTTGCAGATATATTTCACCGTATATGAAATAAAATTTCTAAATATTCTCGTAATGTTAATTAAATTAATATACGACAGAAATAAATATCACTAAAAATGTCCAAATGATTTAAGATTTGTCACATTTCATCAGATTCCAAGCTATTTTCCATTGTTGAACTTTCTCTACTAAAACACAATGCTTCAAATATAATGAATGGTCTAAGCTTTTTTTTAATTATCTTTCCCATGATATTACCACAAAAAAAAACCCAATTATAACCCAATGGAAGTCAATAAAAACATCTTCATCATACAAGTGTTTATTTAAGTTACTAATTAAGGACAGAAGTAAAGAAAACAAAGGCATAAGTCTGTTTATTTCAACTTCCTGTGTAGACAAATAACCCAATCATTGATCACCTAAGAACATCATGACCTTCGGTCTGAGGATGATATGATGTATGGCATCTGCCAGATATAGTCATGTCAAAGAGGACAATTCTCTGCTATTAATGTCATCCTTCTCCAAAAATTACCTAAAATGCTGCATTGTAAATCATTACTAGAATTCTGACCCACAGGCACAGCAGCTGATCAGACAGAAATTTCACATGACATATAAAATGATAGTACAGTCATGTCACAGTCAGCTGCTAGTTCTTCTAATTACCATAAATTTTCTACAGTAAATCCTGAACTATAGAAGTGAAATTAGAGAGAAATGTCACATGACATATAAAATGTCTGCTGCTAGTTCTTCTAATTACCATAAATGTTCTAGAGTAAATCCTGAACCATAGAAGTGAAATTAGAGAGAAATGTCACATGACATATAAAATGTCAGCTGCTAGTTCTTCTAATTACCATAAATGTTCTCTAGAGTAAATCCTGAACTATACAAGTGAAATTAGAGAGAAATGTCACATGACATATAAAATGTCTGCTGCTTGTACTTCTAATTACCATAAAGTTCTAGAGTAAATCCTGAACCATACAAGTGAAATTAGAGAGAAATGTCAAATGACATATAAAATGTCTGCTGCTAGTTCTTCTAATTACCATAAATGTTCTAGAGTAAATCCTGAACCATAGAAGTGAAATTAGAGAGAAATGTCACATGACATATAAAATGTCTGCTGCTAGTTCTTCTAATTACCATAAATTGTCTACAGTAATCCTGAACCATAGAAGTGAAATTAGAGAGAAATGTCACATGACATATAAAATGTTTGCTGCTAGTTCTTCTAATTACCATAAATGTTCTAGAGTAAATCCTGAACCATACAAGTGAAATTAGAGAGAAATGTCACATGACATATCAAATGTCTGCTGCTAGTTCTTCTAATTACCATAAATGTTCTAGAGTAAATCCTGAACCATAGAAGTGAAATTAGAGAGAAATGTCACATGACATATAAAATGTCAGCTGCTAGTTCTTCTAATTACCATAAATGTTCTCTAGAGTAAATCCTGAACTATACAAGTGAAATTAGAGAGAAATGTCACATGACATATAAAATGTCTGCTGCTTGTTCTTCTAATTACCATAAAGTTCTAGAGTAAATCCTGAACCATACAAGTGAAATTAGAGAGAAATGTCACATGACATATAAAATGTCTGCTGCTAGTTCTTCTAATTACCATAAATGTTCTAGAGTAAATCCTGAACCATAGAAGTGAAATTAGAGAGAAATGTCACATGACATATAAAATGTCTGCTGCTAGTTCTTCTAATTACCATAAATTGTCTACAGTAATCCTGAACCATAGAAGTGAAGTTAGAGAGAAATGTCACATGACATATACAATGTCTGCTGCTAGTTCTTCTAATTACCTTAAATTTTCTACAGTAAATCCTGAACCATAGAAGTGAAATTAGAGAGAAATGTCACATGACATATAAAATATCAGCTGCTAGTTCTTCTAATTACCATAAATTTTCTACAGTAAATCCTGAACTATAGAAGTGAAATTAGAGAGAAATGTCACATGACATATAAAATGTCTGCTGCTAGTTCTTCTAATTACCATAAATGTTCTACAATAAATCCTGAACCATAGAAGTGAAATTAGAGAGAAATGTCACATAACATATACAATGTCTGCTGCTAGTTCTTCTAATTACCATAAATTGTCTACAGTAAATCCTGAACCATAGAAGTGAAATTAGAGAGAAATGTCACATGACATATCAAATATCAGCTGCTAGTTCTTCTAATTACCATAAATATGCTACAGTAAATCCTGAACCATAGAAGTGAAATTAGAGAGAAATGTCACATGACATATTGATATAAAGTGTCTACTGCTAGTTCTTCTAATTACCATAAATGTTCTACAGTAAATCCTGAACCATAGAAGTGAAATTAGAGAGAAATGTCACATGACATATAAAATGTCTGCTGCTAATTCTTCTAATTACCATAAATATTCTACAGTAAATCCTGAACCATAGAAGTGAAATTAGAGAGAAATGTCACATGACATATAAAATGTCTGCTGCTAATTCTTCTAATTACCATAAATATTCTACAGTAAATCCTGAACCATAGAAGTGAAATTAGAGAGAAATGTCACATGACATATAAAATGTCTGCTGCTAGTACTTCTAGTTACTGTAAATGTTCTACAGTAAATCATGACCCACAGAAGCCAATTAGACAGAAATGTTACATTACATATCAAACTAGAACTGTGAGTGTCCTCACTGAGTGATACCCCCTGCTTGCAATACTATGATGTTCAAACTTTGGAATACAGGAATATTAGCAAGTTAATTATCTCCCCTTCTAAATTTTAGACAGCAACGGTATTCCCTCATGCACATCTGCAGGTTGTGTACTACAACTGTGTAAAGTTTCATAAAAATTCAATAAGCAGTTTAGTAGGAGTTGCGCTTACAAGGTACATGCCCCCCCCTCCCCCCCCCCCTTTTCGTGAAAGTATAAGTTGAATTATCTCCCCTTTTAAATTTTGGACAGCAACCATAATCCTTCATGTACATCTGCAGGTAGTGTACAACAACTGTGTAAAGTTTCACAAAACTCCAATAAGCCGTTTAGGAGGAGTTGTGCTTACAAGGTATACGACCCCCCTTTTCGTGAAAGTATAAGTTGAATTATCTCCCCTTCTAAATTTTAGACAGCAACGGTATTCCTTCATGCACATCTGCAGGTTGTGTACTACAACTGTAAAGTTTCATAAAAATTCAATAAGCAGTTTAGTAGGAGTTGCGCTTACAAGGTACATGCCCC
Organism: Bathymodiolus septemdierum; assembly: GCA_963383655.1. Classification (NCBI taxonomy): domain Eukaryota; kingdom Metazoa; phylum Mollusca; class Bivalvia; order Mytilida; family Modiolidae; genus Bathymodiolus; species Bathymodiolus septemdierum. The sequence continues at coordinate 34,874,319 of OY726526.1, read as the reverse complement.
CCCCTCCCCCCCCCCCCCTTTTCGTGAAAGTATAAGTTGAATTATCTCCCCTTTTAAATTTTGGACAGCAACCATAATCCTTCATGTACATCTGCAGGTAGTGTACAACAACTGTGTAAAATTTCACAAAACTCCAATAAGCCGTTTAGGAGGAGTTGTGCTTACAAGGTATACGACCCCCCTTTTCGTGAAAGTATAAGTTGAATTATCTCCCCTTCTAAATTTTAGACAGCAACGGTATTCCTTCATGCACATCTGCAGGTTGTGTACTACAACTGTAAAGTTTCATAAAAATTCAATAAGCAGTTTAGTAGGAGTTGCGCTTACAAGGTACATGCCCCCCCTCCCCCCCCCCCCTTTTCGTGAAAGTATAAGTTGAATTATCTCCCCTTTTAAATTTTGGACAGCAACCATAATCCTTCATGTACATCTGCAGGTAGTGTACAACAACTGTGTAAAGTTTCACAAAACTCCAATAAGCCGTTTAGGAGGAGTTGTGCTTACAAGGTATACGACCCCCCTTTTCGTGAAAGTATAAGTTGAATTATCTCCCCTTCTAAATTTTAGACAGCAACGATATTCCTTCATGCACATCTGCAGGTTGTGTACTACAACTGTGTAAAGTTTCATAAAAATTCAATAAGCAGTTTAGTAGGAGTTGCGCTTACAAGGTACATGCCCTCCCCCCCCCTTTCGTGAAAGTATAAGTTGAATTATCTCCCAGTGTAAATTTTGGACAGCAACCATAATCCTTCATGTACATCTGCAGGTAGTGTACAACAACTGTGTAAAATTTCACAAAACTCCAATAAGCCGTTTAGGAGGAGTTGCACTTACAAGGTACACGACCCCCCTTTTCGTGAAAGTATAAGTTGAATTATCTCCCCTTCTAAATTTTAGACAGCAACGGTATTCCTTCATGCACATCTGCAGGTTGTGTACTACAACTGTGTAAAGTTTCATAAAAATTCAATAAGCAGTTTAGTAGAAGTTGCGCTTACAAGGTACATCCACCCCCCCCCCCCCCCCCCCCCCCCCCCCCCGCCTTTTCATGAACGTATAAGTTGCATTATCTCCCCTTTTAAATTTTGGACAGCAACCATATTCCTTCATGCACATCTGCAGGTAGTGTACTACAACTGTGTAAAGTTTCACAAAACTCCAATAAGCCGTTGAGGAGGAGTTGCGCTTACAGTATACAATGGTCACCCTCTTAAAAATCCATCCCTACTGCAAGCTGTATAAGAGAGGTGGCCTAATTTGAGGGAGACCATTTAGAATTTGACTATTTCAGTGTATCTGATATCTGACCTGATAAGAAGGTGGCCTTCAATGAGAGTGGCCTTCAATGACAGTGGCCTTATAAGAGGTGGGCGACTGTACTAAGTATATTTTATAACAAAATAAAATTAAAAGTGTTGTTTGCTATGTATTATCTTACTTCTAATACTTATAAAATTTCACCATTCCAGATTTTACAAAAATCGTATATTCTACTAATACTGGTAATATCTGATCCATCTTTATTGGTCGATTCTCAACAATGAATTCTAATACAGTTAATTAGCTCCTCAAGTCTGTAAACTGATGTCAACAAGCTGTCTGATTAACACAAACTGCCAATAACAGAATGGATAAAAATAATTATATAAGGTTAGGGTGTACTGGATTCATCAGCAGCAAAGTTTTTGTTTAATAGCTAAAATAAGTACTATAAATAATAATAAAATGACTTCCATTATTTGCCAATTGCTTGTATGCACTTAATGCACAACACCATTTTTCCTGTCACACATTTTATTTAATGTCGTCATAATGGATTTCTTAATCACTTGTAAAATTAAAAAGCTTTCAGAGTCTGGAAGTTTCCCTACTTAAACTTGTTCAGTCTGTAATATTAACATATAACTTGATGCTCACCTGAGCCGTTATTACTCACCTGGTTGTCAATTATCTCTTTATTGTTCAATGATCGTTTATATGCAGTTTCGGTTCAAATAGGGGTTTTTTTCAGAGAAGAAGTTATTTCAGAAAAGAAGGTTGAGACAAACATTATCACTCCTATCACAGTGAGTCTGACTGAAGGTTGAGACAAACATTATCACTCCTATCACAGTGAGTCTGACTGAAGGTTGAGACAAACATTATCACTCCTATCACAGTGAGTCTGACTGAAGGTTGAGACAAACATTATCACTCCTATCACAGTGAGTCTGACTGAAGGTTGAGACAAACATTATCACTCCTATCACAGTGAATCTGACTGAAGGTTGAGACAAACATTATCACTCCTATCACAGTGAGTCTGACTGAAGGTTGAGACAAACATTATCACTCCTATCAGTGAGTCTGACTGAAGGTTGAGACAAACATTATCACTCCCATCACAGTGAGTCTGACTGAAAGTTGAGACAAACATTATCACTCCAATCACAGTGAGTCTGACTGAAGGTTGAGACAAACATTATCACTCCTATCACAGTGAGTCTGACTGAAGGTTGAGACAAACATTATCACTCCTATCACAGTGAGTCTGACTGAAGGTTGAGACAAACATTAACACTCCTATCACAGTGAGTCTGACTGAAGGTTGAGATAAACATTATCACTCCCATCACAGTGAGTCTGACTGAAGGTTGAGACAAACATTATCACTCCTATCACAGTGAGTCTGACTGAAGGTTGAGACAAACATTATCACTCCTATCACAGTGAGTCTGACTGAAGGTTGAGACAAACATTATCACTCCCATCACAGTGAGTCTGACTGAAGGATGAGACAAACATTAACACTCCTATCACAGTGAGTCTGACTGAAGGTTGAGACAAACATTATCACTCCTATCACAGTGAATCTTACTGAAGGTTGAGACAAACATTAACACTCCTATCACAGTGAGTCTGACTGAAGGTTGAGACAAACATTATCACTCCTATCAGTGAGTCTGACTGAAGGTTGAGACAAACATTATCACTCCTATCACAGTGAGTCTGACTGAAGGTTGAGACAAACATTAACACTCCTATCACAGTGAGTCTGACTGAAGGTTGAGACAAACATTATCACTCCCATCACAGTGAGTCTGACTGAAGGTTGAGACAAACATTATCACTCCCATCACAGTGAGTCTGACTGAAGGATGAGACAAACATTAACACTCCTATCACAGTGAGTCTGACTGAAGGTTGAGACAAACATTATCACTCCTATCACAGTGAGTCTGACTGAAGGTTGAGACAAACATTATCACTCCTATCACAGTGAGTCTGACTGAAGGTTGAGACAAACATTATCACTCCTATCACAGTGAGTCTGACTGAAGGTTGAGACAAACATTAACACTCCTATCACAGTGAGTCTGACTGAAGGTTGAGATAAACATTATCACTCCTATCACAGTGAGTCTGACTGAAGGTTAAGACAAACATTATCACTCCTATCACAGTGAGTCTGACTGAAGGTTGAGACAAACATTATTACTCCTATCACAGTGAGTCTGACTGAAGGTTGAGACAAACATTATCACTCCTATCACAGTGAGTCTGACTGAAGGTTGAGACAAACATTATCACTCCTATCACAGTGAGTCTGACTGAAGGTTGAGACAAACATTATCACTCCTATCACAGTGAGTCTGATTGGACAAGCTGTGATACTTGTTATAATGTTTGTTGAGACCTTCAAAACTGATGTTTTTGTCTTTTATAGGTAACATCATAATGTGTTTGACATCACATTGACAGATTAATTTCAGAATCAGAATCAGCACAATATCACTCTGAGATCAAAGGAAATATGTCCAAATTATAGATATTTTTTTTTCTTGTATTGGTGATCATCTTTAAATGTTTCATCAACAATAAAAAGACAAATTGCAGAGAACCATACATATATTCCATTCAAGTTTCCATTAAAATTTTCCATTTTTTCAGGGAATCATATCTTAAAATATTGTGTCCATATTGTTCTATCTTAAACTTTGTCCTTTGGTTGTGGCCATCTTGGATTTATGATAAAAATAGAATTATACAGAGAGGTCAATTTTATGTAAAATAAGGTTAAGTGCACACAATCTTGCCATTGAAAGGGGGAGGCACTTAGGTTTACACACCAGTGATAGAATTTGTACTATATGTAAAACTGGTGACGTAGAAGATGAAAGTCATTTCTTGTTTAAATGTGAAGAATATTCCAATTACAGGAGAAGTTTACAATGTAATATTTTGAGTATACTACAAAAAAATAATTTATCTGAGAATCAAATGCTCAAATTTTGTATGAATAGTATTATATAAATTCATTAAAAGAATTAAGAGTAACTTGCTCTAACATTAATAATTGTCTAACTCTTAGAAATGAGATTATTCAGTATTCATAATAGTGTCATATTATTGTGTTTTCTATTGAACATAGACATGAACTGTAACTTCACTTTGGCCCTTTGCCAGTTATTGTAATTGTGTTTTCGGCAATAAAATATTTGTATTTGTATTTTTGTATAAACTTGTAAGGGACTATGCAAGGGTCATCCAACTACCATATGATCAAAGAGATACAGGAAATAGTAGCTAGCACTAAATGCCCTTACTCTAAGGTGGTATACATAAAGTTAGTATCAACATCTAGTATAAGTAAACTTGTCAGCATGGTATAAACCAGATGTTAGTTGCATGTCTTGTAGTTTTTTTTGTTTGTTAATTTTATGTATCTTTTGGATTTTTTTTATGTAATATGCCGGAAACGGCCCGAATTGGAAATAAAATATTCTTCTTCTTCTTCTGCAGATATTTTTGTTACTGTACAGCTAAACAATGGCTGATATCAGTCTTTCTTGGCCATCTGTTACTACACAATGTACAGTTAAACAATGGCTGATATCAGTCTTTCTTGGCCATCTGTTACTACACAATGTACAGTTAAACAATGGCTGATATCAGTCTTTCTTGGCCATCTGTTACTACACAGTGTACAGTTAAACAATGGCTGATATCAGTCTTTCTTGGCCATCTGTTACTACACATGTACAGTTAAACAATGGCTGATATCAGTCTTTCTTGGCCATCTGTTACTACACATGTACAGTTAAACAATGGCTGATATCAGTTTTTCTTGGCCATCTGTTACTATACAATGTACAGTTAAACAATGGTTGATATCAGTCTTTCTTGGCCATCTGTTACTACACAATGTACAGTTAAACAATGGCTGATATCAGTCTTTCTTGGCCATCTGTTACTACACAATGTACAGTTAAACAATGGCTGATATCAGTCTTTCTTGGCCATCTGTTACTACACAATGTACAGTTAAACAATGGCTGATATCAGTCTTTCTTGGCCATCTGTTACTACACAATGTACAGTTAAACAATGGCTGATATCAGTCTTTCTTGGCCATCTGTTACTACACAATGTACAGTTAAACAATGGCTGATATCAGTCTTTCTTGGCCATCTGTTACTACACAATGTACAGTTAAACAATGGTTGATATCAGTCTTTCTTGGCCATCTGTTACTACACAATGTACAGTTAAACAATGGCTGATATCAGTCTTTCTTGGCCATCTGTTACTACACAGTGTATTGAGCTGTATAATACAAGAGCACAACACTTAGGAAGTTTAAGATAATCATGATATTCTTATAAAAAAGGAGATATTATTTGTTTACATGAAAGTATCCCTCTTTTACTTTATCCAACCATTCCTCCATCAGGCCTTTATGAAGGATATGTCTATACAGAAATCACAAAATGCATATTGAAAAACATATGAAGACCGATCTCAATTTGTTATATTTAGCAAACAAAAATATGCTTAAACTAAAACATGATGACCGATACGCTGGATAAATTAAAATACATTTATTAAAAAAATATCAATAATCATATTGTAGGTCTTTGTAAAATATGAAATTATAAAGAAAAAAAAACTATATGGGGCTAGTGTTCAAAAAGAGGGTTCAAGGCTATAAGTTTGACCTTCCTTTATTTTACATTGGTAATGTGACAGGTCGGTGCTTTTCCCCGGGTATTCCAGTTTCCCACACCAATAAAACTGACCGCCATGATATAACTGAAATATTGTTGAAAGTGGCATTAAATACCATAACCCTAACCCTAACCTTATCTGCATATGCTGATAGTTTTAATAAATAATCATCTTTTTTTATATTATATGCATAAATCCTTGATTTATTTAGATTCTTTGTCACTCAATACAACATCCTCCCTCCCACCATTTGTACCAAAATATTTTCATTTCTCTCATCAAATCACCTCTGTTCACCAGTGCTTAAAACTCTCCCAAAACACTTTTATTTATCAAAACACAGGAAATATTAAGTAATTATCACCAGAAGATCTTGAATAGTTTTTTGCACCACAATTTCTGTAGTGTTGTATTAATCTATTATAAAATCTGCCACTGATTTATTGTGTTTGGCTGCCTTCCTCCCTACTATAATGTATGATGGTATATATGTCAAAGATATTCTATTGATATCAAAGGAATCTTATATAAAATGTTTATAGACTATTAAGACAATTGTATAACCATCTTATTTATATAAACATTTCTTTCCTTTGTGAGTGTAATGAAATTTCAAGATGAAAGTAAACAAACAAACAAAACCGAAAAGCATCAGAGATGCATCAGCCAATTTGTCTTATATTATTTTATATTACTTAAAACATAACCTTTATCTATGAAGGTCATTGCAAAATTTGTCAAAACGCATCAGTGACTGAGAAATGGTAATAAATTACTTCAGTTATTAATTTTGCAATGATAGTCAACAATTCCACTAATATCAACAAAACCAAGAATTACCTCTGACATCTCATGTATAGCTTCTGTACAAATTTGGTTAGAATTTGTCAAAAGAAATATTTTTCACTCTTTTTGACACTGCAAGGGACGTAACCCTAAAATTTCTTATGAAAAGTCTGCTTTTCAAACTTGACAGAGATATTGTCCATATATAGCTTGTGTATAAATTGGGTTTGAATCTATACAGGAAATATTTGACTACACACAAAAAACGAGAAAATGTTCACACTATTTTACACATTCAAATTTGATTTTTGCTGAAAATTTTCATTGGAAGGCAAGCAGGTAGTGGCAAAGGCAAGTGGATAATATTCATACACTATAGAGGAGTCTGATTTATTGAAAAGACTTACTGCAACAGAGCAATCGCTAACACCAATCATCCATTTTCTAATGTAGGAGGTAATTTCTACCGGCACCAAATTCATAACTTTACTCTTTTCATCACAAAGTTCCAACGAACTCTTTAAATCTTCCATTAGTCTGACGATTCTTGTTGTTTGAGAGTGTCGTCTTGAGGTTTTTCTTTTGCACAGTTCAGTTTTTCCATTATGAGGCTCAAATTTCGTGTCTGTTAAAAATATATTTAATTAATGCAAATTAGAACATTTTCTGTAATTAAGAATTTTTTTTTTTTAGAAAACCATGATTAGACATTTAGCCATGTGCATGATAAATTAAATTTGATGAGATGATGCTTGAAAATAGGGTATGGGGTTAGGGTTTATTGTGTTTAACACCACTGTCAACAATATTTCAGCTATATCGTGGCAGTCAGTTTTATTGGTGGAGGAAACCGGAATACTAGGAAAAAACCACCAACCTGTCATAAGTCACTGACAAACTTTATCACATAATGTTGTATGGAGGACACCTTGCCATAGGAGGGGTTCAAACTCACAACATTAGTGGTGATAGGCACTGATTGCACCAACTACCATACGATCAAGAACACGACAGCCCCTTTTAAAAATATGAAAAAACTAATCTGAAAATTAGGGCAATAGACAATACCTTGTTATAACACATTATAGTAATCAACTGATCATCAAATCATTCTTCTTTACCACAGGTAAAATTATTCTTCTTTACCAGGTAAAATTATTTAACATTTGAAGAACCTCATGTTAGAATATCAAATGACATTATATACAACATATGGAAAACCTTGAGACATATATGAAGGTTAATTAGATTTCAAGTTTCATTACAGGACCGTCATGGTTGTGATCGTATGGTAGTTGGATTTACAACTGCCTATACAATCAGTGCCTATCACCACTGATGTTGTGAGTTCGAATCTCGATCAGGGCGAGGTGTACAACATTATGTGATAAAGTTTGTCAGTGACTTGCAACAAGTTTCTCCTCCACCAATAAAACTGACTGCCACGATATAACTGAAATATTGTTGAAAGTGGCATTAAACACCATAAACCCATAAACCTCAAGTTTCCGTAAATTTTAATTCGGAGATAACTGTATTGTATTTGAAAATTTCACGACATCAATTGGAGATTTGATGGTCCCAAATTGAGTTTACCAGGCAACGTGTTAGCGGACCCAGTAAACGGATATTTGCAACTATTAAATCGACAATTGATGCAGTGAAATTTCTAAATACAATACAGTTATCTCCATTCTAATGTAATCATGTGTATAGATGTATATTGCCACATTATTGACAAGATGACGTAAGCGGCTAAAATTATCTCATGCTTTTTCAACCGTGGAATTGATACCGTGAAAATTACAGCATTGTCCAATCACAAACCAGGAATATTAAACAACTACATTAGAATAACAAATATCAAACTCAAATATTGATTGTGACGAAACTAATAAAGTTTGTGACAGACAAACACAAAATTAAAACATGGCATGTATACAACAAATGAAATATTACATAGTATACATGTATTACAAAAATGAAATTGTCAGTATTTTCCTGTCCTCAGTTCTAAGTATACATGTATTACAAAAATGAAATTGTCAGTATTTTCCTGTCCTCAGTTCTAATGACTAGTGTGTAAAGGAATAATCTATCTCGACATTCAAAAGCAAAATAAAAATTCACTCTTCAAATTAAAACCTTACTCCAGAACTACAGAGCTTGCTCAAAATGAAACCAAATTCTAAAACAATGTTTTTTTTGGCAAACATCACTTGTTATATACATATCATACTTGTAACACTAAAACTCTACATTCATTGCTTAGCATGAAAGGGAGATAACTCCAATGTTCTCATTACATTTTAATGACAGTTACATACAACCTGTAACTCAATAATATTCAAAACAATCTGTCTTGTTACCTTCCAAAAAAATATATTTAATTATTTAAATTTAAAAAGTGGCCCTTTTCTTGATCCTCATAATTTTTTTCAGCATATTTTACATACTTGCTAAAACATTGTCTAGTTGTTTTAATGCTTCTGCTAACATATCACTAGCCTCTATACCAGAATTGTTCTCCATAATCTCTGAACTAAAATACATTTAAATTAATTTAAGAACATTCTTAAAAAGTACTGTAAACTGGGATTTCTATAGTGTATGTTTATTTTATAAAGTGTGACAGGTAGGTGGTTTTCTCCAGGTACTCCAGTTTCCTCCAAATATAAAACTGACCTCCATGATATAACTGAAATATTGTTGAAAGTGGCATTAACCATCATAACCCCCTCTACAGTCTACTGATATTATTATGATCCAAAGATTTGTTCAGAGCGAGCTATAAGCCAATGAGCCAGCGGATTTCATAAAATATTACATTCAGAAACTAACATCTGAAAATATCTATTAATGGTTAAATACCAATTACGTGTAGAAGGGACATTACAAAATATCACAAAACAGTATCAGTAAAACATTAAAATAAACGTAGGTGTGAATGTCACAGGGTGTATTTTGAAGATATATATACATCTCTATCTTGAATTCAAAATGAACGGGGTCGTGGTCGTGATCGTATAGTAGTTGGATTTATAACTACCTATGCAATCAGTGGCTATCTCCACTAGCGTTGTGAGTTCGAATCCCGTTCAGGCAAGGTGTACTCGATACAACAATATGTGATAAGTTTGTCAGTGACTTGCAGCAGATCGGTGCTTTTTTTCCCGGGTACTCCTGTTTCCTCCACCAATAAAACTGACTGCCATGATATAACTGAAATATTGTTGAAAGTGACTTTAAACACCATAACCCACTCACCCATTCAAAATGAACGCCTGCCATTATAACATTTATTAATTAAATTTTACAGAACTTCTAACACAATACACTAAAAATACCTCTATTTTACTGTCTGAAATTTAGAACTTCATCATTTTTTCCTTTTTCGATGAAAATCTGACTAAGTTAACTTGTAAGTTCTGGTCATCTGCAAAAAAAAAAAAAAATACACTGTCTTAGAATGTCTATTCCCCTTCTCCCAGCCAAGCCCCCTTTGTCAAAATGATCCTGTGGTGAAGAAATATGACCAAGTTTCTCAGCTGCTGGGAATTCTAGTTTTGAAAGACCAATGAAATATATAACTGAGATGAAAGATTACAATATGGGGAATGCTACATTCATTGTACATAAGACAACATGAAGCAGCTCCTAACAAGGAATAGTCTGTTAGGACAGGTCGCTGTTGGGGTGCATTTGCAAATTAAAGGGACATATTCACAATGCCCCCTTTCCTCCTCCCACATAAATGCAATCTTGATTTAATACCAACTTGCATCTTGTTGACAATTCAGAATTTAATACTAGTATATAACAAGATAATAATTATTCCAAAATGCTGATTTCCATATTTTTAGAATATTACAATAGTCGAGACATTTTCGAATAAAGGTGTTGTTTTTGCCATAAAAATACCCATAATCTTTTGGAAATATGCTAATTAGTTCTATAGTCCATAAAATACATCTAATATTTTATTACCATGATTTGTAGTAATATTTGCTGTTTATGGTTTCACAGAATAATTACTAGTATTTCTTTTTCTCGGCAGTCCAGATATTTTAAATTTTTTTAACTTCGTTTTTATGATATGATAAGTACAGTTATAACAAGGGCAATGCAAAGCGTGGCGTATCCCCTCGCCTAAAAATTAGATCCTGTGACCTTGAAAATCAATAGGGTTCCAGATTCTCCTAAGGTCTAAGTATGTACCAAGTTTGGTCAAAATCCATTGAAGGATGTTGATTCTAGAGTTTTCACAAGGATGTTATGCAGTAAAAATTTGACCTGGTGACATTGACCTTTGACCTATGACCTTGAAAATCAATAGGGTTCCAGACTCTCCTAAGGACTAAGTATGTACCAAATTTGGTCAAAATCCATTGAAGGATCTTGATTCTAGAGTGTTCACAAATATGCTATGTGGTAAAAATTTGACCCGGTGACCTTGACCTTTGACCTTGGAAATCAACAGGGTTCCAGACTCTCCTAAGGACTAAGTATGTACCAAGTTTGGTCAAAATCCATTGAAGGATCTTGATTCTAGAGTGTTCACAAGGATGCTATGCAGTAAACATTGACCCCTTGACCTTTGACCTTGAAAATCAATAGGGTTCCAGACTCTTCTAAGGACTATGTATGTACCAGGTTTGGTCAAAATCCATTGAAGGATGTTGATTCTAGAGTGTTCACAAGGATGTTATGCGGTAAAAATTTGACCCGGTGACATTGACCTTGAAAATCAATAAGGTTCCAGACTCTCCTAAGGACTAAGCATGTACCAGGTTTGGTCAAAATCCATTGAAGGATGTTGATTCTAGAGTGTTCACAAGGATGTTACACGGTAAAACATTTACCCAGTGACCTTGACTGTTGACCTATGACCTTGACAATCAATACGGTTCCAGACTCTCCTAAGGACTAAGTATGTACCAAGTTTAGTCAAAATCCATTGAAGGATGTTGATCCTAGAGTGTTCACAAGGATGTTACAGAAGGATGGAAAGACGGAAGGAAGGACGGAAGGACGGATGGTAGTATTACTATATCCCTTCGCAACTTCGTTGGCGAGGGGATAATAAGCTTAGCACAGGCTCAAAGCGGCAGGTCAGTTGTTTTCTCCTGGTACTCTGGTTTCCTCTATCAAAAAAACTGACAGCCACGATATAACTGACATATTGTTGAAAGTGGTGTTAAACACCATAACCAGTGCCGTCTTAATGCACGGGCACGCTATTCTATGTATGTTGTGGATGGCACATTTTTTAATGTTTAAACGCTGATATTGTTGTAAGTACCAATACAATAAATATATGTTTAATTTGATTGACAATTACAGTTTTATTCCTGTGAGTGGTTGTGTAGGCAGGGCCCCCAGTGCACTGCTTTGTCCGGGGGGGGGGGGGGGGGGGGGATATTATGCTGTTAAGACGACCCTGACCATAACACTCACCCTACTTAATGTAATTTTTAAATACTAAAGGGAGATAACACAAGATTATTTATATGATCTCCATCAAGAAAACATCTGGATCATACAACATGAAGAAAATAGATTTACTAATGGGAGATAACTCAGTAATATTGATACAGCCACCAACAAGAAAACACCTGGATCAAAACAACATAAAGAAAATAGATTGAGGATATACATTCCAGAAGTTATGTATTGTTTATAAAGTGATAGCTGTTCATTCATACAGCCATTCTGTTACATATACAGTGAAACCTGTTTAAACCTGATCTCCTTAGTTACCTTTGACCTCCTTAGTTCCCTTTGATCTCCTTAGTTCCCTTCGATCTCCTTAGTTCCCTTTGACCTCCTTAGTTACCTTTGACCTCCTTAGTTCCCTTTGACCTCCTTTGTTCACTTTGACCTCCTTAGTTCCCTTTGACTTTGACATACAACCAGGTTTGACTGTATTCATGAAATACAGAATCTATTTGAATTAATAAAATAATGGTGAGAAGGTAAAATACTCCTACAGTAGTCCCCTTCATATAACTACACCATATACAATGAAATAAATGGTACAATAAGAGGTGGTCTCTCTTCAGGGGAGAATTTTGTACAGTAGTCCCCTTCATATAACTACACCATATACAATGAAATAAATGACACAATAAGAGATGGTCTCTCTTCAGGGGAGAATTTTGTACAGTAGTCCCTTCATATAACTACACCATATACAATGAAATAAATGACAAAATAAGAGATGGTCTCTCTTCAGGGGAGAATTTTGTACAGTAGTCCCCTTCATATAACTACACCATATACAATGAAATAAATGACACAATAAGAGATGGTCTCTCTTCAGGGGAGAATTTTGTACAGTAGTCCCTTCATATAACTACACCATATACAATGAAATAAATGACAAAATAAGAGATGGTCTCTCTTCAGGGGAGAATTTTGTACAGTAGTCCCCTTCATATAACTACACCATATACAATGAAATAAATGACACAATAAGAGGTGGTCTCTCTTCAGGGGAGAATTTTGTACAGTAGTCCCTTCATATAACTACACCATATACAATAAAATAAATGGTACAATAAGAGGTGGTCTCTCTTCAGGGGAGAATTTTGTACAGTAGTCCCTTCATATAACTACACCATATACAATGAAATAAATGACACAATAAGAGATGGTCTCTCTTCAGGGGAGAATTTTGTACAGTAGTCCCTTCATATAACTACATCATATACAATGAAATAAATGGTACAATAAGAGATGGTCTCTCTTCAGGGGAGAATTTTGTACAGTAGTCCCCTTCATATAACTACACCATACACAATTAAATAAATGGTGAGAAGGTAAAATACTCCTAGAGTAGTCCCCTTCATATAACTACACCATATACAATGAAATAAATGGTACAATAAGAGGTGGTCTCTCTTCAGGGAAGAATTTTGTACAGTAGTCCCCTTCATATAACTACACCATATACAATGAAATAAATGACACAATAAGAGGTGGTCTCTCTTCAGGGGAGAATTTTGTACAGTAGTCCCTTCATATAACTACACCATATACAATGAAATAAATGGTACATAAGAGATGGTCTCTCTTCAGGGGAGAATTTTGTACAGTAGCCCCTTCATATAACTACACCATATACAATGAAATAAATGGTACAATAAGAGGTGGTCTCTCTTCAGGGGAGAATTTTGTACAGTAGTCCCTTCATATAACTACACCATATACAATGAAATAAATGGTACAATAAGAGGTGGTCTCTCTTTGGGGGAGAATTTTGTAGTATTTTACTATTTCAGTATATCTGAAGTCTGGCCTGATAAGAAGCTGGCCTTTATAGGAGTGTCCTTATTAGACAGGGACTACTGTAGCTATTTTTTGTATCATTAGATTATACAAACATAGTTTTATTGCCTCTGACACAGAACTATATATGATATCTACATTCTTTCATTATTCATCTTCTAGATAAGAAATTCATATGATCATACATAAATTTTTAACACCCTTTGGCCAAGTAGAAACTCAAAATAAAAAGACAGATATAAAGAAATACTATATGTCTAATCATCTCTGTATGTAAAAATAAGGTTGATACCAGCTGCAGATTAAACATGAGAGGGGTACAGTGTAATCAGTATTAAATCCAATTTCATTTTTTATTACGAAATTAAAGGGGGTTGGGTTGTGGTTTTAACGCCACTTTCAACAATATTTCAGTTATATTGTAGCGGTCAGTTTTATTAGTGGAGGAAAGAGGAGTACTCGGAGAAAACCACCAACCTGTCGCAAGTCACTGACAAACTTTATCACATAATGTTGTATCACGTACACCTCGCCCGAAATTTGTTATTTGTGTAAATAATTTTGTTTAGAAACTTGCTTTGAAAATTTCCAGGTTTATTTTCATTTGTGGTCATATTAATAAATCCATTTTTATGAGAGACCAATATTTTGTGAAATGCTTTTCTTTCATCTATTATATGTACTAAACACATATTGATTGAACATCCTATTTTTCAGAAAGACAACAAAAAGAGGAGGGGCCTTCATGGTTTATTACTGGAGAAATTTTGCCTTGAAAGTTCATTTTTATTGCTCCAACTTTATATATAGACCACTATCAGGTAGATTTATTGGAATTGGAAATCTTAAACAAAGTAAAATTCCAAAATATTTCTATATCACACATTGGAATCAGTACATATTAACATGGTGAGGTGCAATAGATAAAACCTGATATGATAGTGTGTCAGTGACCTGTGGAAGGTTGGTCTGTGGTTTTCTCTCAATAGTACAGTGGTTTCCTTTACCAATAACACCATGCTATAGCTGAAATACTGCTACAGTTAGCATTAAACATAAATCAATCAATCAATCAATCAATCAACCTTTACCATTAAATTGACTGTAAAGAATGGGCATGGGTGGCAGAGTTGGTTAAGGTCATTAACTTCTGAGCTCAAGCCTAACAACACTGACATGGATTCATGCTCCAACACCTAACAACACTGACATGGATTCATGCTCCAATACCTAACAACACTGACATGGATTCATGCTCCAATACCTAACAACACTGACATGGATTCATGCTCCAATACCTAATAACACTGACATGGATTCATGCTCCAATACCTAACAACACTGACATGGATTCATGCTCCAATACCTAACAACACTGACATGGATTCATGCTCCAATACCTAACAACACTGACATGGATTCATGCTCCAATACCTAACAACACTGACATGGATTCATGCTCCAATACCTAACAACACTGACATGGATTCATGCTCCAATACCTAACAACACTGACATGGATTCATGCTCCAATACCTAACAACACTGACATGGATTCATGCTCCAATACCTAACAACACTGACATGGATTCATGCTCCAATACCTAACAACACTGACATGGATTCATGCTCCAATATCCACTCAATAGCTAAGGTCACCATACACATACCCACGGCCAGGATTGTTTACCCCATTTAGTCTTGTAGTCACAATAAAGCAGTAGTGACATTAAACACCAATAACATCACTGCAAAGATATATCTGAAATATTGTTGAAAGTGACAATATATGTCCATATATCTAACATTTAAAAGAAGATATAAAGGTAAGGGGGGCTGTGGGTGATTAAAAGAAGATATAAAGGTAAGGGGGGCTGTGGCCGGGTAAAAGAAGATATAAAAATAAGGGGGGCTGTGGCCGGGTAAAAGAAGATATAAAGGTAAGGGGGGGCTGTGGTCGGGTAAAAGAAGATATAAAGGTAAGGGGGGCTGTGGGTGATTAAAAGAAGATATAAAGGTAAGGGGGGCTGTGGCCGGGTAAAAGAAGATATAAAGGTAAGGGGGGCTGTGGCCGGGTAAAAGAAGATATAAAGGTAAGGGGGGCTGTGGTCGGGTAAAAGAAGATATAAAGGTAAGGGGGGCTGTGGTCGGGTAAAAGAAGATATAAAGGTAAGGGGGGCTGTGGGTGATTAAAAGAAGATATAAAGGTAAGGGGGGCTGTGGCCGGGTAAAAGAAGATATAAAGGTAAGGGGGGCTGTGGCCGGGTAAAAGAAGATATAAAGGTAAGGAGGGCTGTGGTCGGGTAAAAGAAGATATAAAGGTAAGGGGGGCTGTGGCCGGGTAAAAGAAGATATAAAGGTAAGGGGGGCTGTGGCCGGGTAAAAGAAGATATAAAGGTAAGGGGGGCTGTGGTCGGGTAAAAGAAGATATAAAGGTAAGGGGGGCTGTGGTCGGGTAAAAGAAGATATAAAGGTAAGGGGGGCTGTGGCCGGGTAAAAGAAGATATAAAGGTAAGGGGGGCTGTGGCCGGGTAAAAGAAGATATAAAGGTAAGGGGGGCTGTGGTCGGGTAAAAGAAGATATAAAGGTAAGGGGGGCTGTGGGTGATTAAAAGAAGATATAAAGGTAAGGGGGGCTGTGGGTGATTAAAAGAAGATATAAAGGTAAGGGGGGCTGTGGCCGGGTAAAAGAAGATATAAAAATAAGGGGGGCTGTGGCCGGGTAAAAGAAGATATAAAGGTAAGGGGGGGCTGTGGTCGGGTAAAAGAAGATATAAAGGTAAGGGGGGCTGTGGTCGGGTAAAAGAAGATATAAAGGTAAGGGGGGCTGTGGGTGATTAAAAGAAGATATAAAGGTAAGGGGGGCTGTGGGTGATTAAAAGAAGATATAAAGGTAAGGGGGGCTGTGGCCGGGTAAAAGAAGATATAAAAATAAGGGGGGCTGTGGCCGGGTAAAAGAAGATATAAAGGTAAGGGGGGGCTGTGGTCGGGTAAAAGAAGATATAAAGGTAAGGGGGGCTGTGGTCGGGTAAAAGAAGATATAAAGGTAAGGGGGGCTGTGGGTGATTAAAAGAAGATATAAAGGTAAGGGGGGCTGTGGGTGATTAAAAGAAGATATAAAGGTAAGGGGGGCTGTGGCCGGGTAAAAGAAGATATAAAGGTAAGGGGGGCTGTGGCCGGGTAAAAGAAGATATAAAAATAAGGGGGGCTGTGGTCGGGTAAAAGAAGATATAAAGGTAAGGGGGGCTGTGGTCGGGTAAAAGAAGATATAAAGGTAAGGGGGGCTGTGGTCGGGTAAAAGAAGATATAAAGGTAAGGGGGGCTGTGGGTGATTAAAAGAAGATATAAAGGTAAGGGGGGCTGTGGGTGATTAAAAGAAGATATAAAGGTAAGGGGGGCTGTGGCCGGGTAAAAGAAGATATAAAGGTAAGGGGGGCTGTGGCCGGGTAAAAGAAGATATAAAGGTAAGGAGGGCTGTGGTCGGGTAAAAGAAGATATAAAGGTAAGGGGGGCTGTGGCCGGGTAAAAGAAGATATAAAGGTAAGGGGGGCTGTGGCCGGGTAAAAGAAGATATAAAGGTAAGGGGGGCTGTGGCCGGGTAAAAGAAGATATAAAGGTAAGGGGGGCTGTGGTCGGGTAAAAGAAGATATAAAGGTAAGGGGGGCTGTGGTCGGGTAAAAGAAGATATAAAGGTAAGGGGGGCTGTGGCCGGGTAAAAGAAGATATAAAGGTAAGGGGGGCTGTGGTCGGGTAAAAGAAGATATAAAGGTAAGGGGGGCTGTGGCCGGGTAAAAGAAGATATAAAGGTAAGGGGGGCTGTGGTCGGGTAAAAGAAGATATAAAGGTAAGGGGGGCTGTGGCCGGGTAAAAGAAGATATAAAGGTAAGGGGGGCTGTGGTCGGGTAAAAGAAGATATAAAGGTAAGGGGGGCTGTGGCCGGGTAAAAGAAGATATAAAGGTAAGGGGGGCTGTGGCCGGGTAAAAGAAGATATAAAGGTAAGGGGGGCTGTGGGTGACATTTAACTCTGTTTAAGATTTGGTAATTCCACAATATCTACCTCTTAGATGTCTACAGATAAATTTGGGGCAATAAAAATGAACTTTTAAGGCAAAATTTCTCCAGTTGTTGATACTATACTTTCTTGCAAGAATTAAATAATTTGAAATGGATTCTTTCAATGTTGTATACCTTATTTCTATTGCAACTTTAAGAAAATTTGAAAGAATTTAACAAAATAATGTTAACTCTTAGATTGATAAAAGTAGAAAAATCAAATTTCTGGAACCCATTACAATAATTAGCTATCTCCACTGAAAATTGTTAAATTGTTAAAACTAAGAAGGTATTTCACCTTAAAGACAAAAAATCAATCTTAAGATAAGAAATAAATAGTTATTGGAATATCTAATGACATCAGTCATTAATTTCCCATTAATTTGATTAAAATCAAAATTTCAATTACAGTTAAACCTGTATTAAGAGGTCACCTTTGGGACAAAGAAAAAACAGGTGACCTCTTAAAAGAGGTTCAATTCATATGAAATTTGTTATGACAGGAGAAGAAAAAAGGTAACCTTTTAATACAGGTGACTGTTTAATAAAGGTGACTGCTTGGGCAGATGTGACTGTACAGTCTGTGTATAAAGAGCACTGTAGGGAACCTTCAAATGTGGCCTTTGTCAACAGTTGCCCTTTATTTACAAGTTAAAATTATATGCACACTTCATTAAACGTAGAAAATAAAACTAAACTTTATAGACAGTGATTTGTTATAGATTGGTGTCTTTTTACACAGGGTTGACTGTAACTGTAAAATACTAGAAAGACAGGTCAGAGTCTTAAAGTTTGGTTTATTGGTTTTTATCGTCACTTTCAACAATTTTCAGCTATATCGTGACTTACTAGACTTAATTTGGGCGAGGAAAGCTTGGGTTATTACAAACTGATCAGTGAAACACCTGGCTGTAGGTAGGTATCTGGATACCTTAATACTTGTGGGTATCTGGGCACAAGCTTACATCAGTGGTATTAGGGCTTGTAGTCAGATTAGTCAACAACCTTAACCACTGGGCCACCGAGGCTACCAGAACCCTAAGAACTGGTTAATGAACAGCTAAATATAGTGACAGTTAAAATAACTGGCTAAAAATATCTCTTGGCAGATATCTCAACTTTGGATGAAAATATAATTTGTAAACTTTGTCAAAGTGTTTGTTTAAAGGTCTGGTTCCCACATAATTGTTAAATGTGGTACCAGTTAGATATCTCTGGACAGCTGTTTGAGAGATGTCAGAAAAATATGAAATATCAGAGGATAAGGTGGCCATCTTTAATGAAAGAAATGTTTTGTATGAATAGCTTGAAATAGGTATGTTCATGGACCATTAATGCAAATAATTTTTATGTTCTTGGCAGTTTTAGACAACTATAATTAAAATATCATTGGAAAATCTCACATGATCCTTGGCTCAATAGAAATGTTTTCATGCTTCCTGTTATTGAGAGAAAACACATTTTCCTTCAAAATTCAGTATTGGTATGAATTAAAACTTTCTATAAATTTGTAAATTTTTTCACTGACATCAATAAATCTCAGCATATCTTGCCTCACAGATATAAGTATTTCTTAATCTCTTTTTTTTCGATTGTACTAGTAGGTATGTAAGTACATTTTTTTTTTATCAGAAACAATCTCTAAGAAAATGTTACTAGAGAAATCCATTAAATTTGCCTTATATTTTCAACCAAATACTATTTAAAACTGAATAACTTTAAACATTTTATGAAATTGGAGAAACGAATTCAAGCTAAGGTATTCAAAATACGAATTTATATGAATACATGCATTTTGATCAACAAAAACTTATTGATACATTATAATGGATCTATACCAAAATAATTTATACAACTTTTAAATAATACTTTACCTATTAATTGTGATTTTAAATAATACTTTATCTATTAATTGTGATTTTAAATAATATTTTACCTATTTATTGTGATTTTAAATAATACTTTACCTATTAATTATGATTTTAAATAATACTTTACTTATTAATTGTATTTTAAATAATACTTTACCTATTTATTGTGATTTTAAATAATACTTTATCTATTAATTATGATTTTAAATAATACTTTACCTATTAATTGTGATTAGTAGCCTGTTGACCTACAACTACATCATCACAAAATATGAGTGAATGGTTATTTCCTTTACAGATTTTCTTTAAATGCCTCCAATTTTCTCATCAATTTTTTCTCAAATTTTCACACTATATAGAAAATAACACTGATGACTCCTTCATTGCTTTTAGATCGCAGCTTTCTTGAAACGTTCATATTCTCATCAAGTCATGACAGAAATCAATTTTCCATCATTAACACAATAACTGCTCAAAATGGAAACCGACATTTGCACTTTCCTTACAGCGATTTTGAACTCATGCACGATCAATTATGCCCATGTAAGCTTTTTTTTATGCATCTATTGCATGTACATGTATATACTTTTGTCTACATTGAACATTTTACCAGTTTTCAAATTTCGCTAAAAATATCAATTTATTATCAAAATTCTAAAATAAAAGAAAGAAATGATTGAAAGCATTTAACCTTTCCATAGCAATTAACATGATAGCGATAAAATATCAGGTGAAAATTGCATGAAAATGTGTATGGAATTATGTTAGTGACGTTATTTACTGATCATGAGCATGGCAGAAAAAAAAGCCAATAATTGACCGTTTACGTAAATTCTTTTATAATTTCTACAGAAAATCCAATTTCCGTCAAATCAATACCATTAAAAAATGTGGATAAATGTCATAAGACATACATGTATAGTATTGTATACTGATTTATTATATTTGAATACTGACATAATAAAAAAAAATACATATAACCATATATCAATCCTTACCTAAAGCAAAATTCATCCTTTTGTGAAAATGCAAAGAAAACAAAAGAATTTGACAAAATAAATTGTTTCTCTAATCATTATTCTTAAAGGTGCTCACTTGTTACATTGTCATATACAGATTACCTCAAGCTAACCATTTACATGAAATAGATATTTTCGAATCTCAAGAAGATATTTTTTATATGAAATTATATGGTTAAATATACTTACAATAATTATGAGAACATGTTATTATGTGAAACATATTCATAATTAATAATAGTAAATTATAGTTAGTATATTTAACCAAATTCATATAAAATTGACATAACCTTTGTGCTTGATTAAGAAGATATTACAGTAGTACCCTTCTTATAAACCACCCCACCCTCACCAAAGGCCACCCCTCTTATAAACCACCCCACCCTCACCAAAGGCCACCCCTCTTATAAACCACCCCACCCTCACCAAAGGCCACCCCTCTTATAAACCACCCCACCCTCACCAAAGGCCACCCCTCTTATAAACCACCCCACCCTCACCAAAGGCCACCCCTCTTATAAACCACCCTCCTCACCAAAGGCCACCCCTCTTATAAGCCCCACCACCCTCACCAAAGGCCACCCCTCTTATAAGCTCCCCCATCCTCACCAAAGGCCACACCTCTTATAAGCCACCCCCCTCACCAATGGCCACCCCTCTCACCAAAGGCCACCCCTCTTATAAGCCACCCCCCCACCCTCACCAAAGGCCACCCCTCTTATAAGCCCCCCTCCCTACCCTCACCAAAGACCACCCCTCTTATAAGCCTCCTTCCCCACCCTCATCAAAGGCCACCCCTCTTATAAGCCACCCTCCTCACCAAAGGCCACCCCTCTTATAAGCCCCCCCCCCCCACCCTCACCAAAGGCCACCACTCTCATAAGCCCCTCTCCCCACCCTCACCAAAGGCCACCCCTCTTATAGGCCACCCCCCTCACCAAAGGCCGCCCCTCTTATAAGCCCCCCTCCCCACCCTCACCAAAGGCTACCCCTTTTATAAGGCCAGATTTTCATTACAGAAGGGGTGGTCTTAATAGAAAATACAGTATAAAAAAGCCAACAACAAATTATTACAGACAATTTTCACTTGCATCCGCTTACCTTAATTGTCTAATATGTATATCATCATGTTAATTAAACAATAGAATTAAATTTTGCTTCAATTCAACACAAAATTAGTAAAGACAAGACTGGAAAATTATCAAAAATATAATGGTTTGCAGATTTATTTATATTTTTGTTATTACGAAATAGATCATAATACGACAATAAATCACACCTGTAACCTACAGCAATGTTTAATCTTTTTTTGAAGAAAAATATACATTACATAATATAGATAAAATGTCAAAATAAATTATCTCCCTGTCTCAGCTTTGTTTTACCTATCTGTTTATTTTAAGTGTATGTTCTTGAGGCTGAAGAGCTCATTTCTAATGTTCATAGTGAAATTAATGCATTTTTGAAGTGTAAATTACATTACATTCTAGTGAGTTCGAATCCCGCTGAGGCGAGGTGTACTCGATACAACATTATACATTTTTGTATGATAAAGCTTGAGAGTGACCTGTGACAGGTCGTTGGTTTTCATTGCGTACTCCGGTTTCCCCTACCAATTAAACTGACCGCCACGATATAACTGAAATATTGTTGAAAGTGGAGTAAAACACCATAAACTAAACCAAACTTGTGAAATGAATGCATTTTTAAAGTGTAAATAGCATTACATTCAATAGTAAAATGATTGTGATTATTATGCAGAAGATATTTGATTCAATATCTAATGTGAGAACTATTGTTGGTAACTAATTTTTATGTGTAATCAATATTCCCATTAAGATAGAGAGTATGAAAAATGATGAAGATAAATTACCACTAAATATTACTGAATAATTAGTTATTACTATCAGTTTCATTGAATTGCTAATTCTACATTGGTGCCCAAATAGCAATATCTTTTGGATTCGTGAAGACAAATAAATTGGGTTTAAATCATACATATATATAGACATTATATGATTCTTGTAAGGGCTGATTCTACAGGGTTCCAGAAGACAATATTTAGAAATAAAATTGTTTCAGAAATATCAAAGTGTATAAATAAATGTATTCTCCTATCCTTGGCATGTTTCACCAGTTTGTTAACATTTCATAATATTTTTTAACAGTGGTTAAATTTCTGCATGAGAATCCCTGTCAATTTCCTTTTGACAGTTATTAAAGACAGAAAATAACAACTTAAAAATATTTTTTTGACATTTTGGTTATATGAGAAACAGATTTTCCTTCTGCTACCAGTGGGTTACATATTTCTCTTCTTTCGATAACTAAATTCACACTTTAAAACCCTCGCTTAAGTATAAGCCTTAAAATTAAAAAAATAACTATCAAAAGTGGAGAAATATCATAGTTCATAGGCAGCAGTAGGAGAATCTATATGTATATCATTATTTAAATCAAAAGTAATTAAACATCACTGACCTGTTCTTATTGTATTTCCAACAAAATTCTTTACATGTTTGTTACATTAGCTACTGAAAATAAAAATATTTAAAAAAAAAACAACACTAAAATAAAATGTATTCTTGTACAAAATGTATAAAGATCACACTGCATTGCAACTAAGCAAAGTTGTAAGTGAAATAAAATATATCAAAAGCAGTTCCCTTTACTTTACTTATGACGGTTTTAAACAATGTGTCTTTTTTTTCATTTAAATCTGACAAAATGTATTATTAACTCAGATTTTTCAGATTAAATTGTTGATTATAATCTAAACCATATATTTACTGCTATAAATGATTTCATTTTATATTTTCATATCAATTTTACTTGTAACTTTTACATCCAAGTTTGAATATCATACAACAGTTTATTTAAATGACCATATTTTCTGAACTATAGGGTTTATATTATAATCTAGTTCTAATATAGAATAATTAACCACTTTTCTTTTGACAAGAGGAGATAACTCTATCTTGTCAAAATATAAATTTGATTTGTCACAGAATTTTAGCATTGGTGTCAACTTGGATGACTATTATAGACAGAACATCAAATTCAGATATTCTTTGTTTCATATATATGTAGCCACAGTCACATCATTTTGTTTAGGGAACAACCTAGTTCGCAACAAGAAATTTTGGTAAAATTTGAAGAAAAGTTACTTATTTTTTGCTTCTGTTATTTATTATCATTTTTTGCATTTTTTCTACCCTGACAGTTATAACCAACTAACTAAAACCCATGCCATGTTTAGGTTTCTTTATATATCTTGACTAAAACCCATGCCATGTGTAGGTTTCTTTATATATCTTGACTAAAACCCATGCCATGTGTAGGTTTCTTTATATATCTTGACTAAAACCCATGCCATGTGTAGGTTTCTTTATATATCTTGACTAAAACCCATGCCATGTGTAGGTTTCTTTATATATCTTTATTTCTCACAAATCAAAATAATAATGGTACAGAGATAAAGTGCAGATCTCAACACTTGAATTGGGTATTGTTGTGGAACCCAGATTAGTATTGGGATAAGGCTTGTGGTCAAAGGTGAACACCCTTAATAACTGGGCCTCCCATACCCCTTTGAAGTTAAGAAAGGTAAAACTACTTCAGTAAAATAGACTTTGATCACAGAACAAAGTCATTTTACTTTTCTAAATGTTAAGTTAATCTATTTTGATCAAACATTTTTTTTTTTTTAAATTTCATAGTAATTGAATTGTTAAAATCTATCATGATATAATTGGCAATGATGTTATGGTAACAGTATGTGAAAAAAAAATTTAATTCTCATTTTTATCTCCTATATGAAGTAATTATCAGTTCTTTCATCATCAACATCATCATGATGCATTTAAAATCCACACATTTGTAATTTAAAGTGCAATTCACATGCTTGCAAATAAAACAAAATTTCCTAATTTTCTGAAAAACTTATATTATTTAAATCAATTTATAAACAAGTAATACATGTACCCTGGAATTCAGCTAAAGAGTAATTGATCAATTTCATTTACTTACCAGACCGCCACTAATTCCAGAAGCATCAATCTAAAAGAACAAATCAATCTGTAAAAAAGTTTGAAAAAATTATATCAGTTCAACCATTAAATCAGACTTAGGACAAGATAACTACATTTCATGTTTCACGTGATGTTTAAACTTATCTTCAATGATTATGAAACCTCATTGGTAGTGCAATGGTTAGCGTGTTCGACTCGAGTGTGATCGTGGGTACGAGTGTGATCGTGGGTACGAGACTCGAGTGTGATCGTGGGTACGAGACTCGATCGGGTCAAACAATAGACTATAAAATTGCTAAGCACGCAAAATGAATGAGTAAGGACCAAGACTAGTTTGCTCAGAATCAGGATAATGAATATGTCCGAGTGGAGAGACATATCTATCTATGGACTGTTGTTTCGGTGAGCTAGCAGTACAGATATCCAACTAAGGGTGTTGGTCTAGTACAAAGCGAACATCATTATTATCTCATCGAATGTAACTTCTTCTCGCCAGAATAGAGCTGAAAAGTTGTTCGTTTAGCGTTAAACAACACTCACTCACTAATAACTCAATTATTATATTGTTACCAGAGTACACTTTGATGTGGATGAAAGTACGTGAACTTGGAAATGGGAGTAATATATTACTCCCAGCTAGGAATGATAATCAAGTGAATTGTTGTGTTTCATCCCTAGATCACCATGGATCCTTGAATGGCGAATATAATATGTACCTCAGAGTGAGTGTATGCTGTCCATTGGAATGTAGGTGCGAGGAACTATTTAACTTATAGATAATATAGACATTGTAAGGATAATAATGGTGCAGTGCATATATCATAAAAAAGTACATGTAATTAAGGAGAATATACGTCCTTGACCTCTTGCTATGACCTTGACATTGATGACATATTAAATACGCATGTGCTCTATTCCATATTTTTCTAAAGTTAAATTTTGTTCTTTGGAATGTAGGTCACTATACAAATATTTTGATGTACATGTATAACACGATAGTCGCTCTGTTTTATGAAAGACATCCTTTTTGTGGTTATGAAAGGCCCCATATTTTTAACTGACCACTCAGCGATGAGATTACCATTTCCTGAGGTATTAAAGCCGAACACACACCAGGAGCTAATGTCCGATTGGTCAATATATTTAATTGTCTTGTGTAAGATTGCAGATCAACAATGAATGAAATATCATCTGACATGACCGCATAGTGGGATGTCGTTAGATGTTGGTGTATCGACACAAAAGGGGAAGGTACAACAAACACCCGATTTTTCTATAAAAAGATATGTCTAGTTTGCTTTCCAATCTTTCGATTTCGAGCGTACCTGATGAAGGTTATTCTAGAAACGCGTCATGCGCACTAAGTTTGATATCTACGTTTTTATTTAACAAATTTTAGCAGGGAATTAGAAAATATGAAATTTATAATATATTATTTATTATCTTGTATATAGTTACTACAAATATACAAATAAAAAGATTTAAGTGTGCCAGTTTTCCTGAGGTTAAATTTCATACTTTATATCATGATATACATAAATAAATGTCAGAATTTTAATACATATATTTGAATATATATGGCCTGTGGTGTATGTACGTAAACAAAATAAGATATAGCCTTGCTTGTTGTTGATGATAAGAGGGTTCATCTTCCCCCGCGGGGAGGTATCTTGTCTATCACATATAAAACCTATGTTTAGTACAGACAGACAGGAAATCAGTTAATCTAATATGAAAAAAATACTGTTATCATCAAGATCAAATTTACTACATCAAAATCATCAATGAAGATACAAAATCTATAATGATGAAAGATTAGAGCCAGTGATTAGAGCCTGTTGTACGAATGATGTTTTATATTATTAATTTTGATTGGTGGGGATTACCTCACCAAATTCTAAATTTTGTACAAAACTACCCTAATATTTTTCAAATAAATTATTGCAGTGATTTGTCTTTTAATGGGGGAGGGGTGGGGGGTTGAATTTCTTTTTTGGAACAGAATTGTTTTTCTATCTGAGCCAAAATTTACAAAGGACATCTTCGAAAAAGAGGGATATTGAAATAATTCCAACCTCTCTGCCCCAGATAAGAAAATTGTTTGTACCTTAGTTCTTAGTAAGACTTATTTGATTGATTAATTAATTAATGATGAAGGCTCCACTAGGATGGCCACATGGCTTGAAGCTAAGATTACCACACGAACAAGAGGATATGGTGAATGAGGAGGATAGAGGAACGTTGTCTTGAAACGGACCAACAACGACCACTTTCAACAAGCGCCCAGAGCTGCTGCGAGTTATTTACTTGCAGGGAGCGTAACATTGTCTAAACTCGAGGCACTCATTTAAGTCATGGCCTGGGGGTTGTGCCCCGTAGAGTAATTAGATTTTAACGGTGTTCCCTTGGTGATAAGAGATGTGTCAACAAAGTTTAGTATCAACCGCACAAACAAGCATAATACCAACGCGAAATGTTAAATCATAAATCATGTTTGATTGATTGATTATTACAGCTATATTTTTTATGAGAACAAGTTTGTACCTAAAAATGGCACTGGGGAGGACCTTTTGGAGGCAAATTAAATTTCTACATGATAAAAAGGAGGATTTAATAAATTTTGCCTTGCAACAGGCCATCAACGACAGCCCCTGGCAAACTGTTGTTCATTAAGAGGTGTTGCAAGGAGCTTTATTCAGTAAAGATAAACAAATTAATCAACAACAACAATAAGAACCACTTCTCTATCAAGCCTTACACCTTCAAACAGAAATGACAATGACAGGGGTCTGTAGAAATCTAGTTACTAGCTTCTCTACCAAGCCTTACACCTTCAAACAGACAATGACAGGGGTCTGTAGAAATCTAGTTACTAGCTTCTCTACCAAGCCTTACACTTTCAAACAGAAATGACAGGGGTCTGTAGAAATCTAGTTACTAGCTTCTCTACCAAGCCTTACACCTTCAAACAGACAATGACAGGGGTCTGTAGAAATCTAGTTACTAACTTCTCTACCAAGCCTTACACTTTCAAACAGAAATGACAGGGGTCTGTAGAAATCTAGTTACTAGCTTCTCTACTAAGCCTTACACCTTCAAACAGACAATGACAGGGGTCTGTAGAAATCTAGTTACTAACTTCTCTACCAAGCCTTACACCTTCAAACAGACAATGACAGGGGTCTGTAGAAATCTAGTTACTAACTTCTCTACCAAGCCTTACACCTTCAAACAGAAATGACAGGGGTATGTAGAAATCTAGTTACTAACTTCTCTACCAAGCCTTACACCTTCAAACAGAAATGATAGGGGTCTGTAGAAATCTAGTTACTAGCTTCTCTACTAAGCCTTACACCTTCAAACAGACAATGACAGGGGTCTGTAGAAATCTAGTTACTAACTTCTCTACCAAGCCTTACACCTTCAAACAGAAATGACAGGGGTCTGTAGAAATCTAGTTACTAGCTTCTCTACTAAGCCTTACACCTTCAAACAGACAATGACAGGGGTCTGTAGAAATCTAGTTACTAACTTCTCTACCAAGCCTTACACCTTCAAACAGAAATGACAGGGGTCTGTAGAAATATAGTTACTAGCTTCTCTACCAAGCCTTACACCTTCAAACAGACAATGACAGAGGTCTGTAAAAATCTAGTTACTAACTTCTCTACCAAGCCTTACACCTTCAAACAGAAATGACAGGGGTCTGTAGAAATCTAGTTACTAGCTTCTCTACCAAGCCTTACACCTTCAAACAGACAATGACAGAGGTCTGTAAAAATCTAGTTACTAACTTCTCTACCAAGCCTTACACCTTCAAACAGAAATGACAGGGGTCTGTAGAAATCTAGTTACTAGCTTCTCTACTAAGCCTTACACTTTCAAACAGAAATGACAGGGGTCTGTAGAAATATAGTTACTAACTTCTCTACCAAGCCTTACACTTTCAAATAGACAATAACAGGGGTCTGTAGAAATATAGTTACTAGCTTCTTTACCAAGCCTTACACTTTCAAACAGAAATGGCAGAGGTCTGTAGAAATCTAGTTACTAGCTTCTCTACTAAGCCTTACACTTTCAAACAGAAATGGCAGGGGTCTGTAGAAATCTAGTTACTAACTTCTCTACCAAGCCTTGCACCTTCAAACAGACAATGACAGAGGTCTGTAGAAATCTAGTTACTAACTTCTCTACCAAGCCTTGCACCTTCAAACAGAAATGACAGGGGTCTGTCGAAATCTAGTTACTAGCTTCTCTACCAAGCCTTACACCTTCAAACAGACAATGACAGGGGTCTGTAGAAATCTAGTTACTAACTTCTCTACCAAGCCTTACACCTTCAAACAGAAATGACAGGGGTCTGTAGAAATCTAGTTACTAGCTTCTCTACTAAGCCTTACACCTTCAAACAGACAATGACAGGGGTCTGTAGAAATCTAGTTACTAACTTCTCTACCAAGCCTTACACCTTCAAACAGAAATGACAGGGGTCTGTAGAAATCTAGTTACTAGCTTCTCTACTAAGCCTTACACCTTCAAACAGACAATGACAGGGGTCTGTAGAAATCTAGTTACTAACTTCTCTACCAAGCCTTACACCTTCAAACAGAAATGACAGGGGTCTGTAGAAATATAGTTACTAGCTTCTCTACCAAGCCTTACACCTTCAAACAGACAATGACAGAGGTCTGTAAAAATCTAGTTACTAACTACTCTACCAAGCCTTACACCTTCAAACAGAAATGACAGGGGTCTGTAGAAATCTAGTTACTAGCTTCTCTACCAAGCCTTACACCTTCAAACAGACAATGACAGAGGTCTGTAAAAATCTAGTTACTAACTTCTCTACCAAGCCTTACACCTTCAAACAGAAATGACAGGGGTCTGTAGAAATATAGTTACTAGCTTCTCTACTAAGCCTTACACTTTCAAACAGAAATGACAGGGGTCTGTAGAAATATAGTTACTAACTTCTCTACCAAGCCTTACACTTTCAAATAGACAATAACAGGGGTCTGTAGAAATATAGTTACTAGCTTCTTTACCAAGCCTTACACTTTCAAACAGAAATGGCAGAGGTCTGTAGAAATCTAGTTACTAGCTTCTCTACTAAGCCTTACACTTTCAAACAGAAATGGCAGGGGTCTGTAGAAATCTAGTTACTAACTTCTCTACCAAGCCTTGCACCTTCAAACAGACAATGACAGAGGTCTGTAGAAATCTAGTTACTAACTTCTCTACCAAGCCTTGCACCTTCAAACAGAAATGACAGGGGTCTGTCGAAATCTAGTTACTAGCTTCTCTACCAAGCCTTACACCTTCAAACAGACAATGACAGGGGTCTGTAGAAATCTAGTTACTAACTTCTCTACCAAGCCTTACACCTTCAAACAGAAATGACAGGGGTCTGTAGAAATCTAGTTACTAAACTTCTCTACCAAGCCTTACACTTTCAAACAGAAATGACAGGGGTCTGTAGAAATCTAGTTACTAACTTCTCTACCAAGCCTTACACTTTCAAACAGAAATGACAGGGGTCTGTAGAAATCTAGTTACTAACTTCTCTACCAAGCCTTACACCTTCAAACAGAAATGACAGGGGTCTGTAGAAATCTAGTTACTAGCTTCTCTACCAAGCCTTACACCTTCAAACAGAAATGACAGGGGTCTGTAGAAATATAATTACTAACTTCTCTACCAAGCCTTACACCTTCAAACAGACAATGACAGGGGTCTGTAGAAATCTAGTTACTAACTTCTCTACCAAGCCTTACACCTTCAAACAGAAATGACAGGGGTCTGTAGAAATCTAGTTACTAGCTTCTCTACCAAGCCTTACACCTTCAAACAGACAATGACAGGGGTCTGTAGAAATCTAGTTACTAACTTCTCTACCAAGCCTTACACTTTCAAACAGAAATGACAGGGTTCTGTAGAAATCTAGTTACTAACTTCTCTACCAAGCCTTACACCTTCAAACAGAAATGACAGGGGTCTGTAGAAATCTAGTTACTAGCTTCTCTACCAAGCCTTACACCTTCAAACAGAAATGACAGGGGTCTGTAGAAATATAATTACTAACTTCTCTACCAAGCCTTACACCTTCAAACAGAAATGACAGGGGTCTGTAGAAATCTAGTTACTAGCTTCTCTACCAAGCCTTACACCTTCAAACAGAAATGACAGGGGTCTGTAGAAATCTAGTTACTAGCTTCTCTACCAAGCCTTACACCTTCAAACAGACAATGACAGGTGTCTGTAGAAATCTAGTTACTAGCTTCTCTACCAAGCCTTACACCTTCAAACAGACAATGACAGGGGTCTGTAGAAATCTAGTTACTAGCTTCTCTACCAAGCCTTACACCTTCAAACAGAAATGACAGGGGTCTGTAGAAATCTAGTTACTAGCTTCTCTACTAAGCCTTACACCTTCAAACAGACAATGACAGGGGTCTGTAGAAATCTAGTTACTAACTTCTCTACCAAGCCTTACACCTTCAAACAGAAATGACAGGGGTCTGTAGAAATCTAGTTACTAGCTTCTCTACTAAGCCTTACACCTTCAAACAGACAATGACAGGGGTCTGTAGAAATCTAGTTACTAACTTCTCTACCAAGCCTTACACCTTCAAACAGAAATGACAGGGGTCTGTAGAAATATAGTTACTAGCTTCTCTACCAAGCCTTACACCTTCAAACAGACAATGACAGAGGTCTGTAAAAATCTAGTTACTAACTACTCTACCAAGCCTTACACTTTCAAACAGAAATGACAGGGGTCTGTAGAAATCTAGTTACTAGCTTCTCTACCAAGCCTTACACCTTCAAACAGACAATGACAGAGGTCTGTAAAAATCTAGTTACTAACTTCTCTACCAAGCCTTACACCTTCAAACAGAAATGACAGGGGTCTGTAGAAATCTAGTTACTAGCTTCTCTACTAAGCCTTACACTTTCAAACAGAAATGACAGGGGTCTGTAGAAATATAGTTACTAACTTCTCTACCAAGCCTTACACTTTCAAATAGACAATAACAGGGGTCTGTAGAAATATAGTTACTAGCTTCTTTACCAAGCCTTACACTTTCAAACAGAAATGGCAGAGGTCTGTAGAAATCTAGTTACTAGCTTCTCTACTAAGCCTTACACGTTCAAACAGAAATGGCAGGGGTCTGTAGAAATCTAGTTACTAACTTCTCTACCAAGCCTTGCACCTTCAAACAGACAATGACAGAGGTCTGTAGAAATCTAGTTACTAACTTCTCTACCAAGCCTTGCACCTTCAAACAGAAATGACAGGGGTCTGTCGAAATCTAGTTACTAGCTTCTCTACCAAGCCTTACACCTTCAAACAGACAATGACAGGGGTCTGTAGAAATCTAGTTACTAACTTCTCTACCAAGCCTTACACCTTCAAACAGAAATGACAGGGGTCTGTAGAAATCTAGTTACTAAACTTCTCTACCAAGCCTTACACTTTCAAACAGAAATGACAGGGGTCTGTAGAAATCTAGTTACTAACTTCTCTACCAAGCCTTACACTTTCAAACAGAAATGACAGGGGTCTGTAGAAATCTAGTTACTAACTTCTCTACCAAGCCTTACACCTTCAAACAGAAATGACAGGGGTCTGTAGAAATCTAGTTACTAGCTTCTCTACCAAGCCTTACACCTTCAAACAGAAATGACAGGGGTCTGTAGAAATATAATTACTAACTTCTCTACCAAGCCTTACACCTTCAAACAGACAATGACAGGGGTCTGTAGAAATCTAGTTACTAACTTCTCTACCAAGCCTTACACCTTCAAACAGAAATGACAGGGGTCTGTAGAAATCTAGTTACTAGCTTCTCTACCAAGCCTTACACCTTCAAACAGACAATGACAGGGGTCTGTAGAAATCTAGTTACTAACTTCTCTACCAAGCCTTACACTTTCAAACAGAAATGACAGGGGTCTGTAGAAATCTAGTTACTAACTTCTCTACCAAGCCTTACACCTTCAAACAGAAATGACAGGGGTCTGTAGAAATCTAGTTACTAGCTTCTCTACCAAGCCTTACACCTTCAAACAGAAATGACAGGGGTCTGTAGAAATATAATTACTAACTTCTCTACCAAGCCTTACACCTTCAAACAGAAATGACAGGGGTCTGTAGAAATCTAGTTACTAGCTTCTCTACCAAGCCTTACACCTTCAAACAGAAATGACAGGGGTCTGTAGAAATCTAGTTACTAGCTTCTCTACCAAGCCTTACACCTTCAAACAGACAATGACAGGGGTCTGTAGAAATCTAGTTACTAGCTTCTCTACCAAGCCTTACACCTTCAAACAGACAATGACAGGGGTCTGTAGAAATCTAGTTACTAGCTTCTCTACCAAGCCTTACACCTTCAAACAGAAATGACAGGGGTCTGTAGAAATCTAGTTACTAACTTCTCTACCAAGCCTTACACCTTCAAACAGAAATGACAGGGGTCTGTAGAAATCTAGTTACTAGCTTCTCTACCAAGCCTTACACTTTCAAACAGACAATGACAGGGGTCTGTAGAAATCTAGTTACTAGCTTCTCTACCAAGCCTTACACCTTCAAACAGACAATGACAGGGGTCTGTAGAAATATAGTTACTAGCTTCTCTACCAAGCCTTACACCTTCAAACAGAAATGAAAGGGGTCTGTAGAAATCTAGTTACTAACTTCTCTACCACCCCTTACACCTTCAAACATTTCTTTCAACTTAACGAAGAGTACAGAATAACTACATCAATGACAAGTTTATTAACAGTCAATAGTGTACTCTATATTATAAACCTTTGATATATAATACAGGTGTTATCGGTTACATCAACAGGTGTCTAAATATGTATCAATATATAGATAATATTATTCGCGTATACATTTTTTGCATATGCTTCAAGTTCAACATGATTAGAAAAAAATGAAGATACCGATGGGTTAACCAGAAGTCGTGATTCAAAGGACAGGCAAAACAAAGACCAAGAAGAAGGAGAAAAGACAGGCAAAACAAAGACCAAGAAGAAGGAGAAAAGACAGGCAAAACAAAGACCAAGAAGAAGGAGAAAAGACAGGCAAAACAAAGACCAAGAAGAAGGAGAAAAGACAGGCAAAACAAAGACCAAGAAGAAGGAGAAAAGACAGGCAAAACAAAGACCAAGAAGAAGGAGAAAAGACAATCAGTAGTCGATATGACATTACACAGAAAAGTTAATGACTGAACAACACGAACCCCACCAAAAACGGAGATGAATTCAGATGCTCCGGAAAAGTGAGAAGAGTTGGAGGATACCAAAGTGGTAATCAGAATCCGTAAATCGAAGAATGACAGACAACACAATGACCAAACGAAAAGGGACAAAAGAACAAACAACTATATACAAACCACCACGCAGAAAACAAAAGATCGAACAACACGTACCCCACTAAAAACCGGGGATGAACTCAGGTGCTCCGTAAGGGTAGGCAATTCCTGCTCCACTAATGACATCCGTCGTTTTACTCTAGTTAAAACCCGGTGATAAGTCATGAATGAGGAAAGAACGGGATTGTTATTACGACAAACAAGTCATGGTGGAGACCGTAAAAATTTCGAACTGGCTTCTTCAACTTAACCACTGAGAACCATTGGTTCAATTGCATCCTTGTCATTAGCAACCCTCATGTGTGTGTCACCTTTGTGGTGATTGATTGGTTGTTGCTTGACGTCAATGAGAGTGCAGTATTCGAACTATATTCATGACGAGAACAAGTTAACAACCAATGCATCATTTAGATAAAAAGGTGACCGTTACTTGCTGAAATTATCACCAGATGGAAAAAAATAATGTGATGGTTTCATCTCAATTATGACATGAACGGCCACTCATACAAGTTGTTTTACGTGCAAGGAGCGTGGCTTTCTACAAACACAAGACACTCATTTAAGTCTCATTGTAAGGTTGGGTTATGTTTTTAATTTTCCTCGAACAACTGACGAACGCCCCTTTTGAAGTTCTTGTAACACAGCAGCTAAGAGACTATATGTTTTGTTTTTATCCTCATTTATTCAGTATGTTGTGTTATGATGTCTGTCTTATACCCACTGTGTTTCTATCACACTTGTTCAGACTTACCTGAAGAGTACAGAGGAAATCTTGTTTTCTGCCCTACTTGTTCAGACTAACAGAGGACAGGGCAAGTCATGTTTCTACCATACACGTTCAGACTTACCAGAGTACAGCGGAAGTTATATGTTTTCTGCCATACTTGTTACAACTTACCAGCGTACAGCAGAAGTCCTGTTTTCTGCCATACTTGTTACGACTTACCAGCGTAAGTCCTGTTTTCTGCCATACTTGTTACCACTTATCAGCGTACATCGGAAGTCCTGTTTTCTGTCATACTTGTTACAACTTACCAGCATACAGCGGAAGTCCTGTTTTCTGTCATACTTGTTAAGAGTTACCAGTGTACAGCGGAAGTCCTGTTTTCTGTCATACTTGTTAAAACTTACCAGCATACAGCGGAAGTCCTGTTTTCTGTCATACTTGTTACAACTTACCAGCATACAGCGGAAGTCCTGTTTTCTGTCATACTTGTTAAGACTTACCAGCGTACAGCAGAAGTCCTGTTTTCTGTCATACTTGTTACGACTGACCAGTGTACAGTGGAAGTCCTGTTTTCTGTCATACTTGTGACGACTGACCAGTGTACAGTGGAAGTCCTGTTTTCTGTCATACTTGTTACGACTGACCAGTG
Source organism: Bathymodiolus septemdierum (assembly GCA_963383655.1). Classification (NCBI taxonomy): domain Eukaryota; kingdom Metazoa; phylum Mollusca; class Bivalvia; order Mytilida; family Modiolidae; genus Bathymodiolus; species Bathymodiolus septemdierum. The sequence goes on along the minus strand of OY726526.1, from coordinate 34,838,522 downwards.
TACAGTGGAAGTCCTGTTTTCTGTCATACTTGTTACGACTGACCAGTGTAGAGTGGAGGTCCTGTTTTCTGTCATACTTGTTACGACTGACCAGTGTACAGTGGAAGTCCTGTTTTCTGTCATACTTGTTACGACTGACCAGTGTACAGTGGAAGTCCTGTTTTCTGTCATACTTGTTACGACTGACCAGTGTACAGTGGAAGTCCTGTTTTCTGTCATACTTGTTACGACTGACCAGTGTACAGTGGAAGTCCTGTTTTCTGTTATACTTGTTAAGACTGACCAGTGTACATCGGAAGTCCTGTTTTCTGTCATACTTGTTACAACGTACCAGCATACAGCGGAAGTCCTGTTTTCTGCTATACTTGTTACAACTTACCAGCATACAGCGGAAGTCTTGTTTTCTGTCATACTTGTTAAGACTTACCAGCGTACAGCGGCAGCCCTGTTTTCTGTCATACTTGTTAAGACTTACCAGTGTACAGCGGAAGTCCTGTTTTCTGTCATACTTGTTAAGACTTACCAGCGTACAGCGGAAGACCTGTTTTCTGTCATACTTGTTAAGACTTACCAGTGTACAGCGGAAGTCCTGTTTTCTGTCATACTTGTTAAGACTTACCAGCGTACAGCGGAAGACTTGTTTTCTGTCATACTTCTTACGACTTACCAGCATACAGCGGAAGTCCTGTTTTCTGTCATACTTGTTACGACTGACCAGTGTACAGTGGAAGTCATGTTTTCTGTCATACTTGTTATGACTGACCAGTGTACAGTGGAAGTCCTGTTTTCTGTCATACTTGTTAAGACTTACCAGTGTACAGCGGAAGTCCTGTTTTCTTTCATATTTGTTACAACTTACCAGCGTACAGCAGAAGTCCTGTTTTCTGTCATACTTGTTACAACTTACCAGGATACAGCGAAAGTCCTGTTTTCTGTCATACTTGTTAAGACTTACCAGCGTACAGCGGAAGTCCTGTTTCCTGTCATACTTGTTACGACTGACCAGTGTACAGTGGAAGTCCTGTTTTCTGTCATACTTGTTACGACTGACCAGTGTACAGTGGAAGTCCTGTTTTCTGTCATACTTGTTACGACTGACCAGTGTACAGTGGAAGTCCTGTTTTCTGTCATACTTGTTACGACTGACCAGTGTACAGTGGAAGTCCTGTTTTCTGTCATACTTGTTAAGACTTACCAGCGTACAGCAGAAGTTCTGTTTTCTGTCATACTTGTTACGACTGACCAGTGTACAGTGGAAGTCCTGTTTTCTGTCATACTTGTTACGACTGACCAGTGTACAGTGGAAGTCCTGTTTTCTGTCATACTTGTTACGACTGACCAGTGTACAGTGGAAGTCCTGTTTTCTGTCATACTTGTTACGACTGACCAGTGTAGAGTGGAAGTCCTGTTTTCTGTCATACTTGTTACGACTGACCAGTGTACAGTGGAAGTCCTGTTTTCTGTCATACTTGTTACGACTGACCAGCGTACAGTGGAAGTCCTGTTTTCTGTCATACTTGTTACGACTGACCAGTGTACAGTGGAAGTCCTGTTTTCTGTCATACTTGTTACGACTGACCAGTGTACAGTGGAAGTCCTGTTTTCTGTCATACTTGTTAAGACTTACCAGTGTACATCGGAAGTCCTGTTTTCTGTCATACTTGTTACAACTTACCAGCATACAGCGGAAGTCCTGTTTTCTGCTATACTTGTTACAACTTACCAGCATACAGCAGAAGCCTTGTTTTCTGTCATACTTGTTACGACTGACCAGTGTACAGCAGAAGTCCTGTTTCCTGTCATACTTGTTACGACTTACCAGTGTACAGCGGAAGTCCTGTTTTCTGTCATACTTGTTAAGACTTACCAGTGTACAGTGGAAGTCCTGTTTTCTGTCATACTTGTTAAGACTTACCAGTGTACAGCGGAAGTCCTGTTTTCTGTCATACTTGTTAAGACTTACCAGCGTACAGCGGAAGTCCTGTTTTCTGTCATACTTGTTAAGACTTACCAGTGTACAGCGGAAGTCCTGTTTTCTGTCATACTTATTAAGACTTACCAGCATACAGTGGAAGTCCTGTTTTCTGTCTTACTTGTTAAGACTTACCAGCATACAACGGAAGTCCTGTTTTTTGTCATACTTGTTAAGACTTACCAGTGTACAGCGGAGGTCCTGTTTTTGTCATACTTGTTAAGACTTACCAGCGTACAGCGGCAGCCCTGTTTTCTGTCATACTTGTTAAGACTTACCAGTGTACAGCGGAAGTCCTGTTTTCTGTCATACTTGTTAAGACTTACCAGCGTACAGCGGAAGACCTGTTTTCTGTCATACTTGTTAAGACTTACCAGTGTACAGCGGAAGTCCTGTTTTCTGTCATACTTGTTAAGACTTACCAGCGTACAGCGGAAGACTTGTTTTCTGTCATACTTCTTACGACTTACCAGCATACAGCGGAAGTCCTGTTTTCTGTCATACTTGTTACGACTGACCAGTGTACAGTGGAAGTCATGTTTTCTGTCATACTTGTTACGACTGACCAGTGTACAGTGGAAGTCCTGTTTTCTGTCATACTTGTTATGACTGACCAGTGTACAGTGGAAGTCCTGTTTTCTGTCATACTTGTTAAGACTTACCAGTGTACAGCGGAAGTCCTGTTTTCTGTCATATTTGTTACAACTTACCAGCGTACAGCAGAAGTCCTGTTTTCTGTCATACTTGTTACAACTTACCAGGATACAGCGGAAGTCCTGTTTTCTGTCATACTTGTTAAGACTTACCAGCGTACAGCGGAAGTCCTGTTTCCTGTCATACTTGTTACGACTGACCAGTGTACAGTGGAAGTCCTGTTTTCTGTCATACTTGTTATGACTGACCAGTGTACAGTGGAAGTCCTGTTTTCTGTCATACTTGTTACGACTGACCAGTGTACAGTGGAAGTCCTGTTTTCTGTCATACTTGTTACGACTGACCAGTGTACAGTGGAAGTCCTGTTTTCTGTCATACTTGTTAAGACTTACCAGCGTACAGCAGAAGTTCTGTTTTCTGTCATACTTGTTACGACTGACCAGTGTACAGTGGAAGTCCTGTTTTCTGTCATACTTGTTACGACTGACCAGTGTACAGTGGAAGTCCTGTTTTCTGTCATACTTGTTACGACTGACCAGTGTACAGTGGAAGTCCTGTTTTCTGTCATACTTGTTACGACTGACCAGTGTAGAGTGGAAGTCCTGTTTTCTGTCATACTTGTTACGACTGACCAGTGTACAGTGGAAGTCCTGTTTTCTGTCATACTTGTTACGACTGACCAGCGTACAGTGGAAGTCCTGTTTTCTGTCATACTTGTTACGACTGACCAGCGTACAGTGGAAGTCCTGTTTTCTGTCATACTTGTTACGACTGACCAGTGTACAGTGGAAGTCCTGTTTTCTGTCATACTTGTTACGACTGACCAGTGTACAGTGGAAGTCCTGTTTTCTGTCATACTTGTTAAGACTTACCAGTGTACATCGGAAGTCCTGTTTTCTGTCATACTTGTTACAACTTACCAGCATACAGCGGAAGTCCTGTTTTCTGCTATACTTGTTACAACTTACCAGCATACAGCGGAAGTTTTGTTTTCTGTCATACTTGTTAAGACTTACCAGCGTACAGCGGCAACCCTGTTTTCTGTCATACTTGTTACGACTGACCAGTGTACAGTGGAAGTCCTGTTTTCTGTCATACTTGTTAAGACTTACCAGTGTACAGCGGAAGTCCTGTTTTCTGTCATACTTGTTAAGACTTACCAGCGTACAGCGGAAGTCCTGTTTTCTGTCATACTTGTTAAGACTTACCAGTGTACAGCGGAAGTCCTGTTTTTTGTCATACTTATTAAGACTTACCAGCATACAGTGGAAGTCCTGTTTTCTGTCTTACTTGTTAAGACTTACCAGCATACAGCGGAAGTCCTGTTTTTTGTCATACTTGTTAAGACTTACCAGTGTACAGCGGAGGTCCTGTTTTTGTCATACTTGTTACGACTGACCAGTGTACAGTGGAAGTCCTGTTTTCTGTCATACTTGTTAAGACTTACCAGTGTACAGCGGAAGTCCTGTTTTCTGTCATATTTCTTACGACTTACCAGCATACAGCGAAAGTCCTGTTTTCTGTCATACTTGTTACGACTGACCAGTGTACAGTGAAAGTCCTGCTTTCTGTCATACTTGTTACGACTGACCAGTGTACAGTGGAAGTCCTGTTTTCTGTCATACTTGTTAAGACTTACCAGTGTACAGCGGAAGTCCTGTTTTCTGTCATACTTGTTACAACTTACCAGCATACAGCGGAAGTCCTGTTTTCTGTCATACTTGTTAAGACTTACTAGCATACATGTACAGCGGAAGTCCTGTTTTCTGTCATACTTGTTAAGACTTACCAGTGTACAGCGGAAGTCCTGTTTTCTGTCATACTTGGTAAGACTTACCGGGGTACAGCGGAAGTCCTGTTTTCCTTCATACTTGTTAAGACTTACCAGTATACAGCGGAAGTCCTGTTTTCTGTCATACTTGTTACAACTTACCAGCATACAGCGGAAGTCCTGTTTTCTGCCATACTTGTTAAGACTTACCAGCGTACGGCGGAAGTCCTGTTTTCTGTCCTACTTGTTAAGACTTATCAGCGTAGAGCGGAAGTCCTGTTTTCTGTCATACTTGTTACGACTTACCAGTATACAGCGGAAGTCCTGTTTTCTGTCATACTTGTTAAGACTTACCAGCGTACAGCGGAAGTCCTGTTTTCTGTCATACTTGTTAAGACTTACCAGCGTACAGCGGAAGACTTGTTTTCTGTCATACTTCTTACGACTTACCAGCATACAGCGGAAGTCCTGTTTTCTGTCATACTTGTTACGACTGACCAGTGTACAGTGGAAGTCATGTTTTCTGTCATACTTGTTACGACTGACCAGTGTACAGTGGAAGTCCTGTTTTCTGTCATACTTGTTATGACTGACCAGTGTACAGTGGAAGTCCTGTTTTCTGTCATACTTGTTAAGACTTACCAGTGTACAGCGGAAGTCCTGTTTTCTGTCATATTTGTTACAACTTACCAGCGTACAGCAGAAGTCCTGTTTTCTGTCATACTTGTTACAACTTACCAGGATACAGCGGAAGTCCTGTTTTCTGTCATACTTGTTACGACTGACCAGTGTACAGTGGAAGTCCTGTTTTCTGTCATACTTGTTAAGACTTACCAGCGTACAGCAGAAGTTCTGTTTTCTGTCATACTTGTTACGACTGACCAGTGTACAGTGGAAGTCCTGTTTTCTGTCATACTTGTTACGACTGACCAGTGTACAGTGGAAGTCCTGTTTTCTGTCATACTTGTTACGACTGACCAGTGTACAGTGGAAGTCCTGTTTTCTGTCATACTTGTTACGACTGACCAGTGTAGAGTGGAAGTCCTGTTTTCTGTCATACTTGTTACGACTGACCAGTGTACAGTGGAAGTCCTGTTTTCTGTCATACTTGTTACGACTGACCAGCGTACAGTGGAAGTCCTGTTTTCTGTCATACTTGTTACGACTGACCAGTGTACAGTGGAAGTCCTGTTTTCTGTCATACTTGTTACGACTGACCAGTGTACAGTGGAAGTCCTGTTTTCTGTCATACTTGTTAAGACTTACCAGTGTACATCGGAAGTCCTGTTTTCTGTCATACTTGTTACAACTTACCAGCATACAGCGGAAGTCCTGTTTTCTGCTATACTTGTTACAACTTACCAGCATACAGCGGAAGTTTTGTTTTCTGTCATACTTGTTAAGACTTACCAGCGTACAGCGGCAACCCTGTTTTCTGTCATACTTGTTAAGACTTACCAGTGTACAGCGGAAGTCCTGTTTTCTGTCATACTTGTTAAGACTTACCAGCGTACAGCGGAAGTCCTGTTTTCTGTCATACTTGTTAAGACTTACCAGTGTACAGCGGAAGTCCTGTTTTTTGTCATACTTATTAAGACTTACCAGCATACAGTGGAAGTCCTGTTTTCTGTCTTACTTGTTAAGACTTACCAGCATACAGCGGAAGTCCTGTTTTTTGTCATACTTGTTAAGACTTACCAGTGTACAGCGGAGGTCCTGTTTTTGTCATACTTGTTACGACTGACCAGTGTACAGTGGAAGTCCTGTTTTCTGTCATACTTGTTAAGACTTACCAGTGTACAGCGGAAGTCCTGTTTTCTGTCATATTTCTTACGACTTACCAGCATACAGCGAAAGTCCTGTTTTCTGTCATACTTGTTACGACTGACCAGTGTACAGTGAAAGTCCTGCTTTCTGTCATACTTGTTACGACTGACCAGTGTACAGTGGAAGTCCTGTTTTCTGTCATACTTGTTAAGACTTACCAGTGTACAGCGGAAGTCCTGTTTTCTGTCATACTTGTTACAACTTACCAGCATACAGCGGAAGTCCTGTTTTCTGTCATACTTGTTAAGACTTACTAGCATACATGTACAGCGGAAGTCCTGTTTTCTGTCATACTTGTTAAGACTTACCAGTGTACAGCGGAAGTCCTGTTTTCTGTCATACTTGGTAAGACTTACCGGGGTACAGCGGAAGTCCTGTTTTCCTTCATACTTGTTAAGACTTACCAGTATACAGCGGAAGTCCTGTTTTCTGTCATACTTGTTACAACTTACCAGCATACAGCGGAAGTCCTGTTTTCTGCCATACTTGTTAAGACTTACCAGCGTACGGCGGAAGTCCTGTTTTCTGTCCTACTTGTTAAGACTTATCAGCGTAGAGCGGAAGTCCTGTTTTCTGTCATACTTGTTACGACTTACCAGTATACAGCGGAAGTCCTGTTTTCTGTCATACTTGTTAAGACTTACCAGCGTACAGCGGAAGTCCTGTTTTCTGTCATACTTGTTAAGACTTACCAGCGTACAGCGGAAGACTTGTTTTCTGTCATACTTCTTACGACTTACCAGCATACAGCGGAAGTCCTGTTTTCTGTCATACTTGTTACGACTGACCAGTGTACAGTGGAAGTCATGTTTTCTGTCATACTTGTTACGACTGACCAGTGTACAGTGGAAGTCCTGTTTTCTGTCATACTTGTTATGACTGACCAGTGTACAGTGGAAGTCCTGTTTTCTGTCATACTTGTTAAGACTTACCAGTGTACAGCGGAAGTCCTGTTTTCTGTCATATTTGTTACAACTTACCAGCGTACAGCAGAAGTCCTGTTTTCTGTCATACTTGTTACAACTTACCAGGATACAGCGGAAGTCCTGTTTTCTGTCATACTTGTTACGACTGACCAGTGTACAGTGGAAGTCCTGTTTTCTGTCATACTTGTTAAGACTTACCAGCGTACAGCAGAAGTTCTGTTTTCTGTCATACTTGTTACGACTGACCAGTGTACAGTGGAAGTCCTGTTTTCTGTCATACTTGTTACGACTGACCAGTGTACAGTGGAAGTCCTGTTTTCTGTCATACTTGTTACGACTGACCAGTGTACAGTGGAAGTCCTGTTTTCTGTCATACTTGTTACGACTGACCAGTGTAGAGTGGAAGTCCTGTTTTCTGTCATACTTGTTACGACTGACCAGTGTACAGTGGAAGTCCTGTTTTCTGTCATACTTGTTACGACTGACCAGCGTACAGTGGAAGTCCTGTTTTCTGTCATACTTGTTAAGACTTACCAGTGTACATCGGAAGTCCTGTTTTCTGTCATACTTGTTACAACTTACCAGCATACAGCGGAAGTCCTGTTTTCTGCTATACTTGTTACAACTTACCAGCATACAGCGGAAGTTTTGTTTTCTGTCATACTTGTTAAGACTTACCAGCGTACAGCGGCAACCCTGTTTTCTGTCATACTTGTTAAGACTTACCAGTGTACAGCGGAAGTCCTGTTTTCTGTCATACTTGTTAAGACTTACCAGCGTACAGCGGAAGTCCTGTTTTCTGTCATACTTGTTAAGACTTACCAGTGTACAGCGGAAGTCCTGTTTTTTGTCATACTTATTAAGACTTACCAGCATACAGTGGAAGTCCTGTTTTCTGTCTTACTTGTTAAGACTTACCAGCATACAGCGGAAGTCCTGTTTTTTGTCATACTTGTTAAGACTTACCAGTGTACAGCGGAGGTCCTGTTTTTGTCATACTTGTTACGACTGACCAGTGTACAGTGGAAGTCCTGTTTTCTGTCATACTTGTTAAGACTTACCAGTGTACAGCGGAAGTCCTGTTTTCTGTCATATTTCTTACGACTTACCAGCATACAGCGAAAGTCCTGTTTTCTGTCATACTTGTTACGACTGACCAGTGTACAGTGAAAGTCCTGCTTTCTGTCATACTTGTTACGACTGACCAGTGTACAGTGGAAGTCCTGTTTTCTGTCATACTTGTTAAGACTTACCAGTGTACAGCGGAAGTCCTGTTTTCTGTCATACTTGTTACAACTTACCAGCATACAGCGGAAGTCCTGTTTTCTGTCATACTTGTTAAGACTTACTAGCATACATGTACAGCGGAAGTCCTGTTTTCTGTCATACTTGTTAAGACTTACCAGTGTACAGCGGAAGTCCTGTTTTCTGTCATACTTGGTAAGACTTACCGGGGTACAGCGGAAGTCCTGTTTTCCTTCATACTTGTTAAGACTTACCAGTATACAGCGGAAGTCCTGTTTTCTGTCATACTTGTTACAACTTACCAGCATACAGCGGAAGTCCTGTTTTCTGCCATACTTGTTAAGACTTACCAGCGTACGGCGGAAGTCCTGTTTTCTGTCATACTTGTTAAGACTTACCAGTGTACATCGGAAGTCCTGTTTTCTGTCATACTTGTTACAACTTACCAGCATACAGCGGAAGTCCTGTTTTCTGCTATACTTGTTACAACTTACCAGCATACAGCGGAAGTTTTGTTTTCTGTCATACTTGTTAAGACTTACCAGCGTACAGCGGCAACCCTGTTTTCTGTCATACTTGTTAAGACTTACCAGTGTAAAGCGGAAGTCCTGTTTTCTGTCATACTTGTTAAGACTTACCAGCGTACAGCGGAAGTCCTGTTTTCTGTCATACTTGTTAAGACTTACCAGTGTACAGCGGAAGTCCTGTTTTTTGTCATACTTATTAAGACTTACCAGCATACAGTGGAAGTCCTGTTTTCTGTCTTACTTGTTAAGACTTACCAGCATACAGCGGAAGTCCTGTTTTTTGTCATACTTGTTAAGACTTACCAGTGTACAGCGGAGGTCCTGTTTTTGTCATACTTGTTACGACTGACCAGTGTACAGTGGAAGTCCTGTTTTCTGTCATACTTGTTAAGACTTACCAGTGTACAGCGGAAGTCCTGTTTTCTGTCATATTTCTTACGACTTACCAGCATACAGCGAAAGTCCTGTTTTCTGTCATACTTGTTACGACTGACCAGTGTACAGTGAAAGTCCTGCTTTCTGTCATACTTGTTACGACTGACCAGTGTACAGTGGAAGTCCTGTTTTCTGTCATACTTGTTAAGACTTACCAGTGTACAGCGGAAGTCCTGTTTTCTGTCATACTTGTTACAACTTACCAGCATACAGCGGAAGTCCTGTTTTCTGTCATACTTGTTAAGACTTACTAGCATACATGTACAGCGGAAGTCCTGTTTTCTGTCATACTTGTTAAGACTTACCAGTGTACAGCGGAAGTCCTGTTTTCTGTCATACTTGGTAAGACTTACCGGGGTACAGCGGAAGTCCTGTTTTCCTTCATACTTGTTAAGACTTACCAGTATACAGCGGAAGTCCTGTTTTCTGTCATACTTGTTACAACTTACCAGCATACAGCGGAAGTCCTGTTTTCTGCCATACTTGTTAAGACTTACCAGCGTACGGCGGAAGTCCTGTTTTCTGTCCTACTTGTTAAGACTTATCAGCGTAGAGCGGAAGTCCTGTTTTCTGTCATACTTGTTACGACTTACCAGTATACAGCGGAAGTCCTGTTTTCTGTCATACTTGTTAAGACTTACCAGCGTACAGCGGAAGTCCTGTTTTCTGTCATACTTGTTAAGACTTACCAGTGTACAGTGGAAGTCCTGTTTTCTGTCATACTTGTTACAACTTACCAGCATACAGCGGAAGTCATGTTTTCTGTCATACTTGTTACAACTTACCAGCATACAGCGGAAGTCCTGTTTTATGTCATACTTGTTAAGACTTACCAGTGTACAGTGGAAGTCCTGTTTTCTGCCATACTTGTTAAGACTTACCAGTGTACAGTGGAAGTCCTGTTTTCAGTCATACTTGTTACAACTTACCAGCATACAGCGGAAGTCCTGTTTTCTGTCATACTTGTTAAGACTTACCAGCGTACAGCGGAAGTCCTGTTTTCTGTCATACTTGTTAAGACTTACCAGTGTACTGCGGAAGTCCTGTTTTTTGTCATACTTGTTACGACTTACCAGCATACAGCGGAAGTCCTGTTTTCTGTCATACTTGTTAAGACTTACCAGTGTACAGCGGAAGTCCTGTTTTCTGTCATACTTGTTAAGACTTACCAGTGTACAGCGGAAGTCCTGTTTTCTGTCATACTTGTTACAACTTACCAGCATACAGCGGAAGTCCTGTTTTCTGTCATACTTGTTAAGACTTACCAGCATACAGCGGAAGTCCTGTTTCCTTTCATACTTGTTAAGACTTACCAGTGTACAGTGGAAGTCCTGTTTTCTGCCATACTTGTTACGACTTACCAGTGTACAGCGGAAGTCCTGTTTTCTGCCATACTTGTTAAGACTTACCAGCGTACAGCGGAAGTCCTGTTTTCTGTCATACTTGTTAAGACTTACCAGTGTACAGTGGAAGTCCTGTTTTCTGTCTTACTTGTACGACTTATCAGCATACAGCGGAAGCCCTGTTTTCTGTCATACTTGTTACGACTTACCAGTGTACAGCGGGAGTCCTGTTTTCTGTCATACTTGTTAAGACTTACCAGTGTACAGCGGAAGTCCTGTTTTCTGTCATACTTGTTAAGACTTACCAGTGTACAGCAGAAGTCCTGTTTTCTGTCATACTTGTTAAGACTTACCAGCGTACAGCGGGAGTCCTGTTTTCTGTCCTACTTGTTAAGACTTACCAGTGTACAGTGGAAGTCCTGTTTTCTGTCTTACTTGTACGACTTACCAGCATACAGCGGAAGTCCTGTTTTCTGTCATACTTGTTACGACTTACCAGTGTACAGCGGGAGTCCTTTTTTCTGTCATACTTGTTAAGACTTACCAGTGTACAGCGGAAATCCTGTTTTCTGTCATACTTGTTAAGACTTACCAGTGTACAGCGGAAGTCCTGTTTTCTGTCATACTTGTTAAGACTTACCAGTGTACAGCGGAAGTCCTGTTTTCTGTCATACTTGTTACAACTTACCAGCATACAGCGGAAGTCCTGTTTTCTGTCATACTTGTTAAGACTTACCAGCATACAGCGGAAGTCCTGTTTCCTTTCATACTTGTTAAGACTTACCAGTGTACAGTGGAAGTCCTGTTTTCTGCCATACTTGTTACGACTTACCAGTGTACAGCGGAAGTCCTGTTTTCTGCCATACTTGTTAAGACTTACCAGCGTACAGCGGAAGTCCTGTTTTCTGTCCTACTTGTTAAGACTTACCAGTGTACAGTGGAAGTCCTGTTTTCTGTCTTACTTGTACGACTTACCAGCATACAGCGGAAGCCCTGTTTTCTGTCATACTTGTTACGACTTACCAGTGTACAGCGGGAGTCCTGTTTTCTGTCATACTTGTTAAGACTTACCAGTGTACAGCGGAAGTCCTGTTTTCTGTCATACTTGTTAAGATTTACCAGTGTACAGCAGAAGTCCTGTTTTCTGTCATACTTGTTAAGACTTACCAGCGTACAGCGGGAGTCCTGTTTTCTGTCCTACTTGTTAAGACTTACCAGTGTACAGTGGAAGTCCTGTTTTCTGTCTTACTTGTACGACTTACCAGCATACAGCGGAAGTCCTGTTTTCTGTCATACTTGTTACGACTTACCAGTGTACAGCGGGAGTCCTTTTTTCTGTCATACTTGTTAAGACTTACCAGTGTACAGCGGAAGTCCTGTTTTCTGTCATACTTGTTAAGACTTACCAGTGTACAGCAGAAGTCCTGTTTTCTGTCATACTTGTTAAGACTTACCAGCGTACAGCGGGAGTCCTGTTTTCTGTCATACTTGTTAAGACTGACCAGTGTACAGCAGAAGTCCTGTTTTCTGTCATACTTGTTAAGACTTACCAGCGTACAGCGGAAGTCCTGTTTTCTGTCATACTTGTTAAGACTTACCAGTGTACAGTGGAAGTCCTGTTTTCTGTCATACTTGTTAAGACTTACCAGTGTACAGTGGAAGTCCTGTTTTCTGTCATACTTGTTACAACTTACCAGCATACAGCGGAAGTCCTGTTTTCACTACATATAACGTAGAATTGTTTTTATACAGAACGATTTGAATTGAATATTCTCCGTGAAATTTGTTTACCTAGCTTTCAATGTGACAAATTTAATATGCAAATTAAAATAGAGTTTGCTTAAATACCATTACGTAACAAATGTGGAAATAGATAAGTACATGTACATGTAATTGATTACACATTGAATATATCATTGTAACATTAATGTGAAATTAATTCTTATTGTAAGGCCATTCAAACATATTTTGATCGTTTTTCATTGAGCTGCGTCGCCTACCGTTAAATTCATTTTTTTAATAAGTACTTTCGTGAAATTTCTTCATGAAAAGGATCATGTACAAATATACAAGGAAATACACGATTATAAACTTAGATTTTGTTAATAAGATGCAATGCAAATATATCATAGATCTGAAGCGCGGTTCCCCGTGGCTGCGGTCGTATGGTGGTTTAAATAACACCAGCTTTCGTAATCGGTGTGTGTCACAACTTAGTTTTGTGAGTCGTCTTTTGTCTGTCCTGACTGTCAGGGTCGTCTAAACAGCATTATAGACCCCTGGGCACAGCCCACTTGATATCATCAAAATTAACATTAGTATTGTTCAACTTCCCGGCGTGTCCATGCGTTAAGACGGCACTGCTGGTTGTATGTACTACTTAAAGTGATAAAGTTTGCACGTTACATGCTGAATAACTAAAAATATGTCGAGAAATGCGTAAGGCATTAATATTTGAGATTACATTTCGCCATTGAGTGTACCCGATGAATGTCATTCCAGCGTCGTGCGCACACATTTGATATCTTCGTTATTATTACAGATATTATCAGAGTTCTATAGCTGTCGCTTCATTCTTATGGTATATGTTTCTTCTTTATTATTACAGATATTATCAGAGTTCTATAGCTGTCGCTTCATTCTTATGGTATATGTTTCTTCATTATTATTACAGATATTATCAGAGTTCTATAGCTGTCGCTCCATTCTTATGGTATAAGTTTCTTCATTATTATTACAGATATTATCAGAGTTCTATAGCTGTCGCTTCATTCTTATGGTATAAGTTTCTTCATTATTATTACAGATATTATCAGAGTTCTATAGCTGTCGCTTCATTCTTATGGTATAAGTTTCTTCATTATTATTACAGATATTATCAGAGTTCTATAGCTGTCGCTTCATTCTTATGGTATATGTTTCTTCATTATTATTACAGATATTATCAGAGTTCTATAGCTGTCGCTCCATTCTTATGGTATAAGTTTCTTCATTATTATTACAGATATTATCAGAGTTCTATAGCTGTCGCTCCATTCTTATGGTATAAGTTTCTTCATTATTATTACAGATATTATCAGAGTTCTATAGCTGTCGCTTCATTCTTATGGTATAAGTTTCTTCATTATTATTACAGATATTATCAGAGTTCTATAGCTGTCGCTTCATTCTTATGGTATAAGTTTCTTCATTATTATTACAGATATTATCAGAGTTCTATAGCTGTCGCTTCATTCTTATGGTATATGTTTCTTCATTATTATTACAGATATTATCAGAGTTCTATAGCTGTCGCTCCATTCTTATGGTATAAGTTTCTTCATTATTATTACAGATATTATCAGAGTTCTATAGCTGTCGCTTCATTCTTATGGTATAAGTTTCTTCATTATTATTACAGATATTATCAGAGTTCTATAGCTGTCGCTTCATTCTTATGGTATATGTTTCTTCATTATTATTACAGATATTATCAGAGTTCTATAGCTGTCGCTCCATTCTTATGGTATAAGTTTCTTCATTATTATTACAGATATTATCAGAGTTCTATAGCTGTCGCTTCATTCTTATGGTATAAGTTTCTTCATTATTATTACAGATATTATCAGAGTTCTATAGCTGTCGCTTCATTCTTATGGTATAAGTTTCTTCATTATTATTACAGATATTATCAGAGTTCTATAGCTGTCGCTTCATTCTTATGGTATATGTTTCTTCATTATTATTACAGATATTATCAGAGTTCTATAGCTGTCGCTCCATTCTTATGGTATAAGTTTCTTCATTATTATTACAGATATTATCAGAGTTCTATAGCTGTCGCTCCATTCTTATGGTATAAGTTTCTTCATTATTATTACAGATATTATCAGAGTTCTATAGCTGTCGCTTCATTCTTATGGTATAAGTTTCTTCATTATTATTACAGATATTATCAGAGTTCTATAGCTGTCGCTTCATTCTTATGGTATAAGTTTCTTCATTATTATTACAGATATTATCAGAGTTCTATAGCTGTCGCTTCATTCTTATGGTATATGTTTCTTCATTATTATTACAGATATTATCAGAGTTCTATAGCTGTCGCTTCATTCTTATGGTATAAGTTTCTTCATTATTATTACAGATATTATCAGAGTTCTATAGCTGTCGCTTCATTCTTATGGTATAAGTTTCTTCATTATTATTACAGATATTATCAGAGTTCTATAGCTGTCGCTTCATTCTTATGGTATATGTTTCTTCATTATTATTACAGATATTATCAGAGTTCTATAGCTGTCGCTCCATTCTTATGGTATAAGTTTCTTCATTATTATTACAGATATTATCAGAGTTCTATAGCTGTCGCTTCATTCTTATGGTATAAGTTTCTTCATTATTATTACAGATATTATCAGAGTTCTATAGCTGTCGCTTCATTCTTATGGTATAAGTTTCTTCATTATTATTACAGATATTATCAGAGTTCTATAGCTGTCGCTCCATTCTTATGGTATAAGTTTCTTCATTATTATTACAGATATTATCAGAGTTCTATAGCTGTCGCTTCATTCTTATGGTATAAGTTTCTTCATTATTATTACAGATATTATCAGAGTTCTATAGCTGTCGCTCCATTCTTATGGTATATGTTTCTTCATTATTATTACAGATATTATCAGAGTTCTATAGCTGTCGCTTCATTCTTATGGTATATGTTTCTTCATTATTATTATAGATATTATCAGAGTTCTATAGCTGTCGCTTCATTCTTATGGTATATGTTTCTTCATTATTATTACAGATATTATCAGAGTTCTATAGCTGTCGCTTCATTCTTATGGTATAAGTTTCTTCGTTATTATTACAGATATTATCAGAGTTCTATAGCTGTCGCTCCATTCTTATGGTATAAGTTTCTTCATTATTATTACAGATATTATCAGAGTTCTATAGCTGTCGCTCCATTCTTATGGTATAAGTTTCTTCATTATTATTACAGATATTATCAGAGTTCTATAGCTGTCGCTTCATTCTTATGGTATATGTTTCTTCATTATTATTACAGATATTATCAGAGTTCTATAGCTGTCGCTCCATTCTTATGGTATAAGTTTCTTCATTATTATTACAGATATTATCAGAGTTCTATAGCTGTCGCTCCATTCTTATGGTATAAGTTTCTTCATTATTATTACAGATATTATCAGAGTTCTATAGCTGTCGCTTCATTCTTATGGTATAAGTTTCTTCATTATTATTACAGATATTATCAGAGTTCTATAGCTGTCGCTTCATTCTTATGGTATAAGTTTCTTCATTATTATTACAGATATTATCAGAGTTCTATAGCTGTCGCTTCATTCTTATGGTATAAGTTTCTTCATTATTATTACAGATATTATCAGAGTTCTATAGCTGTCGCTTCATTCTTATGGTATAAGTTTCTTCATTATTATTACAGATATTATCAGAGTTCTATAGCTGTCGCTTCATTCTTATGGTATATGTTTCTTCATTATTATTACAGATATTATCAGAGTTCTATAGCTGTCGCTCCATTCTTATGGTATAAGTTTCTTCATTATTATTACAGATATTATCAGAGTTCTATAGCTGTCGCTTCATTCTTATGGTATAAGTTTCTTCATTATTATTACAGATATTATCAGAGTTCTATAGCTGTCGCTTCATTCTTATGGTATAAGTTTCTTCATTATTATTACAGATATTATCAGAGTTCTATAGCTGTCGCTTCATTCTTATGGTATATGTTTCTTCATTATTATTACAGATATTATCAGAGTTCTATAGCTGTCGCTTCATTCTTATGGTATATGTTTCTTCATTATTATTATAGATATTATCAGAGTTCTATAGCTGTCGCTTCATTCTTATGGTATATGTTTCTTCATTATTATTACAGATATTATCAGAGTTCTATAGCTGTCGCTTCATTCTTATGGTATATGTTTCTTCATTATTATTACAGATATTATCAGAGTTCTATAGCTGTCGCTCCATTCTTATGGTATAAGTTTCTTCATTATTATTACAGATATTATCAGAGTTCTATAGCTGTCGCTTCATTCTTATGGTATAAGTTTCTTCATTATTATTACAGATATTATCAGAGTTCTATAGCTGTCGCTCCATTCTTATGGTATAAGTTTCTTCATTATTATTACAGATATTATCAGAGTTCTATAGCTGTCGCTTCATTCTTATGGTATATGTTTCTTCATTATTATTACAGATATTATCAGAGTTCTATAGCTGTCGCTTCATTCTTATGGTATAAGTTTCTTCATTATTATTACAGATATTATCAGAGTTCTATAGCTGTCGCTTCATTCTTATGGTATAAGTTTCTTCATTATTATTACAGATATTATCAGAGTTCTATAGCTGTCGCTTCATTCTTATGGTATATGTTTCTTCATTATTATTACAGATATTATCAGAGTTCTATAGCTGTCGCTCCATTCTTATGGTATAAGTTTCTTCATTATTATTACAGATATTATCAGAGTTCTATAGCTGTCGCTCCATTCTTATGGTATAAGTTTCTTCATTATTATTACAGATATTATCAGAGTTCTATAGCTGTCGCTTCATTCTTATGGTATAAGTTTCTTCATTATTATTACAGATATTATCAGAGTTCTATAGCTGTCGCTTCATTCTTATGGTATAAGTTTCTTCATTATTATTACAGATATTATCAGAGTTCTATAGCTGTCGCTTCATTCTTATGGTATATGTTTCTTCATTATTATTACAGATATTATCAGAGTTCTATAGCTGTCGCTCCATTCTTATGGTATAAGTTTCTTCATTATTATTACAGATATTATCAGAGTTCTATAGCTGTCGCTTCATTCTTATGGTATAAGTTTCTTCATTATTATTACAGATATTATCAGAGTTCTATAGCTGTCGCTTCATTCTTATGGTATATGTTTCTTCATTATTATTACAGATATTATCAGAGTTCTATAGCTGTCGCTTCATTCTTATGGTATAAGTTTCTTCATTATTATTACAGATATTATCAGAGTTCTATAGCTGTCGCTCCATTCTTATGGTATAAGTTTCTTCATTATTATTACAGATATTATCAGAGTTCTATAGCTGTCGCTTCATTCTTATGGTATAAGTTTCTTCATTATTATTACAGATATTATCAGAGTTCTATAGCTGTCGCTTCATTCTTATGGTATATGTTTCTTCATTATTATTACAGATATTATCAGAGTTCTATAGCTGTCGCTCCATTCTTATGGTATAAGTTTCTTCATTATTATTACAGATATTATCAGAGTTCTATAGCTGTCGCTTCATTCTTATGGTATAAGTTTCTTCATTATTATTACAGATATTATCAGAGTTCTATAGCTGTCGCTTCATTCTTATGGTATAAGTTTCTTCATTATTATTACAGATATTATCAGAGTTCTATAGCTGTCGCTTCATTCTTATGGTATATGTTTCTTCATTATTATTACAGATATTATCAGAGTTCTATAGCTGTCGCTTCATTCTTATGGTATATGTTTCTTCATTATTATTATAGATATTATCAGAGTTCTATAGCTGTCGCTTCATTCTTATGGTATATGTTTCTTCATTATTATTACAGATATTATCAGAGTTCTATAGCTGTCGCTTCATTCTTATGGTATAAGTTTCTTCGTTATTATTACAGATATTATCAGAGTTCTATAGCTGTCGCTCCATTCTTATGGTATAAGTTTCTTCATTATTATTACAGATATTATCAGAGTTCTATAGCTGTCGCTCCATTCTTATGGTATAAGTTTCTTCATTATTATTACAGATATTATCAGAGTTCTATAGCTGTCGCTTCATTCTTATGGTATATGTTTCTTCATTATTATTACAGATATTATCAGAGTTCTATAGCTGTCGCTCCATTCTTATGGTATAAGTTTCTTCATTATTATTACAGATATTATCAGAGTTCTATAGCTGTCGCTCCATTCTTATGGTATAAGTTTCTTCATTATTATTACAGATATTATCAGAGTTCTATAGCTGTCGCTTCATTCTTATGGTATAAGTTTCTTCATTATTATTACAGATATTATCAGAGTTCTATAGCTGTCGCTTCATTCTTATGGTATAAGTTTCTTCATTATTATTACAGATATTATCAGAGTTCTATAGCTGTCGCTTCATTCTTATGGTATAAGTTTCTTCATTATTATTACAGATATTATCAGAGTTCTATAGCTGTCGCTTCATTCTTATGGTATATGTTTCTTCATTATTATTACAGATATTATCAGAGTTCTATAGCTGTCGCTCCATTCTTATGGTATAAGTTTCTTCATTATTATTACAGATATTATCAGAGTTCTATAGCTGTCGCTTCATTCTTATGGTATAAGTTTCTTCATTATTATTACAGATATTATCAGAGTTCTATAGCTGTCGCTTCATTCTTATGGTATAAGTTTCTTCATTATTATTACAGATATTATCAGAGTTCTATAGCTGTCGCTTCATTCTTATGGTATATGTTTCTTCATTATTATTACAGATATTATCAGAGTTCTATAGCTGTCGCTTCATTCTTATGGTATATGTTTCTTCATTATTATTATAGATATTATCAGAGTTCTATAGCTGTCGCTTCATTCTTATGGTATATGTTTCTTCATTATTATTACAGATATTATCAGAGTTCTATAGCTGTCGCTTCATTCTTATGGTATAAGTTTCTTCGTTATTATTACAGATATTATCAGAGTTCTATAGCTGTCGCTTCATTCTTATGGTATATGTTTCTTCGTTATGATGGCGGATATATACCAAAGACAACTTTTATGTTAGAATTTGAATATAACCGCAGCGGTGGTGTAATGGTTAGCGTGCTCGCCTCGAGTGCGGTAGATCGTGAGTTCGAGCCCCGGTCGGGTGAAACCAAAGACAATAACATTGGTGTTTGTTGCTTCTCCGCTAAGCACGCAGCATTAAGGGGTAAGAGCAAATTAAGATTGATTGGCTCGGAATCAGAATAAAGTTATCCGAGTGGAGCGACATGTCTACCCGCGGATTGTTGTTTCAGTGAACTAGCACTATAAAAATCCAACTCAGCGTGTTGGTCTAGAACAAATCGGACCTCATCATCATCTCATTGAAAATTAACTTGCTCTCGCCATCGCATAGCTGAAAAATTGCTGAGTTGGCGTTAAACAGCAATCACCCACTCACTAGAATTTACATAAGTTTTTTCACCTAAATTGCTTCTAATTAAAGTCTAATAAATGATGTCGCAGACATCTGTCACAGAACATTGCCCATGTATCAAGGACTGGTCACTCGAACGTGACCAAACTATATGTCCAGAGAGCCTTGGAAAATGAAATTGAAACGTTTGAATTGCAAATCAATTTAGTATCATTAGTATATTGAATTTAAAATAAAACAAAATCAGTACAATTAATATATTGGTATTGAATTTCTAAGCTGAGGTTGAATTTTATTTGACCCACGGGACTGGTTGTGGTCGTACAATTATAGTAGGATTTCAATGAACCCACCGAAGCCCCTACATCAAGTGTCCTATATACGGATGTGATAACTACTCTTTGGTTTGTGAGTTCAATGATTCCCCATGGTAAGTTTAGAAGGGAATTCAATTTGAGATAAGTGTTACAGAGATTTTGTCCTTACCATTTACTCTGTTCGTTCTATAATAATCAATTAAATGTACTTAATTAAGCGTATTTCTATTGGCGGGACAGCATTGTTTAATGTGAGTTACTTATAGTGAATGTATAGTCCCATCAGAAATCAAATAGAAATACTTCTGATGGCTAAAAATCTTTATTAGGATAACTAAAGCGAATCGTAGACTCACAGTCCCAGCAGTGATAAAAATATTTACTTATGATGATTAGAAATGCGTTAAAATGTAAATACACGTTCATTTTATATACATGTATAAGTAAACTTGCTTGGACAGGAAACTAACAAAAACAAAACATTGCCTTAGAAAAATAATTTATTGCAAAAGACGGCTTGTCGAGTAGATGGAAATAAAATCCATTTAATTTATATTTCACCTGTATTATTAGTTTTAATTTGTTACATAAAGACTACAACTCACAATAAAGTACTTTAATTTTTAATCAATTAAAGGTATAATGAAATCTCTACATGACATGTCTCCATTTACATAGTAAAGTCAAGTGAGGATTGTTTTTAAGCATTTAGATAATTTATACTTTTAACGTTAATTTACATTTTTATCAAGAAAATCTCTTCATATCATTTCAAAAAGATTATTTTCTATTTTTAGGCCAGAGAATTTCAGTACCATAAAATACACATGACCCGACGACTTTATTATTACAGTAGAACCCATTTGTTTTCTTACGTCAATGGAATTTATAACCGTTCTATAATTGGCAATGAAGTATTTATGGAAAACATATTTACACTTATGGTATTGTACGTAAGAGAAATGCTCAGTTTGAGGCCAATTTACTCGAGAGTAACCAAAATTGAACCCGCGCTTAAAGCAATCGTAACTACTCGGCCATTCTCGCTACCCTGCAAATAACCTCGTATGCATTAAGCGTATAAATCGCACTACTTTTCACATGTCAGTTACATGAAAGTTTGATAAATTTATATTTTAAACAATTTTCTGTATTTCAATTAAAGTTTTAATTAGCTTTGCATGATTAGATTTTACTTAGTATGTCTTCCATATTGGATTTTCGTGGCCGGACTATATTTGTGTGCGGCTTAACTTAACTTAACTTCCGGCAAACAATGTAAGAAGAATTTCTACTATGTACGTACGAGGTTATTTGCAGGGTAGCGAGAATGGCCCAGTAGGTACGATTTGCGCTTAAGGGTCATCGCGCTGGAGTTATCTACTCTCGGCTGTTCAAGTACACACAACACACTGCAGAACAATTGGGCCCCGCACCTACTAAGGCCGATCCTGCTGATGTGGAATCGCGTCCCGATGCCCAGCATATTTATGTAAACATTAGAGAAAACCGAAGTGGCAATCAAGAATGGACAATCCCCTGGCAAAATTGTGCACACAATTTAGAACAAAGAGGAGCAAAACAAAAACACAACACATGACATCAAAAAGATGAGCAACACGGATCCCACCAAAAACCGGAATGTGAATCCATGTGCTCGCAAAGTGTATAGACATTTCCTATTTCTTATAAAACACCCGCCATGTTCAAGTCAGGAATTTAAAGTCTCGTCGGCGTTGGATAAATCTACGTAATAGGGAAAAGATCGATTATTATTTCAGAAATGAATATTTCGTAACGCGGAACCAGATCAGGATGACGACCGTAACTTGTTTGTAGCGACGACTTCAACGTAGGGGCAACGTAACCTTGTTTGAGTTGTGCGCCAGTAGCTGAGCTCTGCCCAGAAAATATGTCACAATATACACACTGGCTACAAAACCTAGAATAACGTACGAGTTAAGAAATGTAAACTCCATACGCTGTTGTAATATTGCTACAGATGTGTGGGGAGTTAACAATTAGAAAAATACATGATAACAAGTTTTCAGGGGAGATTGAAAAATGGCAAGCGCAACTTCACCTTAAATATCACTTTAAGGTTGAGATTTAAGTGTGACAATTAACGACGCGAACGACGACGACAGTTCTAAGACAGATAGAGATCCCTTTGTGTTAAACAGGTGACACAAAAAGTGATGTTTGACTCCACAAAGTGTATGCAAAACTTACCTAATCATTTGAATTGAAACTGTCCATCCAATATGTCAATATGCCAGTATTTCAGAACACACACCTGGAAAAAATAAAGTGACGCATTTTGTTATTTATACGAAGTAGTGTTAACAGCATCACCTGACCATTCAATTTCATATTATTCATTGAATGCACGTCAAATCCTACATATTAACATTAAAATGGCTGTTTGTATATATACATACTACCAAGGATGTAGCTGTGTATTTAAATTTCTTCAGTAAAATCCATTGAACTTCTTTCCAGAAAAATAACAACACCTATAAACATAACATTTATAGTAAAATTAAAATATGTAGACTCTAAAATATGAATTTTAAACATGAGAGACGTTTGCGTTGAAGTTGGTAAACAAATTTGAACTAAATGGATAAAAATATCAAAAAAAAAATATATGAATATAATCCTTTAATTTTTAAATAAACCCGCTAAGAGATACCTTATGTAAATATTTGTGATCAAAGACGTCTAACCTGTATGACGGTCCTCACGATCTTTCCCAAGTATATACACCTGTACAAGAAAATGTATGAGCTTAATGATGCATAGCTGATACCTTAATGATACAGGGAATTGACCATCAATCTGTTTATAACTGGTTCACTGATTTCACTGATTACAGATTTCAAGTTTTTTATTGATATAATTTACCTATAGTTTGTTTTGAACAAGTCGTTGTTGGTATGTCCCATAATGTCCGTATGGTTTACAGTAAACAAATTGAATAATCAAAATCTAATTTATTTTCAATTAAACTGGGTGGATGCTTCTTCGTTTGACACAATTTCTTAAATTTCAATTGACCAACTCAAAGCAGTCTAATATTTCATGCATAAACTGGGACGCAGACTTTTTGTAATTCTGTCCAATTTATTTTATTTGCCCGTAAATTCACTCATTGTAAATTCAGACAAAAAAGATCAGATTGTGTGTTTTAGATGTATTCTATCCCCACGCTATCAAAGAGAGTGTGCCATGGGGATGTGTTATCATGTAAGACGATTCTAATGAATATGTATTCTCCAATAGCTACCCTCTCGTGGAAATCCAGGGGCACAGAAATAGGACCCAGCTTCTCCGCAGCGGGGCTAGACCCCTCCGATCGAAAGGGTACCAGCTGATTGTGCTGGTTACCGGAATTAAATCTATTATGGGGCGTAAATGATTATCTCGTTTGTCTAGAATTCTACGCTCTTTGTACGTAATAAGACAATTTGTAGCAGCTCAAATGAGCAGTAGATTGTTAGGAATTGTCGTGTGTGGCTTGTTACAAGGCAAACACTTCTGATCCTATAATATTTTCTCTTATTTAGTTGACATTCCGCCCATGAGCACGCAGCATTATGGAACAATAGTAAAGACTTGGCGGCTCAGAGTCAGCTAGGATAATGTGTCCGAGTGGCGTGTCATGTCTACTCGTGAACTGTTGTGTCTGTGACCAGGCCCACTGAAAGGAGGGGTCAGCCGGGGCCCATGAGTTTAGGGGGCCCACAAGCCAAAAGAGGAAGAAAAAAAAACCGAGGGTGTACCTTGAGCAAGGCCGGCAAACAAAATAAAATGTGTGCTTTCGTGAATATGTGAATGACAATTTCGTGTAATGGATATCAAATTCTTCATACAGAAGTAGCCCCAGGTTTCAGGAAGAATCTCACTAATGACTTTCATAGGGCCCTTGATGATGCATAACAACTTTTCTGTTACGGTGTATGGGGTACTGGACCATGTACATATCTTTAGTGATTTTCGACTTGTAAATGTATATTAAATGACTCAAATGAGGGCCAAGCCCGACTGCTTGGGCTCCCCTAAGAACAACCATTGACACTGGCAGATCGATGGTTGCAGGGGTAGGGGCCCACTCATTTTTTATATAAGGGCCCTGAAATATGTAGGCCTAAATGATTTGCTATACACAACATGCAAATTAAACAAGTTACAATCAAGATATGCTGAGCGGGTCGGCACAAAAGATGTCGAGAGAGAGAGAGATTAAAAAAAGGATGACATCTCGGACACGCACAAGTCAACTGACCAAAGTAGGCCTACAATAGTTGTTGATATCAAAAGTAGTTTCTACTAAATGTTGGTATATTGACTTCAGTTTAACTTTAAACTGATTAATATTCTTACGGAGGCAAGTGTGTAAAACGAGGCACGAGGGTTCCTCTTGGTAATTTTTTTCAAAACCTCGGAATCCTATCTGAGTAAAATTTTCTGCTGAAATTGTTTTTACTCTATGCTTTTGCATATTTATTAAACAGTCTTTATCAATATAAACTGGAAAATCTTTTCCCAAATATTTGTGTCAATTTGCGTATTTTGTTGACAATCCCTGCCACAGTTGTTTCAGCAGAAAGATCCTTCAGCAAACTGAAGCTTGTAAAGAACTGTTTGCGCTCAACCATGTCACAAGATCGTTTAGTGGATTTAGCAAGACTTAGCAGTGATCGAACCTGAAATTGCCAGAAAAATCAACTTTGACAATGTCATCACACGCTTCGCAATGAAAAAGGCCAGGATGGCTCCACTAAATGCAATAGTAAAATAATGTTCTAATTTTACAATTGTATGATGTAAGCTGCCTTTAATCTGAATAATTCCATAAGTAATGCACAATTTATGTAATGTTCATTATAGTTTACTTATTCAGCTGCCTAGGGCATTAAATTAGTGAAGATATGTTTTATATTTGGTTGTCGATAAAATAATTTGACTATTGTTTTTAGTTTATGAAATACATCTATTAACAAATGTACCAGATCATTAAGGCTCCAGACAAATAAACAAGTAGAAAGCTGTTTTCTAAATCATAATTCATCAATTCATTTTTGTTGTACTGATTCCTTGCTTATGACACACCGTGGTGGACTTAGTTTGAGTATCAGTATTTGGAGAATTGGAGGAGGGGGGCCAAGTTTCCTTTTGTCCTGAGGCCAAGAAAATCTCTTGGCGGCCCTTTCTGTGACCTAGCGTTAAATAGTGTTCTTGAATAGTTCGAAGCGGATATCATCATGTAACTTGTTCTTGCTTGGCGTTAAACAACAATCTCTCGTTTATTCATTTATTATTCTTAAAATACAACTATTTCACCATTTGTATGTTGAAAAGGAGAATGATGGCGTGCAATATTTCTATTCATCAAAAACTAAAAATAATCAGATATTTTCCAATTTATTTATCAATAATAAATTTTATCATATACTTAGTACTAAATAAAGGAAATTTGCATATATAATACTGAAAGAACATTACGACTGTATTTGTCTGCCGTGACTTATATCGATATCATCACCCTTTTATCATACCCCTTAAAATGATATTGATCACGTGACTAAAGGTTCATAATACAGAACAAGACTTTCTCATGTTCTGTCCGCAATACCTGATTAGGTGAGTCGGACGTAAAACTCTCATAATACTACTACTATTCTCATGTTTAAGTATTTGATAAACATAATATGATTTGGGTCTTTCCGTATCACATCCCGTATCAACCCTCGACCAATATCATCCCTCGAGCTAAAGCTCTCGGGATGATATTGGTGTATCGGGTTGATACGGGATGTGATACGGAAAGAGCCATATAATATTCTCTATATATTTTATGATATTAAACATTAAAAACAGCATAATCTAAAAAATGAAAAAAAACAACAAATAAAGCAGAGAAATAAATATTACCTTTTTAAGCTTACAACATTTCTCACAATAATATTGTTTGAAATTATATGTGTTCAGTTGTCATATCAAATTTTATAATTAATTGGTCACTTGCACGAAAAGTCAATATAGAATACCTCATCACAGATAATTAAAGACCCCCCCAGGTATAAAAATGTCAAAAACATTAGTCTGACATCGTTTATGTAGATTTATATGTATGACAAAAAGTGATGAAGCATCTTTTTGGGTCAATTATCGATTGAAGTATTAAAGGGGAGATAAATGTTACAAAGTTTGTTTTTTGTACAATGGTGGCGGATGTTGTAATATTTCAATTAGTCAAACCTGCACATGCGTTCACCTCTATTGAACAGTCACTTTTATTAAAAGGTCACCTTTTTCTGGCCCTTGTCATAGAAAATTTGATATGAATTGACTCTGTTAAGAGGTCACCTATCTTATAAGGCCACCTTTTCCCAAAGGTGACCTCTTAAAACAGGTTTGACTATATATATATATATATACATGTATATATATACGTCTGAAAATTAAACCAAACAGTGTTAGAATTAGATTTTAGAGCTGTCAAATTTTTGTTCTTCCCTCGACGGGATTTGAACCCACACCATTGATACACTGCAGCACCATTCGCTTAGCCTAACGTCCAGCGCCCTAGTTATATATAGTGCATGTGGCAGAGTGGCCCAGGGTACTGGACACAAGGCTAAGCGATTTGTGCTGCAGAGTATCAATGGTGTGAGTTCAAATCCCTTCGAGGGAGAACAAAAAATTGTCAGCACAACAAACTAATTCTGACACTGTTGGGTTAAATTTACAGACGTATTGTTTCTGATTGATGTCAAACTCTAATGACAATTACGTGTTTGCTGTCTTCTTTGCTTGTGGACACTGTCAAGTGTATCTCAGACAAAAAATCCAACAAACATCTAATTTTAATTAGACTGACTGGTGTTAGTTGGTTTTTTAGCTGTAGAATAAAGATGTTTCCTTTGTAGTTCCCCTGGTGGTCATTGTCCGTGCCATCATATACTACAAAGAAAAGCTTGAAGATACCAAAGAGATAGTCAGAAGTCGTACACCGAAGGACAGACAATACAATGGCCAAAAGGACAAACAATAATCTACAAAACTAAAGATTGAGAAACATGAACCCCACAAAAAGGGGGTGAACAGTGCCGGATTTACCATTGTGCTTAGGTGCTTAAGCACAGGGCCCC
The DNA here is from genome assembly GCA_963383655.1 of Bathymodiolus septemdierum. Classification (NCBI taxonomy): domain Eukaryota; kingdom Metazoa; phylum Mollusca; class Bivalvia; order Mytilida; family Modiolidae; genus Bathymodiolus; species Bathymodiolus septemdierum. Next base: position 34,811,150 of record OY726526.1, on the reverse strand, counting down.
GTTGGCCAGGGATGTCATCTTCCTGCCAAAACAAACCCGATGTATTTTCGCTTATGTGGTGCAATTTAAAATTTTAAAATTCCTGAGCATGTATGCCTGACTGCCTGTGTAGGCCTATCTCCTTCAGGGCCCAAATAAGGAGCTCATAACTTAACTAGCATATGGCCTCATTTGTCCTAAATCCGGCACTGGGGGGTGAATATTCTGGAGTCTTTATGTTAATAAGAGACCACTGGACCAAAAGGAAACACTATTTACCGAGGTACATCAGTTGAGATTGTTATTTTGATGCCGAGCCGAAATCCAGGATGGTCTCCAGAAGCAATAATTCAATATGACTGGCGGAAATTCAAAATCAACAGCTTGGTCAGAAACAACACATCTCACAACTTTTTGTAATTAACGTGGTGTAATAGATGTCTCATTCATCCTCGAGTGGTCATATTTACAGTTTGCAGTTTTTGTATCGTTTGGATATCCATAAAGTCCATCAACACAGAATATTGTATATAGTAGTAAGGCAATTGAAAAATAAAAGCTCCTTCAAAGCACCACATCACTTAATTGGAGAAATACTTGAAGGTTTGTACATCTAATGTGTATTTGTATGTGTGACGATCTGAAATCCAAGATGGCCGTCACCATAGTAAATTGTTTCAACATAGGACTCGATGGGAAATGGTTTGAATATGTTATTCTCGTGAAATTCAAGCAGATTGAGGTCAAATTGTAAATCATGCATAAATAATCATAGAAATCATAGAATAGCATTTTTATAAGTTTGTGTCCAGCTGAATTTCAAGATTTTTGAGGATATTCTGTTGATACTTCAACCACAACAAATAACAAGATAACCACCATTGCTATATATCCACACATTAGAGGTAAAGCTTGTTTACTTGTCAGAGATTTTTTTAAGTCATTTGTAAACCTGGCTTTACGGTCATATAACGTTCTAGAATGAGTTTCGTAATCGTATTCCAAAATCATCCAATCAGAGTAGTTGATATTTGATCCAGTATTCCGAAAGGCTGTTTTTCGAGAATGAGTACAAAATGGTACTCAAATGCGATATGACCGCAAAGCCTGGTGGGAGATACAGGTCCCTGTAAGCCTCTGATATAATTTTGACTCTAAAACAAAAAGCTTTACATTCGTGATATATTGTTATAAATGACTAACCACAGATGTCCTTCAAGTAGCCATTGGTTTTAACATATACCTGAGAAATAATTTTATGATTAGGCTACGGTATATAGTTAAATTTGAATTTAATAATACAAAAAAGATATACTGTATGATGGAAGCCTATAATTATAGGTGGAGCCAGATGGTCATAAAATAAAATGAAAAACATCAAATATTACACTGTCGGAACAATTATAAAATCTGAGAGAAAAACGGAAGGAAATGAGGCAAAATCGATACCCCAAAATTGATGACATTTGTTTTTTGTACTAGACTTGCTGAGCTAGCTTTTTATAGTGACAACTAACACAATAGTCCACAGGTAGAAATGTCTTTCCATTCAGATACATTGAGCCAATAAGGTTCTGCTTTTATTAATAAATGTCGTCTGCTTAGTGGAGAAGCAGCAACTATGATTTTTGTTTACCTGACCGGAGATCTCCCGTCACAGTTTACCTGACCGGAGATCTCCTGTCACTCAATACAATGGCTCTTATTAATTACTGTTGCTTTACAGTAGTGTGCTGCCGACTATTGAGGATGGTCAGTCAGTGTGTTTACAAGGAAGATTATATACTTTGTACAACATCTTAATCTAATTAGTCAAATATAGGGAATAACTATATCATATAGTTTCTGTTGTTGATATTTAGCGGTACTATTGGAAGCAAAATTCTTAGAGAATTTGGGATAGGATTATGGTGTTTAACGTCATTTTCAACAATATTTCAGTTATATCGTGGCGGTCAGTTTTATTGGTGGAGGAAACCGGAGTACAGGAGAAAACCATCGACCTATCACAAGTCACTGATAAAATTCTTAGAGAAGCAATGAACTAGTAATACGAAACCTTTAAAGTAAAACAATAACTTTGTGAGCGGGTGACAAGACTGAAATTGGGTCAGCAAAACTTGACAAATCGATTGGAAATGATTTATTTATTGCCAAGTGCTAGAACAATTTTTCAGCTACATGACAGTGAGAACCATTTGCGTTTTGATGAGATGATGATATATGTTTTGTACTAGATCAACACAATCTTGAATTTATTTAGTGTTAGCTCACTGAAACAACACTGTGTCAAGTCCACAGAAAGACCTGTCACCATACTCAGACACATTATTCTCACTCCTTAATGCTACTTTCTTAGCAGAGAAGCAACAAATCCCAATTTTAGTCTTTGGTTTGACTCAAACAGGGATCCAACCAATAATCTCCAGTTACACCAACAATTTACTAATTTAATGGGACATTCATGAATTTGCTGACCATTTCATGGTGAAAAAATCTCTAAATGTCTGTACATAGAATATGTACCTTAGCAATGAAAGATCATAAATCTGTTAAAGCAAGTCAGATTTAATTCAATTGTAGTGTTGCTTTGTGTATGAAGTAACCGTCTTTCTTTGACAAATATATATACCGGGTATATATATTTTAAACTGACTACTAAATCACTTGGATTTGTTATTTCAGGGGAAAAGTTTCAGCCCAGTCAGAAACAAGATTTGTCCTTATCACAGTCATGTATTCTTCCAGATCAAGGTAAAATTAATATGATTCCTGTAAAGTTTGCTTCCAATAAGCCCAGTAGTTTCAGAGGAGATGATAATAATGTGAATCTTAACAATGAGGACAGACAGATAGAAAAAGCACAACAGACCTAAAATGATGAGAAAAGCTCACATAGCCTTTTATGGTGTTTAATGCCACATTCAACAATATTTCAGTTATATCGTGGCATCAGATTTATTGGTGGAGGAAACCACAGCTGTCGCAAGTCACTAATAAACTTTATCACATAATGTTGTATGGAGAACACATCACCATGAACTTTGGCCAGGTGAGCTAATAAGAAATAAAAAAATTACATTATAAAAATTTATTTTGTTTCTCTGTAAAGAATGCAACAATGAGATTTTCATGAAAATATGAATTCATCATAATAAAAAAAAAAAACAAACACCAGCTATGATGCCATTAATTTACAATGCTTGTGATACAATATATTATATACATTAACAATAAAAGCTCAATTCTTAAAAAACAATCTCAATTTGACAACAAACAATAAATATCTAAAATTAGATCAACATGATCAACAGGCATAAAAAATAGGTCACATGACAGGCATAAAATATGTCACACAATCGTAGAAATATACAGCTGAAACCACCTTGTGTCAAAATCAAAAACTTTTTTTCTTTTTTTACAAAATATTTGAATTTATTGCGGTATTTCATACTTATTAAATAGCAATAATAATTACAGAATTTTGATTATGGTATTCATTCGTTTTCACTGGCATAAAAAAAAAAAAAAAAAAAAAAAAAAAAATGAGAATATTGTTGACAACTGATTACATGACTAACTTTAACAGTAAATCCTGTTTTAAGAGGTCACCTTTGGGACTTAGAAAAGTGGTCTTATAAGACAGGTGTCCTCTTAAAAGAGGTTCAATTTATATGAAATTTTCTATGACAGGACAAGAAAAAGGTGACCTTTTAATACAGGTGACTGCTTAATAGAGGTGACCGACCACATGGACAGCTTTGACTGTATTTGCCATTTTGGTTTTAATTCACAGGTTTACTGTGTTGTTTACCTTTATACAATTAATGACTGTTAATGAGGTGGATACAAGGATTTATTAACCCAAGAATATCATATTTACTGGGGCCAGAGCCAGAGGTAAATATGTTATTCTTGGGTTTATAAATCCTGGTATCCATCAAATTGAAAGTCATTAATTGCTTATTATATGACACATTTTTATATGTGGCTTTCATCTTATAATTACCTTTTATCACAACGTTTTCTATGGTTTAGTTTGGTGCAAGACGTTAGGTTATATTCACTGTGTTGCGTTGCGCGAGGTGAATATAAGGTCTTATCAAAGACGGTTACTAGGGACATCAGCCAATTAGAAAAGACATTATCTGAAGTCATACAATAATGTTTTTTAATTCCTTTGTACTTTCATCACAGGCAGACAATAGTAATTATATTGTACTCTCATCAAGACAGACAATAGTAATTATATTGTACTCTCATCAAGACAGACAATAGTAATTATATTGTACTCTCATCAAGACAGACAATAGTAATTATATTGTACTCTCATCAAAACAGACAATAGTAATTATATTGTACTCTCATCAAAACAGACAATAGTAATTATATTGTACTCTCATCAAGACAGACAATAGTAATTATATTGTACTCTCATCAAGACAGACAATAGTAATTATATTGTACTCTCATCAAGACAGACAATAGTAATTATATTGTACTCTCATCAAAACAGACAATAGTAATTATATTGTACTCTCATCAAGACAGACAATAGTAATTATATTGTACTCTCATCAAAACAGACAATAGTAATTATATTGTACTCTCATCAAGACAGACAATAGTAATTATATTGTACTCTCATCAAGACAGACAATAGTAATTATATTGTACTCTCATCAGACAGACAATAGTAATTATATTCACATTTCATCAGACAGACAATAGTAATTATATTGTACTCTCATCAGACAGACAATAGTAATTATATTGTACTCTCATCAGACAGACAATAGTAATTATATTGTACTCTCATCAGACAGACAATAGCAATTATATTGTACTCTCATCAAGACAGACAATAGTAATTATATTGTACTCTCATCAGACAGACAATAGTAATTATATTCACATTTCATCAGACAAACAATAGTAATTATATTGTACTCTCATCAAGACAGACAATAGTAATTATATTGTACTCTCATCAAGACAGACAATAGTAATTATATTGTACTCTCATCAAAACAGACAATAGTAATTATATTGCACTCTCATCAGACAGACAATAGTAATTATATTGTACTCTCATCAGACAGACAATAGTAATTATATTGTACTCTCATCAGACAGACAATAGTAATTATATTCACATTTCATCAGACAGATAATAGTAATTATATTGTACTCTCATCAGACAGACAATAGTAATTATATTGTACTCTCATCAGACAGACAATAGTAATTATATTGTACTCTCATCAGACAGACAATAGTAATTATATTGTACTCTCATCAAGACAGACAATAGTAATTATATTGTACTCTCATCAGACAGACAATAGTAATTATATTCACATTTCATCAGACAGACAATAGTAATTATATTGTACTCTCATCAGACAGACAATAGTAATTATATTGTACTCTCATCAGACAGACAATAGTAATTATATTCACATTTCATCAGACAGACAATAGTAATTATATTGTACTCTCATCAGACAGACAATAGTAATTATATTCACATTTCATCGGGTAAATTAAAAAACAGATTAATACATAAAAATCATTTATCATATTGAAACATGAAATTGAAGTTATGGGCTTTATATGTCTTCTATTCTTATCTTTGAGAAGACCTTTGATAAACTCTGCATCATTAAGAGTACAAAGACCAAGTCAGCAAGTAGTGATGCAGTGTTAACACTGAAGAGTAACAAATGATTAAACTATCTAAAAGTTCAACGGTTGGTTCTTTAATGCTGTCTGTCTTGTATACATTGTCTTGTAAATCTAATATTTGAAATAACCATTATATTGATTCAAATTATACATTTAATGATTCATACATGCACTTTGTTTGTTTTAACGCCACTTTCAACAATATTTCAGTTACCGTATATCATGGCAGTCAGTTTTATTGGTGGAGGAAACCGAAGGACCCGGTGAAAACAACCGCCCTGTTGCAAGTCACTGACAAACTTTATCACATAATGTTGTACACCTCGCCCTGATCGAGATTCGAACTCACAACATCAGTGGTGATAGGCACTGATTGCATAGGTAGTTGTAAATCCAACTACCATACAATCACGACGGCCTCTCATGCACTTTGAGGAAAACCATTAATAGCCATCCATTGTCCACAATCCTAGTTAAATAAATAAAGAATTAAATTAAATTATGATATTCCATGATTCCATCGAAAACTACGAATCCTTTTGACCTTGACACAAAGTGGTATAAAAATAACTGTACAAAATGACATGATCATATTAACAAATACATGTAAAAAATATTACCTGGTAATAATTAGTATCACATGGTTACCAATACCTGGTAATAATTAGTATTACATGGTTACCAAGGCCAATACCTGGTAATAGATAGTATTACTTGGTTACCAATACCTGGTAATAATTAGCATTACATGGTTACCAAGGCCAATATCTGGTAATAGTTAGTATAACTGGGTTAGTGCGAGTGATGACATTCAATGTTACAATTAAAACATTTACATATTTAATATACGCAAACAGGAAAATGAGCTTACAAAATGTCTGATGTCATCTGAAGGTTTTAAATTTATTTGCATATGCAAATCTTGGTGTACTTTCATTGGTTTACAAAAGTATCAGCTGGTATATTGTCATATTTTTTTTTTTTTTTTTTTATGAAATGTAATTTTTATCTTTCAATATTTAACACTTATTTGGTATAACTTAGAACAACAACAGGAAACATCTCCAAACTCTCCTATTAATTATCACTTATATTCATTCAATGTAAAAAAGGGTTTGATAAAAAAGAGATATATTACTGGCTGCAAATAATTCTTCAAAACAACCAAAAAAATTCTGATTTTATTTTTTACTGTTTTCTACATACAAAATTGACATTTACAGAGACATGCAAAAAGTATTCAGTCACTGTAATCTTTTACTATATATTTCATATTAAACCACATTTTTTCAAAAACAATATTCAAAAGATTTTGTTGAAATTTTTATCAACAAAAGCATTTTCTGTGATTATTTTAAAATATATTTCTGAAGCACAGATTTTAAATATTCACGATTTAAGCACAAAATTAAATTATTTGTCTTTAAAAGTACTATCAACTATCATTGTATTGTGTTTTTGACGTTCAAATTTAGTTTTGTGTTTAACTCATGAACTCTTTAAAAAAAATTAGATTATAAAATTATGCTGTAATAATGGTGTAAAACTAAATTTAATTCTGCCTTTGTTGGTAAAAAAAAATTAAAAAAATTACAGTGACCGAATACTTTTTGCCCATCTCTAGATGTGTGCAATTATAGTTGAACTGTTTTATCAAAGAAAAATATACATTGTAGAAATCAACTTTAATATCAAGAATCATCAAATTATAAGATACAACAGTTAATTGTTTTCTGTTGCTATACCTCACTCACTCTAGACTGATATTTACTGTGTCTCTAAACAAAATTAATTCATTCATGCACATGTTATTTTTCAGCTTAAGTTTAAAAAAAATAACAAAAATCTTAATAGTAGTTAAGTACTGTATATGGTACATGTATCTACAAAAATGTACACAAGCTGTCCCATAGAATAAAAAAAAAAAAAGAATATTGAGACATTGGGGTGAAACTGACCTTTTAACAAACAATAAAATAAAAACTTAACAACATGATACAAATTTGTTCAAGCAGTGAAAAAAATCTGAGCACAAAAATATAGCACTATGTTTTAAAAATACAAATACAACCACAGACAACATGGCATATTTATAATATATTACTACAACAAGACTCCTTATACTAAATCAAACAACTACAGTAGTCAACCCTTCATAAGGTCAACCCTCCTGCAGTGAAAAGGTCACCTCTCTTTTAGAGGGATTCTGAAATGAAAAGGTGCCTCTCTTGAGAGGGACATTAAGTATTTCATTATCTTGGTGCATCTGGAATCAGGCCTGATAAGAGGGGTGGTGTTTGATGGGAGTGGCCTTATAAGAGGAGGGACTAATATATTACATTTTCTAGACAATAACTTGGTGTAATGCTATGTAACTATTGGTATTAGTACAACTACTATGGTATTCTGAAAATAAATCATGAGTAACCCAATTATGCAGTAATTCACAAATGCGTGTTATCGTATGAGTGAATTACCATCGCCATTCCATTACGAGTGAATTATCATCGTCATTCCATTACGAGTGAATTACCATCGTCATTCCGTTACGAGCGATTTATTTTCAATACTTAAAATGCCAGAGTAGTGGTTATATGATTTGACTCTTTTGTTTGAACTAACAAGACATTGTTTATTATTTTTGATGCTTTATGATATTATCAATTGATACGTTGGTACTACGATGTCACACAGTGTCGTGAAATGTTTTTACCTTCAGTTTCATTTATTAAATGTGTCTAAAATATTAGTAACTTTTTTCCCTCTTTTCTAATTATCAATTTCATTAAACTTTAATTTTTCTGCACTGTCACCTTCTCCTTGGACATGTTAATTTTTGAAACACAACTAAAGGTAGATCATTTTAACAGATTTAAGTAGAGTACATACATTAACAATCAACAATGATCTTTATCAATAAAACTATATACCACTCAAAAAAGCATTGATCTAATTTATATAAATTTATGAATAATTCTAGTTCAAAATTATTTTTATGTGTTATTTTATCGGTAAGTTTTCAGAGCAATGCATCAAAAATAAATGTTGAGTAGTGCAGCACTGAAGACAATTACCATAATATTAAACACAGGGGTCAAAGCTCAAATTACCTTTTAGAAGTCTACAGTATTTTTGAAATTTAAAATAAAGTGATTAATGATTTTTCAGTTAAGTTCACACTTTGGTGTCAAAAATCAGTTGTAATTGTCAAAATTGTAACTTGGGATATAAAATGTGTTTTTAAAGTTTTTATAAATCTTAAAATCTGATTTTGTTGTCTTTTAGCTCAAGGTCAATAATTTTGGTAGGAATTATCATTTTTTTTTAATCTTAAATGGATCAGACCAATATTAAAGTTTCTGTAAAAGCTTGAATTTTGATGTTTATAAAAAGAATGTTTAAACAGTGATGGTAAATAAACAGTTCCACCAATATCAACAATAATAAAAAAGGATATTGGAAGAAGACTGTATTTTACCTTGTGTCTTATCCTTTTGTCTTTCTTAACAATAAAATATGCTTAAAGTAACAAACAAGGACGACCAAGACATGTGACTTATCAAATATGCACTACTACGTCAAAAAACGTTTTTAAGTAGTATAAGTTAAACAGTATAAATTTATTATATAAACACAGAGCAATTGCAGCTAAACAGGTTTACAAGTAATAAGAACAATTAAGAGTACTAAATACATACACATACTTGTTTTTATATATTTATAATATGTTCATTAGAACTATTCCAATTAAATATGATGTTAGGGGGATTATGGTACTTAACACCACTTTCAACAATATTTCAGTAACATTTATATCATGGCAGACCAATTAAATATGATGTGGGTAAATTAGAAAGTGAGCTCAAATTATTGTCTATTATGAAATTGATACAAAATGAGGAGCCACAACCTATGATATAAACACCCTACTCCAAGATAAAACTTTTTAATGGGTTAGTCATCATTATTACATTAAGTAGAATGCTTTTCAGTTAAAACTGTGATAATTACATAAGTTAATAATACAAATCTTATGGTAAAATACAATTTTTGTTTGACATCATCAGCCATGAAAGCACAAGGTATATTAAAAAGACACAAATCTTACTTCAGTGCTTACAGACTATACTATCGTACTGACTTATAGATTTTAACAACTTTTACACCAAAACATTCAGAATGTCTACATTTTAATTGTTTATTTGCTCATTATGTTTATATGAGTGGTTTTTATTTGTATATAATTTAAACATAACAAATAAAAACTGGCTGATTTTCCTATATATTTCAACTAAAAATAAATCCTAAAAATTAACAATCCTGTTTAAATTATGTACAAATAAAAATCATTCATATAAACATAATGAGCAAATAAATAATCAAAATATAGACAATTCTGAATGTTTTGGTGTAAAATTTGTTAAAATCTATCCAGAAATGACTTCACAATAATTTTTTGAAAAAATATGGTTTTGGTTGATTATATAGGGATTTTTTTTTACATGTGGCAATACTTTTGAACACATACTGTATATTTGAAAAATGATATAAACATTTACTATATGGCCACTTTTTACCAGAATAAGAACCTGGCCTTTTGATTAGAAAACGTCGAGTGTTCAAATGTTTTACAATCGTACAGCCACTCAGCCAGGATCTTTATTTCAATGTGGTCAAGTTGTGTTAGAATCTTTTTGAAGTCCAAATGAAGAAAACTTACCAACAATAATTTGCTTGACGAAAATGAGAGTTAAATAAACAAGACCAATAATAATCCATACAAATGTATAAAACTGTAAATTTTACAAAGCCTGCAGTAAAAAAATAAAATTTGTTTGAAGCCTGAAATTCATAGCAGTCTTATTAATGCTCAGATTTCTGTTTAACCTCAATTTATCATCAAAGAAGAAATTTTTTCTCTCTCCAATTTTAGCAGATACAAAAAATGTATGGCATTTCAATTATGTTTACCTACAGTACTATCAAGGTGTTTTTGTTAGAAAACACTGTGGTGTGATATCAGTGAACATTGGAACATTGGTGGTGTTTTTTCAGTCATGTGGCAACTGCATTTAAAACATTGTAAGTATTTATGTCTATGCATTACACAGGATATAAATAGTTGCCATGGTTTGGTAAATGGTGTTTAACGCCACTTTCAACAATATTTCAAGATATATCGTGGTGGTCAGTTGTATGGGTGGAGGAAAGCGGAGTACCCTGAGAAAACCACTGATGTCACTGACAAACTTTATCACATACTGTTGTATCAAGTACACCTCGCCTGAGCAGGATTCGAACTCACAATGTTAGTGGTGATAGGCACAGATTGCATAAGTACTAAAGTAGTTGTAAATCCAACTAACATACGACCACTATAATTTGTTGGGTGTTTCAACAACATTCACAGTGGTATACTGTGACAAGTGATAAAAATCACCAGAATGTGTGATTTTAAACAGAAACATCTTTTTAGTACTGTATTATTATATATTATCAAGGATTGAATCTGAGATATCAGCATTAGGACAAAATTCAGAAAACTGAACGGGTGTGTCAAACACCTCTCTATTCTTTTGTACATGTCTAGTAGAAGGCATATTTTGATAGAATGTAGTCTGTTGTCGCTGGGCTCGTTGCTCTGGGAACATCCTGTTACCAGATTCTAATAAACTTCTCTGTTCTCTGTATTGCACTTGTGGCTCAAGACTAGATTTAAAATTATAACTGTGTGGAATGCTGACTTGTGGTGAACTTTGACCCTTGTCTACAGAATGCAGTGATAGAGTTTCATTTTCCAAACGATATGGCGGTAATGTTTTTTGAGGTATTTCCTTTGCACGAGGTGTTGTCGGATAAACTTCCACCTCCTCGGGAGACGAAACATCTTCATAGTCAGGATTAGGCACAATATTTGTTGACGAGGTCCGAGATTTATTTCCCAAATTACTCGGGGCACTTAATTGACGTTGTACTTGCGAGATATTAAACCTTTCATTGTCATTAATGTGACTTGTATAGTCCATTCTAGAACTGACTGTGCAAGCCAGACCCTGATTTTGTTTTTGCTCAACTGATTTCAATGAATTTTTATAATCAAAGACACTTCCTTTGGGTGCGTTTGAATAATTACACGAAGAATTAATGGTTGGTGAACATATCACAGAATTTTCACTGACAGTATGAAAAGTAAAATCATTTTTCACACTCGGCTGATCAAAAGAACGACTCCTGTTAATGTTTGACAAATTTGACCTTTGACGAAGTTGTTCTGCTGAAATCCTTGAATTTAACATTAAGGCCTCTTGTTGCGGTGGCACTCGTTGTAATATTTCACTCTGTACATTAGTCTTTTTTGGAACATGTTCCTTGCTAGCATTAGAAGTTATTGATCTTTCTTGCTGTGGTATTTTTGAAACACTTTCAAATTTAGATTTAGTTTTTAAATGAGACTGCTCTGTGGCCATCCTTGAATTAAGCAACATTGCTTCATTTTGTTGAAATCCAGGAAAGTTATCCATATTTGACTTTGGACAGGTGGTTATTGGTTTATCAGGAGTTTGCACCTGACGTCTTTGATGTGAGGCAAACTTTGGATGGATTCGTTGAAACTGAAATTTTTCATTTGAACTACTAGTCAACATGCCAGACATAAAATGGTTTGGACTTTTATGTGACTTATCAAGCATATCCAATATGTCATCCTGTTGTTGAGTGTCACATGTAAGTTGTTGAGTGTGTTGTTGAGTGTCATCCTGTTGTTGAGTGTCACATGTAAGAAAACCGGTTGACTTTGATGAATTATTAATCACAGTCTGCGCTTTTTCTGGCATGTTGAAGGCTGGGGACATCAATGAAGAATGCTGATGACTGGGATTAGAATTTGTTTTTGTTTGTTGTAAATTTTGTCGTCGCTCCTGCGGCTTGCTATAACTCCTCAATATATTAACAGAATGACGCGGTTTTTGTTTACTGGCATCTTGTCTTTCATTAACGTTCTTGGGTCTTATTTGACTATAAGTCGACGAAACAATATCCCTTCTTTCAACCATTTGTTTAGGTTTCACTTGAGTGAAAGGGGGTGAGACTACATGTAAATCCTTTGGATCAATAGTGTGAGGAGGTTTACCTTGATTAAATGAAGGTGAAACAATGACGTTTTGTCTCTTATCCCAGCTGTCAATATTTAGTATTGCACCTGAACTATTTCGCCTATCATGAAAATTTGATTTTGGTGACGACACTGGATTTTGATTGTACGTATTTAAGTGTATGTCAACAAACTGGATGCCACCTAAGCTTCCTTCAAATGGAGACCGAACTTTTGGTGAAACAAAGCTTTCTTGTGACTGGTTTCTAACAATGTTATCTTGTGATGTTTTGTGTTGATTGACAGGATTAAAAAGTTTTGGTGAAACATACATCTGAGCATTTTTTTGAGGCAGAAATGCAATATTATGAGAATGCATTGGTCTATTATTAGACATTTGCAAAAGACCTTGTCCAAATCCTTGACTCTTTAAGATCAGTTCATTTGTCATTTTTGCCGTAGCCACTTTAGCCAAATCCACGGGGGACATGTTTTGTGTAGGTCCTTCGAGGGGAGGAGATATATCACATATATAACTTTCATCCTCTTTGTTTTGACTACAATCAATTGCCAGAGGCTTTAAGAATACCTCTGATTTCTGCACTTCCTTTTGAGGACTAGTCAAATCTAACAAATCTACATTTCTTGTTATCACAGTTGTTCCTGGACTTGAATAATTACATTTTGGGGGAGATTTCACGTCAAAGTCATCTTTTAATGTCTGATCACAAGACGGAGTAAGTGAGACTGGCCGAATCGGTGACAGAGGTTCAGCAGTGTAGAACGTTTCTTCTTTTAAATGCTCAGCATATTTTTCAAAATCAAAATTTGTAACTAGAGTTGGAGACTCTTGATCACTTAAGGTATTTACTATATCATCTTTACTACCATTATTAAAAACATCTAAATGAGTCTGATCATTTGCTACGATATTTGGAGGTCGTGGTGACCTCCTTCTGTTGGCTATAAAATTGGATTTTATATCTAAATTAGTAGCACTGTACCGAATGGGAGATGTTAAAACATGACCATCTTTATTAAAATTTTCACTGACGGTAGTTCTTACTGTTTTGTCATGTGTAGGTCTATTACATAAATTGTCAACAGAAGAATTTTTAGTCAAATCTTCTGGTTCTGGCTCCAAATTGCTAAATGTAAATAGCTGTGAAGAAGATGAATTCACCTTAGTTACTAAGTCAGAAGGTTTTGTAACAAAACTAGAAACATTACAAAAATTTGATGGTCTTATCACATGATCGTTGCCAACTCTCTCCGGTAAATCATTTTTCAAATGAGGTCGTTCATCAATAACAGTAATATCTGATGTAAAGTCCTCTGCACCAAGAGTAGTATTTATAATTATTACTTTTGAGTCCTCCACACTTGACGAATTATTAATTTCTGACGTGTCCGACGGTGACGTAGCGGTAGTCAATAACGACATGACAGATTTTTCAAACTTCTGTTTTGCCGATTCCGGTATAATTCCCATTGTCTTTGCAATTAAATCCAACAAATTATTCGAAGTTTGAAGATTCATTTGTTCATCAACTTTTGATGGTTTGGCATTCGATACCACAACAGGTTCAAGTTCACCTGTATTTATAGGTTTTTTAGGATAAATATAAACTTCCTCTATTTTAGATTTTGAATTCAATGTTTTTGGATTGTCACTTATCATACTTTCATTAGAAGGTGAGCTGATATTAATATCACATACATGCTTATATTTATCAGGAAAGTTCGTAATGACTTTGTTTAATGAAGACAACTCTTGATCTGAGCTAGCAGTAACTTTATTTTCCGTTCCCGTAATTAAGGCTCCCTTTGAAAGACTTGAATGTTTACGTTTCACTTCCTTGTGACAAATTTTTGGTGAAACCGATTTCATTGGTTGTGCATCGTCAGAATCTGATAAGGCCAACCAATCAATATCTGTATATAATTGAGCAACTTTTGACTTATTTGGCAATGTAATTTCCACCTCGGTGTAATTTGACTTTTCTGATATTTTTGTCAAATTTTGTGAATTTTCCATGTCATCCATCTGAAAAATGTCATCAAACGTCATTTTCGTAGCCGGTAGTAGAGATTCAATAAATGTATCCTGTGAAACGATTTCTTTTTTATCTTTTGGCACACCAATATCTTTTGGCATACCACTATATTTGGGCACACCACTATATTTGGGCACACCAATATCTTTTGGCACACCAATATCTTTGGGCACACCAATATCTTTGGGCACACCAATATATTTTGGCACACCAATATCTTTGCACACACCAATATTTTTAGGCACACCAATACATTTTGGCACACCATTATCTTTGGGCACTCCAATATCCTTGGGCACAGCAATATCTTTTGACACACCTAAAGCTTTGGGCACACCAATATCTTTGGGCACACCAATATTTTTAGGCACACCAATATCTTTGTGCAGACCAATATCTTTTGTCACTCCAATATCTTTGGACACACCAATATCTTTTTGTGTACCAATAAGATCTTCTATTGAATGAAACAAGTTTCTTTCTTCAATTTTTTCTTTTAATTTATCTTTACAACTTGCACTTTCCGTTTCTAAAGACTTATTCAGCCATCTTGTTTTTGTTTTTAAGAAGCTCTGCTCTGTCTGAATACCCAAAGTAACTGTATACATTAACTTCCTGTTTATTCCACTTTTCACATCAGTCACAAAATGAGATGTCCTAGATTGCGAACTTATGTCGCTTTCAACACATGTTCTTTCTCCAAATGACCTTGAACTTGGTTTTATCAATTTAAAACCGAATCCAAAGTCTTCAAAATACTTAGATTTTTCCAATTCATTTAAAATGTCTTCTGAATTACATGACACACCGATATCCTTTTTCTTCAATATTAACGATAAATAATTGTCTCCCCTGTTTTCTTTGTTATTTTCATCGTCTGCCGAATGTGGACGATCTACAACCTCTACCTGACTAGAGTTTGAATTTTTATATAAAGACGAACAAGCACCATTAGCGATTGTCGGTGAACTGACAGTTTTTAATAATACCGAGTCTGTCATTAACAGTGAAGTGCCATCTTGTGGAGATGTAGAACAAGTCGTTCCACCTATAGAAGACTTCTCCACTATATCAACACAAGGTGACTTAGTTTTTCGATGTGATCGATCTTCAGAACCCTTAAGGAATGCAGCAGCACCATGAACATGTACTAAGTCTGGTGGACTTACTTGACTAGAATTAATTTTTATTAGATTACTGTTTTTTTCGTTATGCCCATCGCATTCAACAGATATTTCCGACATCTTTTCAAGAATCGGTGGAGAAATTTCAGATCCAACAGAAGTCAGCGATGGTAGAGATTGAACCTCACAACTAGGATCCACATGTATTGTAATTTCACGTGGATTGAAGTCGTCCACATTAATGACATCTTTGTCATTTTCTATGACTTCCGTGTCATCTACACTTTGTTTTCTAAGCGAAACAGGATACATACCAAGCTTAAAAAAATACCGATTCTTTTCACTTAAGGAATCAAAATCAACGGGATCAAAAAACTGGTTCTTATTCTTTGGTGTAATACAGAATGTAAAATAAGGTGACGCTAACCGCTTCCGATTACGAGCAGGTTTCTTAGGTTTTTCTGATTTTTCAGACTGACAAGTACTGGTAGGCATGTCATCTTTTTTAACAGAATTGTCCAATATACTCAATTTTCCAGCAACCTGTTTACGTCTTTTTGCTGCATTAATCTGTCTCTGAGTAAGAGGCAGAGTATGCGAAACATGTTTTTTCGGTCGTAAAATTATTTGAGTCATGTTTCTCGTGTTTCTCATCCTGCATGGAATCTGGTTATGCTTAACCAAGAGATCTCTTGTCCTGAACACACGATCACACGCTTTACATTTCACAGGTTTGTCATTTTTCAGCTTTTGTGATGCAATCTTTTTAGGATCAGACACTTTTGGTTTTGACACCGGTTTTTGCTTATGAACTGTTTTTATCTTTGAATTACTAGAAGTTGAGACTGTTTTTGATTTGTCATTCTTCTTGTCTAACACCTGTTTATTTGTTTTCACATTATCTTTCTTAGTTTTTGTCTTATCAGAATTCACAGAAGAAACGTCTTTCGTTCCACTTTTACTGTTACTTTTTGATTTATCAGGTGTTTTTGCTTTTAACACAGGTTTTTGTTTACCATTGATAGATTTCTTCACAGATCTTTTATTAGCTTTATTTTGTCTTCTAGAATTATTAGCCAAAGTTGACTTTTTATTGGATAAACAGTCTGTCAACACGACTACCAAATTTTTCTTTCCCACAATTTTGCCATTCCTAGTTTTCAAAGGTTTAGCTGTATTTTTCACTTCTTTTTTCTTTCCTTTTTTATGTTCTTTCTTTACCTTATCATTCTTTGTCTCCTTTTCATTTCCCTTTGTATCTTCAGTTTTCACTGCCTCTCCACCTTCAGCAGGAATTGTTTTACTTTCTATTTCCTTTACATTTGTAGATAACTTCTTTCTCTCGACTTTCTGCTTTGTTTTATTTTTCATCAGTTTGTCTTGCATCTCCTTTAGAGTAATTTCTTTCTTTTTCACTTTTGCTGGTGTATCATCAAAGAAGTCCTTGCTCTTCCTTTTACGTATTCTCTTTGGCAGATCTGTACCAATGCCCCACACTTCTGCTTTAGGTTTGTCTCCCGACACTAATTTCAACGTAATTTTTGGTATTTTATTACTGTCGGAAGTTTGTGGTTGTAAACTAGAAACATATGTTTTATTGAGGGATTCCGTTGATACCTGGTCATCATTGTTGTCAGGCTCAAGTTGGCATGGAGACATTTCTGGTTGGCATGGTGATGCTTCCTGTTGGCAAGGTAACATATCAGGTGGACAAGGTGAAGGTTCAGGAGTATCTGATATGAAGTCATAGATCTTGAGAGCATTTCCCAACTTTTCTGCATTGTCCAGTGCCTGAAATACAAATTAAATATATCTAAAAATCTACACATTCTGATTAATTACATTATGATTTCAATTCATTTAGAATACCCAATTTGAATGGTGAAAAGGGTAACAAATGACATGCATGTATAGGAATTGCGATTTAATCAGTCCATGGGACAAATAACCATTCAACCATGACCACTTCTTAAAAATATTTTTTAACATCACAATATAAATTAATATAAAACCAGAGGCTCTCAAGAGCCTGTATCGTTCACCTGGTTATAAAAAGAACCAATTGGTCCTATGTAAAAACTATGTCCTGCAGTGGTAGTCATCTTGGAATTACGATCAACATAAAAAACACTAAGTTTGTAAAGGACCTTCCAATGATTGATGCACAGTTTAGGTTCAATCAGTGCAATAGCTTCAGAGAAGAATATATTTCTGTATTTTCCCCATATGGTCCTGTGTTAATACTACATAGATGCCAACCCCTTTTTGGTGCAATCAGTAACAAAAAGTTGAGATGTCAGTAATTTGTGATTTTTTTCAGTAATCATAATTTTTCATAAAATTTTACCATAATCGTACTACAGACTAGGCACAAAGTGATGAGCAAATGATTTCCTTTATTTGTGACAACTAGATGCAAAATTGATGAGCAACAAAAAGAAATAAAAAGTTAAGTTTTAATACATGTATGTTCACTTACAAATGTATTCTATGTTTCAACTTACTGTCAATAGAAATGAAAATTTCCTGAAGTGGCCCTCCCTCACCCTCCCATGGAATAATTAATGTCTAATTCTGGAGTGCCTGATATGTTGTTGACTTTGCAATTTTGAATTGTTTTGTTGTATATGTGTGTTCATCCTGACCACCGTGCTGAATGGACAAGTCTTGTTTGCAATATTTGCAATAGGCATAATGTTCCCATGTCGATTTCATAAGGCAAGAGAAGAATATTCGGGACAAAATCGTTGTCCCAATTTTCTTTTCTTCGCTGCAGAAGCTTTACTTGTTCCCTCAGATATCGCGAAATTGACAAAAACGTGCTGTATTAACTACTCGGGATCGAGCAAGAAATGGATAGATCGTTTTCTATTATAGATAGTCCAGAGAATCCCTAAAGGATTAAATAATCGAAATCCCTCAAGCGCTTATCATTACGCGATTTTAACATACAATGAAGGGTCTAAATGATCACAATGATATTTAAATGGGGAACGGTTCCGGGCCGGCAATAATCGGAAATCCGTAACAGGTAGACTGCTGACCGCAACACCGTAATTTTGGCCCGAAATTCGTAACAATTACGGAAAAATCGTAATGGTTGGCATCTATGATACTATGACCTGTGGTGGCAGCCATCTTGGATTTCCGATCGGCATAAAAAACAGAGGACCTTCCAATGATCATTCCTGGGCAGTTTGGTTTCAACTGTCCAAGTGGTTTCAGAGAAGAAGCGTTTTGACACATTTTTCCCATAGGGTCCAATGTTAAACTAAGTCCTGCCGTAGCCGCCATTTTGAATTTCATATCAGAACAAAAAACCTAAAGTTTGTAGAGGACCATCCAATGAATATTCATGTACAGTTTGGCTTTAATCATATTTGTAGTTTCTGAGAAGAAGGCATTTGAACATTTTCCAATAGGGTTCAATGTTAATCTATGTCCTGCGGTGGTGGCCATCTTGGATTTCCGATTAGCATAAAAAACACACACTTTGTAGAGGACCTTCCAATGATCATTCCTGGGCAGTTTGGTTTCAATTATCCTAGTGGTTTCAGAGAAGAAGCGTTTTGAAACATTTTTCCCATAGGGTCCAATGTTAAACTAAGTCCTGCCGTAGCCGCCATTTTGAATTTCATATCGGAACAAAAAACGTAAAATTTGTAGAGGACCATCCAATGAACATTCATGTACAGTTTGGCTTTGATCATATTTGTAGTTTCTGAGAAGAAGGCATTTGAACATTTTCCCATAGGGTCCAATGTTAATCTATGTCCTGCGGTGGTGGCCATCTTGGATTTCCGATCGGCATAAAAAAACAGACACTTTGTAGAGGACCTTCCAATGATCATTCCTGGGCAGTTTGGTTTCAATTGTCCTAGTGGTTTCAGAGAAGAAGCGTTTTGAAACATTTTTCCCATAGGGTCCAATGTTAAACTAAGTCCTGCCGTAGCCGCCATTTTTAATTTCATATCGGAACAAAAAACCTAAAGTTTGTAGAGGACCATCCAATGAACATTCTTGTACAGTTTGGCTTTGATCATATTTGTAGTTTCTGAGAAGAAGGCATTTGAACATTTTCCCATAGGGTCCAATGTTAATCTATGTCCTGCGGTGGTGGCCATCTTGAATCTTCGATCGGCATAAAAAAACAGAAACTTTGTAGAGGACCTTCCAATAATCATTCCTGGGCAGTTTGGTTTCAATTGTCCAAGTGGTTTCAGAGAAGAAGCGTTTTGAAACATTTTTCCCATAGGGTCCAATGTTAAACTAAGTCCTGCCGTGGCCGCCATTTTGAATTTCATATCGGAACAAAAAACGTAAAGTTTGTAGAGGACCATCCAATGAACATTCGTGTACAGTTTGGCTTTGATCATATTTGTAGTTTCTGAGAAGAAGGCATTTGAACATTTTCCCATAGGGTCCAATGTTAATCTATGTCCTGCGGTGGTGGCCATCTTGAATTTTCGATTGGCATAAAAAAACAGAAACTTTGTAGAGGACCTTCCAATGATCATTCCTGGGCAGTTTGGTTTCAATTGTCCAAGTGGTTTCAGAGAAGAAGCGTTTTGAAACATTTTTCCCATAGGGTCCAATGCTAAACTAAGTCCTGCCGTAGCCGCCATTTTGAATTTCATATCGGAACAAAAAACCTAAAGTTTGTAGAGGACCATCCAATGAACATTCATGTACAGTTTGGCTTTAATCATATTTGTAGTTTCTGAGAAGAAGGCATTTGAACATTTTCCAATAGGGTTCAATGTTAATCTATGTCCTGCGGTGGTGGCCATCTTGAATTTTCGATTGGCATAAAAAAACATAAAATTTGTAGAGGACCTTCCAATGATCATTCCTGGGCAGTTTGGTTTCAACTGTCCAAGTGGTTTCAGAGAAGAAGTGTTTTGAAACATTTTATCCATAGGGTCTAATGTTAAACTAAGTCCTGCCGTAGCCGCCATTTTGAATTTCATATCGGAACAAAAAACCTTAAAATTGTAGAGGACCATCCAATGAACATTCATGTACAGTTTGGCT
This sequence comes from Bathymodiolus septemdierum, assembly GCA_963383655.1. Classification (NCBI taxonomy): domain Eukaryota; kingdom Metazoa; phylum Mollusca; class Bivalvia; order Mytilida; family Modiolidae; genus Bathymodiolus; species Bathymodiolus septemdierum. The sequence goes on along the minus strand of OY726526.1, from coordinate 34,790,178 downwards.
TTAATCATATTTGTAGTTTCTGAGAAGAAGGCATTTGAACATTTTCCCATAGGGTCCAATGTTAATCTATGTCCTGCGATGGCGGCCATCTTGGATTTCCGATCGTCATAAAAAACAGTAACTTGGTAAAGGACATTCCAATGATCATTCATTTACAGTTTGGGTTCAGTCAGTTCATTAGTTTCAGAGAAGAAGATCTTTGAAATTTCAGCCAATTAGAGCACATTATTGGCCCTGGCAGCCATATTGAATATCCGACTAGAACGAAAAACAGTAACTTTGTAGAGGACCATCCAAGGAACATTCCTGCTAAGTTTGGTTCCAATCGGCCCAGTGGTTTCGGAGAAGAAGCTTGAAATGTGAAAAGTTTACAGACGACAAACGACGGACGCCAAGTGATGGCAATAGTTCACATGGACCTAAATAAAGAAAAATACCTATTTTTATTTAATTGTACTAAAAAAAGTAAAAATGTAATTATAAGTATTTAATGCAATTTAATTCTTTTTTTATAGAGTTGTAAATGCATCGACATTTTATACCAGCTGCTACCAGTGAGTGAGTGATTGTTGTTTAACTCAGCAATTTTCAGCCATATCATGACAAGAACAAGTAAATTTTCAATGAGATGATGATGATGTTTGCTTTGTACTATACCAACAAGCTTAGTTGTATTTTTATAGTGCTAGCTCCCTGAAACGTGACAAGTCAGCGGATAGACATGTCACCCCACTTTGACACATTATCTGATTATGAGCAAACCAGTCTTTGCTCTTTCTCCTTAATGCTGCGTGATTAGCGGAGAAGCAACAAATACCAATTTCATAGTCTTTGGCTTGACCAATTGGGGCTCAAATCCATGATCTACCTCTCGAGAGGCCAGCATGCTAACCATTCCACCACCGAAGCAGTTCAAATGCTACCAAGCTGCATACAAAATGTAGTTCTGCTAACAATTTTACATGTTAATAAAACTACGAAATATAGCATTCAAGTCATAATGGAACTTTTATCTACTGAGAAAAGTGATCTTCATGTTCCTGTTATAATCGTCTAAGTTACTGTTATTGTCTCATTGAAGGAATGCCACGATATAGCTGAAATACTGCTCAAGTTGGTGTTAAACACCTATCAATTTCCTTGAAGTAATACAGTGAAATCATTACTACATATATGATAATCAATTTCAAGGATCTCAAGTAGCATTTTATCCACAAATTAAAAGTTTTTTTTTACACAACATTCTTTACAGATAGATACCACACAATACCCATTTAAAATGTAGGAGAATTTTTCATGCAAACTATTTGATCAAATATTCCAACTCAATAATAAGGGCATGAACTCCTTCAAAAATGGAGCTACATTCATAACATTGTTTTAAACTGCCATAATGATATCGATCAGGGTTATTGTTATGGTATTTAATGCCACTTTCAACAATATTTCAGCTATATCACGACGGCCAGTTTCATTGGTGGAAGAAAACGGAGTACTCTGAGAAAACCACCGACCTGTCGCAAGCCACTGAGAAACTTTGACATAATATTGTACCGAGTACACCTCGCCATCAGCATAATAATATGCAAATGTGCATATGATAATAAGCAAGCAAGCGAAGTTATAAATATGAATTTCCATTTAAAATGTAGGAGAGAGAAGTTCTGTGTACAAACTTTTTGATAAAATATTCTAAATGCAAAAGGGCAACAACTCCTTCTAAAACGGTTCAATTAAACTGCCGTAAAAATGTTCATCTTGTAATATAAATAAGCAATTATTCAAAGTTTTAAGGAATTGAATTCCACTTTAAATGTAGAAGGAGTCGAAAACAATATGTCAATCTTAGTCGAGTTGTGGTGGATGGTGAGTGGAGACATCATTTTAGCAGCAATAGGCTCTATGTAAATCCAACAACAACCAACTACCATCAAATCAGAGCTACAGTACTACAGCTACAGTACTACAGCTACAGTACTACATCTACAGTACTACAGCTACAGTACTACAGCTACAGTACTACAGCTACAGTACTACAGCTACAGTACTACAGCTACAGTACTACAGCTACAGTACTACAGCTACAGTACTACATCTACAGTACTACAGCTACAGTACTACAGCTACAGTACTACAGCTACAGTACTACAGCTACAGTACTACAGCTACAGTACTACAGCTACAGTACTACATCTACAGTACTACAGCTACAGTACTACAGCTTCAAAATAAATGTAAATAAATGCAAAAAACTGACTTACATCTTGTTGATCAAAACTTCTATTATACATGAATATCATGTAGGGGCTGTCATGGTTGTGATCGTATGGTAGTTGGATTTATAACTACCTGCGTAATCAGTGCCTGTCACCACTAAAGTTGTGAGTTCGAACCCCGTTCATGGTGAGGTGTAAAAACAACATTAGGTGATAAAGTTTGTCAGTGACTTGTGACAGGTCGATGGTTTTCACCGGTTACTCCGGTCTGTTCCACCAATAAAACTGACTGCCACGATACATGTATAACTGAAATATTGTTGAAAGTGGTGTTAAATACTATAAATCTAAACCTAAACCTGAATATTATGTATGATTTTAAAGTCCATTAAAAATACATGTTGAATAACTAGAGATAATGATTGGTAACTTAGGGGAGAAATTTTTCACCAGGTTTCAATGTACATTTGTATCACAATACTACCGGTTGGGTTTTCAATATTTTTTCTACCCATATTTTAATTGTTTTAATCAGATTTTGACAAGTATTGCATAAATTGCAATTTGATCAGTCAAGAAATCAAAATTTCTGATATGACATCTTTCTTAATGGTCAGTTTTGAAAAAATGTTGCCATGGCAATAATTTCCAATAAATTTGTCATTTTTCAGTTACTACTAATTAAATATTACCTGCTGTTTATTATCTACAGGATCTTTGGTAAATTGTTTCCTAAATTCATCCTGAAATAAAACAATTGGACCTTAAGAGTGATAAAGCTTGAAAGACATTTTAACAAATGTGTGATATAAGTTATTTCTATCATAAGTTTTAAGAAAAAAAAATAATTGAAAAAATAGATAAAAATGGGTTGTGTTGTGTTTTTGGTGTTTACATTCAGTCAAGTTTTCAGCTATATCATAACTACCAACCATGATTATTGAAAGAGGAATGCCCAGACATGTTTTTAATTCTCATCACACTGTCGGACGCAAATAGAACGCAAATCGATTTTCAAAACAACTTTTCAATTCTACTTTCGACTTTTGTAATCACACAATGTGAGATTTCCTTGTTTGAGCACAAAAGTGATTTTTTTATGATTTTAGCCAAAATCGTGTCACAAGGAAAAATCCAATGGAAAATCAGACAGTAAATCGTATTGTGTGATCGCAATTTTATTTTTATGTCTTGCCTGATCACATCCAACTTCGCTTGTCATTTTTACTAGAGAAATTTCAACAATATCTATCTTAGGAATTACACATTTTGTATATACACATTTGTACATGTATTGACCAATAAAATTGCTTCAAAGGTGAAAAATGCAATAACAAAAATGAGATTGATGGAAACACCCAATATAAAACAATCAGATTAAAATATTTAAAAAAAGATGGATTAAATTTGATATTCTTCTTAAATATTGTAAATGCAAATTACAATCATGACGATACAAGTAATACACGATGCACGTAATAGTTTTAGTTTTCGTAAATCAAATATCTTGTTGTAAACAAGTTCAGAAAAACATTTAAGTTGGTCAGCAGTTTGTTGCTATGGCAACCCAGATCATGAGGACTGGTGACATACATAGTACATAAAGAGGTGTTAACAGAGTTTCCCTCTTTTTTTTCCAGAGGATTATGATATTGCTCAACCTTCCACAGTTTAATTCTCATATTTAATCCCCCTAAGGAAACGTTATACATGTATACAAAAAATATCAAGTTAACTTGAGAATTTATTGAAATCCTCTTGAAACAGATGGAAAATCTTCAAATCAAACATGTGTTAGAAACTATTTCTATTTCATCGCAGTTTAATTCAATAATATTAATTTTTATCACCCAGAATTCATATTGACACTTTAAAATCAAATCCATCTTATTATTTATTATTATTATTATAACATATTTGTATAGCGCATTATATAATCATAAAACTACTCTAAGCGCTTTACACTAATATATACGTCAACATAATTATAAAACATATTTCAATGGATACGAAGATATTGAAAAATAGATTATACCAGTAAAACGAGAGAGGATCAAAAACATATATGATAAATAATCTAAAATATTTTAAAATAATTTAATCTATTGCATAAAAAACAAGAAATGTGTGCATCACAAAATAGGCCCGTCTATATAAATTATCAAACAGTATAATGGTATTGACCCCAAAATAAATAGGGTTCTTCCCCTTCCACAGGGGAATCATGTGGCCAAGTTTGGTAAAGATCCAATATACAGAACTAAAGTTATCGTGCGGAAACGACCCTGTTGTCAAAAATTATATTTAGTGACGGTGACCTTGACCTTTGACCTAATGACCCCAAAATAAATAGAGTTCTTCCCCTTCCACAGGGAAATCATGTGGCCAAGTTTGGTAAAGATCTTATATACAGAACTAAAGTTATTGTGCGGAAACCTGGGTGGACGCCCGCCCACCATACCCAATCACATAATATGGCCCCGTCTCGAGACGGGCGTATAAAAAAAAATAAGATTAAAACACTAAAAATTCGATGGAGAAATATATATATATATATATATATATTATATATATTGTGTTATTGTGTGCAGTAATAATCCTTCATTTTTTATTGAATGAAACATTCCTGTATAATCAATTTCTCTTTAAAATTAATACATGTTTGTATACAAAAGTACGAAAGTATTTACAATGACAGGGAATTGAAGTCATGTTGACTTTATCAGGGATGATATTGGTTAGAAAATAAAATAACTGAAACCATCTACACCCCCTTTCAAAAAGGTCATTTTTAAGCTGTTAACAGTTTCCTACAACTTTCAGATTTTTTTCACAGAAAAAATAGTTGAAATCAGTTAAATAACTGAAAAAAATAATCCCTGCTTTATTCTGGACAATTAAAAGTAACTACTGTTAGAGTGACACTGAAGATCAAGTTATGTCTGAATATCATGTTCTAATTGGATATATATTTCTATTTTTTGTAAGTGTAGTCATCATCTTAAAGTGAAATACAATTTTTGCAAGCACCATCTAAGCTAAGTTTGTTGTAGAGTACCCCTTTGTTATAAGGCCCCCAGTCCTCAACAAAAAAAATTGAATTTACTGGTCCAAATCAAATTCTTGAATTTATTTTTATATAAAGTATTTCTAAAAAAAAAAATGAAAAATGTCCTGGTCCGAACAAACTTTTACTAGTCTTGGGCCGGGAAAACCGGTGCTCATCATGAAGACTGGGCCCTCCCACTAAGAACCACCTCTTATCATGGAAGATTCCAGATGCACTGACATAGTGAAAAACTACTACATTACCTCCTCAAGATAGGCCACTCCTCTTATAAAATAGTGCCACTTTTTCAATTCAGATGGTGAGGCTTTATAAGAGGGGGACTACTGTAGTTTGACTGATTATTTCAGAAAAGAAGATTTTTGTATGAAATTTTAATTTGTCAGGAAATCTATTCTTTTTAAAAGCTGTGATTTGACTGGCCTTAAAAAATTGTGTTGGCACTAATCAAAATGTTTTAAAAATAACTAGTGAATTATTCCTGACTAGGGAGATATATCTCTACAAGTTGACCTACAGGTGGCAAGAGGAACATATCGTAATTAACCATGGTTTACCAGTGATGGAGGAAACCCCAGGTAGAATGGGCAAGATATTCTTAAAATGATAAAATCCATAAGCCTTGAGTGACAAATTTGATCTTGACGGACTTGAACATTATTTTATTATTAGTAACACTGTGAAATATTTTTGTCTAAATAAATCAGCTGCAGGAAAATATTTTTATTACAAGACTAAAAAAGGGTAACACTTAATGACCCCAGATGTTTCACAAATGGAACACAATAAACAAACCAGAGGCTCTCAAGAGCATGTATCGTTCACCTGGTAATAAAAAAAACCAATTGGTTCTATGTAAAAACTATGTCCTGCAGTGGTAGTCATCTTGGAATTACGATCAACATAAAAAACACAAAGTTTGTAAAGGACCTTCCAATGATTGATGCACAGTTTAGGTTCAATCAGTGCAATAGCTTCAGAGAAGAATATATTTCTGTATTTTCTCCAATATAGTTCTGTGTTAATACTATGACCTGTGGTGGCAGCCATCTTGGATTTCCGATCGGCATAACAAACAGAGGACCTTCCAATGATTATTCCTGGGCAGTTTGGTTTCAACTGTCCAAGTGGTTTCAGAGAAGAAGCATTTTGAAACATTTTTCTCATAGGGTCCAATGTTAAACCAAGTCCTGCCATAGCCGCCATTTTGAATTTCATATCAGAACAAAAAACGTAAAGTTTGTAGAGGACCATCCAATGAACATTCATGTACAGTTTGGCTTTAATCATATTTGTAGTTTCTGAGAAGAAGGCATTTGAACATTTTCCCATAGGGTCCAATGTTAATCTATGTCCTGCGGTGGCGGCCATCTTGGATTTGTGATCGGCATAAAAAACAGAAACTTTGTAGAGGACCTTCCAATGATCATTCCTGGGCAGTTTGGTTTCAACTGTCCAAGTGGTTTCAGAGAAGAAGCATTTTGAAACATTTTTCCCATAGGGTCCAATGTTAAACTAAGTCCTGCCGTAGCCGCCATTTTGAATTACATATCGGAACAAAAAACCTTAAGATTGTAGAGGACCATCCAATGAACATTCATGTACAGTTTGGCTTTAATCATATTTGTAGTTTCTGAGAAGAAGGCATTTGAACATTTTCCCATAGGGTCCAATGTTAATCTATGTCCTGCGGTGGTGGCCATCTTGGATTTTCGATCGGCATAAAAAACACACACCTTGTAGAGGACCTTCCAATGATCATTCCTGGGCAGTTTGGTTTCAATTATCCAAGTGGTTTCAGAGAAGAAGCGTTTTGAAACATTTTCCCCATAGGGTCCAATGTTAAACTAAGTCCTGCCGTAGCCGCCATTTTGAATTTCATACCGGAACAAAAAACGTAAAGTTTGTAGAGGACCATCTAATGAACATTCTTGTACAGTTTGGCTTTAATCATATTTGTAGTTTCTGAGAAGAAGGCATTTGAACATTTTCCCATAGGGTCCAATGTTAATCTATGTCCTGCAGTGGCGGCCATCTTGAATTTTCGATTGGCATAAAAAAACAGAAACTTTGTAGAGGACCTTCCAATGATCATTCCTGGGCAGTTTGGTTTCAATTATCCAAGTGGTTTCAGAGAAGAAGCGTTTTGAAACATTTTTCCCATAGGGTCCAATGTTAAACTAAATCCTGCCGTAGCCGCCATTTTGAATTTCTTATCAGAACAAAAAACGTAAAATTTGTAGAGGACCATCAAATGAACTTTCATGTACAGTTTGGCTTTAATCATATTTGCAGTTTCTGAGAAGAAGGCATTTGAACATTTTCCCATAGGGTCCAATGTTAATCTATGTCCTGCGGTGGTGGTCATCTTGGATTTCCGATCGGCATAAAAAACACACACCTTGTAGAGGACCTTCCAATGATCATTCCTGGGCAGTTTGGTTTCAATTATCCAAGTGGTTTCAGAGAAGAAGCGTTTTGACACATTTTTCTCATAGGGTCCAATGTTAAACTAAATCCTGCCGTAGCTGCCATTTTGAATTTCATACCGGAACAAAAAACGTTAAGTTTGTAGAGGTCCATCTAATGAACATTCATGTACAGTTTGGCTTTAATCATATTTGTAGTTTCTGAGAAGAAGGCATTTGAATATTTTCTCATAGGGTCCAATGTTAATCTATGTCCTGCGGTGGCGGCCATCTTGGATTTGTGATCGGCATAAAAAACAGAAACTTTGTAGAGGACCTTCCAATGATCATTCCTGGGAAGTTTGGTTTCAACTGTCCAAGTGGTTTCAGAGAAGAAGCATTTTGAAACACTTTTCCCATAAGGTCCAATGTTAAACTAAGTCCTGCCGTAGCCGCCATTTTTAATTTCATATCGGAACAAAAAACCTTAAGATTGTAGAGGACCATCCAATGAACATTCATGTACAGTTTGGCTTTAATCATATTTGTAGTTTCTGAGAAGAAGGCATTTGAACATTTTCCCATAGGGTCCAATGTTAATCTATGTCCTGCAGTGGCGGCCATCTTGAATTTTCGATTGGCATAAAAAAACAGAAACTTTGTAGAGGACCTTCCAATGATCATTCCTGGGCAGTTTGGTTTCAATTATCCAAGTGGTTTCAGAGAAGAAGCGTTTTGAAACATTTTTCCCATAGGGTCCAATGTTAAACTAAATCCTGCCGTAGCCGCCATTTTGAATTTCATACCGGAACAAAAAACGTAAAGTTTGTAGAGGACCATCTAATGAACATTCTTGTACAGTTTGGCTTTAATCATATTTGTAGTTTCTGAGAAGAAGGCATTTGAACATTTTCCCATAGGGTCCAATGTTAATCTATGTCCTGCAGTGGCGGCCATCTTGAATTTTCGATTGGCATAAAAAAACAGAAACTTTGTAGAGGACCTTCCAATGATCATTCCTGGGCAGTTTGGTTTCAATTATCCAAGTGGTTTCAGAGAAGAAGCGTTTTGAAACATTTTTCCCATAGGGTCCAATGTTAAACTAAATCCTGCCGTAGCCGCCATTTTGAATTTCTTATCAGAACAAAAAACGTAAAATTTGTAGAGGACCATCAAATGAACTTTCATGTACAGTTTGGCTTTAATCATATTTGCAGTTTCTGAGAAGAAGGCATTTGAACATTTTCCCATAGGGTCCAATGTTAATCTATGTCCTGCGGTGGTGGTCATCTTGGATTTCCGATCGGCATAAAAAACACACACCTTGTAGAGGACCTTCCAATGATCATTCCTGGGCAGTTTGGTTTCAATTATCCAAGTGGTTTCAGAGAAGAAGCGTTTTGACACATTTTTCTCATAGGGTCCAATGTTAAACTAAATCCTGCCGTAGCTGCCATTTTGAATTTCATACCGGAACAAAAAACGTTAAGTTTGTAGAGGTCCATCTAATGAACATTCATGTACAGTTTGGCTTTAATCATATTTGTAGTTTCTGAGAAGAAGGCATTTGAATATTTTCTCATAGGGTCCAATGTTAATCTATGTCCTGCGGTGGCGGCCATCTTGGATTTGTGATCGGCATAAAAAACAGAAACTTTGTAGAGGACCTTCCAATGATCATTCCTGGGAAGTTTGGTTTCAACTGTCCAAGTGGTTTCAGAGAAGAAGCATTTTGAAACACTTTTCCCATAAGGTCCAATGTTAAACTAAGTCCTGCCGTAGCCGCCATTTTTAATTTCATATCGGAACAAAAAACCTTAAGATTGTAGAGGACCATCCAATGAACATTCATGTACAGTTTGGCTTTAATCATATTTGTAGTTTCTGAGAAGAAGGCATTTGAACATTTTCCCATAGGGTCCAATGTTAATCTATGTCCTGCAGTGGCGGCCATCTTGAATTTTCGATTGGCATAAAAAAACAGAAACTTTGTAGAGGACCTTCCAATGATCATTCCTGGGCAGTTTGGTTTCAATTATCCAAGTGGTTTCAGAGAAGAAGCGTTTTGAAACATTTTTCCCATAGGGTCCAATGTTAAACTAAATCCTGCCGTAGCCGCCATTTTGAATTTCTTATCGGAACAAAAAACGTAAAATTTGTAGAGGACCATCAAATGAACTTTCATGTACAGTTTGGCTTTAATCATATTTGCAGTTTCTGAGAAGAAGGCATTTGAACATTTTCCCATAGGGTCCAATGTTAATCTATGTCCTGCGGTGGTGGTCATCTTGGATTTCCGATCGGCATAAAAAACACACACCTTGTAGAGGACCTTCCAATGATCATTCCTGGGCAGTTTGGTTTCAATTATCCAAGTGGTTTCAGAGAAGAAGCGTTTTGAAACATTTTTCCCATAGGGTCCAATGTTAAACTAAGTCCTGCCGTAGCCGCCATTTTGAATTTCATACCGGAACAAAAAACGTAAAGTTTGTAGAGGACCATCTAATGAACATTCTTGTACAGTTTGGCTTTAATCATATTTGTAGTTTCTGAGAAGAAGGCATTTGAATATTTTCTCATAGGGTCCAATGTTAATCTATGTCCTGTGGTGGCGGCCATCTTGGATTTCCGATCGGCATAAAAAACAGAAACTTTGTAGAGGACCTTCCAATGATCATTCCTGGGAAGTTTGGTTTCAACTGTCCAAGTGGTTTCAGAGAAGAAGCATTTTGAAACATTTTTCCCATAAGGTCCAATGTTAAACTAAGTCCTGCCGTAGCCGCCATTATTAATTTCATATCGGAACAAAAAACCTTAAGGTTGTAGAGGACCATCCAATGAACATTCATGTACAGTTTGGCTTTAATCATATTTGTAGTTTCTGAGAAGAAGGCATTTGAACATTTTCCCATAGGGTCCAATGTTAATCTATGTCCTGCGGTGGCGGCCATCTTGGATTTGTGATCGGCATAAAAAACAGAAACTTTGTAGAGGACCTTCCAATGATCATTCCTGGGAAGTTTGGTTTCAACTGTCCAAGTGGTTTCAGAGAAGAAGCATTTTGAAACACTTTTCCCATAAGGTCCAATGTTAAACTAAGTCCTGCCGTAGCCGCCATTTTTAATTTCATATCGGAACAAAAAACCTTAAGATTGTAGAGGACCATCCAATGAACATTCATGTACAGTTTGGCTTTAATCATATTTGTAGTTTCTGAGAAGAAGGCATTTGAACATTTTCCCATAGGGTCCAATGTTAATCTATGTCCTGCGGTGGCGGCCATCTTGAATTTTCGATTGGCATAAAAAAACAGAAACTTTGTAGAGGACCTTCCAATGATCATTCCTGGGCAGTTTGGTTTCAATTATCCAAGTGGTTTCAGAGAAGAAGCGTTTTGAAACATTTTTCCCATAGGGTCCAATGTTAAACTAAATCCTGCCGTAGCCGCCATTTTGAATTTCTTATCGGAACAAAAAACGTAAAATTTGTAGAGGACCATCAAATGAACTTTCATGTACAGTTTGGCTTTAATCATATTTGCAGTTTCTGAGAAGAAGGCATTTGAACATTTTCCCATAGGGTCCAATGTTAATCTATGTCCTGCGGTGGTGGTCATCTTGGATTTCCGATCGGCATAAAAAACACACACCTTGTAGAGGACCTTCCAATGATCATTCCTGGGCAGTTTGGTTTCAATTATCCAAGTGGTTTCAGAGAAGAAGCGTTTTGAAACATTTTTCCCATAGGGTCCAATGTTAAACTAAGTCCTGCCGTAGCCGCCATTTTGAATTTCATACCGGAACAAAAAACGTAAAGTTTGTAGAGGACCATCTAATGAACATTCTTGTACAGTTTGGCTTTAATCATATTTGTAGTTTCTGAGAAGAAGGCATTTGAATATTTTCTCATAGGGTCCAATGTTAATCTATGTCCTGTGGTGGCGGCCATCTTGGATTTCCGATCGGCATAAAAAACAGAAACTTTGTAGAGGACCTTCCAATGATCATTCCTGGGAAGTTTGGTTTCAACTGTCCAAGTGGTTTCAGAGAAGAAGCATTTTGAAACATTTTTCCCATAAGGTCCAATGTTAAACTAAGTCCTGCCGTAGCCGCCATTATTAATTTCATATCGGAACAAAAAACCTTAAGGTTGTAGAGGACCATCCAATGAACATTCATGTACAGTTTGGCTTTAATCATATTTGTAGTTTCTGAGAAGAAGGCATTTGAACATTTTCCCATAGGGTCCAATGTTAATCTATGTCCTGCGGTGGCGGCCATCTTGGATTTGTGATCGGCATAAAAAACAGAAACTTTGTAGAGGACCTTCCAATGATCATTCCTGGGAAGTTTGGTTTCAACTGTCCAAGTGGTTTCAGAGAAGAAGCATTTTGAAACACTTTTCCCATAAGGTCCAATGTTAAACTAAGTCCTGCCGTAGCCGCCATTTTTAATTTCATATCGGAACAAAAAACCTTAAGATTGTAGAGGACCATCCAATGAACATTCATGTACAGTTTGGCTTTAATCATATTTGTAGTTTCTGAGAAGAAGGCATTTGAACATTTTCCCATAGGGTCCAATGTTAATCTATGTCCTGCGGTGGCGGCCATCTTGAATTTTCGATTGGCATAAAAAAACAGAAACTTTGTAGAGGACCTTCCAATGATCATTCCTGGGCAGTTTGGTTTCAATTATCCAAGTGGTTTCAGAGAAGAAGCGTTTTGAAACATTTTTCCCATAGGGTCCAATGTTAAACTAAATCCTGCCGTAGCCGCCATTTTGAATTTCTTATCGGAACAAAAAACGTAAAATTTGTAGAGGACCATCAAATGAACTTTCATGTACAGTTTGGCTTTAATCATATTTGCAGTTTCTGAGAAGAAGGCATTTGAACATTTTCCCATAGGGTCCAATGTTAATCTATGTCCTGCGGTGGTGGTCATCTTGGATTTCCGATCGGCATAAAAAACACACACCTTGTAGAGGACCTTCCAATGATCATTCCTGGGCAGTTTGGTTTCAATTATCCAAGTGGTTTCAGAGAAGAAGCGTTTTGAAACATTTTTCCCATAGGGTCCAATGTTAAACTAAGTCCTGCCGTAGCCGCCATTTTGAATTTCATACCGGAACAAAAAACGTAAAGTTTGTAGAGGACCATCTAATGAACATTCTTGTACAGTTTGGCTTTAATCATATTTGTAGTTTCTGAGAAGAAGGCATTTGAATATTTTCTCATAGGGTCCAATGTTAATCTATGTCCTGCAGTGGCGGCCATCTTGAATTTTCGATTGGCATAAAAAAACAGAAACTTTGTAGAGGACCTTCCAATGATCATTCCTGGGCAGTTTGGTTTCAATTATCCAAGTGGTTTCAGAGAAGAAGCGTTTTGAAACATTTTTCCCATAGGGTCCAATGTTAAACTAAATCCTGCCGTAGCCGCCATTTTGAATTTCTTATCAGAACAAAAAACGTAAAATTTGTAGAGGACCATCAAATGAACTTTCATGTACAGTTTGGCTTTAATCATATTTGCAGTTTCTGAGAAGAAGGCATTTGAACATTTTCCCATAGGGTCCAATGTTAATCTATGTCCTGCGGTGGTGGTCATCTTGGATTTCCGATCGGCATAAAAAACACACACCTTGTAGAGGACCTTCCAATGATCATTCCTGGGCAGTTTGGTTTCAATTATCCAAGTGGTTTCAGAGAAGAAGCGTTTTGACACATTTTTCTCATAGGGTCCAATGTTAAACTAAATCCTGCCGTAGCTGCCATTTTGAATTTCATACCGGAACAAAAAACGTTAAGTTTGTAGAGGTCCATCTAATGAACATTCATGTACAGTTTGGCTTTAATCATATTTGTAGTTTCTGAGAAGAAGGCATTTGAATATTTTCTCATAGGGTCCAATGTTAATCTATGTCCTGCGGTGGCGGCCATCTTGGATTTGTGATCGGCATAAAAAACAGAAACTTTGTAGAGGACCTTCCAATGATCATTCCTGGGAAGTTTGGTTTCAACTGTCCAAGTGGTTTCAGAGAAGAAGCATTTTGAAACACTTTTCCCATAAGGTCCAATGTTAAACTAAGTCCTGCCGTAGCCGCCATTTTTAATTTCATATCGGAACAAAAAACCTTAAGATTGTAGAGGACCATCCAATGAACATTCATGTACAGTTTGGCTTTAATCATATTTGTAGTTTCTGAGAAGAAGGCATTTGAACATTTTCCCATAGGGTCCAATGTTAATCTATGTCCTGCAGTGGCGGCCATCTTGAATTTTCGATTGGCATAAAAAAACAGAAACTTTGTAGAGGACCTTCCAATGATCATTCCTGGGCAGTTTGGTTTCAATTATCCAAGTGGTTTCAGAGAAGAAGCGTTTTGAAACATTTTTCCCATAGGGTCCAATGTTAAACTAAATCCTGCCGTAGCCGCCATTTTGAATTTCTTATCGGAACAAAAAACGTAAAATTTGTAGAGGACCATCAAATGAACTTTCATGTACAGTTTGGCTTTAATCATATTTGCAGTTTCTGAGAAGAAGGCATTTGAACATTTTCCCATAGGGTCCAATGTTAATCTATGTCCTGCGGTGGTGGTCATCTTGGATTTCCGATCGGCATAAAAAACACACACCTTGTAGAGGACCTTCCAATGATCATTCCTGGGCAGTTTGGTTTCAATTATCCAAGTGGTTTCAGAGAAGAAGCGTTTTGAAACATTTTTCCCATAGGGTCCAATGTTAAACTAAGTCCTGCCGTAGCCGCCATTTTGAATTTCATACCGGAACAAAAAACGTAAAGTTTGTAGAGGACCATCTAATGAACATTCTTGTACAGTTTGGCTTTAATCATATTTGTAGTTTCTGAGAAGAAGGCATTTGAATATTTTCTCATAGGGTCCAATGTTAATCTATGTCCTGTGGTGGCGGCCATCTTGGATTTCCGATCGGCATAAAAAACAGAAACTTTGTAGAGGACCTTCCAATGATCATTCCTGGGAAGTTTGGTTTCAACTGTCCAAGTGGTTTCAGAGAAGAAGCATTTTGAAACATTTTTCCCATAAGGTCCAATGTTAAACTAAGTCCTGCCGTAGCCGCCATTATTAATTTCATATCGGAACAAAAAACCTTAAGGTTGTAGAGGACCATCCAATGAACATTCATGTACAGTTTGGCTTTAATCATATTTGTAGTTTCTGAGAAGAAGGCATTTGAACATTTTCCCATAGGGTCCAATGTTAATCTATGTCCTGCGGTGGCGGCCATCTTGGATTTGTGATCGGCATAAAAAACAGAAACTTTGTAGAGGACCTTCCAATGATCATTCCTGGGAAGTTTGGTTTCAACTGTCCAAGTGGTTTCAGAGAAGAAGCATTTTGAAACACTTTTCCCATAAGGTCCAATGTTAAACTAAGTCCTGCCGTAGCCGCCATTTTTAATTTCATATCGGAACAAAAAACCTTAAGATTGTAGAGGACCATCCAATGAACATTCATGTACAGTTTGGCTTTAATCATATTTGTAGTTTCTGAGAAGAAGGCATTTGAACATTTTCCCATAGGGTCCAATGTTAATCTATGTCCTGCGGTGGCGGCCATCTTGAATTTTCGATTGGCATAAAAAAACAGAAACTTTGTAGAGGACCTTCCAATGATCATTCCTGGGCAGTTTGGTTTCAATTATCCAAGTGGTTTCAGAGAAGAAGCGTTTTGAAACATTTTTCCCATAGGGTCCAATGTTAAACTAAATCCTGCCGTAGCCGCCATTTTGAATTTCTTATCGGAACAAAAAACGTAAAATTTGTAGAGGACCATCAAATGAACTTTCATGTACAGTTTGGCTTTAATCATATTTGCAGTTTCTGAGAAGAAGGCATTTGAACATTTTCCCATAGGGTCCAATGTTAATCTATGTCCTGCGGTGGTGGTCATCTTGGATTTCCGATCGGCATAAAAAACACACACCTTGTAGAGGACCTTCCAATGATCATTCCTGGGCAGTTTGGTTTCAATTATCCAAGTGGTTTCAGAGAAGAAGCGTTTTGAAACATTTTTCCCATAGGGTCCAATGTTAAACTAAGTCCTGCCGTAGCCGCCATTTTGAATTTCATACCGGAACAAAAAACGTAAAGTTTGTAGAGGACCATCTAATGAACATTCTTGTACAGTTTGGCTTTAATCATATTTGTAGTTTCTGAGAAGAAGGCATTTGAATATTTTCTCATAGGGTCCAATGTTAATCTATGTCCTGTGGTGGCGGCCATCTTGGATTTCCGATCGGCATAAAAAACAGAAACTTTGTAGAGGACCTTCCAATGATCATTCCTGGGAAGTTTGGTTTCAACTGTCCAAGTGGTTTCAGAGAAGAAGCATTTTGAAACATTTTTCCCATAAGGTCCAATGTTAAACTAAGTCCTGCCGTAGCCGCCATTATTAATTTCATATCGGAACAAAAAACCTTAAGGTTGTAGAGGACCATCCAATGAACATTCATGTACAGTTTGGCTTTAATCATATTTGTAGTTTCTGAGAAGAAGGCATTTGAACATTTTCCCATAGGGTCCAATGTTAATCTATGTCCTGCGGTGGCGGCCATCTTGAATTTTCGATTGGCATAAAAAAACAGAAACTTTGTAGAGGACCTTCCAATGATCATTCCTGGGCAGTTTGGTTTCAATTATCCAAGTGGTTTCAGAGAAGAAGCGTTTTGAAACATTTTTCCCATAGGGTCCAATGTTAAACTAAATCCTGCCGTAGCCGCCATTTTGAATTTCTTATCGGAACAAAAAACGTAAAATTTGTAGAGGACCATCAAATGAACTTTCATGTACAGTTTGGCTTTAATCATATTTGCAGTTTCTGAGAAGAAGGCATTTGAACATTTTCCCATAGGGTCCAATGTTAATCTATGTCCTGCGGTGGTGGTCATCTTGGATTTCCGATCGGCATAAAAAACACACACCTTGTAGAGGACCTTCCAATGATCATTCCTGGGCAGTTTGGTTTCAATTATCCAAGTGGTTTCAGAGAAGAAGCGTTTTGAAACATTTTTCCCATAGGGTCCAATGTTAAACTAAGTCCTGCCGTAGCCGCCATTTTGAATTTCATACCGGAACAAAAAACGTAAAGTTTGTAGAGGACCATCTAATGAACATTCTTGTACAGTTTGGCTTTAATCATATTTGTAGTTTCTGAGAAGAAGGCATTTGAATATTTTCTCATAGGGTCCAATGTTAATCTATGTCCTGTGGTGGCGGCCATCTTGGATTTCCGATCGGCATAAAAAACAGAAACTTTGTAGAGGACCTTCCAATGATCATTCCTGGGAAGTTTGGTTTCAACTGTCCAAGTGGTTTCAGAGAAGAAGCATTTTGAAACATTTTTCCCATAAGGTCCAATGTTAAACTAAGTCCTGCCGTAGCCGCCATTATTAATTTCATATCGGAACAAAAAACCTTAAGGTTGTAGAGGACCATCCAATGAACATTCATGTACAGTTTGGCTTTAATCATATTTGTAGTTTCTGAGAAGAAGGCATTTGAACATTTTCCCATAGGGTCCAATGTTAATCTATGTCCTGCGGTGGCGGCCATCTTGGATTTGTGATCGGCATAAAAAACAGAAACTTTGTAGAGGACCTTCCAATGATCATTCCTGGGAAGTTTGGTTTCAACTGTCCAAGTGGTTTCAGAGAAGAAGCATTTTGAAACACTTTTCCCATAAGGTCCAATGTTAAACTAAGTCCTGCCGTAGCCGCCATTTTTAATTTCATATCGGAACAAAAAACCTTAAGATTGTAGAGGACCATCCAATGAACATTCATGTACAGTTTGGCTTTAATCATATTTGTAGTTTCTGAGAAGAAGGCATTTGAACATTTTCCCATAGGGTCCAATGTTAATCTATGTCCTGCGGTGGCGGCCATCTTGAATTTTCGATTGGCATAAAAAAACAGAAACTTTGTAGAGGACCTTCCAATGATCATTCCTGGGCAGTTTGGTTTCAATTATCCAAGTGGTTTCAGAGAAGAAGCGTTTTGAAACATTTTTCCCATAGGGTCCAATGTTAAACTAAATCCTGCCGTAGCCGCCATTTTGAATTTCTTATCGGAACAAAAAACGTAAAATTTGTAGAGGACCATCAAATGAACTTTCATGTACAGTTTGGCTTTAATCATATTTGCAGTTTCTGAGAAGAAGGCATTTGAACATTTTCCCATAGGGTCCAATGTTAATCTATGTCCTGCGGTGGTGGTCATCTTGGATTTCCGATCGGCATAAAAAACACACACCTTGTAGAGGACCTTCCAATGATCATTCCTGGGCAGTTTGGTTTCAATTATCCAAGTGGTTTCAGAGAAGAAGCGTTTTGAAACATTTTTCCCATAGGGTCCAATGTTAAACTAAGTCCTGCCGTAGCCGCCATTTTGAATTTCATACCGGAACAAAAAACGTAAAGTTTGTAGAGGACCATCTAATGAACATTCTTGTACAGTTTGGCTTTAATCATATTTGTAGTTTCTGAGAAGAAGGCATTTGAATATTTTCTCATAGGGTCCAATGTTAATCTATGTCCGGTGGTGGCGGCCATCTTGGATTTCCGATCGGCATAAAAAACAGAAACTTTGTAGAGGACCTTCCAATGATCATTCCTGGGAAGTTTGGTTTCAACTGTCCAAGTGGTTTCAGAGAAGAAGCATTTTGAAACACTTTTCCCATAAGGTCCAATGTTAAACTAAGTCCTGCCGTAGCCGCCATTTTTAATTTCATATCGGAACAAAAAACCTTAAGGTTGTAGAGGACCATCCAATGAACATTCATGTACAGTTTGGCTTTAATCATATTTGTAGTTTCTGAGAAGAAGGCATTTGAACATTTTCCCATAGGGTCCAATGTTAATCTATGTCCTGCGGTGGCGGCCATCTTGAATTTTCGATTGGCATAAAAAAACAGAAACTTTGTAGAGGACCTTCCAATGATCATTCCTGGGCAGTTTGGTTTCAATTATCCAAGTGGTTTCAGAGAAGAAGCGTTTTGAAACATTTTTCCCATAGGGTCCAATGTTAAACTAAATCCTGCCGTAGCCGCCATTTTGAATTTCTTATCGGAACAAAAAACGTAAAATTTGTAGAGGACCATCAAATGAACTTTCATGTACAGTTTGGCTTTAATCATATTTGCAGTTTCTGAGAAGAAGGCATTTGAACATTTTCCCATAGGGTCCAATGTTAATCTATGTCCTGCGGTGGTGGTCATCTTGGATTTCCGATCGGCATAAAAAACACACACCTTGTAGAGGACCTTCCAATGATCATTCCTGGGCAGTTTGGTTTCAATTATCCAAGTGGTTTCAGAGAAGAAGCGTTTTGAAACATTTTTCCCATAGGGTCCAATGTTAAACTAAGTCCTGCCGTAGCTGCCATTTTGAATTTCATACCGGAACAAAAAACGTAAAGTTTGTAGAGGTCCATCTAATGAACATTCATGTACAGTTTGGCTTTAATCATATTTGTAGTTTCTGAGAAGAAGGCATTTGAATATTTTCCCATAGGGTCCAATGTTAATCTATGTCCTGCGGTGGCGGCCATCTTGGATTTGTGATCGGCATAAAAAACAGAAACTTTGTAGAGGACCTTCCAATGATCATTCCTGGGCAGTTTGGTTTCAACTGTCCAAGTGGTTTCAGAGAAGAAGCATTTTGAAACATTTTTCCCATAGGGTCCAATGTTAAACTAAGTCCTGCCGTAGCCGCCATTTTGAATTTCATATCGGAACAAAAAACCTTAAGATTGTAGAGGACCATCCAATGAACATTCATGTACAGTTTGGCTTTAATCATATTTGTAGTTTCTGAGAAGAAGGCATTTGAACATTTTCCCATAGGGTCCAATGTTAATCTATGTCCTGCGATGGCGGCCATCTTGGATTTCCGATCGGCATAAAAAACAGTAACTTGGTAAAGGACATTCCAATGATCATTCATTTACAGTTTGGGTTCAGTCAGTTCATTGGTTTCAGAGAAGAAGATCTTTGAAATTTCAGCCAATCAGAGCATATTATTGGCCCTGGCAGCCATATTGAATATTCGACTGGAACGAAAAACAGCAACTTTGTAGAGGACCATCCAAGGAACATTCCTGCTAAGTTCAGTTCCAATCGGCCAAGTGGTTTCGGAGAAGAAGCTTGAAATGTGAAAAGTTTACAGACGACAGACGCCAGACGACGGACGCCAAGTGATGGCAATAGTTCACCTGGACCTTTGGTCCAGGTGAACTAAAAATCTACAAAAATGACATACCTTGTTATCATATGGTCTTTTGTTTACTAAATCTAACACTATGTCCTCTGTGTTGCTAACATAAGGGGAATCCTCCATATCAATCTTCTCTGATATTCTTCTGTGCCCCAGTATAGTTGTCTTGGTCGTTTGTTTTGAAGTGGCCATTAATTGATCTTTTTTCTGTTGTAATATCTGAGCGGCCTTTAAAAGAGTCTCAATCTGATTGGTCACTTTGTCTTCGTTCTGAGACATGCTGTCATCTGAATCCTCTTCATTAGTCAATATCAAAGAATCATACGTGTCTTTCAGGGTATTTTTTATCTCTGGTTTGTTACACGGTTTTTTGACATGGTCCCTCATTTCATTTATTGTTATAAATTCCCTCTTACATATGTAACATTTTAAGTCCACCGACTTTTTCTTTTTATTTGGCGTGGATGTGTCCGACTGTGGTGAAGGTGTCGGTGAATCATATTTTGGAAAGAGCGGGAGTATACCGGTATGTTGATTTGGTGGATTATGGCCGCCATACTTTTTTTGAGATGATATAGCTTTACACTCTTTACTGTGTCGCCATCTCTGCATGGGATCTGGGAAACCTGTCATGCAATGACGGCACCAGAACATTCGAGCCGAGGGATTGCTCAGCTGATGGCATGGATGGCCAACTGGTGGCTCTGCTGCCATCTTAATTCCTGTTCTTTCTGAAATTACATAAATCAAGATAATGACAACATTGAAAAAATCCATTCAAGTATAGAAATGGTTTAAATGAGTTAAATGTGAAATGGACAAGAAGTTTATAAGTGCAAATAGCCATATGATTTTGACCTCAGCAGCACATCTATAGATATATATTATTATATTTACTGCTCATTGGAAAGTGTATATCATGCAACCTCTGATCGTTTCTCGAGGCAGGTAATTTGTTTTTTGGGGGTACTACAGTTTCCGCATCAATAAATCTGACATCCATGATATATTTGAAATAGTGTTAAACGTGGCATTAAACACCGGTAATCCTAATCTTAATCTTCTTTGCTCCACTCTGCCTCCTCTTCAGGGGAAACCGATCGTAACCCTCGGCTAGCAACTAATACGATCTTAATCTTTATTACATCACAGGAAGGGGTTAGGGTTATTGTGCTAAACGCCACTTTGAACAATATTTCAGTTTTATCGTGGCGGTCAGTTTTATTGGTGGAGAAAACCACTGTCCTGCCACAAGTCACTGACAAACTTTATCACATGTTGTTGTATCAAGTACACCTCGCCATGAGTGGGATTCAAACTCATAACTTTAGTAGTAAAACTAGGCACTGACTGCACAGGTAGTTGTAAATCCAACTATCATATGATCATGACCACGAGGGCCCCCAACAGAGGATTAATTATTTAGTTACAATTATAAAATGTCAATTTATCCTGGACTGTATATAATGCTCCTTTGCTGTCATCATGGTATATACTTAAAATAATACCATCCCTTCCAAAAACACTGCTAAAAAACAGTCCTCTTATTCATTACAAGATTTGGTCTGAAATCAGCTGCTTGTCCAATACTTGGCTCAAATTAACAATCAGGTTTAGTGGTTGAAAACTTTGTCCTGTTGGATGGAGGCCATGGATTTGCAATCCACTGTTTGTCAATAATAAAGGTACAGGTATATGCCATAAGTTGACTAAAACATGACGTTTGTCTATTGATTTACTGTAATCAGATTAGTATATAGTACATTGTTTTCTTCAATTTCTAACAAGATGCATTATATTATATCGTCAATTTTTAAATGGTTAAAAACTTTTTAATATGACCAACATCATCAAGAAAGACAGCAGTATGTCGACAAGGGAAAGTTGAACAAGTGTATATTAAAGGAAAGTGGGAATACAGTATTTTGCTTGACACAGTAATTTGTTGAACCAACTGCATTTTGGACATTTGTCTTGTTTTACTATTTCAAATATTGAATATGCCTTCCGATTATGTAAAAATTTTGAATTTGAGCAACTTTTAGACCCCTTTTCAAAATAAAATAGCAAAAATTTGTCTATGGTCTATCAATAACCCATAAAGATGATCATTCTGCAAAAACATTGTATTAAAATTGGATGAAAAATTAGAAACTTCAAATTTTATAATCCGATTTTCGGTTGATTTTATTTCTGAAACTGTAAGAGATAGAAGAAATCTTTCAACATACTACTGGAAGCTCTCAGTTTAACTAATTAAAAAAAATCTAAAAATTGGACGAAAAATAAAAATATATGTTCTCCAAATATGCAAAATTTCGGATTTCCGGACCCTTTAAGACCCTCTTTAAAAATAAAATACCAAATAAAATTTTAAGGCCCATCAATATCCCTTTAAGATGATCAATATGCAAAACTTGCATTACAATTAGATGAAAAATAAAAAAAAATTAATTTCCCCCTTTTACAAACAAAATGTATGTTGAAAACGATAATATTAACAAAACAATGCTATACATTTTTCTGAAAGGGATTTTCTTCCTTAGGAATTCATTTAGAAAACCACCAAAATAAGATGAAAAATAAACTCCCCAAGCCTTCAATAAAATTTCAGCTAAATCATGATGGTCAGTTTAATTGGTTGAGGAAACTACAGTACAAGGTACATTTTTGTAAATGGTCCATGTTTTATATTCTCCTTACAATTTTAATGAATGAATATGTCCTCAAATTTCCAAACTATTAGTAAGAAAGGATATGGATGTAAATTTATGATATAAACAAGAGATCTAGAGACTATCCAACTGTACACTTAAATCCTGTGTCACCCAGTTTCAAATCAGTTGAAGTGTTTGGAAATGAAAACTACAGACGTGTTGCGTAAAACTAAAGTGCATTTTTTTTTGCTTTTGTGCAACTTAAAATCCACACTCTGACACTGACATATCCTTCATTTGAATTGTTTTGAATGTATGTGTTTATATGTGTGGCAAAGAAGATTCAACATGGAATTTTTGGCGAGTGTTTGTACCAGAAGTCTAAGCTGGGGGCATCCAGCTGAATATCATCTGAATTCTTCACCATGTCAAATGATGTATAAAATGAAAATGAAACACCGACAGATGATGCACTACAAATTTGTCATACATCAGATATGTCTCCACATAAACAGAAAGTTGTTATACAAAGGTAATATTACTGAAGCATGGTAAACTCAGGGTCTCATCAGAAACAAAGATGGCCACCATGTAATGTTAAATCTCTGCAGAGAAAGTCAAGGATGTATTAATACATTCCAGTTTTAGAAGAGTAATTTTCCTCTTAGGAAGGCAAAAGGGTCTCCTTTCATACAAAGTTCAATAAAAATAACATATTTTTTCTCATAATTTTATTAAAATTTAATATTGTAACAACTTGTAAATTTTTGCTATTTGCTATAAACAAGATAAAATTATTCTCTGATTTTGACCAATGTTCAAATATCAACAAATTATGAGAAAAATATACTCAAATATGCAGTCATTATTCTTGGTCTTGGTAAACCATGTACCATTTTGGCTGTCGTAATAACTCATAAAAAAAGGGTTTAAAAATGTATAATTTTAGAATCAAGTCAGGAATGTGCAAAGGGAATGTAAAGCATGGACCATTTGCCTTGTGATGGAGAATGGTATTGGATTTTCATTGCAATAGAGACAGGAATAGGCATATAAAAAAATAACTTGATTTGATTTTTGGTGTTTTAACACCACTTTCAGTGGTGGAAGAATATGGAGTACCCGGGGAGAACCACCGACCATGGGCAAGCAACTGATAAACTTTATCACTTGCGGCTGTGAGTCGAGCGCACCCTTTTTTGTAATTTACAAAGCCGGGCGCGAACCCACGCCGTATGGTTATTGGTGATAGGCTTGTAGGAGTTGTTCAGGGATGATCCTATTTGGAAAATTAAATAACTGAAATCAATGAAAAATACCTGAAACCATCTACACCCCCTTTCAAAATGGTAATTCTTGACCTGTTCTGACTGTCCAGCAACTTTCGGAAAACAATTTTCAGAGGAAAACAGCTGAAATCAGTTAAATAACTGAAAAGAATCATCCCTGGTTGTTAGGTAATCCAACTACCTAACCCATTGAGCCACCTGGGCTCTTATAAAAACTAAGTACATGTACTGCATTTTGAAAAAATGGTTCATGTGACACATATCATAGATACAAATGGAAGAAAAGATAATGCGTTTTTATTTCTGTTCTGTATTTCAGTCATATGGTAGCATCTTCAATAATAAGCATAACACATACATTAAAACGAGTGTGAAACAGTCCCTAAGTCTGCACTCTGCAGTTAAGTGCTATTTTTTACTTCTGTTGAGTTTATTATTATTTAGCATTACGTGGATGCCATCTTTGTTTCTAACACATCCCTATGATAAACTTGTATTATGTTTTCTGTTTTCATTTTCAATTTACCTACCTTTTGACATTAAGAAGAATTCTCCCATGTTGCACTTCCATTAATGATGGTTGATTAGACAATGACGAAACTATGTACACCAATGAATAAACCTCCTATACAAAACAACCCAAAGGAAGGACATACATCATTGTTGAATCTAATTTGTATTATATTCAAATTTTGAATGCGCTTTAGTTTGACCAATGCTTTAATTAGTCTTCCTTTCACGATCGTTTTGACTGACTTTTGAAGGATAGACACACAGTATCTAAACAAACTGGAAATATTCCTACAATTTAGGAACACTCCTTTATTCACAAATCCCACACTAAAAATGAAAATCTAATTTGGAGGTCCCATGGTTCAATTCCATATCTACTATCAACTATTATGGGTAATAATGTGTTGTTGTATAATTACCTTTCAGTTCCAGAAGAGAACAGCACAAAGGGAAACCTCCCGTAGTCAGCCATCGAATCTTGCTGGTGACATCGTGTCGATATCCATACTATAGGTCACCACCAATCGTCTAGAAATTCAGTTAAATGCATGTTAGTTACAACTAGAACCATTCAGTGTCATTACTTAGTCTGCTATATTGTTGAAATCATCTTAACAAACTAACTGAAATGTGTTTTGAATCAAGGAAATTAAGAAATATGCATTTGTCACGAAAGTAAATTAGAGTGACCTCCCTTGCCCAAATTTCTGTAAACACCGCAATTTTCAATATTAACGATAGAAAATGAACATTTATATTGGAATCGATATCATATGATAATGCTTGTTAGTGATGTACCGCATACCAAATAAATAAAATCATTTTTCAGGCAAAATTATTTCTTCTTTCATAGTCGGCAGCTGTGTTTTCAACAATACACTTTTTTATAGACACCAGGTGGCAGATTGATCTCATTAATATTCATCATCTGTCTTTGAAACGTGGGTCTAGCTAGACATGAACTAAAAACGGTGTTTTGTGCTGAAATTCAGAGTGTCATGTCTTTACTTTATTCAAATTCATCAAATAAATAAAAACGAAACCACAAAATATGAAGGCCCAAAAGGTTACACACAAAAAAAAAAAAAGATGGGAGATAATCTATTTCCTACCAATTTTCATTACGGAGTTGTCTCTCTTGCAATGGAATTATTGATCAATGTTAATCATATTTTCCCCAGCTACAGAAAACAATATTCTTATTTTTAATTCAATGCAATGATGTTGAAATAAAAGAGGATATGATTTTATCATTGATTTTTTTAATATAAATTTTCAGGTATTCATCCTTTCAAATAGGACGAATAAAGCTGGGTATAATAATGGTAATTTTACCCCCAAAAAATGTACTATTCCCATGTGTAATGAAGAAAAACAAAAGTGTTATATACAGTCAAAGCATTCTTAAATGGCACCTCTATATACCAAATCACTGTCTATAAAGGGCAGCCTTATTTTGCCCATTGATGAAAAATGCGTATAATTTTAACTTGTATTTAAAGGGCAACTGCTGATAAAGGGCACAGTAATATGTATACAAGTTTGACTGTATTACAACTTGACATTTAAAAGATTCAAAAATTGATGGTATCTACGACTGTGCGAAAAGTCAGGACGACAAACGTTTTTTTTTTTTAAAGCATGTCCCGCTGTGTATTTCACATTATATTACCAATAAATAAATACCTAATCAATCAACCAATCCTAATATGCTTAAGCATTTATTTATGTATATTCCAATCTCGTTTTTTTTTCACTGAAAGGATAAGCATGAATATTTTTTTGTTTATCTATGTTAAAATTGAATGGACCATATTATATTTATAATTATATTCGAAATATAAAACAGATAATACATGTAGTTCCTTTAATTTTGATACTGTTACATAAAATGAAGAAAAAATAATTCCTCTCTCCAGCTACACGATATCATGTACAGTTCCTTTATAAAACAATTATTATTGGAGTTATATGGAAATAAAGTTTGATTTATTAATATATATTATAATTTCCTAATTTCTGAATTCTCTGATTCATTTCTATGTAAGAACAGACCTAATTAAATTGAATATTTTGAAATGTGTATGATCATTATTTGCTGCTTCATGATAAGTGACTGTTTACCATTAGCAGTAGAGACAGTTCGATACTACACCAGGCCAAACATTCTATTAAGAGAACGGAAATGTATATTTTGTAACAAAAATTCTGTTGAAGATGAAATTCATTTTTTTTTTTATTAGATTGTGATTTTTATTCAGATTTACGATATGCTTTAACAGAAGAAAGTATTGATTGTACTAACATGTATTTTTATATGTCATACATATTTTAGATATGTGGATGTATATAATGACAGTGTCTCATAAGTCCTATATATGTGGCTGGGTACCAATATTATAATTGATACAATTGTATTTTGTATGTTTTTATTTGTTTTAAACATGTACAGATATATGAAATGTTTTATATTGTAATGTGACACTATAATAAAATATAAAGTATTAATTCTAAGATGCTATATATTCTCTGTACCTATGTATTTGGGAGTGAGTGAGTGATTGTTGTTTAACGCCAATTCAGCAAATTGTTAGGTATATCATGGCGAGAACAAGTTAATTTTCCATGAGATGATGATGAAGTCTGTTTTGTACTAGATTAACACGCTGAGTTGGATGTTGATAGTGCTAGCTCACTGAAACAACAGTCAGCGGGTAGACATGTCTCTCCATTCAATTTCGGACATATTGTTCTGATTCCGAGCCAACCAATCTTTCCTCTTTCTCCTTAATGCTGCGTGCTTAGTGTAATATATGCAATAAATACCAATTTTATAGTCTTTGGTTTGACCCGACTGGGGCTCGAACGCACGATCTACGAGGCACTCGAGGCGAGCACGCTAACCGTTTCGCCACCGATGCGGTATCCTATGTATTTGGTGATGAGAAATAAAGATACATGTATGTATGTCAGCAATGAATGTCAACATACTAGTAGAGAACTAGAGATGTTCATTGCAGAGATCAGATTGCACGTGTAATCCCAGTCCCTAAATCATCCCATAATCATATTATTCAAAGACAAAGAAGCATTATTATAAGTACTTGTCAGACATAACGTTCCGATGCTGGGAACAAGCTTCATTATTTCTATAGATATCCTCTTTGCATTCACCAACTAATTGTTTAGTTCACTCAACTAGGAATATTTACTAGTTAATAACTTTATAAGTTAAAGTTCATCCACATCCATCATTAGATAACTATTTTCGTCAAAATATTAATTTCATTCAGGACACATATAGAATCTTGTAGTACTTATTAAAATGGTTAGAATACTCAAGTCTTCTTAAATTGTGAGTTTCAAAATAAAAATGAGTTATTTTTTTGTTCATAATAAAAAAATAAGATAATTGTGAAACCAAAGTTGCAATTTGATAACCTAAACAACTAATATATCATACGTAAGTAAGTAAGTAAAACTTTATTTCAATTCGGCATGTAATATAAACAAAAAACATAAGCTCATACAAAAAAAATCTTTAATTACAGTGAATAAAAGGACACGATGTTCAACTGATGTATCATAGTAGAGTAACAGGACGGATGTCACTAGTGGCGCAGGATCTACTTACCCCTCAGGAGAACCCGAGTTTACCCCCGGTTTTTAGTGGTGTACGTGTTACTCGATCTTTAGTTTTATGTATGATGTTTTGTAGATTGAAAATTGATGAAATAAATATTGAAAATGTAGGTATGACTTTTATGATTCTTTAAATAATAATTGATATCGTTCGCGAAAATCCGTAAAAAAAATGTGTGTATAATTTAAAGAAATGGAGACAGAATTTATGAAAATAAATTTACAAGTGGTTTGTTTTCTCCGAGGTAGAAAGTTGTATATATGTATATATCTATGATATAATAATAAAATGGCTCGTTATTAGGAAGATTTGGATATCTTAAATTTTTACATATAAATTGGAATACTTGACATTATTATTATTTTGGGGTTTGACAGTGACTTTCTAATACGAATATGCGATCATCAATCAAATGGGATGTTTATAATATATATTTTACTTTGAAAGCAAAATCTTCTCTGAATGTAGTGTATTATATACAAAACTAAATTTAATTTGAGTTTTGTGTTTTTCTGGACTAAAATTTCATTATTATTATTTTATTTTTGGGAATACAAATGTATTAAAATTGTTGTTGATTAAAAATTGTGATCTTTTATATGTTATAATAGAAATGGTCATTTTTGACAGATCTATAAAATTCTTCATATTTAATTTGTGAGCTTGGGCAAGGACGTATATACGTCCTTGGCTTGGGTGACAGAATGATCAAAGACTTGACAGCTTGGTATTGTTCAATGTATTTTGGGGTTTGACAGTGACTTTCTAATACGAAATTGCGATCATAAATCAAATGGGATGTTTATAATATATATTTTACTTTGAGAGCAAAATCTTCTCTGAAAGTAGTGTATTATATACAAAACTAAATTTAATTTGAGTTTTGTGTTTTTCTGGACTAAAATTTCATTATTATTATTTTATTTTTGGGAATACAAATGTATTAAAATTATTTAAATTGTTGTTGATTAAAAATTGTAATCTTTTAAATGTTATAATAGAAATGGTCATTTTTGACAGATCTATAAAATTCTTCATATTTAATTTGTGAGCTTGGGCAAGGACGTATATACGTCCTTGGCTTGGGTGACAGAATGATCAAAGACTTGACAGCTTGGTATTGTTCAATGTATTTTGGGGTTTGACAGTGACTTTCTAATACGAAATTGCGATCATAAATCAAATGGGATGTTTATAATATATATTTTACTTTGAGAGCAAAATCTTCTCTGAATGTAGTGTATTATATACAAAACTAAATTTAATTTGAGTTTTGTGTTTTTCTGGACTAAAATTTCATTATTATTATTTTATTTTTGGGAATACAAATGTATTAAAATTATTTAAATTGTTGTTGATTAAAAATTGTAATCTTTTACATGTTATAATAGAAATGGTCATTTTTGACAGATCTATAAAATTCTTCATATTTAATTTGTGAGCTTGGGCAAGGACGTATATACGTCCTTGGCTTGGGTGACAGAATGATCAAAGACTTGACAGCTTGATATTGTTCAATGTATTGTCAAATTACTAACACTAAATATTGTCTAATTATAATTGAATTAATTTTTATTTACCTAGATAATAATTAGACACCGCAGATACTATTTAATCAACACCCCAATTAACACATGCTTGGCTTGTATTAGACAGGGTTTCAGCAAAATCATATTTGCTCAATTTATTAATTAGTTAACAATTAGTTTATTCAAATCGTTCATAATTGAAATAATCACAAGCCAATGTGTTTTGATAGTAAGCTTCTATGAAGACTGATGAGTGTTCATAGCGAGTTAGTATATATGCTGTACGCTGACAGTGGTTGCTCATAATCATTTAGTCACAAGACAAGTACAGTTCTAAGATATTACTTATATAGATAAAGCAAGTCACTCATCATGGTGTTGGATAGTGTACAGAAATCAGCTAAAATGTCATTCAGCATAGCTGACCTAGCAAAAAGTAGCAGAGATGTAAATAAGAACCAGAGTGAGGCGATCGTTTACAACATCAACCACTACCAAACCAAGAACTACAACAAAGAGACCAGCTCACCTATGCGACTTCCTGTTGTGGTGACTCCGTTGACCAGCACACCACTTTCACATTCAGCCATCAAACCAAACAACGAACGACAACTAAAAAGAAAGCGTAAAGTTGATTCAATCTACTCAGAAGACAGCAGCTTAGAATCTTTTGATTCTAAATCTTCAGACTCTGTCATATCAACTTCTGACGATGATCAGCCGGGAAAGAGAACCAGGTACATCTTCACAATATTCCAGGTCACAGAACTAGAGAAATATTATTATAACACCAACAAGTTCCTATCTGTTGAAGAGCGAACAGTACTCTCCAAGCGACTCGATCTACAAGAAAAGCAAATCAAGACATGGTTTCAGAATCGACGAATGAAAGACAAGCGTCACCAGAAAAAGTCAGGTCAGCATATACATCATCTTTATGCGGCAGTTGAAATACCTACTGCCATGGGAATGCCTTATTCCTCAGCATGTCATCCAGCTCATCTACTTAAGTACAGCAGTCACCAGCAACAACAATACCCAGCAGCATCACCGGTACCTCAAATGTTCGACCCAATGTCATATATGTGTGGTTATGGACCGGTCTCACCTATAATGTATTCAGGATACCAGCAACATTTTTATAATGGACTGTCTCCTAAGTCTTTCGAACAGTATAGAGTGTGAAATGGTTTAAATAACTATTGTGTGCTAACTTATTGACTTTAATAATTGTTATTGTTTGTGTCTTGTTGTTTTTGTTATTTACCATGCTTGTTACCAAGGAGAAATAAAATATTAACAGTAAGTCTGGTTTTTTGGTTATTGAGTTCTGGATGTTTAACGCCACTTTCAACAATATTTCAGTTATATCGTAGTGGTGAGTTTCATTGGAAAATGGATTGTTCGATTTTACAACCAATTTATCAGTCAAAAAAGAAAACACAACAATCAAATCTAATTCTAAATACAATTTACTAGTAAAAAGTCAAACAGCATATCAAGCGACAACATCAACAAATCCAGTTGACCAGTCAAAAATAATTACACAGCGGATTTTAAAACAACTTAGAGGCCGAGTCAACCAATTACTAAAATACAATGGGTACGATGAAAATACAGTGCTAAAAAGGTCTACATGCAAAGAAAAATTTACATATCCGAACAATTAAACAAAGACACAGAAAAAAATATGTTGCACATTATCTTATACCTATTTTCATTTCGAATAAAAACTATTTTGCTTTCAAATTTGACAGCCAAGCACGTTTAATTGCTGAGTTCATCAAGTATTGGAACGGAGTTAAATTTGTGTTTGAAGTTAAAAGATTGAAGGAAAAAATTGACCGTGTCAACACACCTTTAAATGGTTTGTTGTCTTAACGCCACTTTCAACAATATTTCAGTGATAACGTGGCGGCCAGTTTTGTTGATGGAGGAAACCGGAATACCCTGAGAAAACCACGAACCTGTCACAAGCCACTGACAAACTTTATCACATAATGTTGACACCTCGCCATGAACGGTATTCGAACTCACAATTTTAGTGGTGTCGGGTAGTTGTAAATTCAACCACCATACGACCCCCTACAACTAACATAAAGAGTAAACAACGACAATTGACAGCAATTTGATCTCCATGGCAGGAGAAAGCCCCTATATAAAATGGATATCCACTGGTTGGTCGAGAAGTTTTAAAAATGAGTATCGCGTGCTTGAAAAATACCAAGTGAGTCTCCTCCAGCTCTATCATTGCGAGAATATGTTACGTTTAATGTTGTGATGCCGACCATTTTGTCCTATCATATGTAAAGACATATGGTATGAGCTCAATGTTGTGATGTCCACCATTTTGTACTATCATATGCAAAGACATATGGTATGAGCTCAATGTAGTGATGTCCACCATTTTGTCCTATCATATGTAAAGACATATGGTATGAGCTCAATGTAGTGATATCCATCATTTTGTCCTATCATATGTAAAGACATATGGTATGAGCTCAATGTTGTGATGCCCACCATTTTGTCCTATCATATGTAAAGACATATGGTATGAGCTCAATGTTGTGATGTCCACCATTTTGTCCTATCATATGTAAAGACATATGGTATGAGCTCAATGTTGTGATGTCCACCATTTTATCCTATCATATGTCAAGACATATGGTATGAGCTCAATGTTGTGATGCCGACCATTTTGTCCTATCATATGTAAAGACATATGGTATGAGCTCAATGTTGTGATGCCCACCACTTTGTCCTATCATATGTAAAGACATATGGTATGAGCTCAATGTAGTGATGTCCACCACTTTGTCCTATCATATGTAAAGACATATGGTATGAGCTCAATGTTGTAATGTCCACCATTTTATCCTATCATATGTAAAGACATATGGTATGAGCTCAATGTAGTGATGTCCACCATTTTGTCCTATCATATGTAAAGACATATGGTATGAGCTCAATGTTGTGATGCCCACCATTTTGTCCTATCATATGTAAAGACATATGGTATGAGCTCAATGTTGTAATGTCCACCATTATATCCTATCATATGTAAAGACATATGGTATGAGCTCAATGTTGTGATGTCCACCATTTTGTCCTATCATATGTAAAGACATATGGTATGAGCTCAATGTTGTGATGCCCACCATTTTGTTCTATCATATGTAAAGACATATGGTATGAGCTCAATGTAGTGATGTCCACCATTTTGTCCTATCATATGTAAAGACATATGGTATGAGCTCAATGTTGTGATACCAACCATTTTGTCCTATCATATGTAAAGACATATGGCATGAGCTCAATGTTGTAATGTCCACCATTTTATCCTATCATATGTAAAGACATATGGTATGAGCTCAATGTAGTGATGTCCACCATTTTGTCCTATCATATGTAAAGACATATGGTATGAGCTCAATGTTGTGATGTCCACCATTTTATCCTATCATATGTAAAGACATATGGTATGAGCTCAATGTTGTGATGCCCACCATTTTGTCCTATCATATGTAAAGACATATGGTATGAGCTCAATGTAGTGATGTCCACCATTTTGTCCTATCATATGTAAAGACATATGGTATGAGCTCAATGTTGTGATGTCCACCATTTTATCCTATCATATGTAAAAACATATGGTATGAGCTCAATGTTGTGATGCCCACCATTTTGTCCTATCATATGTAAAGACATATGGTATGAGCTCAATGTTGTAATGTCCACCATTATATCCTATCATATGTAAAGACATATGGTATGAGCTCAATGTTGTGATGTCCACCATTTTGTCCTATCATATGTAAAGACATATGGTATGAGCTCAATGTTGTGATGCCCACCATTTTGTTCTATCATATGTAAAGACATATGGTATGAGCTCAATGTAGTGATGTCCACCATTTTGTCCTATCATATGTAAAGACATATGGTATGAGCTCAATGTTGTGATGTCCACCATTTTGTCCTATCATATGTAAAGACATATGGTATGAGCTCAATGTTGTGATGCCGACCATTTTGTCCTATCATATGTAAAGACATATGGTATGAGCTCAATGTTGTGATGTCCACCATTTTGTACTATCATATGCAAAGACATATGGTATGAGCTCAATGTAGTGATGTCCACCATTTTGTCCTATCATATGTAAAGACATATGGTATGAGCTCAATGTAGTGATATCCATCATTTTGTCCTATCATATGTAAAGACATATGGTATGAGCTCAATGTTGTGATGCCCACCATTTTGTCCTATCATATGTAAAGACATATGGTATGAGCTCAATGTTGTGATGTCCACCATTTTGTCCTATCATATGTAAAGACATATGGTATGAGCTCAATGTTGTGATGTCCACCATTTTATCCTATCATATGTCAAGACATATGGTATGAGCTCAATGTTGTGATGCCGACCATTTTGTCCTATCATATGTAAAGACATATGGTATGAGCTCAATGTTGTGATGCCCACCACTTTGTCCTATCATATGTAAAGACATATGGTATGAGCTCAATGTTGTAATGTCCACCATTTTATCCTATCACATGTAAAGACATATGGTATGAGCTCAATGTAGTGATGTCCACCATTTTGTCCTATCATATGTAAAGACATATGGTATGAGCTCAATGTTGTGATGTCCACCATTTTGTCCTATCATATGTAAAGACATATGGTATGAGCTCAATGTAGTGATGTCCACCATTTTGTCCTATCATATGTAAAGACATATGGTATGAGCTCAATGTTGTGATACCAACCATTTTGTCCTATCATATGTAAAGACATATGGCATGAGCTCAATGTTGTAATGTCCACCATTTTATCCTATCATATGTAAAGACATATGGTATGAGCTCAATGTAGTGATGTCCACCATTTTGTCCTATCATATGTAAAGACATATGGTATGAGCTCAATGTTGTGATGTCCACCATTTTATCCTATCATATGTAAAGACATATGGTATGAGCTCAATGTTGTGATGCCCACCATTTTGTCCTATCATATGTAAAGACATATGGTATGAGCTCAATGTAGTGATGTCCACCATTTTGTCCTATCATATGTAAAGACATATGGTATGAGCTCAATGTTGTGATGTCCACCATTTTATCCTATCATATGTAAAGACATATGGTATGAGCTCAATGTTGTGATGCCCACCATTTTGTCCTATCATATGTAAAGACATATGGTATGAGCTCAATGTTGTAATGTCCACCATTATATCCTATCATATGTAAAGACATATGGTATGAGCTCAATGTAGTGATGTCCACCATTTTGTCCTATCATATGTAAAGACATATGGTATGAGCTCAATGTTGTGATGCCCACCATTTTGTTCTATCATATGTAAAGACATATGGTATGAGCTCAATGTAGTGATGTCCACCATTTTGTCCTATCATATGTAAAGACATATGGTATGAGCTCAATATTGTGATGTCCACCATTTTGTCCTATCATATGTAAAGACATATGGTATGAGCTCAATGTTGTGATGCCTATCATATGTAAAGACATATGGTATGAGCTCAAGGTAATGATGTCCACCATTTTGTCCTATCATATGTAAAGACATATGGTATGAGCTCAATGTTGTGATGTCCACCATTTTGTCCTATCATATGTAAAGACATATGGTATGAGCTCAATGTAGTGATGTCCACCATTTTGTCCTATCATATGTAAAGACATATGGTATGAGCTCAATGTTGTGATGTCCACCATTTTATCCTATCATATGCAAAGACATATGGTATGAGCTCAATGTTGTGATGCCCACCATTTTGTCCTATCATATGTAAAGACATATGGTATGAGCTCAATGTTGTAATGTCCACCATTATATCCTATCATATGTAAAGACATATGGTATGAGCTCAATGTAGTGATGTCCACCATTTTGTCCTATCATATGTAAAGACATATGGTATGAGCTCAATGTTGTGATGTCCACCATTTTGTCCTATCATATGCAAAGACATATAGTATGAGATAAATGTTGTGATGCCTATCATATGTAAAGACATATGGTATGAGCTCAATGTAATGATGTCCACCATTTTGTCCTATCATATGTAAAGACATATGGTATGAGCTCAAAGTAGTGATGTCCACCATTTTGTCCTATCATATGTAAAGACATATGGTATGAGTTCAATGTAGTGATGTCCACCATTTTTTCCTATCATATGTAAAGACATATGGTGTGAGCTCAATGTTGTGATGTCCACCATTTTGTCCTATCATATGTAAAGACATATGGTATGAGCTCAATGTAGTGATATGTATCATTTTGTCCTATCATATGTAAAGACTTATGGTATGAGCTCAATGTAGTGATGTCCACCATTTTGTCCTATCATATGTAAAGACATATGGTATGAGCTCAATGTTGTGATGCCCACCATTTTGTCCTATCATATGTAAAGACATATGGTATGAGCTCAATGTTGTGATGCCCACCATTTTGTTCTATCATATGTAAAGACATATGGTATGAGCTCAATGTTGTGATGCCTATCATATGTAAAGACATATGGTATGAGCTCAATGTAATGATGTCCACCATTTTGTCCTATTATATGTAAAGACATATGGTATGAGCTCAATGTTGTGATGCCCACCATTTTGTCCTATCATATGTAAAGACATATGGCATGAGCTCAATGTAGTGATGTCCACCATTTTGTCCTATCATATGTAAAGACATATGGTATGAACTCAATGTTGTGATGTCCACCATTTTGTCCTATCATATGTAAAGACATATGGTATGAGCTCAATGTTGTAATGTCCACCATTTGATCCTATCATATGTAAAGACATATGGTATGAGCTCAATGTTGTGATGTCCACCATTTTGTCCTATCATATGTAAAGACATATGGTATGAGCTCAATGTTGTGATGCCCACCATTTTGTTCTATCATATGTAAAGACATATGGTATGAGCTCAATGTTGTAATGTCCACCATTTGATCCTATCATATGTAAAGACATATGGTATGAGCTCAATGTAGTGATGTCCACCATTTTGTCCTATCATATGTAAAGACATATGGTATGAGCTCAATGTTGTGATGTCCACCATTTTATCCTATCATATGTAAAGACATATAGTATGAGCTCAATGTTGTGATGTCCACCATTTTGTCCTATCATATGTAAAGACATATGGTTTGAGCTCAATGTTGTGATGCCTATCATATGTAAAGACATATGGTATGAGCTCAATGTAATGATGTCCACCATTTTGTCCTATCATATGTAAAGACATATGGTATGAGCTCAATGTTGTGATGCCCACCATTTTGTCCTATCATGTGTAAAGACATATGGTATGAGCTCAATGTTGTGATGCCTATCATATGTAAAGACATATGGTATGAGCTCAATGTAATGATGTCCACCATTTTGTCCTATCATATGTAAAGACATATGGTATGAGCTCAATGTTGTGATGCCCACCACTTTGTCCTATCATATGTAAAGACATATGGTATGAGCTCAAAGTAGTGATGTCCACCATTTTGTCCTATCATATGTAAAGACATATGGTATGAGTTCAATGTAGTGATGTCCACCATTTTGTCCTATCATATGTAAAGACATATGGTGTGAGCTCAATGTTGTGATGCCCACCATTTTGTCCTATCATATGTAAAGACATATGGTATGAGCTCAATGTAGTGATATGTATCATTTTGTCCTATCATATGTAAAGACATATGGTATGAGCTCAATGTTGTGATGCCCACCATTTTGTCCTATCATATGTAAAAACATATGGTATGAGCTCAATGTAGTGATATCCATCATTTTGTCCTATCATATATAAAGACATATGGTATGAGCTCAATGTTGTGATGCCCACCATTTTGTCCTATCATATGTAAAGACATATGGTATGAGCTCAATGTTGTGATGTCCACCATTTTGTCCTATCATATGTAAAGACATATGGTATGAGCTCAATGTTGTGATGTCCACCATTTTATCCTATCATATGTAAAGACATATGGTATGAACTCAATGTTGTGAAGCCTATCATATGTAAAGACATATGGTATGAGCTCAATGTAATGATGTCCACCATTTTGT
Organism: Bathymodiolus septemdierum; assembly: GCA_963383655.1. Taxonomy (NCBI): domain Eukaryota; kingdom Metazoa; phylum Mollusca; class Bivalvia; order Mytilida; family Modiolidae; genus Bathymodiolus; species Bathymodiolus septemdierum. Next base: position 34,752,466 of record OY726526.1, on the reverse strand, counting down.
CCTATCATATGTAAAGACATATGGTATGAGCTCAATGTTGTGATGTCCACCATTTTGTACTATCATATGCAAAGACATATGGTATGAGCTCAATGTTGTGATGCCCACCATTTTGTTCTATCATATGTAAAGACATATGGTATGAGCTCAATGTAGTGATGTCCACCATTTTGTCCTATCATATGTAAAGACATATGGTATGAGCTCAATGTTGTGATGCCTATCATATGTAAAGACATATGGTATGAGCTCAAGGTAATGATGTCCACCATTTTGTCCTATCATATGTAAAGACATATGGTATGAGCTCAATGTTGTGATGCCCACCATTTTGTCCTATCATATGTAAAGACATATGGTATGAGCTCAATGTAGTGATGTCCACCATTTTGTCCTATCATATGTAAAGACATATGGTATGAGCTCAATGTTGTGATGTCCACCATTTTATCCTATCATATGTAAAGACATATGGTATGAGCTCAATGTTGTGATGCCCACCATTTTGTCCTATCATATGTAAAGACATATGGTATGAGCTCAATGTTGTAATGTCCACCATTATATCCTATCATATGTAAAGACATATGGTATGAGCTCAATGTAGTGATGTCCACCATTTTGTCCTATCATATGTAACGACATATGGTATGAGCTCAATGTTGTGATGCCCACCATTTTGTTCTATCATATGTAAAGACATATGGTATGAGCTCAATGTTGTGATGTCCACCATTCTGTCCTATCATATGTAAAGACATATGGTATGAGCTCAATGTTGTGATGCCTATCATATGTAAAGACATATGGTATGAGCTCAAGGTAATGATGTCCACCATTTTGTCCTATCATATGTAAAGACATATGGTATGAGCTCAATGTTGTGATGCCCACCATTTTGTCCTATCATATGTAAAGACATATGGTATGAGCTCAATGTATTGATGTCCACCATTTTGTCCTATCATATGTAAAGACATATGGTATGAACTCAATGATGTGATGCCCACCATTTTGTCCTATCATATGCAAAGACATATGGTATGAGCTCAATGTTGTGATGTCCACCATTTTGTCCTATCATATGTAAAGACATATGGTATGAGCTCAATGTTGTGATGTCCACCATTTTATCCTATCATATGTAAAGACATATGGTATGAGCTCAATGTTGTGATGTCCACCATTTTATCCTATCATATGTAAAGACATATGGTATGAGCTCAATGTTGTGATGTCCACCATTTTGTCCTATCATATGCAAAGACATATGGTATGAGCTCAATGTTGTGATGTCCACCATTTTATCCTATCATATGTAAAGACATATGGTATGAGCTCAATGTAGTGATGTCCACCATTTTGTCCTATCATATGTAAAGACATATGGTATGAGCTCAATGTTGTGATGCCCACCATTTTGTTCTATCATATGTAAAGACATATGGTATGAGCTCAATGTTGTAATGTTCACCATTTTATCCTATCATATGTAAAGACATATGGTATGAGCTCAATGTAGTGATGTCCACCATTTTGTCCTATCATATGTAAAGACATATGGTATGAGCTCAATGTTGTGATGTCCACCATTTTGTCCTATCATATGTAAAGACATATGGTATGAGCTCAATGTTGTGATGCCTATCATATGTAAAGATATATGGTATGAGCTCAATGTAATGATGTCCACCATTTTGTCCTATCATATGTAAAGACATATGGTATGAGCTCAATGTTGTGATGCCCACCAATTTGTCCTATCATATGTAAAGACATATGGTATGAGCTCAATGTAGTGATATCCATCATTTTGTCCTATCATATGTAAAGACATATGGTATGAGCTCAATGTTGTGATGCCCACCATTTTGTCCTATCATATGTAAAGACATATGGTATGAGCTCAATGTTGTGATGTCCACCATTTTTTCCTATCATATGTAAAGACATATGGTATGAGCTCAATGTTGTGATGTCCACCATTTTATCCTATCATATGTCAAGACATATGGTATGAGCTCAATGTTGTGATGGCCACCATTTTGTCCTATCATATGTAAAGACATATGGAATGAGCTCAATGTTGTGATGTCCACCATTTTGTCCTATCATATGTAAAGCCATATGGTATGAGCTCAATGTAGTGATGTCCACCATTTTGTCCTATCATATGTAAAGACATATGGTATGAGCTCAATGTTGTGATGTCCACCATTTTGTACTATCATATGCAAAGACATGGTATGAACTCAATGTTGTGATGCCTATCATATGTAAAGACATATGGTATGAGCTCAATGTAATGATGTCCACCATTTTGTCCTATCATATGTAAAGACATATGGTATGAGCTCAATGTAGTGATGTCCACCACTTGGTCCTATCATATGTAAAGACATATGGTATGAGCTCAATGTTGTAATGTCCACCATTTTATCCTATCATATGTAAAGACATATGGTATGAGCTCAATGTAGTGATGTCCACCATTTTGTCCTATCATATGTAAAGACATATGGTATGAGCTCAATGTTGTGATGTCCACCATTTTGTCCTATCATATGTAAAGACTTATGGTATGAGCTCAATGTAGTGATGTCCACCATTTTGTCCTATCATATGTAAAGACATATGGTATGAGCTCAATGTTGTGATGCCCACCATTTTGTCCTATCATATGTAAAGACATATGGTATGAGCTCAATGTTGTGATGCCCACCATTTTGTTCTATCATATGTAAAAACATATGGTATGAGCTCAATGTTGTGATGCCTATCATATGTAAAGACATATGGTATGAGCTCAATGTAATGATGTCCACCATTTTGTCCTATTATATGTAAAGACATATGGTATGAGCTCAATGTTGTGATGCCCACCATTTTGTCCTATCATATGTAAAGACATATGGTATGAGCTCAATGTAGTGATGTCCACCATTTTGTCCTATCATATGTAAAGACATATGGTATGAACTCAATGTTGTGATGTCCACCATTTTGTCCTGTCATATGTAAAGACATATGGTATGAGCTCAATGTTGTAATGTCCACCATTTGATCCTATCATATGTAAAGACATATGGTATGAGCTCAATGTAGTGATGTCCACCATTTTGTCCTATCATATGTAAAGACATATGGTATGAGCTCAATGTTGTGATGCCCACCATTTTGTTCTATCATATGTAAAGACATATGGTATGAGCTCAATGTTGTAATGTCCACCATTTGATCCTATCATATGTAAAGACATATGGTATGAGCTCAATGTAGTGATGTCCACCATTTTGTCCTATCATATGTAAAGACATATGGTATGAGCTCAATGTTGTGATGTCCACCATTTTATCCTATCATATGTAAAGACATATGGTATGAGCTCAATGTTGTGATGTCCACCATTTTGTCCTATCATATGTAAAGACATATGGTTTGAGCTCAATGTTGTGATGCCTATCATATGTAAAGACATATGGTATGAGCTCAATGTAATGATGTCCACCATTTTGTCCTATCATATGTAAAGACATATGGTATGAGCTCAATGTTGTGATGCCCACCATTTTGTCCTATCATATGTAAAGACATATGGTATGAGCTCAATGTAGTGATGTCCACCATTTTGTCCTATCATATGTAAAGACATATGGTATGAGCTCAATGTTGTAATGTCCACCATTTTATCCTATCATATGTAAAGACATATGGTATGAGCTCAATGTTGTGATGTCCACCATTTTGTCCTATCATATGCAAAGACATATAGTATGAGATAAATGTTGTGATGCCTATCATATGTAAAGACATATGGTATGAGCTCAATGTAATGATGTCCACCATTTTGTCCTATCATATGTAAAGACATATGGCATGAGCTCAATGTTGTGATGCCCACCACTTTGTCCTATCATATGTAAAGACATATGGTATGAGCTCAAAGTAGTGATGTCCACCATTTTGTCCTATCATATGTAAAGACATATGGTATGAGTTCAATGTAGTGATGTCCACCATTTTGTCCTATCATATGTAAAGACATATGGTGTGAGCTCAATGTTGTGATGTCCACCATTTTGTCCTATCATATGTAAAGACATATGGTATGAGCTCAATGTAGTGATATGTATCATTTTGTCCTATCATATGTAAAGACATATGGTATGAGCTCAATGTTGTGATGCCCACCATTTTGTCCTATCATATGTAAAGACATATGGTATGAGCTCAATGTAGTGATATCCATCATTTTGTCCTATCATATATAAAGACATATGGTATGAGCTCAATGTTGTGATGCCCACCATTTTGTCCTATCATATGTAAAGACATATGGTATGAGCTCAATGTTGTGATGTCCACCATTTTGTCCTATCATATGTAAAGACATATGGTATGAGCTCAATGTTGTGATGTCCACCATTTTATCCTATCATATGTAAAGACATATGGTATAAGCTCAATGTAATGATGTCCACCATTTTGTCCTATCATATGTAAAGACATATGGTATGAGCTCAATGTTGTGATGTCCACCATTTTGTACTATCATATGCAAAGACATATGGTATGAGGTCAATGTTGTGATGCCCACCATTTTGTTCTATCATATGTAAAGACATATGGTATGAGCTCAATGTAATGATGTCCACCATTTTGTCCTATCATATGTAAAGACATATGGTATGAGCTCAATGTTGTGATGTCCACCATTTTGTACTATCATATGCAAAGACATATGGTATGAGCTCAATGTTGTGATGCCCACCATTTTGTTCTATCATATGTAAAGACATATGGTATGAGCTCAATGTAATGATGTCCGCCATTTTGTCCTATCATATGTAAAGACATATGGTATGAGCTCAATGTAGTGATGTCCACCATTTTGTCCTATCATATGTAAAGACATATGGTATGAGCTCAATGTTGTGATGTCCACCATTTTGTCTTATCATATGTAAAGACATATGGTATGAGCTCAATGTAGTGATGTCCACCATTTTGTCCTATCATATGTAAAGACATATGGTATGAGCTCAATGTTGTGATGCCCACCATTTTGTCCTATCATATGTAAAGACATATGGCATGAGCTCAATGTTGTAATGTTCACCATTTTATCCTATCATATGTAAAGACATATGGTATGAGCTCAATGTAGTGATGTCCACCATTTTGTCCTATCATATGTAAAGACATATGGTATGAGCTCAATGTTGTGATGTCCACCTTTTTATCCTATCATATGTAAAGACATATGGTTTGAGCTCAATGTTGTGATGCCCACCATTTTGTCCTATCATATGTAAAGACATATGGTATGAGCTCAATGTTGTAATGTCCACCATTTTATCCTATCATATGTAAAGACATATGGTATGAGCTCAATGTAGTGATGTCCACCATTTTGTCCTATCATATGTAAAGACATATGGTATGAGCTCAATGTTGTGATTCCCACCATTTTGTTCTATCATATGTAAAGACATATGGTATGAGCTCAATGTTGTAATGTCCACCATTTTATCCTATCATATGTAAAGACATATGGTATGAGTTCAATGTAGTGATGTCCACCATTTTGTCCTATCATATGCAAAGACATATGGTATGATCTCAATGTTGTGATGTCCACCATTTTATCCTATAATATGTAAAGACATATGGTATGAGCTCAATGTTGTGATGTCCAACATTTTGTCTTATCATATGTAAAGACATATGGTATGAGCTCAATGTTGTGATGCCTATCATATGTAAAGACATATGGTATGAGCTCAATGTAATGATGTCCACCATTTTGTCCTATCATATGTAAAGACATATGGTATGAGATCAATGTTGTGATGTCCACCATTTTGTCCTATCATATGTAAAGACATATGGTATGAGCTCAATGATGTGATGTCCACCATTTTGTCCTATCATATGTAAAGACATATGGTATGAACTCAATGTTGTGATGTCCACCATTTTGTCCTATCATATGTAAGGACATATGGTATGAGCTCAATGATGTGATGCCCACCATTTTGTCCTATCATATGCAAAGACATATGGTATGAGCTCAATGTTGTGATGTCCACCATATTGTCCTATCATATGTAAAGACATATGGTATGAGCTCAATGTTGTGATGTCCACCATTTTGTCCTATCATATGTAAAGACATATGGTATGAGCTCAATGTTGTGATTCCCGATACGATTTCCGCATTAAAAATGACGTTCGTTTCGTCTTTATCTCTAGTTGTTTGTGGGAGAGCTTGTGTCTTATTTAGGTTATTTGTGTTTGTTTGTGCATAGTGGTGTCCAACACATATTGGCTGTATGAGTAACATTGCGGGTGGTTGTGTTGTGGAAGATAGGGACTGTTTGCTCTTCGCGGGTGGCTGGATTTGCTCCCAGGTTTTGGTGGGGTCCTTGCTGCTCATCGGTTTTAGTTTTTTGTGTTGTGTTTTTTATTTTGTTTGTCTTCGTCCTATGTCTTGTGTGCGGAGTGTTACCAGTTTGCTTGGATTGTCCCTTCGGTTTTTCTTTAACGTTTATGTGTATTAGATCTAGACAAACGCGTTTATAATTTTCATAATGCTAGCTCACTGAAGTACGCCAAATATAACATCATAGATCTATGCGTTACACGTAGATGAAAATTTGCTCAGAACAGCCCTGATGCGCAATATAAAAGTCAGTCAATAATAATCTCAGTACCACCTTTTAACTTGTACCAATATGATTTGTTCCTTGGAAACTAGTTTTCGTCATGTATATAGCTAAAATATTGTTAACTTATTAAAGTCAAGAAATAAGTTAATCTACGTGTATTGTTTTCACTGCTTTAACAGAGTTATCTTTCTTATCACGTTAAAAAAATATCAATCCACGCATAAAAACACTATAGTTTAGAAAGAGTATTAAATTTTACTAATACATTTCGGCTAAAAGGAATGGTTCAAAATAACAAGTTTGATAGGGTTAATATTTTCTTCAGTATTATCATATTCGTTTGATTTACCCTGTCCATGACTATCGTGGTCATCATGGTATGGTAGTTGGATTTACAACTACTTGTGCAATCAGTGCATGTCACCACTGAGTTCGAATTCCGTATTCATGGCGATGTGTACTCGATATAACATTATATGATAAAGTTTGTCAGTGACTTGCGACAGGTTGATGATTTTCTCCGGTTTCCTCCACTAATAAAACTGACCACCACGATGTCACTGAAATATTGTTGAAAGTGGCGTTAAACACTATAACCGTAACCATATTCTGTCCACTACATGACACCTACACTATAACCTGTAACCATATTCTGTCCACTACATGACACCTACACTATAACCTGTAACCATATTCTGTCCACTACATGACACCTACACTATAACCTGTAACCATATTCTGTCCACTACATGACACCTACACTATAACTGTAACCATACTCTGTCCACTACATGACACCTACACTATAACCTGTAACCATATTCTGTCCACTACATGACACCTACACTATAACCTGTAACCATACTCTGTCCACTACATGACACCTACACTATAACCTGTAACCATATTCTGTCCACTACATGACACCTACACTATAACCTGTAACCATATTCTGTCCACTACATGACACCTACACTATAACTGTAACCATACTCTGTCCACTACATGACACCTACACTATAACCTGTAACCATATTCTGTCCACTACATGACACCTACACTATAACCTGTAACCATATTCTGTCCACTACATGACACCTACACTATAACCGTAACCATACTCTGTCCACTACATGACACCTACACTATAACCTGTAACCATATTCTGTCCACTACATGACACCTACACTATAACCGTAGCCATACTCTGTCCACTACATGACACCTACACTATAACCGTAACCATACTCTGTCCACTACATGACACCTACACTATAACCTGTAACCATATTCTGTCCACTACATGACACCTACACTATAACCTGTAACCATATTCTGTCCACTACATGACACCTACACTATAACCTGTAACCATATTCTGTCCACTACATGACACCTACACTATAACCGTAACCATACTCTGTCCACTACATGACACCTACACTATAACCTGTAACCATATTCTGTCCACTACATGACACCTACACTATAACCGTAACCATATTCTGTCCACTACATGACACCTACACTATAACCGTAGCCATACTCTGTCCACTACATGACACCTACACCATAACCGTAACCATACTCTGTCCACTACATGACACCTACACTATAACCGTAACCATACTCTGTCCACTACATGACATCTACACTATAACCTGTAACCATACTATGTCCACTACATGACACCTACACTATAACCTGTAACCATATTCTGTCCACTACATGACACCTACACCATAACCGTAACCATACTCTGTCCACTACATGACACCTACACTATAACCGTAACCATACTCTGTCCACTACATGACATCTACACTATAACCTGTAACCATATTCTGTCCACTACATGACACCTACACTATAACCGTAACCATACTCTGTCCACTACATGACACCTACACTATAACCGTAACCATATTCTGTCCACTACATGACACCTACACTATAACCTGTAACCATATTCTGTCTACTACATGACACCTACACTATAACCGTAACCATACTCTGTCCACTACATGACATCTACACTATAACCTGTAACCATATTCTGTCCACTACATGACACCTACACTATAACCGTAACCATATTCTGTCCACTACATGACATCTACACTATAACCGTAACCATATTCTGTCCACTACATGACACCTACACTATAACCGTAACCATACTCTGTCCACTACATGACACCTACACTATAACCGTAACCATACTCTGTCCACTACATGACATCTACACTATAACCTGTAACCATATTCTGTCCACTACATGACACCTACACTATAACCGTAACCATATTCTGTCCACTACATGACACCTACACTATAACCGTAACCATACTCTGTCTACTACATGACACCTACACTATAACCGTAACCATACTCTGTCCACTACATGACACCTACACTATAACCTGTAACCATACTCTGTCCACTACATGACACCTACACAATAACCGTAACCATACTCTGTCCACTACATGACACCTACACTATAACCGTAACCATATTCTGTCCACTACATGACACCTACACTATAACCGTAACCATATTATGTCCACTACATGACACCTACACTATAACCGTAACCATACTCTGTCCACTACATGACATCTACACTATAACCTGTAACCATACTATGTCCACTACATGACACCTACACTATAACCTGTAACCATATTCTGTCCACTACATGACACCTACACCATAACCGTAACCATACTCTGTCCACTACATGACACCTACACTATAACCGTAACCATACTCTGTCCACTACATGACATCTACACTATAACCTGTAACCATATTCTGTCCACTACATGACACCTACACTATAACCGTAACCATACTCTGTCCACTACATGACACCTACACTATAACCGTAACCATATTCTGTCCACTACATGACACCTACACTATAACCTGTAACCATACTCTGTCCACTACATGACACCTACACTATAACCGTAACCATACTCTGTCCACTACATGACATCTACACTATAACCTGTAACCATATTCTGTCCACTACATGACACCTACACTATAACCGTAACCATATTCTGTCCACTACATGACATCTACACTATAACCGTAACCATATTCTGTCCACTACATGACACCTACACTATAACCGTAACCATACTCTGTCCACTACATGACACCTACACTATAACCGTAACCATACTCTGTCCACTACATGACATCTACACTATAACCTGTAACCATATTCTGTCCACTACATGACACCTACACTATAACCGTAACCATATTCTGTCCACTACATGACACCTACACTATAACCGTAACCATACTCTGTCTACTACATGACACCTACACTATAACCGTAACCATACTCTGTCCACTACATGACACCTACACTATAACCTGTAACCATACTCTGTCCACTACATGACACCTACACAATAACCGTAACCATACTCTGTCCACTACATGACACCTACACTATAACCGTAACCATATTCTGTCCACTACATGACACCTACACTATAACCGTAACCATACTCTGTCTACTACATGACACCTACACTATAACCGTAACCATACTCTGTCCACTACATGACACCTACACCATAACCGTAACCATACTCTGTCCACTACATGACACCTACACTATAACCGTAACCATATTCTGTCCACTACATGACACCTACACTATAACCGTAACCATACTCTGTCCACTACATGACACCTACACTATAACCGTAACCATACTCTGTCCACTACATGACACCTACACTATAACCGTAACCATATTCTGTCCACTACATGACACCTACACTATAACCGTAACCATACTCTGTCTACTACATGACACCTACACTATAACCGTAACCATATTCTGTCTACTACATGACACCTACACTATGACCTGTAACCATACTCTGTCTACTACATGACACCTACACTATAACCGTAACCATACTCTGTCTACTACATGACACCTACACTATAACCGTAACCATATTCTGTCTACTACATGACACCTACACTATGACCTGTAACCATACTCTGTCTACTACATGACACCTACACTATAACCGTAACCATATTCTGTCCACTACATGACACCTACACTATAACCTGTAACCATACTCTGTCCACTACATGACACCTACACTATAACCGTAATCATACTCTGTCCAATACATGACACCTACACTATAACCGTAACCATACTATGTCCACTACATGACACCTACACTATAACCTGTAACCATATTCTGTCCACTACATGACATCTACACTATAACCTGTAACCATACTCTGTCCACTACATGACACCTACACTATAACCTGTAACCATATTATGTCCACTACATGACATCTACACTATAACCTGTAACCATACTCTGTCCACTACATGACACCTACACTATAACCTGTAACCATATTATGTCCACTACATGACACCTACACTATAACCGTAACCATACTCTGTCTACTACATGACACCTACACTATAACCTGTAACCATACTCTGTCCACTACATGACACCTACACTATAACCGTAACCATATTCTGTCCACTACATGACACCTACACTATAACCGTAACCATATTCTGTCTACTACATGACACCTACACTATAACCTGTAACCATACTCTGTCCACTACATGACACCTACACTATAACCGTAACCATATTCTGTCCACTACATAACATCTACACTATAACCGTAACCATACTCTGTCTACTACATGACATCTACACTATAACCGTAACCATATTCTGTCTACTACATGACACCTACACTATAACCGTAACCATATTATGTCCACTACATGACATCTACACTATAACCGTAACCATATTCTGTCCACTACATGACATCTACACTATAACCGTAACCATACTCTGTCTACTACATGACACCTACACTATAACCGTAACCATATTCTGTCCACTACATGACATCTACACTATAACCGTAACCATATTCTGTCCACTACATGACATCTACACTATAACCGTAACCATATTCTGTCCACTACATGACATCTACACTATAACCGTAACCATACTCTGTCTACTACATGACACCTACACTATAACCGTAACCATATTCTGTCCACTACATGACATCTACACTATAACCGTAACCATATTCTGTCCACTACATGACATCTACACTATAACCGTAACCATATTCTGTCCACTACATGACATCTACACTATAACCGTAACCATACTCTGTCTACTACATGACACCTACACTATAACCGTAACCATATTCTGTCCACTACATGACATCTACACTATAACCGTAACCATATTCTGTCCACTACATGACACCTACACTATAACCGTAACCATACTCTGTCCACTACATGACATCTACACTATAACCGTAACCATACTCTGTCCACTACATGACACCTACACTATAACCGTAACCATATTCTGTCCACTACATGACACCTACACTATAACCGTAACCATATTCTGTCCACTACATGACATCTACACTATAACCGTAACCATACTCTGTCCACTACATGACATCTACACTATAACCGTAACCATACTCTGTCTACTACATGACACCTACACTATAACCTGTAACCATACTCTGTCCACTACATGACACCTACACTATAACCGTAACCATACTCTGTCCACTACATGACACCTACACTATAACCGTAACCATACTATGTCCACTACATGACACCTACACTATAACCGTAACCATACTCTGTCCACTACATGACACCTACACTATAACCGTAACCATACTCTGTCCACTACATGACACCTACACTATAACCTGTAACCATATTCTGTCCACTACATGACACCTACACTATAACCGTAACCATATTCTGTCCACTACATGACACCTACACTATAACCGTAACCATACTCTGTCCACTACATGACACCTACACTATAACCGTAACCATACTCTGTCCACTACATGACACCTACACTATAACCGTAACCATATTCTGTCCACTACATGACACCTACACTATAACCGTAACCATACTCTGTCCACTACATGACACCTACACTATAACCGTAACCATACTCTGTCCACTACATGACACCTACACTATAACCTGTAACCATATTCTGTCCACTACATGACACCTACACTATAACCGTAACCATACTCTGTCCACTACATGACACCTACACTATAACCGTAACCATACTCTGTCCACTACATGACACCTACACTATAACCTGTAACCATATTCTGTCCACTACATGACACCTACACTATAACCGTAACCATATTCTGTCCACTACATGACACCTACACTATAACCTGTAACCATATTCTGTCCACTACATGACACCTACACTATAACCGTAACCATACTCTGTCCACTACATGACACCTACACTATAACCGTAACCATACTCTGTCCACTACATGACACCTACACTATAACCTGTAACCATATTCTGTCCACTACATGACACCTACACTATAACCGTAACCATACTCTGTCCACTACATGACACCTACACTATAACCGTAACCATATTCTGTCCACTACATGACACCTACACTATAACCGTAACCATACTCTGTCCACTACATGACATCTACACTATAACCGTAACCATACTCTGTCCACTACATGACACCTACACTATAACCGTAACCATACTCTGTCCACTACATGACATCTACACTATAACCTGTAACCATATTCTGTCCACTACATGACATCTACACTATAACCTGTAACCATATTCTGTCCACTACATGACATCTACACTATAACCGTAACCATACTCTGTCCACTACATGACACCTACACTATAACCTGTAACCATATTATGTCCACTACATGACACCTACACTATAACCGTAACCATATTCTGTCCACTACATGACACCTACACTATAACCGTAACCATACTCTGTCCACTACATGACATCTACACTATAACCGTAACCATACTCTGTCCACTACATGACACCTACACTATAACCGTAACCATATTCTGTCCACTACATGACACCTACACTATAACCGTAACCATATTCTGTCCACTACATGACATCTACACTATAACCGTAACCATATTCTGTCCACTACATGACATCTACACTATAACCGTAACCATACTCTGTCCACTACATGATATATACACTATAACCGTAACCATACTCTGTCCACTACATGACACCTACACTATAACCGTAACCATATTCTGTCCACTACATGACACCTACACTATAACCGTAACCATATTCTGTCCACTACATGACATCTACACTATAACCTGTAACCATATTATGTCCACTACATGACATCTACACTATAACCGTAACCATACTCTGTCCACTACATGACATCTACACTATAACCGTAACCATACTCTGTCTACTACATGACACCTACACTATAACCTGTAACCATACTCTGTCCACTACATGACACCTACACTATAACCGTAACCATATTCTGTCCACTACATGACACCTACACTATAACCGTAACCATATTCTGTCCACTACATGACATCTACACTATAACCGTAACCATATTCTGTCCACTACATGACACCTACACTATAACCGTAACCATACTCTGTCCACTACATGACACCTACACTATAACCGTAACCATATTCTGTCCACTACATGACACCTACACTATAACCGTAACCATACTCTGTCCACTACATGACACCTACACTATAACCGTAACCATACTATGTCCACTACATGACACCTACACTATAACCGTAACCATATTCTGTCCACTACATGACACCTACACTATAACCGTAACCATATTCTGTCCACTACATGACATCTACACTATAACCGTAACCATACTCTGTCTACTACATGACACCTACACTATAACCGTAACCATATTCTGTCCACTACATGACATCTACACTATAACCGTAACCATACTCTGTCTACTACATGACACCTACACTATAACCTGTAACCATACTCTGTCCACTACATGACACCTACACTATAACCGTAACCATATTCTGTCCACTACATGACATCTACACTATAACCGTAACCATACTCTGTCTACTACATGACACCTACACTATAACCTGTAACCATATTCTGTCTACTACATGACATCTACACTATAACCGTAACCATACTCTGTCTACTACATGACATCTACACTATAACCTGTAACCATATTCTGTCCACTACATGACATCTACACTATAACCGTAACCATACTCTGTCTACTACATGACACCTACACTATAACCGTAACCATACTCTGTCTACTACATGACACCTACACTATAACCTGTAACCATATTCTGTCCACTACATGACACCTACACTATAACCGTAACCATATTCTGTCCACTACATGACACCTACACTATAACCGTAACCATACTCTGTCCACTACATGACACCTACACTATAACCGTAACCATATTCTGTCCACTACATAACACCTACACTATAACCAACCATATTCTGTCCACCACTACATGACACCTACACTATAACCGTAGCCATACTCTGTCTACTACATGACACCTACACTATAACCGTAACCATATTCTGTCCACTACATGACATCTACACTATAACCGTAACCATATTCTGTCCACTACATGACACCTACACTATAACCTGTAACCATATTATGTCCACTACATGACACCTACACTATAACCGTAACCATACTCTGTCCACTACATGACACCTACACTATAACCGTATCCATACTCTGTCCACTACATGACACCTACACTATAACCGTAACCATATTCTGTCCACTACATGACACCTACACTATAACCGTAACCATACTCTGTCCACTACATGACACCTACACTATAACCGTAACCATATTCTGTCCACTACATGACACCTACACTATAACCGTAACCATACTCTGTCCACTACATGACACCTACACTATAACCGTAACCATATTCTGTCCACTACATAACACCTACACTATAACCAACCATATTCTGTCCACCACTACATGACACCTACACTATAACCGTAACCATATTCTGTCCACTACATGACATCTACACTATAACCGTAACCATATTATGTCCACTACATGACACCTACACTATAACCGTAACCATATTATGTCCACTACATGACACCTACACTATAACCGTAACCATATTATGTCCACTACATGACACCTACACTATAACCGTAACCATATTATGTCCACTACATGACACCTACACTATAACCGTAACCATATTATGTCCACTACATGACACCTACACTATAACCGTAACCATATTCTGTCCACTACATGACACCTATTTTCTAATAATAACTCTTTAAATCGAGATATAGCACAGTAATAAAATGCCAGTAAGAAGAAACAGAACCACAATGATTGATTGATTGATATTTAACGTCACACGGGTAATATTATAGACTTGCCTATAACAAGAATAGACTCTAAAACATTAAATCATGTAGGTAAAAAAGGTGGAGTAATGGGGTGGAAAAACTGGATAAAATGGATAGGGTAGCTAACAAACCACTAATGCCCACTCGTAACATGGTATTCCTCCTCTTAAGAATAAACAATTCTATAAATGATGAAAGCTTCGACGATATTGTGTATGGAGATGAAGAAAAGTGTGATTTATTAAAAAAATACTTTAGTCTTATATCGTCATCTTCATCTGAGAAACAAGCTACTGGACAGGGCTATAAAAAGATTCGCCTTATTCGATCTCTTAAAAAGTTTATATTCCGATACCAAGATCTTGTCGAAATATATTCCGTCTCTGCAGAAAAGATTATAAACGATGGATTTTCATATAGTGAAAATGTATAAAGATAAGGTGTCAACAAAAATGTCAATTTTTTTTTTATCAATGTGTGACGTAAAAGTGTCTTTGACATTTACTTCACTGAGTTTGGTGCTGCTTTGACAACTGTTTTACCTGTTTTGTTCAAGTATTGTTATAAATACTGTTATAGTGACAGCCGGAAACTTTGAGACGTAATGAAAGCGGGAGGTTTGGCGCTTTAAAATCTGATTCAACCCACCATTTCTTTATAAATGCCTGTACCATGTCAGGGTCATTACGGTTTTCACAATTTTCCGGTTGTTGACTGATTTTGTCTGTTTATATACTTATGAGTTTTAATTTTCCCTTTGTAAGATTGTTCGGAGTTCGGTAATTTTGTTATTACCCTTATCGAAGTTGGAGGAGGAGAACGTGTCTCTTCCAGACTTTGATATAAAAACTAATAATGTAATAAATGAGGTTTTTGTAACCATAAGCGAAATTGTAGATATTAAAAAAATTATTAATCCAAACAAAGCTTCTGGACCCGACACAAAATGTTAAAAATTTTCCTGAAAAGATAGCCATCCCACTACAAATTATTTTTAACAAATCTCTTCGTCAATGTAAGTATCCCTCTAGTTGGAAAAATGCACATCGTCACAGCAATTTTTAAAAAAGGTGATACTTCTTTACCTTCAAATTACCGCCCAATATCACTGATTAGCTGTGTCGGAAAAGTAATGGAAAGGATTATATACAAACACGTATACAACCATTTAATGCAAAACAAGCTTATCTACCAGTACCAATCTGGTTTTTTGCCTAAGCATTCTTCAGTACGCCAATTAATAGAACTATATAATACTATTTTAAACTCTCTTGAAAAAAAAGAACTATGTTGCTTCGTTTTTTTGTGATTTCTCAAAGGCTTTCGATAAAGTTTGGCACAGAAGTTTGATACACAGAATGAATTGTTATGGAATAAAAAGGAATTTACTAAAATGGTTTGAAAATTATCTATATTGTAGACACCAAATAGTAGTAAACAGAGATTCATCGTCCTCATATGTGTATGTGTCTGCTGGGGTCCCCCAAAGGTCTGTTCTTAGACCTCTGTTATTTCCGGTATACATTAATGATATTGGTGATAAGCTTCTTTCCTTAAGCCGTTTATTTGCTGATGACACTTCGCTTGGCTATGCAAGTCAAGATGAAGCTCAAATAAAATATGTCATAAATCATGATCTACATGAACTTGGTGACTGGACAAATCAAGGAGATGATTGATGTCTTTCAACCCAGACAAAACTGAAATCATGCTTTTTAAAAATATAGAAAACTCAACAAATTTTTATTTTTATTTTGATGAAAAATTAATTCCACTTACATCAGACCATAAACATAACATTTAGTGAGGAAGCAAAATGGAATAAACATGTAGAAAATTTAATAAAAAGTGTCTCCAAACACATATGTGTTTTGCCTAAATTGAAATATAAATTAGATAGACAAAATTTAGAAAAAATATACTTAATTTACATTCGACCAATATTTGAGTATGCATATGAGGTCTGGGACAACTGTGGTGTCTCTAATTCGTGCAAATTGGAGATACCACAGTTGGAGGCAGCTAAAATTATCACCAGACTTCCAATCTTTACCAACACAGAATATCTATATAGAGAAACTGGCTGGGAGAGATTGGAAGAAAGAAGAACTAGGAGAAAGCTCAAATTATTCTATAATATCCAAAACGGTAGCACACCCCCATATTTACTCGATCTTATCCCCCCAACAATCCAAAAATACGACTATTTATCCTCTTCGCAATGGCAACGATATTATTGTTCCATTCTGTAGACTTTCTTTAACCAGAGATTTTTTTCGTCCCAGCTACAGTAAGGGAATGGAATAGCCTTAATCTTTCAGTGCGGAATCTTGACACATTATCTAAATTTTAAAATTCAATCCGCAGTTCAATTTCAATGCCAATTCCAAGACACTATTCTTATGGTCCTAGAAAACTGAATATAATTTTAACACATCTTCGTTGCAATGCATCCTTCTTGAATTACGATTTATGAAAAGTTAAAATTTTATCAAATGCTTCCTGTAACTGTGGCGCACCATGTGCAAATTTTCACCATTTCTTTTTTGAATTTGATAAATATACAGATAATAGGGAAATATTATTTGATAGTCTTAATTGGCTACCTTCTAACATTAATATTGATGTAAAGCTACTGACAAAAGAAAGTGATTTCCTAACATATCAAGAAAATACAACTATTTTTAAACATGCTTTTAAATATATTAGAGACTTCAACAGATTTACAATTGTCTAAACAATCTAAAGAACCAACACACATCTCCAAAAGTATTTATTCTCTTTTCTTTTCTTTCGTATATTGTCTTTACCTATGTTTTTGTATATAATCATTCTGTGTTTATTTATCTCTATGCATATTATATACATATCATATCATTTCATTGCGCATGCTAATACATATTGTAAATAATTGTATTCGGGAGAAGACTTCATAAGTTGGAAAAACTTGTGTCCGATCTCTATTTGTTATATTTAGCAAATAAAAATATGCTTAAACTAAAAAAAAACTATAACAAACATGGTATGGCTCACAATAGAAAAGCCTACTTAAAATTCAGTTGTGCCTCATAGGAAAATAACTACTTAGAATCCACTGTAATATTCGCTAATAGGAAGATAGCTGCCAGAAATTGTACATTTTGTAATGAAATACAATATCAAGATACTGCATTACAGTACCTCGTGTAATAATGCTAAGCGGAAGTGGAAAGTTTACTTGCTATATGTGGTGTGGGAATGTTCTATCTTCCACACTATATACAATACATGCATATATAATTAGAAACTTTTCATTGACAAAAGCTCTTATACAACATAAATAGTAATCTTATTTATTTGGTAGGCTATCTTTAAAACATTAAAAAAAATCTTAGTGTTTGTTAATAATATCGGTATTGTCGTTGGAGATAAAGTTATAAGAGGGATTGGGATCTCATTAATCGGTTTAACACCGTCACATTTTGCGCCTGTCCAAAGCCAGGACCTCTATTCCCAAACGCCATGTCACTTAAGTTATTGAAGATGAGTTTTAATTTAATTACAACATTTATGCTACGTACAATTTCCAAAAAACAACTGTCAAATCTCAAACTTCTAAAATACAGAGCCGCATTGGTGGTGTAATGGTTAGTGTGCTTGAGTGTGGTAGATCATGGGTTCGAGCCCCGTATGGGTCAAACCAAAGATTATAAAATTGGTATTTGTTGCTTCTACGCTACGCACGCAGCATTAAGGATAAAGAGCAACTACTGGTTGGCTCTGACTCAGGATAATGTGGGGCGACATGTTTATCCATGAACTGTGTTTTCAGTGAGCTAGCGCTATAAAACAAAATCCAACTAATCGTGTTGGTCTAATACAAAGCGGACGTCATCATCACCTCATTGATAATTATCTTGTTCTCGCCATGATATAGCTGAAAAATTGCTGAGTTGGCGCTAAACAAGAATCACCCACACAGTCACTCAAACTTCTACTATGACATCATAATCTATATCACATTGGATTTGTTTTATTATCTGTAAGTAAAAATTAAGCATGCTTTGTTATACATGTATGTCACCCTCGTTGTAATTAATTACTAGTATCTGTAAGTATAAATTAAGCATGTTTTGTTAGATGACACGCTCGATGTAATTAATTATCGAAATCAATGTATATCAGAATATTATAAACATATTGCCCTTGGATGAAGGTGTTAATCACCTTAACCCAAGGGCAATATGCTTTTTATTATACTGAATGCCTAATAATCAAGGCTATTATGTCTATTTCGTTATTCAGGATAATTTAAAATAAAAACGAATATCACCCTTGTACACGATTATTTGTATGGGTTTTTGTTTAATGCTTGAACTGTTAATCCTATGTTTACCAGTAAAGCATAAAAATATATAATGGACACTTATCAAATTTCTGTTTGGCAGTATATCATGTTGTTATTTTGGACGACTGAACTGTTTCTCCGTCTTCTGTCATCATTTATCAGGACATTTTCATTGCAATTAACCGTTTTGCTCAACGCGTCCTCAGATGAATAATGAGGTTAGCGCTCGTGATGGAGGGGAGTTAATTGATTGATTGGTGTTAAACGCCAACTTTAGCGTTATTTCAGCTATATCGCGGCGTAGGGAGGTGGAGGTGTCAGGTTATAATACAGAAAGCCTAACCATGGTCCATAGTGGGTAACGTATTTGGAGAGTGCCACGTCCTCTACATGTCATATACCTCTTTTGTAGATTGCCAAAAAGAGTAGGTGCATTGCTGTCGCTATAAAAGATTGAATTTTTCGTCCCTACCCATTTCACCATACCTTTTCAGTGGCAGTCAAAAGTCGTTGACCAATTTGATCCATCCCTTCCTTCATTTCTATATAGCTTTTATATATAATTGAACTTGTTCCCGTCCCGAATATAGCTGAAATACTGCTCGCTGAATGCTAGGCAATAATCAATCAATCAATCAATAAATCAACAAATCGATCAACGAATCAACGAATCAATCAATCAATCAATCAATCAATCAATCAATCAATCAATCAATCAATCAATCAATCAATCAATCAATCAATCAATCAATCAAGCAAGCAAGCAAGCAAGCAAGCAAGCAAGCAAGCAAGCAAGCAAGCAAGCAAGCAAGCAATCAATCAATCAATCAATCAATCAATCAACTTTAGTTGTGGTAGACACTGATAGTTGTTGTAGATTTAACCCTGACTGCCTTACGATAACAGCCGTAACGACGCCTGGGCAGGGAGATAAATGCTTGTATAGTAGTAGTGGTAGATTTAACCCTGACTGCCATACGATAACAGCCGTAACGACGCCTGGGCAGGGAGATAAATGCTTGTATAGTAGCAGTGGTAGATTTAACCCTGACTGCCTTACGATAACAGCCGTAACGACGCCTGGGCAGGAAGATAAATGCTTGTATAGTAGTAGTGGTAGATTTAACCCTGACTGCCTTACGATTACAGCCGTAACGACGCCTGGGCAGGGAGATAAATGCTTGTATAGTAGTAGTGGTAGATTTAACCCTGACTGCCATACGATAACAGCCGTAACGACGCCTGGGCAGGGAGATAAATGCTTGTATAGTAGCAGTGGTAGATTTAACCCTGACTGCCTTACGATTACAGCCGTAACGACGCCTGGGCAGGGAGATAAATGCTTGTATAGTAGTTGTTGTAGATTTAATCCTGACTGCCTTACGATTACAGCCGTAACGACGCCTGGGCAGGGAGATAAATGCTTGTATAGTAGTAGTGCACTGTCAATTAAAATGAGACAAAACACTAAAATACTTAAAATAATTTATTTATTTGCTAATGAAATAACAACACAAATAAAACGCAAAATCCAACGCTCGGCAATACATATATTTACTACTTAAACAACAGATGACCACAGGTTTCGACAGTTTGTCGTAAACTCAATCATGTCCTTCACTTTAACACTGGGTTGAGAGTAACATATGATTAACACGATGGGTGCCTGTAGATAAACTACCTACCCTTCCGGAGCACCCAAGTGCTGTTCAACCTTTAGCTGTCTGTGTAGTGTTTTGTCGATCATTATTATCCTGCTTCAATGCCTATCACCACTTAAGTTGTGAGTTCGAAACCTGCTCATGGCGAGGTTTACCCGATACAACAATATGTAAATAAAGTTTGTCAGTGATTTGCGACAGGTCAGTTGTTTTCTCCAGTTTCCTCCACCAATAAAACTGACCGCCACGATACAATAAAAAATATTGTTGAAAGTGGTGTTAAACACCATAACCCTAGCACTAACCCCAGACCTTTTTGGTATCTTAACTACACCACGAACCTGTGATAGAGTTCACCGGTGGTGTTACAAAACTAATTGTAATTTACCAGTAAAACCCCGCAAAAAACGGAGACAAATTAATTGTAGGTAAATGTAGGATATATTTCGATACAAGACATAGTTGTTACTGATGGCAATTCTTAGGTCAAGATAAGATGTTACTGACAATTTAAAATGTGAGACACAGGTATGAATCTAATTAGGAGGAACTGTACACCACATTCCCCCCAAGAAAAAACCAGAAACAAGACGAACAAAGAAACAGAAGTAATGAAAAATTAAATCAAATAGAAATACCATATCAAATATTCAGAAAACACTTACTTCCACGCGCACACACACACATGCACGAAAAAAAACCTTCTGACCACAGGCACTCCCCGATACCAGCTTCAAGTGTGAAGGTTTAAACTCACCTACCCAATGACGGGAGTTTTTATCAATTAGATCAATATAGCTTTTAAATTCTATTAAATATGGTAGTCACAATAAAGCTAAAAAAAAAATACGATTACTGACGGATGTCACTAGTGAAGCAGGAACTACTTACCATTCAGGAGTATCTGAGTTCACCCCCTGTTTTTAGTGAGGTTCCTATCGCTCGATCTTTAGTTTTCTGTGTAGTGTTTTGTAGATCGTTGTTTGTCCTTTTGTTCTTTTTCTTTTGGCCATTGTGTTGTCTGTCCTTGTACGATTTACAGATTCCGATTACCTATTTGGGATCTTCAAACTCTTCTTAATACCAACAACCTCTCCATACGACTCGTCATGTTAAGTATTACATTTTGATCATTTACTAACAAATCTGTGGATTGGAACACATCAGTATTATGATTCTCATTTTCTTGAAGCTTACCATTTTGCCTCCTTAAGTGAACGTGTAGAAGAAAATGCGTGCAAGATTTTTAGATTGTTTGGCTTTGCACGTACCTGATTAAGGTTATTCCAGAAACGCATCGTTCACACTAAATTTAATATCTACGTTTTTATTACTATCACTAAGTCGATACCTCTGCTGGTGGACTATTAATTCTCGAGGATATCTTCCACTGACATTGGTTTATTATATATATTTTTGTTGAAATTTACATTTCCTAAATCATGTATGGTATACGTGTTTTAATTTCAACCAAACGACGTCATATTTAAGCGTGTTTTTCTCCTACGCAAGTTGTGAGTGTTCGCGGTCTTTCCAAAATATCGAATGATGTAATAATGATCCAGTTTTGTTTTGCCGGATCAGCAAAATAATAATGTCTATAATTAGAATCTTACACCGACCCTACACCACGAACCTGTGATAGAGTTCACCGGTAGTGTTACAAAACTAATTGTAATTTACCAGTAAAACCCCGCAAAAAACGGAGACAAATTAATTGTAGGTAAATGTAGGATATATTTCAATACAAGACATAGTTGTTACTGATGGCAATTCTTAAGTCAAGATCAGATGTTACTGACAATTTAAAATGTGAGACACAGGTATAAATCTAATTAGGGGGAACTGTACACCACATTCCCCCCAAGAAAAAACCAGAAACAAGACGAACAAAGAAACAGAAGTAATGAAAAATTAAATCAAATAGAAATACCATATCAAATATTCAGAAAACACGCGCACACACACACATACATGAACAAACCTCCTAACCACAGGCACTCCCCGATACACGCTTCAAGTGTGAAGGTTTAAACTCACCTACCCAATGACGGGAGTTTTTACCGATTAGATCAATATAACTTTTAAATTCCATTAAATGTGGTAGTCACAATAAAGCTAAAAAAATGCGATTACCGACGGATGCCACTAGTGAAGCAGGAAGTACTTACCATTCAGGAGTACATGAGTTCACCTCCTGTTTTTAGTGAGTTTCCTGTCGCTGGATCTTTAGTTTTCTGTGTAGTGTTTTGACAACTGTGTTCTCTGTCCTTGTACGATTTACAGATTCCGATTACCTATTTGGGATCTTCAAACTCTTCTTAATACCAACAACCTCTCCATACGACTCGTCATGTTAAGTATTACATTTTGATCATTTACTAGCAAATCTGTGGATTGGAACACATCAGTATTATGATTCTCATTTTTTCGAAACTTATCATTTTGCCTCCTTAAGGGTGTAGGCCTGGGGTATGGGAGATAACTCTATTTTCAGTGTCTTCTCAAATATATGATCATCTGTGCGTTTGAAAATTCACCCTCAATTCCAAGCTTCTTGGTGACAAAGATTGTTTACATTGGATATGGCCAGTTAAAAAAAATAACCCCTTTTCCTTTTACCTGTTGATAGCTGTGCTTCTTGTATTTTTGTATCTTATTGCTGCTTATGCCAGTGTCAGGCAGTGTGTCATTATTATATGCCGATGCCCACAAAATATCATTGAAATATTTCTTTCCAGAAAAAATTTTCATCGAAATATGTTGTCAAAAATGCCAGAAATGTAACACAATTTGTGTGACAACCCTTTTCTATTGAATTTCAAGGGATTGTCAAAAAAAAAAAAAAAATTAAATATATACACCAGAATCTTAGATATTATGAAACTATAGAGCAAATTCATTTTATGGTAGTTAAAAAAATAGAAAGCTATGCTTGGGGAAAAAAATTATAATATCTGATCCTCTCTTATACCGCCGTCCCTCTTCTCCTAAGACAACAAAAGAATAACCAGAATCAAACGAATACAACTGGAGCACACGGAATTTGAAGGAATTTAACAATACAGCTGGGTGGCTCTCTGTATTTTTTGTGTGTGTAATAAATTAATTAAGTAGAGTCACCCTCAAACCACCCTTCCCCCTCCCCAGCCGACCTGAAAATAAAAAAGACAAATGAAGTCATTTGGTAGTTTGGACATCCACTGTGTCAATTATAAGAATTCAAAAGCTTTTTGTTATTGGTAACTAGTTATATTTTATCTCACAAACAAAGAAACTAGCAAAAATGGGTGTGTGATAACTTTCCTCGACAATTTCATTTTTTCTGGGTGCCATCTATGAAAAACATAAATTTAAATATTTTAAAAATCTGACGGCAACAGTTTGTAAAATTTGGTGCAATGATGTCTATTCTTCAGTGTGACATTTTATGGTGGAAATTAATCGACAGGAATGTTTTTAATCCGATTTTTAATACCAAGGCTTCCCCCCTATTTTGCAGTTTCCACTGTTTTGCACGTGATTATCTCCAAACAGGATATTCAGATATGCTAGATATTTCATAATTATTCAACAACAACACTCTCAAGTGTATTAAAGCCAAAATATTCCCTTTCAATCAGAAATAAATGTGCATATCTATTAGAATCTTCCGAAACTAGTATTACCATCTGGCGTCAAGAATACCCCCAAAATTGCTATATTTAGGATGTGCTATGGAGAAAAGGACACGGTGAAATTTTTTGAAACTTTGGTAGATAATGTATTTAGACATAACTATTCCATGGTCCAAATTAAAAAAAAATTGAACAATGGGAAAATTTTTAGGGTAACCCAGGTATACACCCTTAAGTGAACGTGCAGACGAAAATGCGTGGAAGATGTTTTTGATTGTTTGGCTTTCAAATATTTTGGCTTTGCACGTACCTGATTAAGGTTATTCCAGAAACGCATCGTTCACACTAAATTTAATATCTACGTTTTTATTACTATCACTAGGTCGATACCTCTGCTGGTGGACTATTAATTCTCGAGGATATCTTCCATTGACATTGGTTTATTATATATATTTTTATTAAAATTTACATTTCCTAAGCCATGTATGGTATATGTATACAAAAACAATGTTTAGTTCAACAGATTCTAATTTCATTCAAGATTTGCCAATTTCACACGACGGGTGACAGGATAAACAACCACTAACCAGATCTCATTCCCGGGTTTTATATGAGTTACTGTGTTATGTTTTTGTTTTGTTTTTCTTCGTCTTGTGTGCCCTATGTTGCCAGTTTCTCGAGAATTGTCAATTGGTGATTGCTGTTTCGGTATTCTCTAACGTTTAGTTACTGTTTTATTCTCTTTTTTTACCTTTACGTTCGTACTGTCGTGTTTGTTCCCTGATAAGCTCGAACACATTTGCTTGTATAAAGATAATAACTTCGATCTGCTTTACTATGTGTTTGCCGCAGATTGTACTGCTATTCGATAGCTGGAAAAGATTCATATAAACACTGATCGATTTCGCCTCTTTTTATTAGATTTTAGAACTGTTCCGACAGCTTGCTATAGATATTTTTTTATTAGATTTTAGAACTATTCCGACAGTTTGCAATAGATATTTTTTTTATTAGATTTTAGAACTGTTCCAACAGTTTGCGATAGATATTTTTTTTATTAGATTTTAGAACTGTTCCGACAGTTTGCAATAGATATTTTTCTATTAGGTTTTAGAACTTTTCCGACAGTTTGCGATAGATATTTTTCTATTAGATTTTAGAACTGTTCCGACAGTTTGCTATAGATATTTTTTTATTAGATTTTAGAATTGTTCCGACAGTTTGCAATAGATATTTTTTTTATTAGATTTTAGAACTGTTCCAACAGTTTGCGATAGATATTTTTTTATTAGATTTTAGAACTGTTCCGACAGTTTGCAATAGATATTTTTCAATTAGATTTTAGAACTGTTCCGACAGTTTGCGATAGATATTTTTTTATTAGATTTTAGAACTGTTCCGACAGTTTGCGATATATATTTTTCAATTAGATTTTAGAACTTTTCCGACAGTTTACGATAGATATTTTTTTATTAGATTTTAGAACTGTTCCGACAGTTTGCTATAGATATCTTTCTATTAGATTTTAGAACTGTTCCGACAGCTTGCTATAGATATTTCAGAATAGTTCCGACAGCTTGCTATAGATATTTTAGAACTGTTCCGACAGCTTGCTATAGATATTTCAGAATTGTTCCGACAGCTTGCTATAGATATTTTAGAATTGTTCCGACAGTTTGTTATAGATATTTCAGAACTGTTCCGACAGTTTGCTATAGATATTTTAGAGCTGTTCCGTTGCTATAGATATTTTTTTTATTTTAATACAAACACTTAGATTCACGATATTTTCTTTAAGATTATAAATTCATTTGCAAACACATCATCTATTCCGGACACTTGTACATTGTACATAAAGTTTATGAAATACCTGAAAAACTCTATCCCGTTTCCTTTTTCTGTAATATCCCATAGTGCATACAAACACCCAACGTCTATACAACCCTATTCAAGGAGAGTAATACTGAGTTGTAGATATATGAATTCTTATACTCGTGATATTAAGTAGAAGGAATGATTAGATGTAGATTCTAGTGAGTTTACTAATCATTCGAGACCAACTGCTCTCATTCCTGTGTGTTGTAGAAGTTTGTCAGTATATTTTGTTTTGCTTTTGTGTTGGTAACATAGTATGTGCGGATTGTTGTTTTGGTTGAGTGTCTATGGTACAGAGTCGTGTGTCTATGGTATAGAGCCGTCACGGTTTGAAGGAAAAGGTTAGGTTAGAATTTACGGTGTTTAACTCAACTTTAAACACTATTTTAGTTATATCGTGGCGGTCAGTTTTATTGGTGGAGGAAACCGGAGTACCCGGAAGAAACCACCGACCTGTCGCAAGTCACTGACAAACTTTATCACATAATGTTGTATCGAGTACACCTCGCCATGAACGGGATTCGAACTCACAACTTTAGTGGTGATAGGCACTGATTGCATAGGTAGTTGTATATCCAACAATCATACGACCACGAACACGACGGCCCCTTGAAGGAAAATGTTTATAGTGCGAGAGTAATATCTGATGTAGCTTGTTTCCACATCCGAAAATTATAAATTATGTATCATCCTATGGCAAGTCGACCATATAAAAAAATTGCGGGTTTTTTGTTTTTGTCTTTATCTATTTTCATTCTATTATCCATAATAGACTCTGATATCATGCAATAATGGCATGTTGTAAAACATGGAGTGGAGTCTGAAGTCTTTTTTTTTTGGAGTGGAGTTTGGAGTCATTTTTGGAGTCAAATTTGGAGTCATTTTTGGAGTCGATTTTAAATTCAATATTGCCCATATATAACAATACGAAACAGACACAGAAAGGAGTAATGAATTAAAAATAGTTGGAGGTCGTCTCTCCTCAGTTCTAACATAGATGATCCATCTATGGTTCTAATGAACAAATAATGAATATATTGTTGTTATTTAGATTTGGAAAGCATCTTACCTATATAGGTAGTTGCGCCTTGTATCTATATCCTAATATAAATTAATCTTAGAGTCACATGTCATTTTATACGTGTTTTGATTGGTTTAAAAAGTTGAGGTTATTTTCCAATGTACGGAATCTGAAAATAGACGTCGTTCTCAAGGCGTCGCGTGCCGTTGTCATCAGATGATTTTCATTAAATGAGGCACCTTTGCGGTTATCTAAATTCATTTCCGATTATTTGCCTTATTTTGAAAAAATAAATATATTTTTCAATATCATAACAAAAAAAGTTTGAATTAATTTATAAGGATTGATCGAAATAACCTCAATCAGGTTGTACACACCCATGCGTGTGTACAACCTGATTGAGGTTATTTCCTCATAAACTGAACAAAAATTGCGATCATTCCTTAAATGAATATATCAGTTCAATATTGACAAGTGATTCAGTAAAAAAGTACTATGATGGAGGCACATGGTACCATATAGAAAGTTTTAATGTCCTGTGTCCAGATGGTTAGATCATATTGTTATTTTATTACAAATTAGTGTGTAATAGAAATCTGGTCAGGGAGAATAACCTTTGCATGTCAGTGCATTCAGTATCCAACATATTTATGACCCTTGATGATTTCTGTTTTTCTTATCTACTATAATCAGCAATTGGAAATTGATATGATAAGAGTTAACTCTTGAAAAAGACAATTATAGAATATTTTCGTTGACATATGCATATAAATATCTGTGTTGATATATCATACTACATGTAATAAAAGTTTAATATTTGTACATTGATGATCCACTAGAGTGATAATTAAATATTACAGCAATACCATAATAATTCGGATTTTCTCAACCATGGATGTATAAATTCATAGGTGGGTTATACATCTAGGGATCAACAAAGGTTTTATGGGAGACACATTTGGATTCCTTTCTATAGTCGATTTTGGAGCTACTATTTGGTGCATTTCCATCCCAAATGTTCAATGCGTTGTGATACACAGATCTTACCACATACATGTAGAATGTTCATTTATTATTAGTATATATGTTCGCTTATCTAAATCTGGCCTAGGTTATACTACCATTCATTAATATTGAGGAAACGTAAGCCTAATTATCATAGCTTCCCATTAAATACCGGTAACCAGAGGAACTGGAGCAAACCCGCAAAATAATAGCACCCGCCCATTTTTGTGGAAAATTCAAATGACCTCCCCATTGAAATGTCAGAACAGAACTACATTGCTTCCTGCACATCTACATACTATGTCAATTTGGACAAATTGACCCAACCAGTTTCAGGGAAGTTGCACTCATGCCCCAAGATCCCCCCCCCCCCCCCCCCCCCCCCCCCCCGCCACAGCGTCCATGCCTCCGACGCCGTTTTTGTGTTAATGTATCTGACAGTTTCACCAGTTTAACTATTCTATTTATTTTCTGACAAAAGGCAATAATTTCTGTTTTAATCATTAGCGAGAAAATTAGGTTACCATCATTTGCAAAGCAGTAAAAAAATTCTTACAGATTTATTACTTACTATTTATCCCTTCAGAATGTTTATTTACTTCAGCCATAGATTTTAATGTAGTCAATCCGTCAAATAATACCTTCAAGACAAAACATTGTAATCACTATTTTTGTAAATGAAACAAAATGCATTTTTGAAAAGAATTAAGAAAAAACCCACTCCAAAATTGACTCCAAAAATGACCCCAAAAGTGACTCCAGACTGGGGACACTCCAAAATAAACTCCAGACTCCACTCCATGTTTTACAACATGCCTGCAATAACTACCCTAGAAATTCCGTATTGTGAATATACACAACTTTGCGAGAACGCATTTGTCAGCGCTATATTGCATTGGAGGCGAATATACCGAGATGCGAAATACAAAGCTGCAATGTTAGTACTAAAATGGCTACTAGTTAAGAAGCTTGGTTGGTTCGTTTATTGTGTTTAACGCCACTTTCAACAATATTTCAGTTATATCGTGCGGTCAGTTTTATTGGTGGGGAAAATCGGACTACCCGGAGAAAACCACCGATCTGTCGTAAGTCATTAACAAACTTTATCACATAGTTAAGAAGGTAGAATGGTCGTACCAAACTGACAACTCATTAATAAGTTATAATGTTAGAACTAAATTGACGAATATTAAGAATGTTCGTTTTTAACTAATTCCCAGTTCAAAGCGTAGAATATGTCGATCGTAGACAAAAGAATTCAATACTCATTTGAATATAAAAACAAAAATGGTCGACAATATCAACAATTATAGCAACATAAACAACTCTATCAGGAAATACCATCAACTTGTAAACCTGTTGAGAACTAGCTGTGTAAATTAGTGTGTTTTCGGAAACGTTATTTTTACACCTAGCATTTGATTTCTTGACTTTATGTCTCATAACGAAAAGTGAGACGTAAACATACTAGAAAAAAAAAAAATAAAATGACGAAGAATTTGACAATTAGTTACGAGACCAATTTCATTGGTGAGAACGAGGATCGAACCATGATCTTCCGTCCTTGAGACGAGAACACGCTATCAATGACGCCACTATCAAGGTCACATGCTATAATTAGCGTGTAACCTTGACGTCAATATGATTTTACTACTAAAAATACTATTTTATAAGTGTTTTGCACTAAAGAGAGATAAAAACTCGTTAATGTACATCGTTACATTAGTTTGCAGGATTAAGTTACTGCTGATTTAAATTACAGTACTATTAAAACCAATACAGTTGTTTTACATAACGGTTTACCGATTATGGGATATAAGCGTTCAACACCACTTTAAACAACAAAATATAGATTGTGGCCTGGGGCGTAGCTTTGTACTGAATAACGCGAAGGCTGAATTTGCTACAGGGCGTGTGTGGATCGCATAATGATACAGCAGGCGACAGTGTCCTGGTGGAGACATTAAGATCACATGCGAGAACCCCTGAGTATATGTTGCAACTCGCTCAAAAGTCCAGAAGCCCCCATCACCACACGCACGGAAAACAATCTCAATACTTAGAGATGCAAAAATAGCAATTTGATAAAACCTGACAAACATAGATTGATTGATGTTTAACGTTAAGTAAGCAGTATTTCAGCTGTACTCGTGACCAGAACGAACAACCTTACTAACAATACATTCATGTACGTAAGAAGGTGGCACTGGGATGAGACTACAGACAGAAGCTAATAATGCCACAGAAAAAATAACGCATAATGGATAGGGTCGTGATAATTTTGATTGGCAACGATTCACGAACGATAACTCCTAGAAATCTGATACTCATTAGGAACTAAAGGATACTTTCACGTACCTCTCGCAGCAACGACCAGTTGAGTCTTAGACTCATCCTGCACTTGGTATTGGCGACGGTTTCCATGGCCCGACCCACTAAGCTGTCCAGCAAGTGCGTGGTGGCGGACAGCGTATGTCCTCTCGATTAGGAGTTGTCAGGTTATAATGGGGAAAGTTTAACCGTAGACCATATAATACCCACTAAGCTGTCCAGCAAGTGCCTGGTGGCGGACAGCGTATGTCCTCTCGATTAGGAGTTGTCATGTTATAATGGGGAAAGTTTAACCGTAGATCATATAGTGGCTGCCGTGTTGGGAGACTGCCAAGCCAAGCTCCATGTGAGTGAAAGACCGATTTTGTCGATTTCGAAAAAAAAAAAAAAAAATTGACACATTATCATCCTTGCCAAACTCTATGTTCTTTTCCAGTTGCAGCGAAAAGTCGTTGACCCACTGTTGTCCCATTCCTCACTGAATTATTCTGTTATAAAATGTTTATTATTGCAGTTGTTCTCGTCCTTAATATCCATGAAATACCTGACATTGTACAGTAAGAACAAACAATCACAATCACCCGACACATTCAGCAGAGGCCATTTGTTAAAGGGGTTTTATCCCGCAGTGGTGGAACAATTTATATTACCCCGAGTTACCATCTGTAGGTATCGGTCATGTAATTGTGATTCTGGGAATTCCAGATGTTTGCAACAACAGATAAAAATGTCAAATTGAGCGCTCGTTTGTCTCAACATTTACAGACATAAACCATCCGAAGTATCTCAATGTTATATGAATGGTTTACAAGACATCTGGTTGTAGGTTTACAGACATAAACCATCCGAAGTATCTCAATGTTATATGAATGGTTTACAAGACATCTGGTTGTAGGTTTACAGACATAAACCATCCGAAGTATCTCAATGTTGTATGAATGGTTTACAAGACATCTGATTGTAGGTTTACAGACATAAACCATCCGAAGTATCTCAATGTTATGTGAATGGTTTACAAGACATCTGGTTGTAGGTTTACAGACATAAACCATCCGAAGTATATCAATGTTATATGAATAGTTTACAAGACATCTGGTTGTAGGTTTACAGACATAAACCATCCGAAGTATCTCAATGTTGTGTGAATGGTTTACAAGACATCTGGTTGTAGGTTTACAGACATAAACCATCCGAAGTATCTCAATGTTATGTGAATGGTTTACAAGACATCTGGTTGTAGGTTTACAGACATAAACCATCCGAAGTATATCAATGTTATATGAATGGTTTACAAGACATCTGGTTGTAGGTTTACAGACATAAACCATCCGAAGTATCTCAATGTTGTATGAATGGTTTACAAGACATCTGATTGTAGGTTTACAGACATAAACCATCCGAAGTATCTCAATGTTATGTGAATGGTTTACAAGCCATCTGGTTGTAGGTTTACAGACATAAACCATCCGAAGTATATCAATGTTATATGAATGGTTTACAAGACATCTGGTTGTAGGTTTACAGACATAAACCATCCGAAGTATCTCAATGTTGTATGAATGGTTTACAAGACATCTGGTTGTAGGTTTACAGACATAAACCATCCGATGTATCTCAATGTTATATGAATGG
Source organism: Bathymodiolus septemdierum (assembly GCA_963383655.1). NCBI lineage: Eukaryota > Metazoa > Mollusca > Bivalvia > Mytilida > Modiolidae > Bathymodiolus > Bathymodiolus septemdierum. Next base: position 34,718,936 of record OY726526.1, on the reverse strand, counting down.
TTTACAAGATATCTGGTTGTAGGTTTACAGACATAAACCATCCGAAGTATTTCAATGTTGTATGAATGGTTTACAAGACATCTGATTGTAGGTTTACAGACATAAACCATCCGAAGTATCTCAATGTTGTATGAATGGTTTACAAGACATCTGGTTGTAGGTTTACAGACATAAACCATCCGATGTATCTCAATGTTATATGAATGGTTTACAAGACATCTGGTTATAGGTTTACAGACATAAACCATCCGAAGTATCTCAATGTTATATGAATGGTTTACAAGACATCTGGTTGTAGGTTTACAGACATAAACTATCCGAAGTATCTCAATGTTATATGAATGGTTTACAAGACATCTGGTTGTAGGTTTACAGACATAAACCATCCGAAGTATCTCAATGTTGTATGAATGGTTTACAAGATATCTGGTTGTAGGTTTACAGACATAAACCATCCGAAGTATTTCAATGTTGTATGAATGGTTTACAAGACATCTGATTGTAGGTTTACAGACATAAACCATCCGAAGTATCTCAATGTTGTATGAATGGTTTACAAGACATCTGGTTGTAGGTTTACAGACATAAACCATCCGAAGTATCTAAATGTTGTATGAATGGTTTACAAGACATCTGATTGTAGGTTTACAGACATAAACCATCCGAAGTATCTCAATGTTGTATGAATGGTTTACAAGACATCTGGTTGTAGATTTACATGTCCTCATTAAGAAAAAAAATATTCAATGTTTCATGTTATATATTGACAATATTGCACAATCGTTGTAATGACAGATAAGAATTAATCAACGGTGTCTTTAAATGCAAAAATTAGAAGTAAGATGAGTAGGGAAAACAAAAGGGGACATGGGAGGTCATATTGTGTATTCTTTTTATTTCTTGATCGATATAAATACATTTAAGAGAAATGTATTTAAAGAAACGTAGAAGTATAAAAAAAAATAAAAAAAATAATAATTGACTTTTTAAAATTTGATATTGTGTTTTAGTTTATGTACTCTCCGGTTGTTAGTGGTGTTCGTGTTGCTTGATCTTTAGTTTTCTATATAGTGTTTTGTAGATCGTTGTTTGTCCTTTTGTCCCTTTTAATTTGGCTATTGTATTGTCTGTCCTTCTTTGAATTACGGCTTGTGATTACCCCTTTAATGTCTTCTTACTCCCTGTAAAGATATCACCTGTAGCTTACAATGCTTTATTTACACGTAGATGCAGTAGATATACATTGTAACTTCAAGACTGTTCCGACTGTTATTTTTCTTTTATTCCCTTCAATTCATTATCTTTACGTGTCGCATACATGTGAACCTTCCGGCGGGAGCATTTTTCTCCCAATTTTGAGGGTCCCTTCCGTCCCTCCTATCAACTTTCAAAATCTTCCGCCAGTTAGAAAAATAAAGTACAAGAAAATCTTGACCTACATTTTGCGATCAATATTTCTGGAAATTCCCCATTTGGAACTCCCGCGTTGACGAAAAACGCCGAGAGATACGAATGGTAAAGGTGAATGTCATATTTAATAATATCCGGTTATTGATCTGTTTGACACCTTTACAGGTAAATTGGGTCATGGTGATTAATTAAGGTAGATGATTATACAACAATTATCCACTGATTGACAGTTAATTGGGGATAAGGAAGTGGGTTTGTGGCACACGCTTAGATGATTAGAAGTGTGATAGCGGCAATTAAAAATAGTTATAAACCGTTGTGCAAACAGGAGTCGGACAACCTTTGATGCCGAGGAAAACTTCTTATTTCGATCAAACGTGCAATGAATTCATTTCGGATTGAGTTGTTATGGCTTGTTTGGGACCAAAGCCGATCAAAGTATTATTTAAGGACTAAGTTCCAAGATGGAATTGATAAACCACAAAAATGCCGAAACGTATGCTATCACCCAACGCACCAGCAGCAAAGTGACTTTTTAATTTTAGTGCTCTATGACTTTATTGTTCAGAACATTCTGTTTTCATTGTTATTGCTTTGTTATAACTTTATGATTATGAATGATTATGAATAAATTATAAATACAGTTTTTATCCTTCATTCATCATATGAAACACTATACTAATAAGACAGAAATGTAAACAATATATATTGAAATGGGATGAGGTTGGTTCAATACTGAAACAAACAAAAGGAAAACATCAATAAACAATGAAAACACGCATCAAATACGTCGTTAAAAAATCTCCAGTTATAAGACCAAATCTACAGCCAAAAATTTGTAAATTTCCAGTTGTAGCATAGCAACTCTCACGGTGTATATTAATAAAAACGTAGATATCCAATTTAGTGCGCACGGCTCATTTCTGAAATGACCTTCATCAGGTACGCTCAATGTCAAAAGATTAGAAAGAAAAATAATATAAAAGTATTTATGGGAACGACAATGATCTAATTGACAATGATCTAATTGATAATCTTCCCAGAAATAATACTTGCGAATTATAATCATAGATTTTAATGGAAATTACGTGATGTTGAGACACGTAAATTATACCACAATAACCAATATCTGAAAATCAGTTTGTAATAAAACTAAGTTTATTTTCATCTATGTTTATTCCGCCATGTAAGTAAATAAAACAAACTTAAAATAAACGATTGACATTATATACTTGACGTTAATATTCTCCATACATTGGAGCACTCGAAGTCATAGAATTCTGTAGATCTACCTGATCTTATATAGCCTATATCTGTAACAGATGTCATCAAATATCATTAAATTGCTTCATGTTTTAATTTGAACCAAACGACGTCATACTTAAGCGTGTTTTTCTCCTACGCAATTTGTGAGTGTTCGCGGTCTTTCCAAAATATCGATTACAAAGTTCCGGTATTATACGGTTTTTACCTGCAATTCATCCTGACACGGACGAGTAATTATTTGATGTCAAGCTATTATCTTTTATGGCTTGTTAGGAGATTAATCTGTTCTTTTGTAGCCGTATAAAGATTGATAATGTAGTACCTGAGCTCTTGGTGCAGCTTAAACTTCTAGAATTATTTCCGTTTGATGTTTTGATCACACGGACTTAGTTTTCAAGTTAATTTAATTTTGTTACTCGTGGCGATGACAGGACAATTTATTGGAACCATGCACGAAATGAAGATATATTTCCCAGGTTTAATCGCCCATTTAGTGTAGTGAACATATTAACATTGAATATCAAGTCATGTTTCGTCTCAGATTACCTTCTAAAGGCAGTATTGAAGAGACGGGCGATATTTTCTAGACGTATATATCTGAAATAACTTAAAGTACAACGAATTAAAAATAAAATACGCACGATACATAACAAAATTTAAAATAATGTATTAGTTAATGCATTGTATGTTTTTTATTTATTAAATAGTTGCGGAAAATATAATGCCATGTGAGAACCTCGAGGCATAGAAATGAGAAATAGTTTCTCTACTGCGAGGATTACAATCTCTCCGAAAGTCCGCTAGTTTAGAGAGATTTAATCAAATACATAAATAGGCCTTAGAACTGAACGCAAACGATTGCAATGGACACAGTTCCTAATCAGAAACAGTTTGTTATGAGAGGTCGTTGGTGACCCATTACAATGGACACGGCCCCTAATCAGAAACAGTTTGTTATGAGAGGTCGTTGGTGACCCATTACAATGGACACGGCCCCTAATCAGAAACAGTTTGTTATCAGAGGTCGTTGGTGGCCCATTACAATGAACACGGCCCCTAATCAGAAACAGTTTGTTATGAGAGATGTGTGATGGCCCATTACAATGGACACAGCCCCTAATCAGAAACAGTTTGTTATGAGAGGAAAGCCAAACGATTGATTTTTGGTGTTTAATGCCACTTTCATCAATATTTCAGCTTTATCATGGCGACCAGTTTTAGTGGTGAAAAAAAAACGGAGTACCCGGAGAGAACCACCGACCATGGGCAAGCAACTGGTAAACTTTATTACTTGCGGCTGCGAGTCTAGTGCACCCTCTTTTGTAGGAAAGCCAAAAAGAGACAAGTCGCTTGAATACGTGGAATTGAAAGCACATCCCAAAGCAAAAACAATGAGGTCTGTATCATCTCAGACAGAAATTTAACTCGAGTGCTGACAGCTGACAACGTTCTATCATTGTCTTTTAATCTTATTACACCAGTAGAGCTTAAAACTCCAAATAAAACACTAAATGTACATATTATACAGACACGACATGATATAAATAAAAATATAATTCCAAGTTAGACTCTAAGCAAATATGCATATACATAATAGGGTTGAGAATCATTAGAACTTTCTAGAAAATGGAAAAAAACCCAAATGAGGGCATTCAATTAGAATTATGAGCTGAAGGAGTATTTTGAAAATGCAGAACTGAGTCGTAGTATTGCCGTGATGGAACATTGGACAACATTATTTTAAATTTAATTAATGTAAACCCAATAATTTTAGTAACTCTGATTTAATTCTATAACAATTTAAATTCATATGTACTCATTGACAGATGAAGTCAAACTAAGGAGATAAAGCTTCATTCAGTTTAAGAAGGGATATGGTACTTAACGTCACTTTCAACAATATTTCAGTTCTGTCGCGGTAGTCAGTTTTATTGGTGGAGGAAACCGGAGGACCCGGAGAAAATCACCGACATACCTTCAGATTAAGTTAATTTAATTTATTTTGTTAAAATTTACACGACTCAACTTTTCATTTCACGATTGACAACAAATCGTTGTCATGAAATATGGTATAAATTCTGAAGGCAGAAAAATGAAAAACAAAGACTGAATAGAGTGAAGTGTTGTGTATGTTTTACTTTACACTGGATTTACCGTAATTGTTATATTGGATTTCTATATGTGGACATTGTTTATTTGTTTTGTAAAATATACTTATTGGATTTTTTAATAGAACATTTAGCTGCAACTAGTTTTATTATAATATCTACCAGCTAGTTTTCTCATGTGTAAATTCTCTACACCTCAGTAAGAAGGAAATGATATTATTTTCTGGAATCCAACAAAAACGCTTGGAATTGTAAAATCTTTTATAAACGATACTTAGAAGAAAATATTCACTTCAAGTTGATCACTAATCACGTAGACACAGAGACAGTCACCTTTAATAGGTCCGTTGTTGGAAAATACGAACACAGTAAATGGGGGTTAGGGTTATGGTATTTAACGACACTTTCAAAAATATTTCAGATATATCTTTGCGGTAAGATTTAATGGTGGGGGAAACCGGAGTACCCGGAGAAAAGCACCGGCTTGTCGCAACTCACTGACAAACTTTATCACATAATATTGTATCTAGTACACCTCGCCATGAACGGGGTTCGAACTTACAATCTTAGTGGTGATTGGCACTGATTGCCCAGGTAGTTGTATTTCTGCACGCACACACCCCCTTTCCATTTTTTACTTCTTCCGTCTGCTATCAACTGCATTCAAGATTATTATTATTTAATTTTATCATTGTTATGTATATGCATGGGGGTTACTTTTGATGTTTTGCTACTTTTATTTTAGATAGGACGCTATACAAATTCTGGTATTATTATTATTATTATTATTATTATCAAACTATCAGAGATCACGACGGTCCTAACACAGGAGAGAGATGTAAATTGTCTTCACTACAGTAAGAAGTGGTGTCCTGAATAATAGTCATCCTAGTGTTAATAATTCGCCAAGTCTCTCTTTGACATTAATGAAAGCAGACAAACTTTCCTTCCCAAACCTCGAACGCCAGAAAAACAATCGGGCAACATTGAAGTATAACAAAGTTTATCTTAATGGTATCTCTTTGAATATACCGGCTGAATTTCCAACGAGAAAACCGCATTGTTAGGTGGTTCTTAGAACACAACAAATAGTACAGGTCGACAAGAGGAGCTGATCAAGAATCACACAGACAGAGCAGTTTAAAATAAATTGATGGCATCAGTGTTTGTGATATTAAATTACAGTTTTTGAGTCTTGAAGCTGTAGTGTTAGTTAAATCTAATGATAATTGTATTTTTCTAGAATCAAATTCAGACAGGTTTGCTATTTTAAATTTGCTAAATGGCTACAACTATGTGCAACGTTTTGGACACGTACATATTGATTGTTCTAAAGGACGACTCTGTGTATTACACTATGTTGAAGTTTAAAGTAAAATGGCTACATTATTGGAAAATAATATAAATAACAAATGTATTCAAATAATATAAGTACATTTGTATGCTCTTGTTGGTGATGACATTAGTGCAAAGATAGCCGACATGAAATCTTTCGTTTTCCTGATGAAAATTGTGAAAACTATGAATAATTATGGTAATGTAGAAATTTTAAGTATTTGTTTTGTCGAAAAATCACATTAATGATCATACGCACAAAAACAAAATGTATGAAAATTTCACAACCCCCGCCCAAATTGAGTGACACTGACATGCAATAAGTTGTTAATCATAAACATTTATGGGTTATGTTATCACGTGAATTAGATAAGTTTGACGAATCAAACTCGTAAATCCAATGACTGACATTACAATGGCCAAAAGAAAAAGGACAAGAGACACAAGATGTAGATAACACAACAGAGAACAGATTAAGTAACACGAGAGAAAAAAACATATACAGGAGAATTAATATTCTCGAAAAAGTGAGATTTTCTCTTTATATACATATATACTCTTGAAAATATATGTATATATTCCCTGTGTTGATCAATTTTGAAATTTGGGGTGCCAATTTAAGTCCAATGTAAAGAACAAACGTGTTGAGCATGTATGAGCAACACTACGGACGTATTTGTTTATTATGTAAAACAGGAACTGCTTACTCTTCCGGAGCATCTGGGTTCAGGACCGGTTTTATGGTGGATACGCTTGTTGATCTTTTTTAGCTTTCTGTGTTGTGTTTTTTGTTTTGTTTTTCTTCGTTCTGTGTCTTCTGTCCAATGCTTCCTCTCGATTGTCCATTCTTGTTTTCCCCTTCGGTTTTCTCTCTTTAATTTATTCCTGGAACCTGCAATTGTTCATTTTGACTAATTATTTTTTTTCCTTATATATTTTATTTAATGCCATATTTTGCTCTTAAACTATTTATTATTATGAACATGTCCGTCTATTAATCAGTTTAGTCAAGGTCTTCCAGAAGATGGTTAATCACAAGCTTATTGTCTTATTTCTGAACACTGCCATATTTAACTAATGTCTATGTTGGTCATTATACTGAACAATTGTGAAAAAATAATTACCATCCACCCAACAAGTTCGTGTTTCGACACTGGCATGGTGGGTTATTAGATATATCTATTATTGAAATTTACAGCGCCTTATGTAGATATCAAATTTAGAGTAACTATTAATAAATCTCTCCTCCTTCAGACATAGGCGACCCTAGCCGAATTTGTCTACTCTTTTTAACTTAAACATATTTGATTAATTAATTCAATATAACATTACAATATTCAGCTATATATACATTACATAATAAGAAGTAATTAATAGGATTGGGAAACAAGTTACAAGAACTTATATTAATCCCTACCCGTGTTAAATCATTTAGAACCCTTTGGTTTACTTGCTTCAAGTAACCGTTGAATTATTTGGCTTTTCAATATTTTGATTTTGAGCGCACCTGATGAAGGTCATTACAGAAACGCGTGGGTGGTGAACACTAATTTAGATATCTACGTCTTTTGCCATGTTTAATCTCAGGAATTATATTAAATATGCAAATTCACACAAGATTAAAGTCATTTTGACGTAAATGTGTCATTGTTTATCAGGAAGTTATTCACAATTATACAAGAGTTCACTAAAAGTTCAGGTTAATATAGAGGGTGATTAATTAATTGACAAGGTAGTAGGATTAGAAACCTTTATATAGGTAGAATAGATGACAAATGGTAAGCTTTAATGATATAAATGTTACAGGCAATTTGACAAAATGCCTGAAATTTTAGTCAATTGACAAAATGCCTATTTCAGTCAAGCATTTTATATAAAATGTCTAAAAATCTCTAGGCATTTTACAAAATGCCTGAATATTTTAACCCTTGTTCTACAAATTGCCTAACCCATTTCAGTCATTTTAATAAAAATGAATTTAAATATAAAACAGCATTTATTTAAAAAGAGAACCTTAAAGTTTAACTTAAACATGTTAAATCATTTAATACTTTTATAGTATTGCCTTAAGAAATAAATTCTTTGCGAATTAATTGTCAGTGCATGGGTATAATTATAGAAGGTTGAAATGTACTCACCAGAAGTACGTAATAAAGTCGTCACTTCATACTTTGTCACTGAACATGGCAGAAGCACCACAAACGTCTGAGCAGAAGTTTACTAACAAATTGTTGGAAATTCTTGAATCTTGACTCTTCGGGACTCCTCGGCACCCATCCCACCACGATCCACTACAATAATTATAATGACCACACTTTCGATTAACATATTTTTATGCTCCCGCTGCAGGCAACGGGGCATTAAGTGTAACCCATGTCCGTCCGTCCGTCTTTCCGTATGTTCGTCTTTCCGTCCGTCTTTCCATCCGTCTGTCCGTCCTGCTTTTGGTTTCCTGAGGATAACCTAAATTTGCATTGACCAAATGTTTTCAAATTTTAAGACACTGTTTATAGCTATAATATACAGGTCAAGTTCCATTTTCAGCCAGATCCCAAATACGGCTTGGGAGTTAGGCCCACTTAGCTGATAGCGGGGGCATCCGTGTCTCCAGACACATTCTTCTTATATTTAAGATATTATATGGAATACTATCGTTTATAAAAATGAAAGGATATGGGGTAATCGTACATGAGACACACAATTTCGGGTATATTTTATTCGCATTCGTCTGTCCGTCACACATTTGTTTCACTAGAACTACTCCTCCTACATTTTTAAGTCTGATTTCAAAAATTCGTTTTGCATATTGTTACTTATGACTTGTAGATGTGCAATAAGGTTTTATAATTTTTATTTTGGTCCTGCAGAGGCCCAAGAGGGGGAAATCACAATATAAACTCGTCACTGCAACTCCTACAATTTCGATTTTATCGACCTAATTTTTGTGTAGAATAGTTGCATATGTCTTGGTCAAGGGCTTACAAAATGTAGGTGCAGTGCAAGTGGGAAACTTAGATGTAACACTAAAAGATGTGTGTGTTGAAAGGCTGCAGTGTTGTGTAACAGTCGATGCCACCCAAACATTGCTTTTAACAATAAATAAGATGCTGAAATAACAGATTTGTAAATAAGTTAATTAATATTGAATCATTAAATCCTTAGATGAGATATGAAAATTTAGTTTCTACTTCTTCGTTTTGTACAATTAAACATGTTTTCAATACAATCTTATATCTATTGCATTAAAATTATGTTGATAAATCAATTCAGTCATTTTGTAAAATGCCTGCTATTTTTTCCAGGCATTTTACAAAATGCCTTGAAGTTTTGGTCATTTTTAAAAATGCCTAAAATTGGCAGTCATCTTATAAAATGCCTAAAAAGTTCAGGGATTTTACAAAATGCCTGAATTATGAAATTGCCTGTAACATATGTAACATATATATATAGTACATACATAATTATACAAATGTGATTTTCTGTTATAGAGATAATGTTTTGATCACATCACGTACAGATTGTTAAAGCACAGACACTCAGGATTTAGAAAGAATACAAAAATGTTAGAATTTGTTATTATTCTGTATTGATTTAAATAAAATCGATCTATGAACTCTCGTCTACAGTAGTAGAGTTTATGGTTTAGGAGGATATAATTCCGCACCGGCATAGTTCGACAATCTAATGAGAAAGTAATATATTCAACATTTTTATCATTTGGTAATAGAAGGTCGCTTGTAGTAAACACTTTCCACCCCTTACCTACATTCATGACTTATCACCGGGTTTGTAACTAGATTAACACGACGGGTACCACTAGTGGAGCAGGAACTGCCTACCCTTCCGGAGCTCCTGAGTTAACTCCCGTGTTTTAGTGGGGTTCGTGTTACTCGATCTTTAGTTTTATGTGTATGTTTTGTAGATCGTTGTTTGTCCCTTTGTTTTTTTTCTTTTGGACATTGTGTTGTATGTCATAAAAGATTAGACATATTTAACCCGTCGGATAAAAAATAATCAAAGCAATTTTATGTCATTATTAAAAAAAAATACTCTCGAAGAATACATTTTTACAATAAAATGAAAAACACAAATACCACACTGTCGGAACAATTCTAAAAATACCACACTGTCGGAACAATTCTAAAAATACTACACTGTCGGAACAATTCTAAAAATACCACACTATCAGAACAATTCTAAAAATACCACACTGTCTGAACAATTCTAAAATACTATCGGAACAATTCTAAAAATACAACACTATCGGAACAATTCTAAAAATACAACACTGTCGGAACAATTCTAAAAATATAACACTGTCGGAACAATTCTAAAAATACCACACTATCGGAACAATTCTAAAAATACCACACTGTCGGAACAATTCTAAAAATACAACACTATCGGAACAATTCTAAAAATACCACACTGTCGGAACAATTCTAAAAATACCACACTGTCGGAACAATTCTGAAAATACCACACTGTCGAAACAATTCTAAGAATACCACACTGTCGGAACAGTTCTAAAATCTAGAAAAACACAAAATACCACACTGCCGGAACAGTTCCAAAATCTAGAAAAAACACAAAAATACCACACTGTCGGAACAATTCCAAAATAAAATATCAAAATCGTAGAAAGAGGCAAAAATCGATTCAAATACATGACCGCTCACTTTCCTAGCGTGGTACAGGCAGGTACACTAGTTTTATGGGCAAGGAAGAATTAGGTACAACGTGCCATTATTAAGAAATATACAAACAACTTTATATGTATATATTTATATACTATTTATACATATTTATTACATATTTAGTTCAAATAAAGGCATTTTTGTATGACCGGAAGTAAGCTATCCATATTTTCACACCCCGGGAAAATAACCGGTTATTGGATTACTGCAAGATCATTTCCATATCGAGGCCCATATTGGCCCGGGCCAATATGGGCCTCGACTTCGTCTCAGGCCAATATGGGTGTCTCTTTTCTAGATGTCGGAAGTATGTAATAAATAGTTTAATACATGGGCATTTCCATATTGGCCTGGTTATCATCCCTCGACCCATATTGGCCCTAGACTCCGTCTCGGGCCAATATGGGGGTCTCGGGATGATAACCAGGCCAATATGGAAATGCCCATGTATTAATCTGTATATAAAATCAGTGAGGTTTAATAAAAAGGAAACATTTACAACTAAATTTCAACACGAGATTAAAGACCAGAATAGGTTTTTACAAGATTTGCATGTAATTGCCCTGTTACACGTTAGAGAAAACCGAAGTGGTAATCACGAATTGATAATCTGGGGACACGTGCATCATTGGGCACAAGGCAAAGAAGGAAGATAGAAAAAAAAGAAAAAAAAAACAAGAAAAAAAAAGCAAAAACAAAAAACAAAGCAAAATATAACAAAAAAAAAAAAAATAATAAAAAAAAAAAAAAAGAGAGAAAAAAAAAGAACAAATAAAGAAAAACAAATAAATAAACAAATAAATAAACAAATAAATAAAGAAAACTACGACAAACATAAAACAAACCAAGATCACAACAAAGCAAAAAGATGGGCAACACGGATTTGTTGTGTTTTATTGCAGATATAGGTTGTGAATATTTGTACTGTATTCTCTAATTCATATTTTACCTTTGTTAAATATATCTTTCTCTATTATATATATAATGTAAACAGTGAAAAAAAGAAAAAAAAAGAAAAAACAACATTTACGTATACAAGAAACTATCATTAGAGATTTGTTTTATTTTTTCCTCTTATGGGGCAGAGTTTATACAAACATTTCTTAAAGAATTACAACAGCTTAAGCTTTAATCTTACTTTCAGGTCAAGATGTTCTGGCCATTAATAATCCGAACTTTGCTAACTGGATTCCATTAATATACCCAAAGTACATGGGATAAAGGAAACAACACAAAAAGCGTCCTCTGCCTCGTTTCCTGACATTGACCTTTAATTTGACACCAATGGTCAACTTTCTACCAGACGTTCTAACTAAACAGGCTACTTTAATTTACAATTACATTAGTTTAATTTGTATCAATAATATCTAGATTATTTATTTATGTATAATACTTGTATTATTTATTTATGTATAATACTTATATTATATATTTATTTGTGAAATGCTGTACATTACTTTTATATGAATAATTCCTTATGCTTATTTATGTAGCGAAGGGCCTGGGTGGCTCAATGAGTTAAGTAGCTGGATTACTTAACAACTCATACAAGCCAATCACCAATACGGCATGGGTTCGCGCCCGGCTTTGTAAATTACAAAAAAGGGTGCACTCGACTCGGAGCCGCAAGTGATAAAGTTTACCAGTTGCTTGGTGGTTCTCTCCGGGTACTCCGGCTTCTTCCACCACTGAAACTGGTCGCCATGATCTAGCTGATATATTGCTGAAAGTGGCGTTAAGCACAATAAATAAATCAAATCAATCCTTTTTTATGTAGCGCATTTAACTTATTAGTGCTTGTACTTTGAGTAGTAGTACTTTTTAATGAAATGTGATAATATGTATTTTCTTCATGATTACATATGAGTTTTATTTAAATTGGATCCATTGTAGACTTAATTACAGGTTAAATTTCATTACTTCTTTTTACACATTATTCACGTTTCTCCCATACACGTGAAAAGTGAGAGAAACGTGAACGCACCTTTAATTTAGCCATAATAAATTTTTCCCTTATGACCTACAGACTAATTATAAAAAGGTGTCTGGGCTGTATAAACATGGAAATTATGATTAGTTCTGAAATGGACCAATTTGACAAGAATAGTCATTTAGCACCATTAAATGACATTGATGAAATGAGTTCTAAATTTTCTGATATTGAACTTGCGCATCTTTATGTTCACGTGAAAACTGTAACCATCAGGAATACTGACAAATGGTGGTTGAATTCATCACGAAAAGCTATGAGTATCCAGGATCATCTTCATAAACAGCTTATATATGCGTATACACATATGGTTAAGTGTGTTAGAGAACAGTTCTTCATAAATGTAACTGATATTTTAGACAATGAAGGGAAATAAAACCCTAAAGCATATTGGAGTCTTGTTAAAAATGAATGAGTAAATCAACTTCATCATCTATACCACCTTTACAGAACGATGCTACTGGTGAGTTTGTTGTAAATGACGAAGATGAAGCCAATCTTCTATGCACGTTCTTTTGTTCAATCTCTGAAATTGTTAATTCAGATCTACCTACACCAGTTTTTGGTAAGCGTACAGGACGTGAGCTTGATGGATTTAATATAACATTTGATGAAATCAAGGATGGTCTTCTGAATTTATAACTAGCAAAAGCAGTTGGTAATGACAAAATTAGTCATAATATGCTAAAACATACAGCATCTACTGTTTGTAAGCCCCTTGAGATTATTTTAACAGTTCTCTACAAACTGGTAGATTTCTACATATAATTGAAACTCTGCTATGGGTATCAAATCTGTTCCTACAAATTATAGACCAATTTCCTTTTTAAGTTGTATTGGTATAATATATTTATGATTTTCTGATAGACTATTCATTAATTGATAAATATCAGTCATGTTTTATGCATAAACATTCCACAGTGCACCAATTGATAGAAAGTTACCATAATATTTGTCTAGCTTGGAAAATCATGAAATAATGTGGTCAGAGTTTTGTGATATATCCAATGCATTTGCCTGGTTTGGCATTAAGGCCTTATTAAAAAATCGAACCATATGGAATTACTGCAAGCCTTTTACGTTGATTTGAGAACTATATAAGTAATATGCATCATATAATTATCATACGGAGTTGTCTATCTGAAAAGGGGAATTTAAAGGGTGGTGTTCCTCGAGGGTCTGTCTTAGGTCCGTTGTTATTTCTTTAATACATGTATATTAATGATATTGCAGACAAAAATCAAAGCTTCTTATTGATGTTTGCTGATGATACATCATGATCATATTCTTCTAATAAATATTATATATACCATGGATCTTACGGATTAACTTATTTAAACCAACGAATCCGAAGGATGAGTTGGTTTAAATAAGTTCATGAATAAGATCCATGGTATATATGTTTTGTAACAGAAATTACACGATTGACAGATTTATGACGTCAAAATCATGGAATAACAGATCTAATACGTCAAAATCATGGATTAACAGATATATGACGTCAAAATCATGGAATAACATCAAGATCTTACATGTTAGACCATGGTTTGTTAAAGTTCACTATTTTTAAGTTGATTATTACATAAAAACATCAAAGGAAAAATACGTATTTATGTTACAACATCAATTAAATTGAATTTATCTAAAACACATTTTGCTCTTATTACGGGACGTAAATGAGTGTTTCGTGTATCTACATCTAAAATAGAACCTGTAGAGACTCGCTATGAGCAAGGCGTCGTACGTACTAAATTAGATAGCTACGATTTTATTATTATCGTTGAGTCGATACCTCTGTTGGTAAAATGTAAGTCACCGTAGGTATCATCATCACAGTAGCTAGTGTTTCGGCACTGACATGGTTTATTATTGATAAAGTTATCAATGAAACTTAATGTTCCTAAATAATGTAATTATTTTAAAAGTAAGGTCCCCCCATCAGTCATAGGATACCTCAGTCGATTTTGACTATTATATTTAGACCCTTTGGTATTCCTGCTCCTTAAGCTTATCAATTATTTGGTTTTCCAATCTTTTGACCTTGAGCGTATCTGATGAAGGTTATTCCAGAAACGTGTCGTGTGCACTAAAGTATATATCTAGGTTTTATTGTAATGAGTAGTTGCTGGTGTGCCGTGACAAGAAAACAATTGCCGATCCTATTCTTTGCAACTTATCTTGACTGTGGCTATATCTACTACTGCCCATTGACACATCATAACCTTGTTCTCAAGTAATCTTCCAAAAACACGCACATGACAGACATACATACAGCTTGCATATTAAAAGTTAGTTATAATAATTAGTTTTTACTATTCAGTTATAATACTAAGAAACACTTCATAAAAAAACACACGAAAATGTAAGAGAAAATCTACTGTAGGTTGCATGCGAAATACTGCATATAGATTAGTCATTGTATTTTCACCAACGCAATGATGTAAATATATGGACAAGCTGCTATATACATTATGTTACATTTACATAGCATAATGGAGAAGATAGATACTAATTAAAAGGAAGAGCATAATGGAGAAGATAGATACTAATTAAAAGGAAGAGCATAATGGAGAAGATAGATACTAATTAAAAGGAAGAGCATAATGGAGAAGATAGATACTAATTAAAAGGAAGAACATAATGGAGAAGATAGATACTAATTAAAAGGAAGAGCATAATGGAGAAGATAGATACTAATTAAAAGGAAGAGCATAATGGAGAAGATAGATACTAATTAAAAGGAAGAGCATAAAGGAGAAGATAGATACTAATTAAAAGGAAGAGCATAATGGAGAAGATAGATACTAATTAAAAGGAAGAGCATAATGGAGAAGATAGATACTAATTAAAAGGAAGAGCATAATGGAGAAGATAGATACTAATTAAAAGGAAGAGCATAATGGAGAAGATAGATACTAATTAAAAGGAAGAGCATAATGGAGAAGATAGATACTAATTAAAAGGAAGAACATAATGGAGAAGATAGATACTAATTAAAAGGAAGAACATAATGGAGAAGATAGATACTAATTAAAAGGAAGAGCATAATGGAGAAGATAGATACTAATTAAAAGGAAGAGCATAATGGAGAAGATAGATACTAATTAAAAGGAAGAACATAATGGAGAAGATAGATACTAATTAAAAGGAAGAGCATAATGGAGAAGATAAATACTAATTAAAAGGAAGA
The DNA here is from genome assembly GCA_963383655.1 of Bathymodiolus septemdierum. NCBI lineage: Eukaryota > Metazoa > Mollusca > Bivalvia > Mytilida > Modiolidae > Bathymodiolus > Bathymodiolus septemdierum. The sequence goes on along the minus strand of OY726526.1, from coordinate 34,702,940 downwards.
GCATAAAGGAGAAGATAGATACTAATTAAAAGGAAGAGCATAATGGAGAAGATAGATACTAATTAAAAGGAAGAGCATAATGGAGAAGATAGATACTAATTAAAAGGAAGAGCATAATGGAGAAGATAGATACTAATTAAAAGGAAGAGCATAATGGAGAAGATAGATACTAATTAAAAGGAAGAGCATAATGCAAATAGAATGATTAAACATCCTCCATGATATAAAAAGAAACTAACAACACGAACGAACGAATGAAATAAAAAAAAATGACAACACGAATTAACGAAAACGACATTTGTACCTTGTTTCAAAGATAAAGTTTATCAGTGAATTGCGACAGGTCGGTGGTTTTCTCCGGGTATTCCGGTTTCCTCCACCAATAAAACTAACCGCCACGATATAACTGACATATTGCTGAAAGTGGCGTTAAGCACCATAAGCCATCAAAATAATGTCTGTAAGCTTTTAAATTTATAACTAAAGCTTTTAAGTTATCGACACATCAATAACAAGAAAGTGCTATTAACAAAAACATTAAGGATCTAATGCTTATTGTCACAAGTGTAAAAAAAAGTTTGACGATAGAAAACGTGTAATCTGAAACCGTAAATCGAAGTATGATTTACAATACAATGGTCCAAAGAAAAAAGAACAAATAACGATCTACAAAACATTACACAGAAATTTAAACTAAAGTTTGAGGAACACGAACCCCTCCAAAAACCGGGGGTGAACTCAGGAGCTCCGGAAGGGCTGGCAGTTCCTGTTCCACTAGTGGCACTCGTCGTTTCACTGTTGTAAATGTCGTTAGTAAATTGATAAATCAACTGTTTGTGTACATGTGGCAGGTTGAGAAGCCAGGACGGGAATCATCGACATCATACCATGATCTTATTTGTGTTCAATAATATTGGGTGAAAAGCATGTCTTGTTCGTTTTTTTTTTTATAATGGCGGAATTGTTGACTTTAAGTGGGGGGAGGTAAGATGGGTAGATGATTATCAATACACTATAACGATCCCCCTTTAAAGTGCAACCACAGTGAAAACATGCGCTTAGACCTCTTACCCTTGACATGAAAATTCCCACCCATGTGTAGATCACCATAGCGTGATTAGACGATAGCTTAAAGTTCTAAATAACTTCTTAAAAGTAAATTTCAGTTTATTTCCAAGAATTCTTCAGATACATGTTAAATAAAAGTACTTTATAGACAATTCGCGTGAACATGACAGAGAAAATGACATATAAACGCCATGAGATAAAAACAATAGAACAATCACGTAATAAATAAATAATACATCAAATGGTTTGGCATTCCTTTGATTGAAGATATAACCCAACGTGCTGATATATAGCTGCAGAAATGTCAACAAACGATACGATGCACGAAGGTTTTCAGATATTTATTACCGTACCTATCTATAATTTATCGTTTCATTCTTCTACGTAAATGCCTTTGAAATAAAAGTCCAGAATCATGTTATTTGTGTTTGTTTGCGTATAGTGGTGTCCAACATATATTGAATTGTGTTTTTGTTTGGTTTTTCTTCGTCTTGTGTACCCTATGTTGCCAATTTCTCGGGATTCTCCATTTTTGATTGCCCATTCGGTATTTTCTAACGTTTATTTGACTCTACGTTACTATTTTCACATCACACCGCAATTGAAACGGTATGCCGGCTTTGACGTGAATTGACCGAAATAGGTATAAAATGTTTATTCAAGAAAGCCATCGAATCATCGGCAAATACAGAGGAAACAGCAGTTCGTACCATTGGAAGAACAAACAACGAAAAACAAGAACAACAAACAACAGTATTTTGTATCAAATTATCAGATGTCGGATGTGTGATTCCAGACTACGTACCCTGGAGGGTTGAATGATAATTAATTGTCATAGAACAGCTCGTCTCAATGGCACTCGCCCTTTCAAACTTGAAAGCAGGTTCGGTACAGTGATGTATCCAGGTTTTGTCTCTGTTTCAGTAATGTATCCAGGTTTTGTCTCTGTTTCAGTGATGTATCCAGGTTTTTTCTCTGTTTCAGTAATGTATCCAGGTTTTGTCTCTGTTTCAGTAATGTATCCAGGTTTTTTCTCTGTTTCAGTAATGTATCCAGGTTTTGTCTCTGTTTCAGTGATGTATCCAGGTTTTTTCTCTGTTTCAGTGATGTATCCAGGTTTTTTCTCTGTTTCAGTGATGTATCCAGGTTTTTTCTCTGTTTCAGTGATGTATCCAGGTTTTTTCTCTGTTTCAGTGATGTATCCAGGTTTTTTCTCTGTTTCAGTGATGTATCCAGGTTTTGTCTCTGTTTCAGTGATGTATCCAGGTTTTGTCTCTGTTTCAGTGATGTATCCAGGTTTTTTCTCTGTTTCAGTAATGTATCCAGGTTTTGTCTCTGTTTCAGTGATGTATCCAGGTTTTGTCTCTGTTTCAGTGATGTATCCAGGTTTTGTCTCTGTTTCAGTGATGTATCCAGGTTTTTTCTCTGTTTCAGTGATGTATCCAGGTTTTTTCTCTGTTTCAGTAATGTATCCAGGTTTTTTCTCTGTTTCAGTGATGTATCCAGGTTTTTTCTCTGTTTCAGTGATGTATCCAGGTTTTTTCTCTGTTTCAGTGATGTATCCAGGTTTTTTCTCTGTTTCAGTAATGTATCCAGGTTTTTTCTCTGTTTCAGTGATGTATCCAGGTTTTGTCTCTGTTTCAGTAATGTATCCCGGTTTTGTCTCTGTTTCAGTAATGTATCCAGGTTTTTTCTCTGTTTCAGTGATGTATCCAGGTTTTGTCTCTGTTTCAGTAATGTATCCAGATTTTGTCTCTGTTTCAGTGATGTATCCAGGTTTTTTCTCTGTTTCAGTGATGTATCCAGGTTTTTTCTCTGTTTCAGTAATGTATCCAGGTTTTTTCTCTGTTTCAGTGATGTATCCAGGTTTTTTCTCTGTTTCAGTGATGTATCCAGGTTTTTTTCTCTGTTTCAGTGATGTATCCAGGTTTTTTCTCTGTTTCAGTGATGTATCCAGGTTTTTTCTCTGTTTCAGTGATGTATCCAGGTTTTTTCTCTGTTTCAGTGATGTATCCAGGTTTTTTCTCTGTTTCAGTGATGTATCCAGGTTTTTTCTCTGTTTCAGTAATGTATCCAGGTTTTTTCTCTGTTTCAGTAATGTATCCCGATTTTGTCTCTGAATCAGTAATGTATCCAGGTTTTTTCTCTGTTTCAGTAATGTATCCAGGTTTTGTCTCTGTTTCAGTGATGTATCCAGGTTTTTTCTCTGTTTCAGTGATGTATCCAGGTTTTTTCTCTGTTTCAGTGATGTATCCAGGTTTTTTCTCTGTTTCAGTGATGTATCCAGGTTTTTTCTCTGTTTCAGTGATGTATCCAGGTTTTTTCTCTGTTTCAGTGATGTATCCAGGTTTTGTCTCTGTTTCAGTAATGTATCCAGGTTTTGTCTCTGTTTCAGTGATGTATCCAGGTTTTTTCTCTGTTTCAGTGATGTATCCAGGTTTTTTCTCTGTTTCAGTGATGTATCCAGGTTTTTTCTCTGTTTCAGTAATGTATCCAGGTTTTGTCTCTGTTTCAGTAATGTATCCAGGTTTTGTCTCTGTTTCAGTGATGTATCCAGGTTTTTTCTCTGTTTCAGTGATGTATCCAGGTTTTTTCTCTGTTTCAGTAATGTATCCAGGTTTTTTCCCTGTTTCAGTGATGTATCCAGGTTTTGTCTCTGTTTCAGTGATGTATCCCGGTTTTGTCTCTGTTTCAGTAATGTATCCAGGTTTTTTCTCTGTTTCAGTGATGTATCCAGGTTTTTTCTCTGTTTCAGTGATGTATCCAGGTTTTTTCTCTGTTTCAGTGATGTATCCAGGTTTTTTCTCTGTTTCAGTGATGTATCCAGGTTTTGTCTCTGTTTCAGTGATGTATCCAGGTTTTTTCTCTGTTTCAGTCATGTGCAGTACCGATGTTTCAGTGATGTGCAGTACCGATTATGCCGAAGGACCGGAGAACGTTTTTCATACCTGTGTTTATTGATCATTTTGGAGGTGAAATGTTCTATGCAAGCATATTCCATGTTAGGCGAACATAATGAAATGTATTGAGGGAACTTTAAATGCTGTAAAATATCGCTATGACATTTCACTCATAAATTCCAACTCAACACGTGACTCGTGTAGACAAATTACAAATTCTTTGCCAGTATTGTCTCCAGATTTATCGCTGACAGACGATATCATAATTTCCGTCTTTTCGTTTAGTATCCAGAATATATGATCAATTTGTCCGCCCCACACAGCTAAAAAAACCAAAACAACAACATTGATTTAAATGTGAAAAATGTCGGAAGGATGGATGTGGTCGTCTGTACGTCCCAGATCTTAGCGTTTTTCTAAAGGAGAGAATAATGACCGTTAACAGGTTAGAATGACTGATAAACGCTGTAGTTAATCACCATTACTACGTCTGGTTCCCCTACGTAACGTAGGTTGATTAAAAATTTGAAATCGAAATGGTACAAACTTTACTTTACTTTATAATGATTTTATTGTCAATACATATATACAATTGGATTGGGAACAAGTTTTTACAACTTACTAGTCCCTCTGCATACAAATACATTTATAGCATAAACAAAACAAATCAAATGACAGCAAATGTAAAGGCTATATCAATTATAATTAGTAAATTAAGCAAAATTATATCAAACTAAGCATACATATTAAATATTGTTTTAATATTTAACAGAAGAAAATAGAGGGGAAAAAAGGGGTAGGGGTAAAACTAATAAATTGTGTTGAGATAGTATCACAAACAAATACCAACACTCAGATATGATCTACTAGTACTGAGTATCCTTGGAATTAACTCGGAAGATGTGTCCATTATCGTCCGAACGCACCACAAACTCTGATGCACCTGCTGCAGGAAGAGTAGAACACATTTCTTGCTCTCAAAGACTTTTAAATTGGTTGGCATCCAATCTCTTAATGAGACAGGTCGGTGGTTTTTCTCCAGGTACTCCGGTTTCCTCCACCAATAAATCTGACTGCCACGATATAACTGAAATATTGTTGAAAGTGGCGTTAAACACAATAACCATGACCCTAACCCAATCTCTTAAGACACAATCGTACTGATTAAGGTCATTTCAGAAACAGGTTGCGTGTACTAAATTAGATATCTATGTTTTAATTAAAGTCTTTGTTGAGAAACTGATCGGATCTATACCTCATAGATTAGAAACTGTCGCTGTGGCTGGAGGAGGCTATTTTCGTTATTTGAGAGAGCAAATTGAAACCCGTATTTCGTTAAATAATCAAATTTGATATTGTTGATTAATATTCTTTTGTTCCTGATTAGCTATTTTGATCTTGCTATGACCTGCTTTGTCACTATTAAAGATATAATAATTACCAATGTCGTTTCTTTTGTCGACTAGTAAATATAAAATAGCAATGCCCTAATTATTTACTCTCCAATTTGTCTGGAAATGTTTTTTTTAATCATAAGTGGTGAAATCGGTCCACGAGGAATGCAATCACTTTCTACAAATGGAGAACAATTCCAGTCTTTCTAATAGGAAATTGTTTTTTTTTTAAATTCACTGAGTAACCCTCGGGGACATGGGTAGCTGCATTCAGTAATGCTACTCGGGGTGCGCTGAAAGAATTGGTAACGGTTTTAATTCCTCTGCTGGTGGACTATTAGTCTCCGAGGGTATCATCTGCCCAGTAGTCAGTGTTTCGGCACTGACATGGTTTATTAGATATATTTATGACTGAAATTTAAAGTTCCTAAACAATGTAATTATTGATAAAACTAAGGTTCGCCTCCCTCAGGCAAAAGTTACCTTTGCCGATTTTGGCTTTCCTGTTTAGACCCTTTGGTTTTATTGCTCCCAAAACTTTAAACTATTTGGCTTTACAATCTTTCTATTTTGAGCGTATTAGGTCAAGGTTATTCCAGAAACGCGTCTTGCGCACTAAATTTGATATCCACGTTTTTATTTGACTTTAAAATATATGATTAGGTCGTTATTTCAGACAAAATATACGAGAAACCCTATATTATTTACATTACTTATATATGAATAGCCACAGGTTTTCATCGGTATATATTGTTAGATTGAAGGCTTATATATACCCAGACGTTTTCGGTCGAAATGGGCTAGGAAACTGTACACGAATTGCCGAAAACTAAATTGATTTTAATATTTATAGAACACATAGGAATAGGACTGTATTTCCGCGAACAAATATATCAATAGGAATAACATATAAATATGAATACAAAAAACAGGGGATCATCGAATCTGTAGTTTAAACTTGAGCTCATTTTGACTTACAATAAAGCAGCAATGGTCATTATTAAAATAATTTGTATTTTTAATAGAGGCAGCCATCTTGAATGAATGCCTGAGCTCTCGTATACAAATTTAAAAAATTGGTTTAATTTGGACCAGTTGTTTCAAGGAAGAAAATTTAAATGTGAAAAGTTTACGATGTACGACTGACGGATGTCAGGTAATGGCAGAAGCTCACATGACCCCCTTGCTCAGGTTAGCTAAAAACAACATCAACATGCTGAAAAAGTTGAAGAAGTGCAGACTTCAAGGACAATAGCTACTTAATTAACAGATAATATAAGAAATTTCTTTTTAGGTAATAAGCAGATACAATAAATCACATTAAATTACACATTGTCATGCTAATCACATAGAAGGCATTCATTTATTCTTCCCCAAGTCAATAAAACGTTGTAATTGAAACAAAGTGACACCTAGCACGATACATTCAAGTAAATCCTAAGCATCGTGCGTCTGTATATTATTGAAAACAAAGACGAACAATCGAAGAGCTACAAAACAAACCCATTAACATCAGAGATATAATTGACTACAGTCAGGTGACGGAGTACAATACAAATGCATGACAGTCATGTGACGGAGTAAAATACCAATATTGAAGAAATAAACACAGAATCAAGACAATATCCTTTGAAGAATATTCTTGTGAAAATTTCAGTTGGCAGTTGTGTTTTTGGTTCCTATAAAGACAAATTGTAGATATCTAGTACTGAATATAGCATCACAATACATGACATAGCTTCTGTGTTCTGAATACAATATGAATGGAGAAAGTTGAGACAGAATAGAATGTGTGAGAACAAGAGAAAGTTGAGACCGTGTGCCTGATAGAATGTGTGAGAACAAGAGAAAGTTGAGACCATGTGCCTGATAGAATGTGTGAGAACAAGAGAAAGTGGAGACCGTGTGCCTGATAGAATGTGTGAGAACAAGAGATAGTGGAGACCGTGTGCCTGATAGAATGTGTGAGAACAAGAGATAGTGGAGACCGTGTGCCTGATAGAATGTGTGAGAACAAGAGAAAGTTGAGACCATGTGCCTGATAGAATGTGTGAGAACAAGAGATAGTGGAGATGTATCAAATAAATAATATTTATTTAGTTATACGTCATTCACGGTCACACCTAAGGTCATATTTACAACAAATTAAGCCAAATCAGTTTGTAACTACATTCATTATCATGTATATTCGCTGTGAAGGTTTTATTAGTCGGTTTAAATCAACATTCTAAATTATTAGTATCGTATTCTAACCCTAACCCCCACGAATATAGAACAAGTTTTCAAAATATAGATAAGGTAGGTAAAGATCTTCATTGAGAAATTACCAGTGGCAAAAGCAGAAAGAAAAACAAAAAAGAAAGAAAGATGCTGTGAAATTTCAAAATTAACGTACACATATGGTTTCTGGGAAATATTTATGCCAACAATAACACATTCTTTATTGTCAATCAAATCGCCCAAAAAGGACAACATATACAAAACAAATGTATTTTTGTTATTTCTAAATGGCACAAATCAGCGAGTATACAGTATATAAATGCAGTATCATATACCTTATGGAGTAAAAAACACAAATTATTTTCTTTAATATTTCATCATTTTACCAAATTGAATTCCCCCAAAATCATATATTTTCTTTCATAATATTATGACATGTTTAAAATCTTGCAGCAACATGGCAGGTTCCTACCCTACAAGTAGCACCGTCACCCATAAAAAATTCAGTATTTAATAGGTAATTTATCAAGCTCTTCATACATGTATTCAAATAAAACTCAATGCAATACAATGTGGGCTCAAGGTAATTCTTATATATGTATAAAGAATATCTGTCATATGTTTTATGGAGCATGTTTGTATTAACTATTCTGTTTGTAATTTGTTTTGTTTTGAAGAACATTACAAAATTTGACAGTTATTTTAGATGTCAAATATACAATTAACACAGTGTTAATTTTCTGTCTAAATTGGCAGATGTCATAGCAACAACCCACGAGGAAACTGTAATAAATGGTATATTATATTATTATGCTAATTTAGGTGACAATTAGAAATATTGATCGTTGATTGTAGATAAACAAACGTTAGAGAAGACGAAGACAAAGAAAACACAATATTGGTATCTTCAAACTCTTCTTACCTATATGTACCACGAATTAAACATTCATAACTATTCCAACACATTTTGTTTTCTCTTGTTCAGTTACAATACTAGTCTCTCTCTTACATGTCTTTATTGTGCAGTCAATTGTGATGGTTTATTTGAATATTTATTTTGCTTATTTTCATTTTGTCTTAGTCTCACTATGTGTATTTAATCAAACTAATCAAATCTAATCAAGTTATTATTATTATGTTATATGTGTATATGTATGTGGTTTATTTTGTTATGTATGATTCTGTATTGATTCTACTGCTCAGCTATGGGCACCATGATTGGTTTAATAAAGTATTCTTATTCTTATTCTATTCTTATTCTTGTAGAATGGGTACCGTAGACGATTCCTATTGATCAACCAACAGATCTTCCCATCACGTCCAACAGGGTACGAAGGATAGGGATGCCCTTTTGTGAGGGGGAGTGGGTTGTCAGGTCACACTACAGAATGCCTAGCCGTTAACCATTGTGGATGCTGTGATTGAAGATGCACACGCTCCTTGTCCATTAAAGGCCACTGTTGTAGGATTTTAAATGGACGTATTTTAGCCACATCCTGACCAGCTCTCCGTATTTCTCTAATGGCAGTCCAAAGTCGTTGTCCTGATTATGCCTCCCTCATTAATTATGCATGGTATTTATATATTGTTGTCCTGATTATTCCCCCCTCATTTATTATGCATGGTATTTAGATATTGTTGGCTTGTTCTCGTCCTAAATTATAGGCATGAAATATATTTCTCACAGGATGTTAAGCAACCACATGTCAATCGAAGGGGTCGTCGTGATCTTGATAGTATGCTTGTTGGATTTACAACTAACTGTGCAATCAATACCTATCACCACCAAAGTTGTGAGATGACGAGGTGTACTCGATACAATAATTAATAAGTGATAAAGTTTGTCCGTGACTGACGCAGGTCGGTGGTTTTCTCAGGGAACTCCAGTTTCCTCCACCAATTTAACTGACCACCACGACATAGCTGAAATATTGTAGTGGCGATTAAGCCCTAACTCTAACCCCCACGTATATCCATTATAAGAACAAGCTTCTAACATATAAATAATGTAGGTAAAGACCTTCATTGAGTAATTGCCATAGCGACCAGAGAAATCACATATTAAATATGATATACACATAACTGAACTGATTCCTCTAACAGACATTTGGATACAAACGAGAAAGAGAAGAATGAAAAAAAATGTCTACATATATTAATGTTATTTCTGAATGGCACAAATCAGAGAGTATATAGTATATAAATGTGGTATCATATACCTTATGGTGTAAAAAACACAAATTAATGTCGTTAATATTTTACCATTTTAATATTTTCATAAACGTACGTGATTCATCTATGTTCTTTCAGAATATCATGGCATGATTAAAATCTTGCAGTGAAATGGCAGGTTCTGGTAACAACTCCTACTCTACAATTAGCACCGTCAGCTATCTCAGAAACTCAGTATTTAATAGGTTTCTAGTGGGGTTCCTGTTACTCGATCTTCAGTTTTATGTGTATATTTTGTAGATCATTGTTTGTCCTTTTGTCCTTTTTATTTTGGCCATTGTGTTATCTGTTCTTCTTCGATTTACGGATTCAAATTACCTCTTTGGTATCTTCAAACTCTTCTTAATCTGCCAAACCCTCTATAAATGTATTAAAATTAAATTACTGAACTAAATGCAATCAAATTTGGACTAGAAATAATCCTTATATATGTATAAAGAATATCTGTCATGACTTTTATGGAGAATGTTTGTATGAACTATTCTGTTTGTCATTGTTTTTAAAGAACATTTAAATTTTGACAGTTATTTTAGATGTGAAATATACAATTACTGTGTCTGGTGGCTCAACGAGTTAGGTAGTTGAATTACCTAACAACTCATACAAGCCTATCACCAATACAACATGGGTTCGCGCCCGGTTTTGTAAATTACAAAAAAGGGTGCACTCGACTCGCAGCCGCAAGTGATAAAGTTTACCAGTTGCTTACACATGGTCGGTGATTCTCTCCGGCTTCTTCCACCACTAAAACGGGTCGCCATAATATAGCTGAAAGTGGCGTTAGATACAAAAAATCAATCAATCAATACAATATCTGTGTGTACTGTGTTAATTTCCTGTCGAAATTGGCAGATGTTATAGCAACTCTGTAATATTGTAATATATTGTATATTATATCATTATGCAGATTTTAGTGACATTATCACGAATATCTACGTTGTGAGTTCAACAAATCCCGCTCAGGCGAGGTGTACTCGATAAAACATTATGTGATAAAGTTTGTCAGTGACTTGTGACAGGTCGGTGGTTTTCTCGGGGTACTATATAAAACATTATATGATACAGTTTGTCAGTGACTTGTGACAGGTCGGTGGTTTTCTCGGGGTACTCTATATAACATTATGTGATACAGTTTGTCAGTGACTTGTGACAGGTCGGTGGTTTTCTCGGGTACTCTATATAACATTATGTGATACAGTGTGTCAGTGACTTGTGACAGGTCGGTGGTTTTCTCGGGGTACTCAATATAACATTATGTGATGCAGTTTGTCAGTGACAGGTCGGTGGTTTTCTCGGGGTACTCTATATAACATTATGTGATACAGTTTGTCAGTGACTTGTGACAGGTCGGTGGTTTTCTCGGGGTACTCTATATAACATTATGTGATACAGTTTGTCAGTGACTTGTGACAGGTCGGTGGTTTTCTCGGGGTACTCTATATAACATTATGTGGTACAGTTTGTCAGTGACTTGTGACAGGTCGGTGGTTTTCTCGGGGTACTCTATATAACATTATGTGATACAGTTTGTCAGTGACTTGTGACAGGTCGGTGGTTTTCTCGGGTACTCTATATAACATTATGTGATACAGTTTGTCAGTGACTTGTGACAGGTCGGTGGTTTTCTCGGGGTACTCTATATAACATTATGTGATACAGTTTGTCAGTGACTTGTGACAGGTCGGTGGTTTTCTCGGGGTACTCTATATAACATTATGTGATACAGTTTGTCAGTGACTTGTGACAGGTCGGTGGTTTTCTCGGGGGTACTCTATATAACATTATGTGATACAGTTTGTCAGTGACTTGTGACAGGTCGGTGGTTTTCTCGGGGTACTCTATATAACATTATGTGATACAGTTTGTCAGTGACTTGTGACAGGTCGGTGGTTTTCTCGGGGTAATCTATATAACATTATGTGATACAGTTTGTCAGTGACTTGTGACAGGTCGGTGGTTTTCTCGGGGTACTCTATATAACATTATGTGATACAGTTTGTCAGTGACTTGTGACAGGTCGGTGGTTTTCTCGGGTACTCTATATAACATTATGTGATACAGTTTGTCAGTGACTTGTGACAGGTCGGTGGTTTTCTCGGGGTACTCTATATAACATTATGTGATACAGTTTGTCAGTGACTTGTGACAGGTCGGTGGTTTTCTCGGGGTACTCTATATAACATTATGTGATACAGTTTGTCAGTGACTTGTGACAGGTCGGTGGTTTTCTCGGGGGTACTCTATATAACATTATGCGATACAGTTTGTCAGTGACTTGTGACAGGTCGGTGGTTTTCTCGGGGTACTCTATATAACATTATGTGATACAGTTTGTCAGTGACTTGTGACAGGTCGGTGGTTTTTTCGGGGTAATCTATATAACATTATGTGATACAGTTTGTCAGTGACTTGTGACAGGTCGGTGGTTTTCTCGGGGTACTCTATATAACATTATGTGATACAGTTTGTCAGTGACTTGTGACAGGTCGGTGGTTTTCTCGGATACTCTATATAACATTATGTGATACAGTTTGTCAGTGACTTGTGACAGGTCGGTGGTTTTCTCGGGGTACTCTATATAACATTATGTGATACAGTTTGTCAGTGACTTGTGACAGGTCGGTGGTTTTCTCGGGGTACTCTATATAACATTATGTGATACAGTTTGTCAGTGACTTGTGACAGGTCGGTGGTTTTCTCGGGGTACTCTATATAACATTATGTGATACAGTTTGTCAGTGACTTGTGACAGGTCGGTGGTTTTCTCGGGGTACTCTATATAACATTATGTGATACAGTTTGTCAGTGACTTGTGACAGGTCGGTGGTTTTCTCGGGTACTCTATATAACATTATGTGATACAGTTTGTCAGTGACTTGTGACAGGTCGGTGGTTTTCCCGGGGTACTCTATATAACATTATGTGATACAGTTTGTCAGTGACTTGTGACAGGTCGGTGGTTTTCTCGGGGTACTCTATATAACATTATGTGATACAGTTTGTCAGTGACTTGTGACAGGTCGGTGGTTTTCTCGGGGTACTCTATATAACATTATGTGATACAGTTTGTCAGTGACTTGTGACAGGTCGGTGGTTTTCTCGGGGTACTCTATATAACATTATGTGATACAGTTTGTCAGTGACTTGTGACAGGTCGGTGGTTTTCTCGGGTACTCTATATAACATTATGTGATACAGTTTGTCAGTGACTTGTGACAGGTCGGTGGTTTTCTCGGGGTACTCTATATAACATTATGTGATACAGTTTGTCAGTGACTTGTGACAGGTCGGTGGTTTTCTCGGGTACTCTATATAACATTATGTGATACAGTTTGTCAGTGACTTGTGACAGGTCGGTGGTTTTCTCGGGGTACTCTATATAACATTATGTGATACAGTTTGTCAGTGACTTGTGACAGGTCGGTGGTTTTCTCGGGGTACTCTATATAACATTATGTGATACAGTTTGTCAGTGACTTGTGACAGGTCGGTGGTTTTCTCGGGGTAATCTATATAACATTATGTGATACAGTTTGTCAGTGACTTGTGACAGGTCGGTGGTTTTCTCGGGGTACTCTATATAACATTATGTTATACAGTTTGTCAGTGACTTGTGACAGGTCGGTGGTTTTCTCGGGGTACTCTATATAACATTATGTGATACAGTTTGTCAGTGACTTGTGACAGGTCGGTGGTTTTCTCGGGGTACTCTATATAACATTATGTGATACAGTTTGTCAGTGACTTGTGACAGGTCGGTGGTTTTCTCGGGTACTCTATATAACATTATGTGATACAGTTTGTCAGTGACTTGTGACAGGTCGGTGGTTTTCTCGGGGTACTCTATATAACATTATGTGATACAGTTTGTCAGTGACTTGTGACAGGTCGATGGTTTTCTCGGGTACTCTATATAACATTATGTGATACAGTTTGTCAGTGACTTGTGACAGGTCGGTGGTTTTCTCGGGGTACTCTATATAACATTATGTGATACAGTTTGTCAGTGACTTGTGACAGGTCGGTGGTTTTCTCGGGGTACTCTATATAACATTATGTGATACAGTTTGTCAGTGACTTGTGACAGGTCGGTGGTTTTCTCGGGGTAATCTATATAACATTATGTGATACAGTTTGTCAGTGACTTGTGACAGGTCGGTGGTTTTCTCGGGTACTCTATATAACATTATGTGATACAGTTTGTCAGTGACTTGTGACAGGTCGGTGGTTTTCTCGGGGTACTCTATATAACATTATGTGATACAGTTTGTCAGTGACTTGTGACAGGTCGGTGGTTTTCTCGGGTACTCTATATAACATTATGTGATACAGTTTGTCAGTGACTTGTGACAGGTCGGTGGTTTTCTCGGGGTACTCTATATAACATTATGTGATACAGTTTGTCAGTGACTTGTGACAGGTCGGTGGTTTTCTCGGGGTACTCTATATAACATTATGTGATACAGTTTGTCAGTGACTTGTGACAGGTCGGTGGTTTTCTCGGGGTAATCTATGTAACATTATGTGATACAGTTTGTCAGTGACTTGTGACAGGTCGGTGGTTTTCTCGGGTACTCTATATAACATTATGTGATACAGTTTGTCAGTGACTTGTGACAGGTCGGTGGTTTTCTCGGGGTACTCTATATAACATTATGTGATACAGTTTGTCAGTGACTTGTGACAGGTCGGTGGTTTTCTCGGGGTACTCTATATAACATTATGTGATACAGTTTGTCAGTGACTTGTGACAGGTCGGTGGTTTTCTCGGGGTACTCTATATAACATTATGTGATACAGTTTGTCAGTGACTTGTGACAGGTCGGTGGTTTTCTCGGGGTACTCTGAAAGTAGCGTTAAATACGATAATCATAACTCAACTTTCAATCAACCATCTTTGTGTTTATTACTTATCAAAGCGATATTAACAATATACAATGTACGTGACCATTCCTTGCTTCAACAATAGAACGGCATTACGTCACACAATTTATATTGATAGCGGATAGTGATGATCCTAACAAAATTGGAAGCCATTTATCACAAGTTTTCTCTTAGAACCATTAGTCGCATGGTTCTGATTGATCGGTTATTGTGGGCAGCAATTGAATGTTTGTCTCGTTTAAGAGATTAATAGAGTCCAATCCTTTGTTATTTGTTTAATTTTTTCAGTTGTTTTTATTTGATACAATGTATTCTTGTACGACAAAGTGTGTCGGTCGGTACTTTTCTCCGAGAACTTCCATCACTTAACAACATCAGAGTTACAGCCATATTCATAACGGAAACAAATCTACAAAAATATATTATGCAAGTACAAAAGTAGCACTTGAATCTGCCTATGGTTTAGATTGCCGCAGAAAAAATGATAATGGATTTAGATCAGAAAAGTTTCTGGTTAACTTTAGTGATAACAGTCATCAAACTACCCCAAGCGATAATGACCACAACTGTTTAGGTATAGGTATAGATGTATATCTAACTATCATACTACCGCGGGATACTTCATTGAGAATGTCTAAACAACATTTCACTTCTAACTGGGCTAGCGTCTTCAAGCAAATCAAACTCATTCAAAAATGTTCCTGAATATATACTTCATGTTTACATCATTTAAAAAATATATTTATTTGAATGTATGTCATAATAAAAAAAAATAGTTTACTTTAACTTGGTATTCAAAGAACACATTAATTCTCATAAGAAGTCAAATGTTTTTTCTCAAATAGTGCGTCCTTTCTTAGAAATTCTATATCGATCCTTTACTTTCATAGAATATGTCGACAGCATGATATTTATTTTGTATATCATAATTGTTAATTGTGCCCTCGTTATTTGAAAATGTGCTTTATATTGTATAGAGAAATGAGTTTTCTTTTCGAAGACCTCATAATGTTTGTTTAATAACTGTTCTCTATATGAACTTTCATTGGAAGGATGTCACAAACAAATAGAAGAAATGTTTGATGTCGGAATCAGTAAACAAAACCATTACATGATATAAACAGTCGATCACGATATTAATCCATGGTGTTACATAAATGTTATAGAATAGTACATGCTATATAAAGTACAGTCATGGTCACAATAATCTACTTCGAGTTTTCACGAGTTATTTTCTTTACGACGGACAAAATGGCAACCGGTCTAGCAAAAGCAATGTAAGGCATAACGAATTTGAATATAACGGTCTCATAATTAAAAAAAAAAAAATCGAACCTTGTAAAGAGCTTATGTCTTACTGACGTTATTTGTGTTTGTTTGCGAATAGTGGTGTCAGACACATATTGTGTTGTGCATTTGTTTTGTTTTTCTTCGTCTATGTTGCTAGTTTCTCTGGATTGTACATCTTTAATTGCCCCTTCGGTATTCTCTAGCATTTATTCATAACAAATGAAAAATACAGGTTGAATTTTGAACAGATTATTGGGGCGGAGGGAGTATACGTTATCGTCTATGAACTCTGCATGACATGGGGTGGACCGTTTAGTCCGCCTGAAAGAGAAACAACGCATGTAAAGCGTGTAATATTAGAATAAAAGTCGGAAATGTGCAAATGGTCGAATCCCCGAAATTATGATTGTATTATATAATGTTGATAGGTGCATGTATTCCCAATTATCTCATTTATGTTTATATTCAATATGTATAAGGTATAAAAACACTAATGCAACCAATGAGAGCTAAGCATGCAAAAGAAGTCACTATAAAAACATCTTTTCGCTTTGCTGTAGTTTCGAAATGGTAAAATGGAATGACACAAATGGAATGGGTAATTGAAGGTAAATATATATGGATTATTTTGAGTCCAAATTTTAATGCAATAGTTCCTGAATCTTAATACATTTATGTGGGGGCTTGATTGATAACCTATTCAATACTTAATTTCTTGGGATAACGGTTCTATTTTCAGCGTAGAGGTTGTCCCGGAATAGGCCATGATATTCGGACAGAACGTAGAGGAATCATGTACGCTTCATGGTTAGTGTTAGGGCTATGGTGTTTAGATATTTCAGTCATATCATGGCGGTCAGTTTTTTTGGTGGAGGAAACCGGAGTACCCGGAGAAAACCACCGACCTGTTGCAAGTCACTGACAAACTTTATTACGTAATGTTGCATAGAATCATGAGCGGGATTCGAACTCACATATTTAGTGGTGATAGACACTGATGTCACAGGTAGTTGTAGATCCAAGTACCATACAATCACGACCATGACGGCTCCTGGAAAGGTTTAACTTGGCAAGATCTTAAAGAAATTAATTTGTGTTTTTACACCATAAGATATATGATATTACGTTATATATATTCGTTGATTTGTCACAATCAGAAACCACTTTTGGGTCGCCATGGTTACTGTATATCTTAGAAATATAGAAACGTAGGTATCTAACGATGCATTTCTAAAATAACCTTCACCATGTATGTTCAAGGTCACAAGATTAGAAAGCCAAATAATGTTTTTAACCTTTGAGAGCAATAATAAGAAAGGACATAAAGAGGATAGCCAACATGGGTAAATGTCAATTATGACTAAGGGAGGAAAACCTTAGTTTTAATTTTAATAATTTTGTTATATGTTGTCCTTTTTTCTTCTGTTTCTCGTTTGCTTGCAAATGTCTGTTAAAGTAATCAGTACAATAACTTGCTTACCCATTCGGAGCACATGAGTTCACCCCCGGTTTTTAGTGGAGTTCGTGTTACTCAATCTTTAGTTTTATATGTATATTTTTTAGATCGTTATTTGTGCTTTTGTACTTTTTCTTTTGGCCATTGTGTTATACTGTTAACTTGATATTAAATAACAAACACTCAATTTTATATTTTAATGAGTAGTCTTCATTATCACCACCATTTCCAGAATAATACAATGTAATACTGTCTTCTAGAAGGTTGCTTTACCATCTCCCAACTTCGACAGGAAATTGGCACAGAGTAATTGCATAGAGGTGTCAAAATGTAAATGTTCTTTAAATATTTTATAGTTTAAAGCTTATAGAGAATTCTATAGAGCTCAATTCTAGGTCTGCCAAGAAAGTACTTTTAAAGGTATAATGCCATTCTCTTTTATTTTCATGATAACACATCTCGAACATACGCGCCTATTCATATCAACTTTTACTACGTATGCACGAAGTCTGTTGTTGGGGAAAAAAGTCTGCCGATGGAATACTTGCACGCGGTCGTACGATAATTTTAATCGATTCTGCTATAAAAAGAAACAGGAAAAAAGTTATGGCAAATTATAATAAACCAAGAATTAACATAGGCCACCAACATGAACGTTGAATGGAATTGAAGGAAGCGTTGAGAGATTAAGCTCATGGAGAAGTGTCAACATCAGTGCCGTTGTACATATAGCTGAGAAATTGAGGCATGCATAATTAATGATGCTGGGAGACAAGCTGCACACAAAGAACAACGAAAATGCATGTTTTTTTTTCGAACTCTGCCAAACGATGTTTTATTTTGATGGTACAAATGCATATATTGACATTCAACTCAAAAAATACTTTAAAAAATTTATCAATCCTACAGGCACTATCGCTCTAATAAAATATTTTGTAATCGATGCATATCGATCGATAAACTTAGGTAAATCTGCTGCTTTAAATCAAAGCTTACGGCGAGAGCGGTGCATATGTGATGCTACAGTTGTCATACAACTAATCCATGTTACATCCCCACTGTATTTGTAAACTGCAATAAAATATATTTAAATCCTCCTGGAAAAAAATAAAAATAACAAATAAAAACAACAAAGAAGAAAGAAAGAAAGAAAGAAAGAAAGAAAGAAAGAAACAAACAAACCAAAAACAAGCTCTTCTCTGTAGTTGACGATGGTTTATAGATTTATCTACAGGGTAACTACAAAACTTTACATTAAACAATAAGTATTACACATCCCGCAAGTTCTACTGTTTTACCAAAGACCATATGGAACAAGTCTTTTTTTCCACGTGATCGTCGATTTTTCCTTTGCAAAATTTGCTGTTCTTGAGGTAAAAAAATGAAAATAGATTTACAAGTATATAGGAGGTAAAAGAAGTTGAAAAGGTCAAAGGTGAACATGGGATAAGTAAGATAGCCATAGAACAAATATAATATAGTGGACAAACCACAAGCCACTCCTAATATTTTAGCAAAGCATGTTATTGAAAAAATAGCTACTGTTAATTAAAGCTTCCCAGTTTGGCTTGCAAACAACGTAGCTTATCACCTACGTGTCCAAGAATCAGGCCTCAAATTGCTGTGCGAACTGTTGTTATGGATGTCTACAAGACCTTATTTTATTTGATGAATCTTGGTAACCACAAATAGGCAACCGGTATTATTTTAACATTGTCGATAACCAAAGTTACAACATTCCAACCAATCAGCAGAAACTGACCGTGGAGGTCATAATTTATTTTGGATTCAGCGCACCGTTAGAAATTTGAAAGAGGACTATCCAATAAACACTTATTTATGTTGTCGTTAATTTTTGTGATAGTTTTTTGAGTGGAAGCGAATCTGTGCAGGTATTTTCTTATTGTTTGGTTATATGTATGATGTCTTTGGAGATCCATTTATCGGAGGGGGTTAGGGTTAGGGTTAAGGTTAGGATCCCATTAGCAAGTTTAACCCCGCAACATTTATGCGCCTGACCCAATCCTGGTCTTCTTTTTCCAACGTCTTATGTCGTGGTCTTATTTGCATTCAATTGTTTGAGGTGAATGATGGATGTTTGTCTTGTTGATATTGGTGGAATTGTTGACCACCACTGTTTAAACGTTCTTCTCATAAAAGGTTGGTTTGTCAGAAGTTTCGAAGAACGATGGCGATAGACAAAATTGAATACAATATATAAACATGACGCGTTGAGTAGATGAAATAGGTCATACCGGTATTAACCAGTTTTCGTTTTTGATTACATCCATGTTAACAAATAAGATATCATATAATTTGTAAGATACATTAATTGAAATAATAGTGTTGAAGTTTAGATTGACTGAGTGGGTTGTACTTAATGTAAATTGTACTAAGAAAGGATATGGGTGTAAATGAACATGAGACGTTATCTAGTTTTAACTTAATGCATAAATTAAAGTAAAAAAAAAAAACCAGTGTTTTATTGCTGTTTTCACAGTCTGTTTCAACAACATGTATTTTCGTATGGTTAAATACCATTTAGATGAGTAAAGATCGAGTGTTTAGCACTAAACTTTTAATATTTATCAAAACGAGTATAATACATTTACTGTTGTGATGATTATTATAATGTCTGCTATGTACTAGTCTAACACGTTCAGTGGAATTGTTATAGTGCTTGCTCACTGAAACAAGCAAGTTCTCGGGTAGACACGTAATCCCAATCTGACATATTATCCTGCCTCCTTAATACTACAGAATGGAGATCAGACAGGACCTTTCACACCCATGAGGCAATCATGCTAGCTATTTCACAACTGAGGAGGATATAAGAGTGTGGATGGATACATTGTATATGCAAATTGTTAACAACAAATGTTTTATTGATAGTTTTAAAACTTCCACACAGGAAATATCTAACTGAATTGTATCAATGACGTTATAATATTGTCAGTTGTTGTCCTGTTCCAAATGTGATACTACAGTTATCTACTCAGTTGTTGTCCTGTATCAAATGTGATACTACAGTTACCTACATCTTTTAAAGATAAGATAAAATGGAAAAATAATTATACTATATACAACCTACAACGCACAAATGTGTTTGCTATTTACATAAAGATGTTTGAATTATAGTTTTGAGATATTGGGAATACATTTGACAGGATTACTATTTATTCAGAACATAAGTCCTTGTCGGTTATCCACGATTTGATCTTGATGGTCGTTCCGTCTTCAGCACCAATGGGTCAATTCATTTAAACATATCCGTATTCATGAATGAATTATTTATAAACCTATTTCATTGGTCGCTCTACAAAATCCTAATGCTACATTGACTACAGACAGATTATGTGGTTCCTAATACATATATATTTAACCAGGTCAATGGAAAGATTTGAGTGTTTTTATGTGGTAACTATTAAGTTCAAATCAGTTTCGAAAAGAATCCCCAAGGGAGCCTCGGTAATAAAAGTCTATACACTAATAAAGGGATATAATGAGATCAATACTCATTTCTTTATTGCAGGCGTCGTGGGGACACATCAAATACACAACTTGTCCCTAGGACGAACCGTATGTCAGTGTCGCCTGATTTCACGTAAGATATACATTACAGCAGCTCTCAATGAAAGGATCTTGTTAGCAGTGGTTATTGTTGGTCCGTCGCAATCCAAAATTTTTTGACCCAATCCATTACATTTCTGGAATAATCTTCATCAGGTATGCTCAAAGCAAAATAATCTTAAAATCGTTGGGAGCAAGAAAACCAAAGGGCCGTAGCAGAATAACTGCAATTGGTTAAGAAAAGTTTGAAGATACCAAAGGGGTAATCCGAAGCCGTAAATTGAAAAAGGACAGACAACACAATGGTCAAAAGAAAAAGGACAAAAAGCTATCTACAAAACATAGCAAAGAAAACTAAATATCGAGCAACACGAACCCCATCTAAAAACTGGGAGAGAACTCGGATGCTCCGGAAGAGTAAGCAACCCCTACACCACATGTGGCATCCGTCATGTAACATACTCGATGATATGTCATTAACGTGGAAAAGATCGGATTTTGATAACGACAAACGGAACACATCCGTGGTCATTTGTGACACAGATACTCCGTAAGATTGTCATGATGGCGACCGTGAAACTTTCGAAGTGATGACCTCAAATTAACCACAATGAACCCTTGGCCCAGTACCTTCCTTATTAGCAGCAACCCTCTAGCGAGAAAATCATGATAGGAACCACAACCTCTGTAATATCGGATCAACTGAGAGATGCATACTCCATATGAAGGTGCTGCTGGAAACTTGCTATATATAAATGGAACTTTTGAGATGTAGGTAATGGTATGAAGCAGAACTAGTTGTATCTGTGGTATCCTTCATTTCCGCCCCATCGTAATGCCACATTTTACATACATAATATATTGTTTGTTAACTTGTTCTCATCATGAACATAGCTGTAATACTGTTTACCACCAATCAATCGTGGGAGAGAAAATAACATGGAAAAATTGATCCTTTTCATAAGTGTAATAACAAAATTACCGAACTCCGAACAATCTTAGAATGCTATTAAAATGTAAAGAATCATACCAGATATAGATGTCGAATACATGTCGAAGAAATAATAATGTAATCACGAGTCGTATCCCCTTCCAAGAATACATTATCGTCTTAAGTAAGATTTTACTTGGTAAAGCGGATACAATGATTTGAGGGATCAATTTGTCATATTTTTATAATGAAAATAATCCGAAAATGTCATAAATCAGTGTTTACTATAATTATATTTCTATTTATATAATAAAGAAGATACTCTTAAAACAAATACTCTGAAATTAAGAGAAAAACAATCAATAACATTGTTTAGGTATTTCGGGATAAGATGATTTGAGGCTATACGTCTGATACCTTAAATATTCTTTATTATCTAGATACATGCTGGAGTTACACTTTAGGTAGAAAGTGTATTGTTTTATTCGTATTAAAAACGTAGATATATAAATATCTAATTTAGTGGGCACGGCATGTTTCTAGGATAACTTTCATCAGGGACGCTCAATACCGAAAGACTGGAAAGCTAAAATTTTACAACAAATATTTTCCTCTGAAACGTCAAGTCTAAATGTTTTGTATTGTGGTATTTGCGAGGTCCTCTACAGTGAATCATTTTGTCTTGTTCCGACAAAAATATGACTGTCATAGGAAATTCTTGATTCTGATTTGCTGAAACTTAAAAAAATCGTCTCTTCTGAATGTACAAATCCAAATCATTTGTAACTTTGATGTTTTCCCTTTTTTTCGTAATTTTACCTTTCCTCTATCACCGGCAACACTTATACCGAATTTGACTATATGAGTTACATGACAGGGGTCTGATAAGAAGCAGGAAATGCTGGCACTTCGCGAGCACCTGGGGTTACCACGGATTTTATGTGGGTCCTCGTTGCTCATCTTTTTCATTTTGTCTGTTATGTTGAGGTTTTTTTTTTTTTTTTTTCGTCCTGTGTCTTGTGTGCCCATTGTTGCCAGTGCCTTCAGATTGTCCATTCTTGATTGACCCTTCGGTTTTCTCAAACGTTTATTGAGTATAAATGTCGTGAAATCCTCTACAGAGATTCATTAAATAATCTTAATCCTAAAAATGTTTAGCCCTCACGAGAAATTCTCGTCTCCTCTAGATGTAAATGATTTGTAACTTTGTACAAATGATATTCACAACATTCTCAACAAGTATTCCTAATTGTGATTTAATTGCGTCATAGGCATTTCTTAACGACTTTTTAAAGCTACTAATTAGAAACTACATGTGCAAATATTTTCTAACATGATACAAACGATGTTTGTCAAAGCAGTTATTGTTTTATTCGTAAAAGGTTAATCGGCGAGTGTAAATGTCCTTACCGACAAATCTCCGTTTTAATCCGTTCTGTTATTAGGTACAATACACCTTTATGTACCAAGTACTGCAACAGACATGACAGTCGTGCCGAAACATGACAGTCGTACCGAAACATGACAGTCGTACCGAAACATTTCATTATTAGTTTCCTGTCTCAAGCTTAATTGATCTCAGCATTATGTTTGAAATAATGTCTTTCATTTGATGATCATGTTGTTTACAAGACAAAAATTGTAAAATGACGATACCATCTTTTATTGTGCTACTACGTGACATTGTTACGTTTTAGGGTAATGTGCTACAATATGTCATTGCTACCATCCATCGTGCGTCAACAAGATTACAGAGCCCCAGAAAGTTCCATTCAACGACCATACAGTTAATATTAAATAATATGCAATAAAATTGATATATTTTATAAATCATTAGTAAGCAAACAAACGGTACCTTTGTGAAGTCGAAAGTTTTATTTTTAATAATATTTCTTATTACATGATTTAATCATATCAATGTCTTGACTACCGCACTTTTCATACCATGGGTCAAACAGTTCCAACAGTGTAATTACATTTGAATAATAATTTGATTACTACATGTTTGTGATCATTCACAGCAGAGACAGAAACACAAGATAACTTTGGAAACATAATAGGACGACCACAACAATAAGTGTTAACACATTAGTAATAATAGGACGATCACAACAATAAGTGTTAACACATTAGTAATAATAGGACAACCACAACAATAAGTGTTAACACATTAGTAATAATAGGACGACCACAACAATAAGTGTTAGACATTAGTAATAATAGGACAACCACAACAATAAGTGTTAGACATTAGTAATAATAGGACGACCACAACAATAAGTGTTAACACATCAGTAATAATAGGGCGACCACAACAATAAGTGTTAACACATTAGTAATAATAGGACGACCACAACAATAAGTGTTAACACATTAATGATAATAGGACGACCACAACAATAAGTGTTAGACATTAGTAATAATAGGACAACCACAACAATAAGTGTTAGACATTAGTAATAATAGGACGACCACAACAATAAGTGTTAACACATCAGTAATAATAGGGCGACCACAACAATAAGTGTTAACACATTAGTAATAATAGGACAACCACAACAATAAGTTTTAACACATTAGTAATAATAGGACGACCACAACAATAAGTGTTAACACATTAGTAATAATAGGACGACCACAACAATAAGTGTTAACACATTAGTAATAATAGGACGACCACAACAATAAGTGTTAGACATTAGTAATAATAGGACGACCACAACAATAAGTGTTAGCACATTAGTAATAATAGGGCGACCACAACAATAAGTGTTAACACATTAATAATAATAGGACGACCACAACAATAAGTGTTAACACATTAGTAATAATAGGACGACCACGACAATAAGTGTTAACACATTAGTAATAATAGGGCGACCACAACAATAAGTGTTAACACATTAGTAATAATAGGACGACCACAACAATAAGTGTTAACACATTAGTAATAATAGGACGACCACAACAATAAGTGTTAGACATTAGTAATAATAGGACGACCCCAACAATAAGTGTTAACACATTAATAATAATAGGACGACCACAACAATAAGTGTTAACACATTAGTAATAATAGGGCGACCACAACAATAAGTGTTAACACATTAGTAATAATAGGACGACCACAACAATAAGTGTTAACACATTAGTAATAATAGGGCGACCCCAACAATAAGTGTTAGCACATTAGTAATAATAGGACGACCACAACAATAAGTGTTAACACATTAATAATAATAGGGCGACCACAACAATAAGTGTTAACACATTAGTAATAATAGGACGACCACAACAATAAGTTTTACACATTAGTAATAATAGGGCGACCACAACAATAAGTGTTAACACATTAGTAATAATAGGACGACCACAACAATAAGTGTTAGCACATTAGTAATAATAGGACGACCACAACAATAAGTGTTAACACATTAGTAATAATAGGACGACCACAACAATAAGTTTTACACATTAGTAATAATAGGACGACCACAAGAATAAGTGTTAGACATTAGTAATAATAGGACGACCACCACAATAAGTGTTAACACATGAGTAATAATAGGACGACCACCACAATAAGTGTTAACACATCAGTAATAATAGGACGACCACAACAATAAGTGTTAACACATTAGTAATACTAGGACGACCACAACAATAAGTGTTAGCACATTAGTAATAATAGGACGACCACAACAATAAGTGTTAAGACATTAGTAATAATATTCTCCTATAGCTATATGGTCCGTCGTGGTCGCGAAGCTATGGTAGTTCGATTTACAACTACCTATGCAAGTAGTGTCTATCACCACTAGGGTTGTGAGTTCGAGTCCCGCTCATGGCGAGGTGTACTCAATACCAGATTATGTGATAAAGTGCGACAAGTTTTCTCCGTGCATAGAGTTGTGATTATCAAGAGAGACTCAAGCTTATCAAACCAAGTGTTACGATTCGGCCCACATATTCATACTAACCAAAATGAACGATCCGAATTCTTTTATTCACCTTGGACGTGTTAGTGGTGTAATAAAAACGTAGATATCAAATTTAGTATGCACGACGGACACGTGTTTCTGGAATAACCTTCACACTTCTCATCTTCACCCCACACTAACATCTACTAGCTATTGTCTCTTACACCCATTACAATAATATTATTATCAGCCAATAAGCGCAAAGCATTAATTTCATCGAATGTCAAAATATGTACACAGTTAACCGAAAACACTAAATGTGTCCCCCACAGTATTCTGTGCCTTTCTTGGTAGTCCCTCACAGCAAAGTTTACACGAGTTCACCTTTGTTTCTATGAAACAGATATTCTGATTGGTTGTAGTTATTGCTGGTTGCTTCGCCATGTGATCATGAAAATCAGGTTAATGCTGCCAATAACGACGAGACGGAGAGGTGAACCGTAAACCTTGGTTAGCGAATATATTTTTATGTAAATGTCAAGATTTAAATGAATTAAACCTATGGCAAATAACAGTATTTTACCGGTCATTTTGTGACTTTGGTTTAAACTTGTAACCTTCTTCTAGAAAATACTGTTCGTATCAATTTTCGGTCACACATATATTAAATTCCGTCGTATGATTTTTTTTTTTTTTTTTATTAAATTCAAGTTTGAAGAGTAATATAAGATATATGACACATAGATGATCCGGGAAGTTCATAACGTACAGAAACGAATCGTTCACACTAAATTAAATATCTACGTTTTTATTAAAATATATATGATATATAGTTTCGATAAAAGGAATTGTATATCAGAATACTCTCAAAGTAGAAATGATATGATGCCTGCTTCCTGCATCAGTACTCTATATGGTATAGACAATACGCCGAACAAGAATGGTTTGAAATGATATTTGATTAACATAATCAGGCACAAAAATGAGTGACTGTTAAATCATTATTTTTGAAACCTAGTCATATACAAATGGCTATCTGTCCTGAATTGAAACCAAAATCAAATCACAGAAAAATGGGTTAATAGATTTGACAACATATATATAATTTGGAAGAATGAGAGATTGAAATAAAGCTTTAAGTTTGATAACTACATGTTTATCATAGAATTTCAGTAGGTTTGGACTTAGCTTTATGATGTTTAACGCCACTTTAAACAATATTTCAGTTTTATTGGTGGAGGAAACCGGGGTGCCCGGAAAAAAACCACGGACCTGTCGCAAATCACCGACAA
The DNA here is from genome assembly GCA_963383655.1 of Bathymodiolus septemdierum. Lineage (NCBI taxonomy): Eukaryota > Metazoa > Mollusca > Bivalvia > Mytilida > Modiolidae > Bathymodiolus > Bathymodiolus septemdierum. The sequence continues at coordinate 34,675,783 of OY726526.1, read as the reverse complement.
ACTATATCACATAATGTTGCCTCTAGTACACCTCACCATGAACGGTGTTTGAACTCACAACTTTAGTGGTGATATGTTCTGATTTAGAATTTCAGTAGAAATGAATCTACAATATAATATATGTATATATAACGGATAGTGTTTAGGATGAGATTATCCCAAATTGGCAGTTGATGAGGGTTATTCTAGAAACATGTGGTGCGCACTAAATTAGATATCTATGTGTTTATCACTTCGAAATATCTGAACGTATGTTTTATAATTGTAATTTTATATAATCCTTTTGTCATTCTTTAGAAATGCCTGTACCAAGTCAGGGTCATTACGGTTTTCACTGAATTTGTCTGTTTATATACTTATGAGTTTTGACTTTCCCTTTGTAAGATTGTTCGGTGTTCGGTAATTTTGTTATTACCCTTATTTGTAGATTATATTAAAATTATATCGAATAAATTTGCTTATGGCTAATTACCTCGCCTGTACTAGAAAAATCAATGATACTTTATTTCATCGAGGGCTGTCGTAATCACCTGATGCACTTTTCTTCATTTCGAGCTGATATGTACCCACACACAGATAACAAATATGCGAACACGTGAAAAAGCTAATTTTGTATAATCCCTGTGATTCAACGGAAACTTAAAGCATGTCAATGGGTATGCTCAGATCGTGTAAATGAAATGTAAGTCTTACAATCGTAAGCGGATTATATTGGCTAGGAAATCCATTGTTTATTATACATTATGCATAGTAAACAATGGACGTTCAATAATGTGCGGTGTTATTATACGTTGTTTCAAAGCCTGTTTAAGCCAAAATTAAACCTCACATGACGAGGTTTACTCGATACCACGCTTTTTGTTATTGAATGCAGCAGGTCGGTGGCTTCCTCCGGCTTTCCTCCACTAGGAAAACTGCACGACCGCCTCGACATATCTTAACTATTGTGGCGTTAAACACAATAAACCTAACACTAACCAAAAGGAAGCACAGACAGGTTACAATATGTTCAAAATATTAAAACACCGACTGCTGTATTACCGATAATGGCGTGTTCAACACACTGAATTATTGACGAACTGTCCAATATGTAGACAGTTATTGTTAAACTTCCTGATTGATTTAATTCAATAATAAGCTCAATAACTTATTAAGCTTTCCTTCGTCTCTCTTTACTAACAAGCGCGATAACGTAGTAAGCATTCCATCGGCTCTCTTTACTAACAAGCTCAATAACTTTCGATCAGCTCTCTTCTCTTTACTAACAAGCTCAACAACCTAGTAAAATTTCCATCGGCTCTTTGTACTCACAAGCCCAACGACTTAGTAAGCTTCCCATCGGCTCTCTTTACTAACAAGCTCAACGACTTAGTAAGCTTCCCATCGGCTCTCTTTACTAACAAGCTCAATAACTTAATAAACTTTCCATCGACTCTCTTTACTAACAAGGTCAAAAACTTTGTAAGCTTTTCATCGGCTCTCTTTACTAACAATCCCAATAGCCTAATACACCTTCCATTGACTCTCTTTATTAACAAGCTCAAAAAAATTGTAAACTTTCCATCGACTCTCTTTACTAACCAGTTCAATAACCTAGTAAACTTTCCATCGGCTCTCTTCTCTTTACTAATAAGCTCAATAACCTAGTTAACTGTCCATCGTCTCTCTTTACTAACAAGCTCAATAGCATTGTAAACTTTCCATCGTGTCTCTTTGCTAATAAGCTCAATAACCTAGTAAACTTTCCATCGTCTCTCTTTACTAACAATAATCCCAATAGTCTAGTAAGCTTTCCATCGTCTCTCTTTGCTAATAAGCTCAATAACCTAGTAAACTTTCCATCGACTCTCTTCTCTTTACTAATAAGCTTAATAACCTAGTAAACTTTCCATCGACTCTCTTCTCTTTACTAACAAGCTCAATAACCTAGTAAGCTTTCCATCGGCTCCCTTTCCTTTACTAACAAGCTCAATAACCTAGTAAACTTTCCATCGACTCTCTTCTCTTTACTAATAAGCTCAATAACCTAGTAAACTTTCCATCAGCTCTCTTCTCTTTACTAATAAGCTCAATAACCTAGTAAGCTTTCCATCAGCTCTCTACTCTTTACTAATAAGCTCAATAACCTAGTAAACTTTCCATCGACTCTCTTCTCTTTACTAATAAGCTCAATAACCTAGTAAACTTTCCATCATCTCTCTTCTCTTTACTAATAAGCTTAATAACCTAGTAAACTTTCCATCAGCTCTCTTCTCTTTACTAATAAGCTTAATAACCTAGTAAACTTTCCATCAGCTCTCTTCTCTTTACTAATAAGCTTAATAACCTAGTAAACTTTCCATCGACTCTCTTCTCTTTACTAACAAGCTCAATAACCTAGTAAACTTTCCATCGACTCTCTTCTCTTTACTAATAAGCTTAATAACCTAGTAAACTTTCCATCAGCTCTCTTCTCTTTACTAATAAGCTTAATAACCTAGTAAACTTTCCATCAGCTCTCTTCTCTTTACTAATAAGCTCAATAACCTAGTAAGCTTTCCATCAGCTCTCTACTCTTTACTAATAAGCTCAATAACCTAGTAAACTTTCCATCAGCTCTCTACTCTTTACTAATAAGCGCAATAACCTAGTACACTTTCCATCGGCTCTCTTCTCTTTGCTAATAAGCTCAATAACCTAGTAAGCTTTCCATCGTTTCTCTTTGCTAATAAGCTCAATAACCTAGTAAACTTTCCATCGGCTCTCTTCTCTTTACTAATAAGCTCAATAGCCTAGTAAGCTTTCCATCGTCTCTCTTTGCTAATAAGCTCAATAACCTAGTAAACTTTCCATCGGCTCTCTTCTCTTTACTAATAAGCTAAATAACCTAGTAAACTTTTCATCGTCTCTCTTTGCTAATAAGCTCAATAACCAGGTAAGCTTTCCATCGTCTCTCTTTACTAATAAGCTCAATAACCTAGTAAACTTTCCATCAGCTCTCTTCTCTTTACTAATAAGCTCAATAACCTAGTAAACTTTCCATCGGCTCTCTTCTCTTTACTAACAAGTTCAATAACCTAGTAAGCTTTACATCGGTTCTCTTCTCTTTACTAACAAGCTTAATAACCTAGTAACTTTTCCATCAACTCTCTTCTCTTTACTAATAAGCTCAATAACCTAGTAAACTTTCCATCAGCTCTCTTCCCTTTACTAATAAGCTCAATAACCTAGTAAGATTTCCATCGCCTCTGTTCTCTTTGCTAATAAGCTCAATAACCTAGTAAGTTTTCCATCGCCTCTCTTCTCTTTACTAATAAGTTCAATAACCTAGTAAACTTTCCATCAGTTCTCTTCTCTTTGCTAATAAGCTCAATAACCTAGTAAGCTTTCCATCGCCTCTCTTCTCTTTACTAATAAGCTTAATAACCTAGTAAGCTTTCCATCGACTCTCTTTCCTTTACTAATAAGCTCAATAACCTAGTAAACTTTCCATCAGCTCTCTACTCTTTACTAATAAGCTCAATAACCTAGTAAACGTTCCATCAGCTCTCTTCTCTTTGCTAATAAGCTCAATAACCTAGTAAGTTTTCCATTGACTCTCTTCTCTTTACTAATAAGCTCAATAACCTAGTAAGCTTTCCATCGGCTCTCTTTCCTTTACTAATAAGCTCAATAACCTAGTAAATTTTCCATCAGCTCTCTTCTCTTTGCTAATCAGCTCAATAACCTAGTAAGCTTTCCATAGGCTCTCTTCTCTTTGCTAATAAGCTCAATAACCTAGTAAGCTTTCCATCAGCTCTCTTTCCTTTACTAATAAGCTCAATAACCTAGTAAACTTTCCATCAGCTCTCTTTTCTTTGCTAATAAGCTCAATAACGTAGTAAGTTTTCCATCGACTCTCTTCTCTTTACTAATAAGCTCAATAACCTAGTAAACTTTCCATCAGCTCTCTTCTCTTTACTAACAAGCTCAGTAACCTAGTAAGCTTTCCATAGGCTCTCTTCTCTTTGCTAATAAGCTCAATAACCTAGTAAGCTTTCCATCGGCTCTCTTTCCTTTACTAATAAGCTCAATAACCTAGTAAACTTTCCATCAGCTCTCTTCTCTTTACTAATAAGCTCAACAACGTAGTAAGTTTTCCATCGACTCTCTTCTCTTTACTAATAAGCTCAATAACCTAGTAAGCTTTCCATCGCCTCTCTTCTCTTTACTAATAAGCTCAATAACCTAGTAAACTTTCCATCAGCTCTCTTCTCTTTACTAACAAGCTCAATAACCTAGTAAGCTTTCCATCGACTCTCTTCTCTTTACTAATAAGCTCAATAACCTAGTAAACTTTCCATCAGCTCTCTTCTCTTTACTAACAAGCTCAATAACCTAGTAAGCTTTCCATAGGCTCTCTTCTCTTTGCTAATAAGCTCAATAACCTAGTAAGCTTTCCATCGGCTCTCTTTCCTTTACTAATAAGCTCAATAACCTAGTAAACTTTCCATCAGCTCTCTTCTCTTTACTAATAAGCTCAATAACGTAGTAAGTTTTCCATCGACTCTCTTCTCTTTACTAATAAGCTCAATAACCTAGTAAGCTTTCCATCGCCTCTCTTCTCTTTACTAATAAGCTCAATAACCTAGTAAACTTTCCATCAGCTCTCTTCTCTTTACTAACAAGCTCAATAACCTAGTAAGCTTTCCATCGACTCTCTTCTCTTTACTAATAAGCTCAATAACCTAGTAAACTTTCCATCAGCTCTCTTCTCTTTACTAACAAGCTCAATAACCTAGTAAGCTTTCCATCGCCTCTCTTCTCTTTACTAATAAGCTCAATAACCTAGTAAGCTTTCCATCGTTTCTCTTTGCTAATAAGCTCAATAACCTAGTAAACTTTCCATCGGCTCTCTTCTCTTTACTAATAAGCTCAATAGCCTAGTAAGCTTTCCATCGTCTCTCTTTGCTAATAAGCTCAATAACCTAGTAAACTTTCCATCGGCTCTCTTCTCTTTACTAATAAGCTAAATAACCTAGTAAACTTTTCATCGTCTCTCTTTGCTAATAAGCTCAATAACCAGGTAAGCTTTCCATCGTCTCTCTTTACTAATAAGCTCAATCACCTAGTAAACTTTCCATCAGCTCTCTTCTCTTTACTAATAAGCTCAATAACCTAGTAAACTTTCCATCGGCTCTCTTCTCTTTACTAACAAGTTCAATAACCTAGTAAGCTTTACATCGGTTCTCTTCTCTTTACTAACAAGCTTAATAACCTAGTAACTTTTCCATCAACTCTCTTCTCTTTACTAATAAGCTCAATAACCTAGTAAACTTTCCATCAGCTCTCTTCCTTTTACTAATAAGCTCAATAACCTAGTAAGATTTCCATCGCCTCTGTTCTCTTTGCTAATAAGCTCAATAACCTAGTAAGTTTTCCATCGACTCTCTTCTCTTTACTAATAAGCTCAATAACCTAGTAAGTTTTCCATCGCCTCTCTTCTCTTTACTAATAAGTTCAATAACCTAGTAAACTTTCCATCAGTTCTCTTCTCTTTGCTAATAAGCTCAATAACCTAGTAAGCTTTCCATCGCCTCTCTTCTCTTTACTAATAAGCTTAATAACCTAGTAAGCTTTCCATCGGCTCTCTTTCCTTTACTAATAAGCTCAATAACCTAGTAAACTTTCCATCAGCTCTCTACTCTTTACTAATAAGCTCAATAACCTAGTAAACGTTCCATCAGCTCTCTTCTCTTTGCTAATAAGCTCAATAACCTAGTAAGTTTTCCATCGACTCTCTTCTCTTTACTAATAAGCTCAATAACCTAGTAAGCTTTCCATCGGCTCTCTTTCCTTTACTAATAAGCTCAATAACCTAGTAAACTTTCCATCAGCTCTCTTCTCTTTGCTAATCAGCTCAATAACCTAGTAAGCTTTCCATCAGCTCTCTTTCCTTTACTAATAAGCTCAATAACCTAGTAAACTTTCCATCAGCTCTCTTTTCTTTGCTAATAAGCTCAATAACGTAGTAAGTTTTCCATCGACTCTCTTCTCTTTACTAATAAGCTCAATAACCTAGTAAACTTTCCATCAGCTCTCTTCTCTTTACTAACAAGCTCAATAACCTAGTAAGCTTTCCATAGGCTCTCTTCTCTTTGCTAATAAGCTCAATAACCTAGTAAGCTTTCCATCGGCTCTCTTTCCTTTACTAATAAGCTCAATAACCTAGTAAACTTTCCATCAGCTCTCTTCTCTTTACTAATAAGCTCAATAACGTAGTAAGTTTTCCATCGACTCTCTTCTCTTTACTAATAAGCTCAATAACCTAGTAAGCTTTCCATCGCCTCTCTTCTCTTTACTAATAAGATCAATAACCTAGTAAACTTTCCATCAGCTCTCTTCTCTTTATTAACAAGCTCAATAACCTAGTAAGCTTTCCATCGACTCTCTTCTCTTTACTAATAAGCTCAATAACCTAGTAAACTTTCCATCAGCTCTCTTCTCTTTACTAACAAGCTCAATAACCTAGTAAGCTTTCCATCGCCTCTCTTCTCTTTACTAATAAGCTCAATAACCTAGTAAGCTTTCCATCGTTTCTCTTTGCTAATAAGCTCAATAACCTAGTAAACTTTCCATCGGCTCTCTTCTCTTTACTAATAAGCTCAATAGCCTAGTAAGCTTTCCATCGTCTCTCTTTGCTAATAAGCTCAATAACCTAGTAAACTTTCCATCGGCTCTCTTCTCTTTACTAATAAGCTAAATAACCTAGTAAACTTTTCATCGTCTCTCTTTGCTAATAAGCTCAATAACCAGGTAAGCTTTCCATCGTCTCTCTTTACTAATAAGCTCAATCACCTAGTAAACTTTCCATCAGCTCTCTTCTCTTTACTAATAAGCTCAATAACCTAGTAAACTTTCCATCGGCTCTCTTCTCTTTACTAACAAGTTCAATAACCTAGTAAGCTTTACATCGGTTCTCTTCTCTTTACTAACAAGCTTAATAACCTAGTAACTTTTCCATCAACTCTCTTCTCTTTACTAATAAGCTCAATAACCTAGTAAACTTTCCATCAGCTCTCTTCCCTTTACTAATAAGCTCAATAACCTAGTAAGATTTCCATCGCCTCTGTTCTCTTTGCTAATAAGCTCAATAACCTAGTAAGTTTTCCATCGACTCTCTTCTCTTTACTAATAAGCTCAATAACCTAGTAAGTTTTCCATCGCCTCTCTTCTCTTTACTAATAAGTTCAATAACCTAGTAAACTTTCCATCAGTTCTCTTCTCTTTGCTAATAAGCTCAATAACCTAGTAAGCTTTCCATCGCCTCTCTTCTCTTTACTAATAAGCTTAATAACCTAGTAAGCTTTCCATCGGCTCTCTTTCCTTTACTAATAAGCTCAATAACCTAGTAAACTTTCCATCAGCTCTCTACTCTTTACTAATAAGCTCAATAACCTAGTAAACGTTCCATCAGCTCTCTTCTCTTTGCTAATAAGCTCAATAACCTAGTAAGTTTTCCATCGACTCTCTTCTCTTTACTAATAAGCTCAATAACCTAGTAAGCTTTCCATCGGCTCTCTTTCCTTTACTAATAAGCTCAATAACCTAGTAAACTTTCCATCAGCTCTCTTCTCTTTGCTAATCAGCTCAATAACCTAGTAAGCTTTCCATAGGCTCTCTTCTCTTTGCTAATAAGCTCAATAACCTAGTAAGCTTTCCATCAGCTCTTTTTCCTTTACTAATAAGCTCAATAACCTAGTAAACTTTCCATCAGCTCTCTTTTCTTTGCTAATAAGCTCAATAACGTAGTAAGTTTTCCATCGACTCTCTTCTCTTTACTAATAAGCTCAATAACCTAGTAAACTTTCCATCAGCTCTCTTCTCTTTACTAACAAGCTCAATAACCTAGTAAGCTTTCCATAGGCTCTCTTCTCTTTGCTAATAAGCTCAATAACCTAGTAAGCTTTCCATCGGCTCTCTTTCCTTTACTAATAAGCTCAATAACCTAGTAAACTTTCCATCAGCTCTCTTCTCTTTACTAATAAGCTCAATAACGTAGTAAGTTTTCCATCGACTCTCTTCTCTTTACTAATAAGCTCAATAACCTAGTAAGCTTTCCATCGCCTCTCTTCTCTTTACTAATAAGCTCAATAACCTAGTAAACTTTCCATCAGCTCTCTTCTCTTTACTAACAAGCTCAATAACCTAGTAAGCTTTCCATCGACTCTCTTCTCTTTACTAATAAGCTCAATAACCTAGTAAACTTTCCATCAGCTCTCTTCTCTTTACTAACAAGCTCAATAATCTAGTAAGCTTTCCATCGCCTCTCTTCTCTTTACTAATAAGCTCAATCACCTAGTAAACTTTCCATCAACTCTCTTCTCTTTACTAATAAGCTCAATAACCTAGTAAGTTTTCCATCAGCTCTCTTCTCTTTGCTAATAAGCTCAATAACCTAGTAAACTTTCCATCAGCTCTCTTCTCTTTACTAATAAGCTCAATAACCTAGTAAACTTTCCATCAGCTCTCTTCTCTTTACTAACAAGCTCAATAACCTAGTAAGCTTTCCTTCGGCTCTCTTCTCTTTACTAATAAGCTCAATAACCTAGTAAACTTTCCATCAGCTCTCTTCTCTTTGCTAATAAGCTCAATAACCTAGTAAACTTTCCATCGTCTCTCTTCTCTTTGCTAATAAATAAGGGTAATAACAAAATTACCGAACTCCGAACAATCTTCCAAAATGAAAGTCAAAACTCATAAGTATATAAACAGACAAATTCAGACAACAACTGGGAAACTGTGAAAAAATAAGTTCAATAACCCAGTAAGCTTTCCATCGTCTCTCTTTACTAACAAGCTCAATAATTTAGTAAACCTTCCATCGCGTTCTTTATAAATAAAAGTGTGTGCCCGGTCATAATAATGTGAGTGTTGCCATTTTACTTACTGCATCATTTCACTAACAGCTGAGCCTTAGTCCCATGATTCTAGTTTAACCCCGATACTTTTATTTGCTATTGAAATGCCGGAACCAAAGCAGGAAAGTTAGCGGACAAGTATATGTGTATTAGATATGTCGATTTTGCTTCTCTCTTCTAAGATTTTACGATTGGAGTTTGGAATTGCCTGTTCTGACAGTGTGATATTTTTGTGTTTTATTTTATTCTATCCATCCCACTGATAGGTAAAAAGAGAAGAAAACAGCTGTGGTGGATTTCGCCCCACAACTGCCAACAATGAGTACTCATATCACGATCCGACCCCTTCCACTAGAGACTTTTTGTCTCGAAATGAGGGATGTTATGTCCTCTTTCTATGCACTGGTGACCCTTCCCTCAACCAACAGACTAATCAATAGATATCAATCAATATTGTTTCACTTATCTAATCTCATAACGGAACAAAATACTAGAAATACAAATCATTGTTATTTGCAACAGGAGTTAGCTATAATTGGATATTAAAGGAACCATCTGCTTTTCTAACCTTGATTCATTTTCAACAACTGATGCTCAAGCTGTCCAACTAATCTAAGCAACGAGAATGACTTTATAGAAGGAAACATACTCGCTAATTGAAATCTAGAGATGATTTCATCAAAATAAAACTAGATTTTAGAGATGTTTGCTCCCAAGATGTCAAATTATTTGGCTTTACAATCTTTTGACTTTGAGTGTACCTATTGAAGGTTATTCCAGAAACGCGTCGCTAGCACTAAATATATTTCTATGGTTTTATTGTCATTTCACATGATATAGCAAATTGATAGAACAAATAATTGTTTGACTAAGCGTAATAGGTAAATAATAGATCCCTGTTATACTCACCTCACCTCACCTGTTCTCGCACCCTGATGCACTGCCTCCATTTGTATCTGTCTTTGGCTACTGCCTTTGTCCTTGTTCAGCTGCTTTATAAAAACGTAGATATCAAATTTAGTTCGCACGACGCGTTTCTTTACTAACCTTCATCAGGTACGCTCAAAATCGAAAGATTGGAAAGCCAAATAATTTAAAGCTTTGTGAGCAATAAAACGAAGGGCCTAAACAGGATAGCCAAAAGTACTAGTAGTGTTTTATATTTCAATATAAGTATTTTATATTAATGCTGTATTTTTTCAAATCTCAAACAACAGGAACGAAAAACAATTGAAAAACACTTTTTACATGAGAAATTATTTCTAGAGCCCTATTCACAAATCAAATAAGGAAGTTCGTACATGGCTGTCATATTTCCCACACTCCAAGTGCGTAATACAAACAACCTAGGGCTGCTCCCATATGACCACCAGGTTGCTAGGAGTGGTTATTGCTGTTTAAGACTACCAACCATCTAGTTATGAATATAGTTTAAATTAAAGATATAATGAGAGCTTGAAGTGAAATGTTAATCACCCAATCAATTAATATTGCAAACGGATACATACAGACAACAAATACAACGACATATATGTACCTGTTAAGCCTCCATTTCCACGTGAATATCATATTGCACCTGATTCAAGAGAAACAGAAAAACTAGTATAAAAACACGTGCTAAAATAATGTGATGTTGGGTTATTTGAGCAGTATGTGTAATAAAATATTTAATCTTTAGTCACGTTACTTGCTCTCTAAGCTGAAGAACAGATTAAGGGAGTTGTTTCAACTGTGTTTCATGAAAAAGACTGGCCAACGTAGATACAAATATATTGTGCTAGGAAGGGGCAGATATTATTTTGTAAAACAAAAAAAAACCACTCTGATTCTAGCAACAAGTTCTCTGAAAGTGATATCATTTTTTGATTGAGAACATATTTGTTATGTTTGGTGGACGTGTTTTGCAACAGACAGTCGGCATACCTATGGGTACAAACTGTGCTCCTCTTCTCGCCGATTTGTTCCTTTATTCGTATGAGGCAGATTTCATACAGGGGCTTCTCAAGAAAAACGAACAGATGCTAGCCCGATCCTTTAATCACACGTTCCGCTATATAGATGATGTCCTTTCGCTAGATAATTTTATGTTTGGTGATTTCGTTGATCGTATCTATCCCATTGAGCTTGATATAAAGGATAACACATATACAGATAGATCTGCTTCATACCTTGACCTACACCTCGAAATTGACAGTAAAGGGAACGAAACTTTACGACAAAAGAGATGATTTCAATTTCCCCATCGTAAATTTTTCATAATAGGCTGCAAAATTCCAACCACACCTGCATATGGAGTATACATCTCTCAGACAAGCCCGGACAGTGAACGGTGATGTTTCATTTGATTAGGTTCATCGGTTTAGTGCCTATGTATTCTAATGGATCGTGACAAATATTAATACTATAATATCATGATCCTTGTAATATTAGAAATGCTCAGGAATCAATCAAGAATAATATGAAAAGTTGATATTAGATGCATAAGGGTTTAATGCTATTGAGTCGTCTTGTCCTTTTTTTTTTCGCCATTGTATTGTTTGTCCTTTTTATTTTGGCCAATTTTGATAATCTCCTTTGAGACACTTCAATAAAAAGTGATGGGGTTAAACGAGTTGTATGGGTCAAAACCTCTCATTGTAGTGAAATGATGCGGTCATGCAAGTGCTTTCCACATATAGGTAGCATCCCAACCCTTGCATATAGCAGTGTTAAAATTTTATTATAACAGAAGGCTATGCTCTAAAACAGTATACCTAATATATTTAATCGTCGTAACACAGAAGTTGTCATATGTAAAATATTAGTTTTATTAAAGGGAGCCGATGACCTCAACCATTATCTAAATATTTCAAGGTTCTCAAGAGTTGTTATTATTAAGATATGTATTTTACTATCAACACGATAAAGCCGGTTAGCTGTCCAATGACAGCCTTACTAACTTATTTCATTAATCTTGTTATTTTCTGCAGTTCTGCGCGATATTAAGTTTCTAACATCAGTGCATGATCCTTCTCCCGTGGTACGCGTATTGCAAGTTGTACTCGATACAACTTTATGTGATAAAGTTTGCTAGTGACATACTGTAGGTCGGTGGTTTTCTCCGGGTACTCCGATTTCCTCCACCAATAAAACTGACCTCCACTATATTGCTGAATTATTGTTGTTGAAAGTGGCGTTATACATCATAGTCCTAACCCTTCACCCGTGGTATGCAAATTTAGTCTTCCCAGTCACTCCCCGAGTTCACCATTTTGCTAGATTTGGGAAGTAAATGGCCTGAATAGCACAGTTTACCGATCAATCTACATATAAGGTCATGTATATCTACATATAAGTTCATGTATATCTACATATAAGGTCATGTATATCTCTGCTATGGGTATCGATTTGACCTCTTTATATGTGGGGGTTTTTTTCTATTAGATTTTGCAATTGTTTTTCATTTTATTGAAACAAGACGTATTGTTGTATAGTGAACTAAAACATATTTCTCCTTTATTTGACCCATGTATCTGTACCAATGATAAAACAACAGTATAGTACATGAATGGGAGATGAAACCCCCGTAGTAAGATATTTACCATGAATGATTGTTGGTGGCTTACAGTGGTTGGTTAACGTCCAGTACAAGTTCAACAATAGCCGAGAACAGAGTGAGGAAAGGGACAATCGAAGCAATTACTTTAACTGCCACTGGAAACACTATGAAGATTGGGTTAGTTTAGTGAAATGTAGCGTCTTGTAGTGGACACAATTCACCCGTCTCTCTTTCAAAATACCAAAAAAGATATCTTGAATGTTCAAGAGCATGGTAGCTACCAAACACGTTACCTTCTATGGTCCATGGTTCGGTTTTCTGGACTTAAACCTGACAGCCACCACGGAGAGAGTACGCCATTCCGCCACAGTGGGACGCGTTGGGCAGAATTGTATATCGAGATATGGGAACCGTCGCCAGTACCCGTGATATTTGCCAAACCTCCTAATGGATGAATCTGCCGTAGTGACAACAAATAATAGCTCCGCGAGTGTTCCATAAAATTTTCTGAAGTTGTTGAATTCCTCCCTCATGTCTTGATATTTTATATATATACTTATTGAACTTGTTCTCATTATCAATATGCATGATAAAGAGTGAGCAGTTTCTGTCTCTTACAAGAAGAGTTTGAAGATACTAAAGGGATAATCAGAATCCGTACATCGAAGAAGAACAGACAACACAATGGCCAAAAGAAACAGGACAACAGGTACAAACAACGATCTACAAAACATACACAAAAAATAAAAGATCGAGTAACACGAACCACACTAAAAACCGGGAGTGAACTCAGGTGCTCCGGAAGGAAGAGCTGTTCTTGCTCCACTAGTGGCACCAGTCGTGTTAATTTAGCTACAAACCCAGTGATAAGTCGTGCATGAGGAAAGGACCGGGAAGTATTTACGACAAGTGGAACATATCCGTGGTCATATGTGACACAGATATTCCATAATGGTCAACCAAGTCATGGTGATGACTTTACCAAGACACCCGCCATGTTATCTATATAGCAAATACTTGTCAGGGTTTGAAATGATGTACATGGAAAAATCGAACGTATCATTATTCTGCCATGAGAGTGTCAAATAATGCCAATTTGGAATTACTCACTCTACTAATGAAAATGGTAGAAGAGGGGCATAAATTCCAATTTATGAAAAACAATGCAGAGTAAATAAAAAAACATCTACAATTTATCACCATTTGGTAATTTTTAGAGCCTGGTATCCACCGAATGACAGTGCTTACATATTCTGTTCCCGGCATAAAAACATAGCCCTAAAGGAATGAAAAGTATAATTCAACCAAGCAGAGCTAAGAAAATTAGGTAGAAAGGAATCCTTTATAAAGAAAATTGTTCGTTTCCTTTTGCTGTATTTTGAAGAAAATATTAGATCGAATGGCACAGTTAAAATTTGTAATTGAAGGTTAAAATATATAAAGATTATTGTGAATTTGAAGGTTGACAGGATTTAGCTGTATTTTAATAGCTTTATAGAAGGCTTCACGAATGAAATATAAATACAGAATCTCTGGGGATGACGCTGCTATTTTTAGAGTAGAGGAACTTCCTACTGGACGCTTACGTTTTTTTCACAGCATGTTGTTAAAAGCATTACTAATATTGTATGCTTCAGAATATATATGGTGTCGGAAAGGTTAAATTTCAGACAAAATGATCGAAAAACACAAATTTAGTAGAAAATCTTAAAAAAATGAATTAGTGAATTATGGATTAAAATTAATTTAACTTATAGTTCTATGACTTTTTAGCGTAGTTGTTTTTAGCAAATGAGTTCCTTTCCTTTTGTTGTATTTTGAAAACAAAATTGATAGATGGAATGGCGTAAATAAATACGGAATATCTATGTTACATATGACCACAATGTGCTCCAATTGTCGGAATCAGAATTCCGTCCTTTCTTATTCTTGTCTTTAATAATGGTAATACGACTGGTGCCACTAACAGAGCAGGAACTACTTACCATTCCCGGATTAGTTTTCTGTATAATGGTTTGTCGACCATTGTATGTATTTTTGTCCATTTTTTTTGCATTCTCTGTCCTTTGATTTTCAGCTTCTGATTGGTATGTGCAAGCTATTCTTGTAATTGAATCTTGATATATAAGGATTATTTTTATCCCAAAGTTCACAGGATTTTAGGTGTATTTGCATACCTTTGTTGAAGGTTTGATACATGAGTTATAAATACAGAATTCCCATCCATGACGACGATATTAATTAGTATGTTTTACACATAAACGTTAATCGGAGTTGGGTAAGTGTTATAGGTAATCAGTGTAGAAGGCTATGTTTTATAACAATATAATTATCCCCCCTACCACAAGGGATGATTCATTAATATTGTTTTCATTAAAGTTTACACGGATTCATTTTCGATGTATATTTCAAACGGTACAGGTGTCTTCAAATCTGATATTTTTTTCAGTTTCCGTTGTATTCATTTCATTAAAATACTATATGACCTATTGAACAAATATATATATATATATATAATATATAAATACAATACCAGCATGTAATTAAGCATCGTCCATGAGCACCTGTTGGATTCAAGTTACCTTAAATTAATAGATGTTATATTATTCTAATATACTATGCGATTGTGGTCAATATATAATAATATTTTCCCGAGGTACCTTGAATTGCATTGATGTGCTATATTGCCCGGCGCCAACGGTATCGAGGGAACATGGTCTTGTATATTGTCCACAGCCACATCGAATATTTGTTATATTATATTTTAATAGTAAAATAATTAATCAAAATTAAAAAAAAATATTATTAAGTGTAAGTTGACATACTAAAGGAGACCAAATTTAAACCGGAAATCGTCACAGGGCAATATAACTGGTCATCAATTCCAGCAATACCAACAAAACGAACAATCACCTCTAAACAGTAATGGTCATCAATTCCAGCAATACCATCAAAACGAACAATCACGTATCATCACTGAACACTAAAAAGACCACGACATGGTTTCTCCTTTATATAGACCTAATATCATACACGTGTGCCAAATTTTACGTCAAGAAGGTAAATATATATAGTATGTAAATTTAAAGATTAGAACGTAACGTTATTAATAACAACATTGTTACCCGGGTATATGTGATTATAGGGATTTTCTTAACCTGTTGAAAACACTTGCATGCCCCATCATTTTGCTGAGGGGAGGTTTGGGCTCATCAAACTAATTTAACCCGCTACTTTGTATTCACGTTCCTGCACCAATCGTGATCGCATGGTTGTTGGATGTACAGCTACCAATGCAATCAGTGCATATCACCACTAGCGTTGGGAGTTCGAATACCACTCAAGGCGAGGTGTACTCAATACAACATTATGTGATAAAGTTTGTCAGTAACTGACAGTATGTTGGTTGTTTTCTACGGGTACTCTGGTTTCCTCCACCAATAAAATTGACAGTCACGATATAACTGAAATATTGCTGAAAGTGTATTGAGCAATTGGAGAAAAGAAAATAGTCTATACGAATAACTGGTCTTCTGTTCTTAAATACTTATATATTATTTTCATCATACGAAATTGCAAAATTAATTTAAATCAACCAAGATTTCATTTGTTTTTCAGAAGTTGTACTATAGACTAAAAGGTTGAATAATCTAACAAATCAATCAATCAACCACAATATAAAACACAAGTTCTTTAATAACACGTGGTAATGTTGGACAAACGATAAAAACCAGCAATCTGTTACGATTTGACATTGAGTTCCTTCTAAGATCACATTTGACATTAGAGCAGATGTGCAGTAAAGAGTATCCTCACAATATCTAGCTTCGACACTCTATGAAATCATACTATCATAATTCAGATCCAAAACGGTTCAAATTTATGTCACGGATTTATAAATCAGATCAATTACTCCTCTCGTCACTTAAACAACCTCTTCCATGGTTCCGATTTATAGATGACGTTGACATGAAGTGAACACATGGCGATAAAGAGCTTGATGAATTTTTGAACATGCCAACAGTTTCCATCCGTCTAAAAAATTCACACACAAAGTGTCGAAAACCAAAATGTTCTTCCTTGATACTACCACCACGGTCAAGGAGGGCAACATGACAACTGATTTATACTCTAAGCCCACAGACAAACATCAATACCATTCACCCAGTAGTTGCCATCCTAAGCACTGTTTTAAGAGCATCCCATTCAGCCAAGCCATTAGGGTAAAACGAATATGCTCCACTGTTGAAACCACCAAGCAAAGACTAGGAGATTTACGCCATCATTTGAAGAGACGGGGATATAATGACAAAGTTATAGAGAGTGGGTTTTCAAAGGCCAGTGAAATTAACAGAAATGACCTCCTGGAGTACAAAGAAAAAAAGATCAACAAACGGGTTCCCCTTGTTCTCACTTACCATCATTCTTTAGAGAAAATTTCAGGCATTGTCCCTCATCATTGGAAAGAAATTGAAAAAAGTGAAACGCTGGCCAAGTTGTTCCCTGAACCACCCGTTGTAGCGTTCCGGCGACCTAAAAGCATTAAAGATACACTGGTCAGAGCTGCGGTATCTAGACCTTCATCGACGGTCGGTCAGTGTAAACCATGTGGTGACAAGCGTTGCAAGTGCTGTCTCCAATTACAACACGCACAATTGTTCCATAGCAAGACGACAGGAAAGGAGTACAAGATCTTTTGCAATGTCAATTGCAAAACATGTAATGTGGTTTACCTCCTTGACTGTCACGTCTGCGGGTCGCAATACGTAGGAGAAAGTGTCTAAACATTCAAAAAAAGAATGAATAGACACAGAAATGACCTTACGAAAAAAACGCTCTTGCCTGTGAGTCAGCACTTTGTGTCGCCGGGGCACTCATTGGATGACTTTGGGAGATCAAAAATTTATATCATTGACCACAATCCAAGTTGGAAAGTCAAAGACAAAAAAGAGAGAGTTTTTGGATCCGCGAGTTACAAACATTACATCCGGAAGGCATAAACAAAAAGGTCTAAATCTTTTGTTTTTTTAAACTTTTTAACCAGTACCTGGTCCTTAGCTAGTTTGTAAATGTCATCATTACATTTTCTCATTGCTTTCATATTGTTTATAAATTAGTGTACATATATACTTGAATAATATAAAGCATAAAGTTCAAAATTATGATTTTTAGTAAATTACGTCACGATAACTGATAGTCAAGTGACATTTTTTTCAAATCAGATTACAGACGCTGATGAAGTTTGTCGGTCAAGTGAAATATCCGTCGATTTAATTATAATTATAGTCTTTTTGTAGACTTATAGTTATTTTTGTTACATTTTAACATCTTTTTTTGATATCGTTGTGCTAACATTTTAGAAGTTTATATATATATATATACGTCTGAAAATTAAACCAAACAGTGTTAGAATTAGATTTTAGAGCTGTCAAATTTTTGTTCTTCCCTCGACGGGATTTGAACTCACACCATTGATACACTGCAGCACCATTCGCTTAGCCTTACGTCCAGCGCCCTAGACCACTCGACCACATCTACTCCCTAAAAAAAGGAGCTTCAATAATCGTAGTGTTACCCTTTCTTGTAAGGCAAATCTAGAGATAGACGTAAGACATGTGTATACGCGTGTGTAGATGGTACATATATACTTAATATTATAATTTGACATGCATATATACGTCTGAAAATTAAACCAAACAGTGTTAGAATTAGATTCTATATATATATTATATATATACACATTGACAAAAAGTAGAACGCCTCCATGTTTTATCATACGGGAAGCGTTGCGATGACTACCAGATGAATAGATCTGCGAACATTACATTTAGAAGAAATGTGGTTCCTACATTTGATGTGGCAGTTAGACAATTTAACTACAAACTATGTACACTATATTTTTTCACTCATTACCATGTTAACCTTGTGCAATAGCAGGGATTTATTCATTTTAATAATGAGTTGCGAAGATCCAGAAATGTGTAGTTGTATAGGAAACCTAGCTGCCAAAAGAGAAACATTCTGTAGGTTGTAGTAATATATATATTTTTCTTGATATATATTTATATGTCCATGTAGTATTAATATGTTTAAACATTATTATTTCAGTAGATTTACAAGTGAAGACCACCAATCATATAATCATTCCTTCATCGAATCTAAGATTTGCAAAAAACAATATTAATAAACATTATTATTAACAATTGTTTATTAGAATTCACTCAACTTGGTTCACTTTTAGGGTGTAATCAACATTAATTTTCTTCGGAACTCTACTGAAATCATTGTAATCATTCTATGATTGTACTGTTCGTAACTATCTCTTGACTGACAACAAAATGTATGTGTGTTGTATTGTATTTGTACTAGAGTCACTCAATATGTCAAAAGATGTTGGGCTGCATTAAAAATGGACAGAGTTGTCTTTAGAAATGTGGTCCGAGTTGTCTTTGTTAAAGTGGTCATAGCTATCTCAGAAGTGGGCCGAGTTGTTTTTAAAAAGTGGTCCGAGTTGTTTTTAGATAAGTGGTCCAATTTGTCTTCAGAAAAGTGGTCATAGTTGTTTCCAGAGTGGGCCTAGCTTTCTATATAATCAATGCCATGTCGTATGTAAAAATTTAATTAAATAATGTATTTCGTTTCCAGCCTTATCTAAACAATATGATTATTTTCAAAAATATTAGTGAAATAAGTATATATATTCTAGCCCAGTGATGTGGTAGATTATACGGCACTAATTAGTTTTCATCCTTGTAATCTGGTTTATTGTCTATGCCTCAGCAATGAATACACCCGGACAGATTTTCCGCAGTATCAGCGGGAAATATTAAGTTGTTCTGATGCCATATAGAATGATAAAGAAATTTGCAGTATGTTGTCAACACAGTTTTGAAATTTCACTACTGTTTACTCCCTTCTATTTAGAAGAAGCAAAGTCAAAAAGAGCTATAACGTTAAATAGTTAATCATGCCCACGATCAGGGCCGGCCTTAAGCCAATTGGGCCCAACACTTAAGGTGGTACCATACACTTCAGGTAATATTTGATCTGCTCGTTTAATTTTCTTATTTTTTTGGCAGTGTGTTTGAATATATCCACTGTAATAAATATCAAAATTTTAGCAAATTCCAGCCAACAGACTCAGAGCTATAAATTCACTTGCCAAATAGCAGCTTTTCTCTCTGTGGTTTTGATTTACGAGATGCTTGAAATCTGCATACAAACATCATATGAACAAAACGTTCAACTGAATTTAAAGAGTTATCTCCATGAAGTGTATGGTACCCCCTTAAGGGGCCATTGCTGGAGTTGTCTACTTTTAATTGTTCAAGTACACACAACAACACACTGCATGTTTTACAGAGAACAATTGTGCCCACACCTCCTAATGTCAGTCCTGCCCACGATTGCATGACAGTTGGCTTTACATCTACCTGTACCATCAGTGCCTTCAACAATAAAGTTGTACATGTCTGATTCCCACTTGATGTTGTCATGTCTCAGTGACTTGTGACAACTTTTAAGTCAAAACGATGAAAATTCAAGCCGGGTCACAACAACTCACGTTTATATCAAGACGTCTCGACTCCATATTGGTGATGTGTACTCGATACAGTATTGTGTAGTAAGATTTTGTCAGTGACTTTTATGCGAGTATGTTCGTGTTTCAACAAATTGAGTCTCTATGCTTAATCAAATTTATTTGAATTTTACGGATTAATTTTAATCAGTAAAAAACTGTTTGGTCACTAGATATTTAGAAATAAACGCATGTAAGAAGTATACTCTGTGGATATATATACATTATTAGTGCCGTGTCGTAAAATATAACGTTTATGTGTATGATGCTTAAAGACTGGGATAACTGAGGTTCATCGAGACTTTCACAATGTTTTGTGCCGAATACACATAAACTTTATATTTTATGACACTGCATTAATATTGTGCTTATCCTGCAGAAAAATCACATTAATCTATTGACGTTTATATTTTGCATTAAATAATAATAGTATCCTTTAATTGCGCCTTTTTATATTGCTCAAATAGAACAACTGCAGGATAAAACAAAATAAAGGCCACATGAAAAATATTTGTAAGATTCTACTTCAATCACAGAGTTTGATGGGCATACACTTAATTCATGTAAAAGGTAACCAAGCATGAACAATGTAAGCATAATGCATTAAACGGCAGTTATAATTAGTGATCTTAATTGAACATGATTACCCCTCATCAATTCCACATAAGAAGAGCTTGAAGATATCAAAGGGGTAATCAGAATCCGTATATCGAAGAAGAACAGACAACACAATGGCCAAAAGAAAAAAGTACAAAGGGACAAACAACGATCTATAAAACATACATATAAAACTAAAGATCGAGTAACACTAACACTACTGAAAACCGAGGGTGAACTCGGATGCATTATAGTGCAAAACAAGTGTTGCACAGTATGTAAACAACGAAAATTCATATCATTGGAAAATACATAGATTTGGTCATATTCAACGTATACATAGCTAAAACTGAATTTAGTTAACAGTTACAGAATATCTCTGTCTAGAAAATTACCAGAAAGTACAACTCAGTCTCATCCGTATTAACTTTAAAATATTGAAAATCTTTTCAAATTCAATTCCAAGCATAGCAAACTAGATCTTGATAACCGTCTACATATTCAATCTCCTTACTAAACAGTTGTAATATAATTGTATATACTTGACATGTTTTGTAGATCGTTGTTTGTCCTTGTTCACTTGGCCATTGTATTGACTGTCCTTCGATTTACGGATTCTGACTAACCTTTTGGTATCTTCAAAATCTTCCATTTATGAACTGTATGTAAGATTAATATTTATATTGTTATTACCATACATACTCTCTTATATAGAGGCCCGGGTGGCTCAATGAGTTAGGTAGTTGTAGGGGGCCCGGGTGGCTCAATGAGTTAGATAGTTGTAGGGCCCGGGTGGCTCAGTGAGTTAGATAGTTGTAGGGCCCGGGTAGCTCAGTGAGTTAGGTAGTTGTAGGGCCTGGGTGGCTCAGTGAGTTAGGTAGTTGTAGGGCCCGGGTGGCTCAATGAGTTAGGTAGTTGTAGGGCCCGGGTGGCTCAATGAGTTAGGTAGTTGGATTACCTAACAATTCATACAAGCCTATCACCAATACGGCGTGGGTTTGTGCCCGGCTTTGTAAATGACCAAAAAGGTGCACTCGACTAGCAGCCGCATGTGATAAAGTTTTCCAGTTGCTTGCCCATGGTCGGTGGTTATCTCCGGGTACTCCGGCTTCTTCCATCACGAAAACTGGTCGCCATGATATAGCTGAAATATTGCCGAAAGTGGCGTTAAACACCAAAAACCAACCAACCAACTACTCTTTTATCTGAGGCAATAAAGAATATACATAATTGAAAACTACGTAAATTAGATAATGTTCAACGTGTATATAGCTACAACTGAGATTAGTTAACCGGTACAGAATAGTTGTGCCACAGACATCCACTGATATGTTCCATTTGCCGTTGTATATAATATAATAATAACAAACACTAATTTAACCCCCTGCATCGATATTCACAAACAGGATAAGGATGCCATGTTTATGACATTGTATTATATCGAACTTAAAATAATTCAATGTCAGGTCATAATACGCAATACCTGACTGTGAACCACAGTGGGCAACGTGTTTAGAGCGTGTCACGATAATTGCACGTTAAAGATATTGTTTGTAGTAAAGTAGGAACATTGTATTCGCTATGAAAGGCTAAAGGAATGAGTTCGTGTGTACCTAACTCTACATACTTTTCCAGTCAAAGTCACTGTACCGGGTCTAATATCCCTCCCTCATTTCTGTAATATTAGATATTATTTAACATATTCACATCCTGAATATTCATGACATAGTTGCGGTTGAAACGTTACGCAACCAACAATCAATCAATTAAAATGACTTGAAATGCCATGTATATGTTGCCGGAGAGTAGTTGTCTATAAAACTCCCACGAAATGTAAGGATAATCATTTAAAATGAAACGTTACGCAACCAACAATCAATCAATTAAAATTACTTGAAATGCCATGTATATGTTGCCGGAGAGTAGTTTTCTATAAAACTCCCACGAAATGTAAGGATAATCATTTAAAATGAACGTTCATCGCTTGTTAAATAATTTAATTTTTGTTTTAGGTTCCGCTGTGTATTCGTCGGCGGTCTATCATGATAAAACGAATGACAAGCGAATATACTAGAAGTCATTTGTCAATTAAATTTATTTAATAGTGAAAACAATTTGTTATTTAGAATCTATACATCATAGCCAGAAATGATGGGTACTTTGTTCATTTGCATATCTAAGATGGCGACGCCAGGACGTCTGCAATTTTCATATGATCTATATAGACGATATCATTCATAATTGCATGTGTGTCATTTTCTGAACTTGAAAATGATACATTGAATCAAGCTGAATTAAATGAAATAAAAATTAATGAAAACAATTAAATATTCGAGGTTCCTGGACTAAATGAAAATCCGAGGCGACGAACCCTTTTTTGGCCTTAAGAGTCTATGTAAAAATGTCTGAAATACATGAAACTGGTGGCGTGTGACACAAAATTTAACAATGAATGATATTTGGCGACATATTTTCTGAAATTAATTTAGATTCCTCAATAATATATGTAATTATATTGACGCCTTATATTTCTAGCTTCTAAACTCGGGGTTCCCACGTTAAATATAATATGATCATTTTTGCATGATTGCGATATCAAAGACATGTCTAAATTCGTTACAAAACACAAATATTTGAATTTTGACAGAAGAAAAACTTTGCGGAAATAAACAATAATTTTTAATTTTCGAATCATTGACGGACACATTGAATTTCCGTACTGTAGGCTAATTTTTGACAAATCTAATAAACGATCCATCAATCTTGAAACTGCAGTCACGTGATCAAAATCTAATTTAAATATGATGAATATTTATGAGGAAAGTACCATCAATTTCTGGATATGTCTATAATACTCTTAATGTTATTCAACTCGTTAAAATTAAAGCTGATCTGCTTTAAATAACCACTAGAAATGTGTCATGTACCAAGAGAGCAGTTTATGGTGCTGCATATCAATACGACTTAAACGACTAACTAGCATATCAATGTCTTTGGAACAAAATGATTAAACATTTAAATTAGGAATTTTATGTATTTTTAAAGCATAATCAAATTTAAATATCATCGTTTGATCAAACCAGATTTGTTTAATTCACAATGGTTCTTAGGTAAATTCAGTTTATTTTGCTTTCAGCTTAACAATGCATATTATATTGTCAATGCACAAAGCTAATGCTTTCATGAAAGGCAGGTGGGTGTTCAGAAATATGGAATTGTATGATATTTCTCCTTTTCTTATGATGTTTAACCAGTTGGGTGAATTTTCGTAATATGTTTTTTTTCAACACCGAAAATAAACAAACCAAGGTTCTCTTTCATCAGGAATAGGTGTCCGTAGCCTATTTTGTCTATTCTGTTTAGGCCCTTTGGTTTTATTGCTCCCAAACACTTTTAAATATTTGGCTTTCGAATCTTTCTATTTTGAGCGTCACCTGATGGAGATTATTCCAGAAACGCGTCATACTCACTAAATTTGCTATCTACGTTTTAATTAACCATATTGTTTGTCGTTTTTGTCATAAGAAAGAGAGTGCATTACAATATGTCTCCACATCACTCAATTTTTAAACTCCAAAGCTCTATCTCAAGCGGAGTAATATCGTATTCCACTGGTAGCAGAAGGAGAATTCATTTTCATTGGCTCACTAAGAAAGTTGTTTACTCACTGATGTTCACTTTGCTAATGTTCAACTAAATTGATACACAAGCTACATGTATCAATTGATTTCGCAAACATTTTTTTCAAAGATTAAAGCAGTTCTGACTTGAAAATGTTTTCTGCATAATAATGATGTTCAATTCGTCTTTATCTCCAGTTATTTGTAGGAGGGCTCATATCTTATTTACGTTATTTGTGTTTGTTTGTGCATAGTGGTGTCCAACACATATTGTGTTTTTTTTTACTTTGTCTGTCTTCTTCTATCTTGTCAATTTCTCGAATTGTCCATTTATAACTGCCCATTCGTTATTCTCCAACTTGTATTTAAATCAAATTTATACAAAAAGAATCTAAAAAAAAACAATGATTTCATCACAATTCAAATCAATAATATCACAGTCCACTAAAAAGCAATGATTAATTGACAAATATAAGGTGAAGATATATAATGTTGAATATACTAATAAGCATTTGTCTAATCACTCAATGCATCCAGTCTGAGTTAGGATGACTATGAGTAGCTTATAATTCTCTTGTTTATTCTTATTTAATTTCCCCTTCGGTATTCTCTAACGTTTATTCATTATACATCAACGATGATCCCTACGAATATTGTATGATACTTTTATATAGAAATTTGAGGAAAAAGATAAACTTTCGTTACTCATAATGGTTAAAACATGAAAAATACTAGATAATAAGGGTAATAACAAAATTACCGAACTCCGAACAATCTTACAAAGGGAAAGTCAAAACTCATAAGTATATAAACAGACAAAATCAGTCAACAACCAGAAAACTGTGAAAACCGTAATGACCCTGACTTGGTACAGGCATTTCTAAAGAAATGGTGGGTTGAATCAGATTTTAAAGCGCCAAACCTCCCCCTTTCATTACGGCTCAAAGTTTCCGGCTGTTACTATAACAGTATTTATAACAATACTTGAACAAAACAGGTAAA
The DNA here is from genome assembly GCA_963383655.1 of Bathymodiolus septemdierum. Taxonomy (NCBI): domain Eukaryota; kingdom Metazoa; phylum Mollusca; class Bivalvia; order Mytilida; family Modiolidae; genus Bathymodiolus; species Bathymodiolus septemdierum. Next base: position 34,650,568 of record OY726526.1, on the reverse strand, counting down.
ACAGTTGTCAAAGCAGCACCAAACTCAGTGAAGTAAATGTCAGACACTTTTACGTCACACATTGATAAAAAACAATTTTGACATTTTTGTTGACACCTTATCTTTATACATTTTCACTATATCATAATCTTAACCGGACATGTTTTGAGTTTTCTGCTCATCGGTGTTTGGAATTTAAATTGTAGATGGAGCATCCTATGACATTTACTTGTTAGAGGGTTGCTGCTAACAATACAACCATTGAACCAGGGTTTCCTAGGGGTTACGTTGAAGTAGGAGTATCCATGTTACAAATAACCACGTGATATGTTCTGTTTGTAGTAATCACAATCCTGTCCATTCATCATTCTTGACTGATCACCGGGTTTATAGCACGAGTTAACATTCCACATGTCCTGAGTTCAGCTCCGTGTTTCAGTGTTGTTCATGGTGCCCAAGCTGCAGTAACAAGAGTTAACATTCCACATGTCCTGAGTTCAGCCCGTGTTTCAGTGTTGTTCATGGTGCCCAAGCTGTAGTAACACGAGTTAACATTCCACATGTCCTGAGTTCAGCTCCGTGTTTCAGTGTTGTTCATGGTGCCCAAGCTTTAGTAACACGAGTTAACATTCCACATGTCCTGAGTTCAGCCCGTGTTTCAGTGTTGTTCATGGTGCCCAAGCTGCAGTAACACGAGTTAACATTCCACATGTCCTGAGTTCAGCTCCGTGTTTCAGTGTTGTTCATGGTGCCCAAGCTGTAGTAACACGAGTTAACATTCCACATGTCCAGAGTTCAGCTCCGTGTTTCAGTGTTGTTCATGGTGCCCAAGCTGTAGTAACACGAGTTAACATTCCACATGTCCTGAGTTCAGCCCCGTGTTTCAGTGTTGTTCATGGTGCCCAAGCTGTAGTAACACGAGTTAACATTCCACATGTCCTGAGTTCAGTCCCGTGTTTCAATGTTGTTCATAGTGCCCAAGCTGCAGTAACACGAGTTAACATTCCACATGTCCTGAGTTCAGTCCCGTGTTTCAGTGTTGTTCATGGTGCCCAAGCTGTAGTAACAAGAGTTAACATTCCACATGTCCTGAGTTCAGCCCCGTGTTTCAGTGTTGTTCATGGTGCCCAAGCTGCAGTAACACGAGTTAACATTCCACATGTCCTGAGTTCAGCTCCGTGTTTCAGTGTTGTTCATGGTGCCCAAGCTGTAGTAACACGAGTTAACATTCCACATGTCCTGAGTTCAGCTCCGTGTTTCAGTGTTGTTCATGGTGCCCAAGCTGTAGTAACACGAGTTAACATTCCACATGTCCTGAGTTCAGTCCCGTGTTTCAATGTTGTTCATAGTGCCCAAGCTGCAGTAACACGAGTTAACATTCCACATGTCCTGAGTTCAGTCCCGTGTTTCAGTGTTGTTCATGGTGCCCAAGCTTTAGTAACACGAGTTAACATTCCACATGTCCTGAGTGCAGCTCCGTGTTTCAGTGTTGTTCATGGTGCCCGAGCTGTAGTAACACGAGTTAACATTCCACATGTCCTGAGTTCAACCCCGTGTTTCAGTGTTGTTCATGGTGCCCAAGCTGCAGTAACACGAGTTAACATTCCACATGTCCTGAGTGCAGCTCCGTGTTTCAGTGTTGTTCATGGTGCCCAAGCTGTAGTAACACGAGTTAACATTCCACATGTCCTGAGTTCAGCCCCGTGTTTCAGTGTTGTTCATAGTGCCCAAGCTGTAGTAACAAGAGTTAACATTCCACATGTCCTGAGTTCAGTCCCGTGTTTCAATGTTGTTCATAGTGCCCAAGCTGCAGTAACACGAGTTAACATTCCACATGTCCTGAGTTCAGCCCCGTGTTTCAGTGTTGTTCATGGTCCCCAAGCTGCAGTAACACGAGTTAACATTCCACATGTCCTGAGTTCAACCCGTGTTTCAGTGTTGTTCATGGTGCCCAAGCTGCAGTAACACGAGTTAACATTCCACATGTCCTGAGTTCAGTCCCGTGTTTCAATGTTGTTCATAGTGCCCAAGCTGTAGTAACACGAGTTAACATTCCACATGTCCTGAGTTCAGCCCCGTGTTTCAGTGTTGTTCATGGTGCCCAAGCTGTAGTAACACGAGTTAACATTCCACATGTCCTGAGTTCAGCCCCGTGTTTCAGTGTTGTTCATGGTGCCCAAGCTGTAGTAACACGAGTTAACATTCCACATGTCCTGAGTTCAACCCGTGTTTCAGTGTTGTTCATGGTGCCCAAGCTGTAGTAACACGAGTTAACATTCCACATGTCCTGAGTTCAGCCTCGTGTTTCAGTGTTGTTCATGGTGCCCAAGCTGTAGTAACACGAGTTAACATTCCACATGTCCTGAGTTCAGTCCCGTGTTTCAATGTTGTTCATAGTGCCCAAGCTATAGTAACACGAGTTAACATTCCACATGTCCTGAGTTCAGCTCCGTGTTTCAGTGTTGTTCATGGTGACCAAGCTGTAGTAACACGAGTTAACATTCCACATGTCCTGAGTTCAACCCGTGTTTCAGTGTTGTTCATAGTGCCCAAGCTGTAGTAACACGAGTTAACATTCCACATGTCCTGAGTTCAGCTCCGTGTTTCAGTGTTGTTCATGGTGCCCAAGCTGTAGTAACACGAGTTAACATTCCACATGTCCTGAGTTCAGCCCCGTGTTTCAGTGTTGTTCATGGTGCCCAAGCTGTAGTAACACGAGTTAACATTCCACATGTCCTGAGTTCAGCCTCGTGTTTCAATGTTGTTCATGGTGCCCAAGCTGTAGTAACACGAGTTAACATTCCACATGTCCTGAGTTCAGCCCCGTGTTTCAGTGTTGTTCATGGTGCCCAAGCTGTAGTAACACGAGTTAACATTCCACATGTCCTGAGTTCAGCCCCGTGTTTCAGTGTTGTTCATGGTGCCCAAGCTGTAGTAACACGAGTTAACATTCCACATGTCCTGAGTTCAGCTCCGTGTTTCAGTGTTGTTCATGGTGGCCAAGCTGCAGTAACACGAGTTAACATTCCACATGTCCTGAGTTCAGCCCCGTGTTTCATTGTTGTTCATGGTGCCCAAGCTGTAGTAACACGAGTTAACATTCCACATGTCCGGAGTTCAGCCTCGTGTTTCAGTGTTGTTCATAGTGCCCAAGCTGTAGTAACACGAGTTAACATTCCACATGTCCGGAGTTCAGCCTCGTGTTTCAATGTTGTTCATGGTGCCCAAGCTGTAGTAACACGAGTTAACATTCCACATGTCCTGAGTTCAGCCCCGTGTTTCAGTGTTGTTCATGGTGCCCAAGCTGTAGTAACACGAGTTAACATTCCACATGTCCTGAGTTCAGCCCCGTGTTTCAGTGTTGTTCATGGTGCCCAAGCTGTAGTAACACGAGTTAACATTCCACATGTCCTGAGTTCAGCCCCGTGTTTCAGTGTTGTTCATGGTGCCCAAGCTGTAGTAACACGAGTTAACATTCCACATGTCCGGAGTTCAGCCTCGTGTTTCAATGTTGTTCATGGTGCCCAAGCTGTAGTAACACGAGTTAACATTCCACATGTGCTGAGTTCAGCCCCGTGTTTCAGTGTTGTTCATGGTGCCCAAGCTGTAGTAACACGAGTTAACATTCCACATGTCCTGAGTTCAGCTCCGTGTTTCAGTGTTGTTCATGGTGCCCAAGCTGCAGTAACACGAGTTAACATTCCACATGTCCTGAGTTCAGCCCCGTGTTTCATTGTTGTTCATGGTGCCCAAGCTGCAGTAACACGAGTTAACATTCCACATGTCCTGAGTTCAGCCCCGTGTTTCAGTGTTGTTCATGGTGCCCAAGCTGTAGTACCACGAGTTAACATTCCACATGTCCTGAGTTCAGCCCCGTGTTTCAGTGTTGTTCATGGTGCCCAAGCTGTAGTAACACGAGTTAACATTCCACATGTCCTGAGTTCAGCCCCGTGTTTCATTGTTGTTCATGGTGCCCAAGCTGTAGTAACACGAGTTAACATTCCACATGTCCTGAGTTCAGCCCCGTGTTTCAGTGTTGTTCATGGTGCCCAAGCTGTAGTAACACGAGTTAACATTCCACATGTCCTGAGTTCAGCCCCGTGTTTCAGTGTTGTTCATGGCGCCCAAGCTGTAGTAACAAGAGTTGTTAACATTCCACATGTCTTGAGTTCAGCCCCGTGTTTCAGTGTTGTTCATGGTGCCCAAGCTTTAGTAACACGAGCTAACATTCCACATGTCCTGAGATCAGCCCCATCTTTCAGTGTTGTTCATAATGCCCAAGCTTTAGTAACACGAGCTAACATTCCACATGTCCTGAGGTCAGCCCCGTGTTTCAGTGTTGTTCATGGTGCCCAAGCTGTAGTAACACGAGTTAACATTCCACATGTCCGGAGTTCAGCCCCGTGTTTCAGTGTTGTTCATGGTGCCCAAGCTGTAGTAACACGAGTTAACATTCCACATGTCCTGAGTTCAGCCCCGTGTTTTAGTGTTGTTCATGGTGCCCAAGCTTTAGTACCACGAGTTAACATTCCACATGTCCTGAGTTCAGCCCGTGTTTCAGTGTTGTTCATGGTGCCCAAGCTGTAGTAACACGAGTTAACATTCCACATGTCCTGAGTTCAGCCCGTGTTTCAGTGTTGTTCATGGTGCCCAAGCTGTAGTAACACGAGTTAACATTCCACATGTCCTGAGTTCAGCCCGTGTTTCAGTGTTGTTCATGGTGCCCAAGCTTTAGTAACACGAGTTAACATTCCACATGTCCTGAGTTCAGCTCCGTGTTTCAGTGTTGTTCATGGTGCCCAAGCTGTAGTAACACGAGTTAACATTCCACATGTCCTGAGTTCAGCCCGTGTTTCAGTGTTGTTCATGGTGCCCAAGCTGTAGTAACACGAGTTAACATTCCACATGTCCTGAGTTCAGCTCCGTGTTTCAGTGTTGTTCATGGTGCCCAAGCTGTAGTAACACGAGCTAACATTCCACATGTCCTGAGTTCAGCCCCGTGTTTCAGTGTTGTTCATGGTGCCCAAGCTGTAGTAACACGAGTTAACATTCCACATGTCCTGAGTTCAGCTCCGTGTTTCAGTGTTGTTCATGGTGCCCAAGCTGTAGTAACACGAGTTAACATTCCACATGTCCTGAGTTCAGCTCCGTGTTTCAGTGTTGTTCATGGTGCCCAAGCTTTAGTAACACGAGTTAACATTCCACATGTCCTGAGTTCAGCTCCGTGTTTCAGTGTTGTTCATGGTGCCCAAGCTGTAGTAACACGAGTTAACATTCCACATGTCCTGAGTTCAGCCCGTGTTTCAGTGTTGTTCATGGTGCCCAAGCTTTAGTAACACGAGTTAACATTCCACATGTCCTGAGTTCAGCTCCGTGTTTCAGTGTTGTTCATGGTGCCCAAGCTGTAGTAACACGAGTTAACATTCCACATGTCCTGAGTTCAGCCCCGTGTTTCAGTGTTGTTCATGGTGCCCAAGCTTTAGTAACACGAGTTAACATTCCACATGTCCTGAGTTCAGCCCCGTGTTTCAGTGTTGTTCATGGTGCCCAAGCTGTAGTAACACGAGTTAACATTCCACATGTCCTGAGTTCAGCCCGTGTTTCAGTGTTGTTCATGGTACCCAAGCTTTAGTACCACGAGTTAACATTCCACATGTCCTGAGATCAGCCTCGTGTTTCAGTGTTGTTCATGGTGCCCAAGCTGTAGTAACACGAGTTAACATTCCACATGTCCTGAGTTCAGTCCCGTGTTTCAATGTTGTTCATAGTGCCCAAGCTGTAGTAACACGAGTTAACATTCCACATGTCCTGAGTTCAGCTCCGTGTTTCAGTGTTGTTCATGGTGCCCAAGCTGTAGTAACACGAGTTAACATTCCACATGTCCTGAGTTCAACCCGTGTTTCAGTGTTGTTCATAGTGCCCAAGCTGTAGTAACACGAGTTAACATTCCACATGTCCTGAGTTCAGCTCCGTGTTTCAGTGTTGTTCATGGTGCCCAAGCTGTAGTAACACGAGTTAGCATTCCACATGTCCTGAGTTCAGCCCCGTGTTTCAGTGTTGTTCATGGTGCCCAAGCTGTAGTAACACGAGTTAACATTCCACATGTCCTGAGTTCAGCCTCGTGTTTCAATGTTGTTCATGGTGCCCAAGCTGTAGTAACACGAGTTAACATTCCACATGTCCTGAGTTCAGCCCGGTGTTTCAGTGTTGTTCATGGTGCCCAAGCTGTAGTAACACGAGTTAACATTCCACATGTCCTGAGTTCAGCCCCGTGTTTCAGTGTTGTTCATGGTGCCCAAGCTGTAGTAACACGAGTTAACATTCCACATGTCCTGAGTTCAGCTCCGTGTTTCAGTGTTGTTCATGGTGCCCAAGCTGCAGTAACACGAGTTAACATTCCACATGTCCTGAGTTCAGCCCCGTGTTTCATTGTTGTTCATGGTGCCCAAGCTGTAGTAACACGAGTTAACATTCCACATGTCCTGAGTTCAGCCTCGTGTTTCAGTGTTGTTCATAGTGCCCAAGCTGTAGTAACACGAGTTAACATTCCACATGTCCGGAGTTCAGCCTCGTGTTTCAATGTTGTTCATGGTGCCCAAGCTGTAGTAACACGAGTTAACATTCCACATGTCCTGAGTTCAGCCCCGTGTTTCAGTGTTGTTCATGGTGCCCAAGCTGTAGTAACACGAGTTAACATTCCACATGTCCTGAGTTCAGCCCCGTGTTTCAGTGTTGTTCATGGTGCCCAAGCTGTAGTAACACGAGTTAACATTCCACATGTCCTGAGTTCAGCCCCGTGTTTCAGTGTTGTTCATGGTGCCCAAGCTGTAGTAACACGAGTTAACATTCCACATGTCCGGAGTTCAGCCTCGTGTTTCAATGTTGTTCATGGTGCCCAAGCTGTAGTAACACGAGTTAACATTCCACATGTCCTGAGTTCAGCCCCGTGTTTCAGTGTTGTTCATGGTGCCCAAGCTGTAGTAACACGAGTTAACATTCCACATGTCCTGAGTTCAGCTCCGTGTTTCAGTGTTGTTCATGGTGCCCAAGCTGCAGTAACACGAGTTAACATTCCACATGTCCTGAGTTCAGCCCCGTGTTTCATTGTTGTTCATGGTGCCCAAGCTGCAGTAACACGAGTTAACATTCCACATGTCCTGAGTTCAGCCCCGTGTTTCAGTGTTGTTCATGGTGCCCAAGCTGTAGTACCACGAGTTAACATTCCACATGTCCTGAGTTCAGCCCCGTGTTTCAGTGTTGTTCATGGTGCCCAAGCTGTAGTAACACGAGTTAACATTCCACATGTCCTGAGTTCAGCCCCGTGTTTCATTGTTGTTCATGGTGCCCAAGCTGTAGTAACACGAGTTAACATTCCACATGTCCTGAGTTCAGCCCCGTGTTTCAGTGTTGTTCATGGTGCCCAAGCTGTAGTAACACGAGTTAACATTCCACATGTCCTGAGTTCAGCCCCGTGTTTCAGTGTTGTTTATGGCGCCCAAGCTGTAGTAACAAGAGTTGTTAACATTCCACATGTCTTGAGTTCAGCCCCGTGTTTCAGTGTTGTTCATGGTGCCCAAGCTTTAGTAACACGAGCTAACATTCCACATGTCCTGAGATCAGCCCCATCTTTCAGTGTTGTTCATAATGCCCAAGCTTTAGTAACACGAGCTAACATTCCACATGTCCTGAGGTCAGCCCCGTGTTTCAGTGTTGTTCATGGTGCCCAAGCTGTAGTAACAAGAGTTAACATTCCACATGTCTGGAGTTCAGCCCCGTGTTTCAGTGTTGTTCATGGTGCCCAAGCTGTAGTAACACGAGTTAACATTCCACATGTCCTGAGTTCAGCCCCGTGTTTCAGTGTTGTTCATGGTGCCCAAGCTTTAGTACCACGAGTTAACATTCCACATGTCCTGAGTTCAGCCCGTGTTTCAGTGTTGTTCATGGTGCCCAAGCTGTAGTAACACGAGTTAACATTCCACATGTCCTGAGTTCAGCCCCGTGTTTCAGTGTTGTTCATGGTGCCCAAGCTGTAGTAACACGAGTTAACATTTCACATGTCCTGAGTTCAGCCCGTGTTTCAGTGTTGTTCATGGTGCCCAAGCTTTAGTAACACGAGTTAACATTCCACATGTCCTGAGTTCAGCTCCGTGTTTCAGTGTTGTTCATGGTGCCCAAGCTGTAGTAACACGAGTTAACATTCCACATGTCCTGAGTTCAGCCCGTGTTTCAGTGTTGTTCATGGTGCCCAAGCTGTAGTAACACGAGTTAACATTCCACATGTCCTGAGTTCAGCTCCGTGTTTCAGTGTGGTTCATGGTGCCCAAGCTGTAGTAACACGAGCTAACATTCCACATGTCCTGAGTTCAGCCCCGTGTTCCAGTGTTGTTCATGGTGCCCAAGCTGTAGTAACACGAGTTAACATTCCACATGTCCTGAGTTCAGCTCCGTGTTTCAGTGTTGTTCATGGTGCCCAAGCTGTAGTAACACGAGTTAACATTCCACATGTCCTGAGTTCAGCTCCGTGTTTCAGTGTTGTTCATGGTGCCCAAGCTTTAGTAACACGAGTTAACATTCCACATGTCCTGAGTTCAGCCCCGTGTTTCAGTGTTGTTCATGGTGCCCAAGCTGTAGTAACACGAGTTAACATTCCACATGTCCTGAGTTCAGCTCCGTGTTTCAGTGTTGTTCATGGTGCCCAAGCTGTAGTAACACGAGTTAACATTCCACATGTCCTGAGTTCAGCCCGTGTTTCAGTGTTGTTCATGGTGCCCAAGCTTTAGTAACACGAGTTAACATTCCACATGTCCTGAGTTCAGCTCCGTGTTTCAGTGTTGTTCATGGTGCCCAAGCTGTAGTAACACGAGTTAACATTCCACATGTCCTGAGTTCAACCCCGTGTTTCAGTGTTGTTCATGGTGCCCAAGCTTTAGTAACACGAGTTAACATTCCACATGTCCTGAGTTCAGCCCCGTGTTTCAGTGTTGTTCATGGTGCCCAAGCTGTAGTAACACGAGTTAACATTCCACATGTCCTGAGTTCAGCCCGTGTTTCAGTGTTGTTCATGGTGCCCAAGCTTTAGTACCACGAGTTAACATTCCACATGTCCTGAGTTCAGCCCCGTGTTTCAGTGTTGTTCATGGTGCCCAAGCTGTAGTAACACGAGTTAACATTCCACATGTCCTGAGTTCAGCCCCGTGTTTCAGTGTTGTTCATGGTGCCCAAGCTGTAGTAACACGAGTTAACATTCCACATGTCCTGAGTTCAGCCCCGTGTTTCAGTGTTGTTCATGGTGCCCGAGCTGTAGTAACACGAGTTAACATTCCACATGTCCTGAGTTCAGTCCGTGTTTCAGTGTTGTTCATGGTGCCCAAGCTGTAGTAACACGAGTTAACATTCCACATGCCCTGAGTTCAGCCCCGTGTTTCAGTGTTGTTCATGGTGCCCAAGCTGCAGTAACACGAGTTAACATTCCACATGTCCTGAGTTCAGCCCATGTTTCAGTGTTGTTCATGGTGCCCAAGCTGCAGTAACACGAGTTAACATTCCACATGTCCGGAGTTCAGCCCGTGTTTCAGTGTTGTTCATGGTGCCCAAGCTGTAGTAACGCGAGTTAACATTCCACATGTCCTGAGTTCAGTCCCGTGTTTCAGTGTTGTTCATGGTGCCCAAGCTGTAGTAACACGAGTTAACATTCCACATGTCCTCAGTTCAGCTCCGTGTTTCAGTGTTGTTCATGGTGCCCAAGCTTTAGTAACACGAGTTAACATTCCACATGTCCTGAGTTTAGCCCCGTGTTTCAGTGTTGTTCATGGTGCCCAAGCTGTAGTAACACGAGTTAACATTCCACATGTCCTGAGTTCAGCCCCGTGTTTCAGTGTTGTTCATGGTGCCCAAGCTGTAGTAACAAGAGTTAACATTCCACATGTCCTGAGTTCAGCCCCGTGTTTCAATGTTGTTCATAGTGCCCAAGCTGCAGTAACACGAGTTAACATTCCACATGTCCTGAGTTCAGCTCCGTGTTTCAGTGTTGTTCATGGTGCCCAAGCTTTAGTAACACGAGTTAACATTCCACATGTCCTGAGTTCAGCCCCGTGTTTCAGTGTTGTTCATGGTGCCCAAGCTGTAGTAACACGAGTTAACATTCCACATGTCCGGAGTGCAGCTCCGTGTTTCAGTGTTGTTCATGGTGCCCAAGCTGCAGTAACACGAGTTAACATTCCACATGTCCTGAGTTCAGCTCCGTGTTTCAGTGTTGTTCATGGTGCCCAAGCTGTAGTAACACGAGTTAACATTCCACATGTCCTGAGTTCAGCTCCGTGTTTCAGTGTTGTTCATAGTGCCCAAGCTGCAGTAACACGAGTTAACATTCCACATGTCCTGAGTTCAGCTCCGTGTTTCAGTGTTGTTCATAGTGCCCAAGCTGTAGTACCACGAGTTAACATTCCACATGTCCTGAGTTCAACCCATGTTTCAGTGTTGTTCATGGTGCCCAAGCTGTAGTAACAAGAGTTGTTAACATTCCACATGTCCTGAGTTCAGCCCCGTGTTTCAGTGTTGTTCATGGTGCCCAAGCTTTAGTAACACGAGTTAACATTCCACATGTCCTGAGTTCAGCCCCGTGTTTCATTGTTGTTCATGGTGCCCAAGCTGTAGTAACAAGAGTTAACATTCCACATGTCCTGAGTTCAGCCCCGTGTTTCAGTGTTGTTCATGGCGCCCAAGCTGTAGTAACAAGAGTTGTTAACATTCCACATGTCCTGAGTTCAGCCCCGTGTTTCAGTGTTGTTCATGGTGCCCAAGCTTTAGTAACACGAGTTAACATTCCACATGTCCTGAGTTCAGCCCCGTGTTTCAGTGTTGTTCATGGTGCCCAAGCTGTAGTAACAAGAGTTAACATTCCACATGTCCTGAGTTCAACCCGTGTTTCAGTGTTGTTCATGGTGCCCAAGCTGTAGTAACACGAGTTAACATTCCACATGTCCTGAGTTCAGCCCCGTGTTTCAGTGTTGTTCATGGTGCCCGAGCTGTAGTAACACGAGTGAAGATTCCACATGTCCTGAGTTCAGTCCCGTGTTTCAATGTTGTTCATAGTGCCCAAGCTGTAGTAACACGAGTTAACATTCCACATGTCCTGAGTTCAACCCGTGTTTCAGTGTTGTTCATGGTGCCCAAGCTGTAGTAAAACGAGTTAACATTCCACATGTCCTGAGTTCAGCCTCGTGTTTCAGTGTTGTTCATGGTGCCCAAGCTGTAGTAACACGAGTTAACATTCCACATGTCCTGAGTTCAGCCCCGTGTTTCAATGTTGTTCATAGTGCCCAAGCTGTAGTAACACGAGTTAACATTCCACATGTCCTGAGTTCAGTCCCGTGTTTCAGTGTTGTTCATGGTGCCCAAGCTTTAGTACCACGAGTTAACATTCCACATGTCCTGAGTTCAGCTCCGTGTTTCAGTGTTGTTCATGGTGCCCAAGCTGTAGTAACACGAGTTAACATTCCACATGTCCTGAGTTCAACCCGTGTTTCAGTGTTGTTCATAGTGCCCAAGCTGTAGTAACACGAGTTAACATTCCACATGTCCTGAGTTCAGCTCCGTGTTTCAGTGTTGTTCATGGTGCCCAAGCTGTAGTAACACGAGTTAACATTCCACATGTCCTGAGTTCAGCCCCGTGTTTCAGTGTTGTTCATGGTGCCCAAGCTGTAGTAACACGAGTTAACATTCCACATGTCCTGAGTTCAGCCTCGTGTTTCAATGTTGTTCATGGTGCCCAAGCTGTAGTAACACGAGTTAACATTCCACATGTCCTGAGTTCAGCCCCGTGTTTCAGTGTTGTTCATGGTGCCCAAGCTGTAGTAACACGAGTTAACATTCCACATGTCCTGAGTTCAGTCCCGTGTTTCAGTGTTGTTCATGGTGCCCAAGCTGTAGTAACACGAGTTAACATTCCACATGTCCTGAGTTCAGCTCCGTGTTTCAGTGTTGTTCATGGTGCCCAAGCTGCAGTAACACGAGTTAACATTCCACATGTCCTGAGTTCAGCCCCGTGTTTCATTGTTGTTCATGGTGCCCAAGCTGCAGTAACACGAGTTAACATTCCACATGTCCTGAGTTCAGCCCCGTGTTTCAGTGTTGTTCATGGCGCCCAAGCTGTAGTAACAAGAGTTGTTAACATTCCACATGTCTTGAGTTCAGCCCCGTGTTTCAGTGTTGTTCATGGTGCCCAAGCTTTAGTAACACGAGTTAACATTCCACATGTCCTGAGTTCAGCTCCGTGTTTCAGTGTTGTTCATGGTGCCCAAGCTGTAGTAACACGAGTTAACATTCCACATGTCCTGAGTTCAGCCCGTGTTTCAGTGTTGTTCATGGTGCCCAAGCTTTAGTAACACGAGTTAACATTCCACATGTCCTGAGTTCAGCTCCGTGTTTCAGTGTTGTTCATGGTGCCCAAGCTGTAGTAACACGAGTTAACATTCCACATGTCCTGAGTTCAACCCCGTGTTTCAGTGTTGTTCATGGTGCCCAAGCTTTAGTAACACGAGTTAACATTCCACATGTCCTGAGTTCAGCCCCGTGTTTCAGTGTTGTTCATGGTGCCCAAGCTGTAGTAACACGAGTTAACATTCCACATGTCCTGAGTTCAGCCCGTGTTTCAGTGTTGTTCATGGTGCCCAAGCTTTAGTACCACGAGTTAACATTCCACATGTCCTGAGTTCAGCCCCGTGTTTCAGTGTTGTTCATGGTGCCCAAGCTGTAGTAACACGAGTTAACATTCCACATGTCCTGAGTTCAGCCCCGTGTTTCAGTGTTGTTCATGGTGCCCAAGCTGTAGTAACACGAGTTAACATTCCACATGTCCTGAGTTCAGCCCCGTGTTTCAGTGTTGTTCATGGTGCCCGAGCTGTAGTAACACGAGTTAACATTCCACATGTCCTGAGATCAGTCCGTGTTTCAATGTTGTTCATGGTGCCCAAGCTGTAGTAACACGAGTTAACATTCCACATGCCCTGAGTTCAGCCCCGTGTTTCAGTGTTGTTCATGGTGCCCAAGCTGCAGTAACACGAGTTAACATTCCACATGTCCTGAGTTCAGCCCATGTTTCAGTGTTGTTCATGGTGCCCAAGCTGCAGTAACACGAGTTAACATTCCACATGTCCGGAGTTCAGCCCGTGTTTCAGTGTTGTTCATGGTGCCCAAGCTGTAGTAACGCGAGTTAACATTCCACATGTCCTGAGTTCAGTCCCGTGTTTCAGTGTTGTTCATGGTGCCCAAGCTGTAGTAACACGAGTTAACATTCCACATGTCCTGAGTTCAGCTCCGTGTTTCAGTGTTGTTCATGGTGCCCAAGCTTTAGTAACACGAGTTAACATTCCACATGTCCTGAGTTTAGCCCCGTGTTTCAGTGTTGTTCATGGTGCCCAAGCTGTAGTAACACGAGTTAACATTCCACATGTCCTGAGTTCAGCCCCGTGTTTCAGTGTTGTTCATGGTGCCCAAGCTGTAGTAACAAGAGTTAACATTCCACATGTCCTGAGTTCAGCCCCGTGTTTCAATGTTGTTCATAGTGCCCAAGCTGCAGTAACACGAGTTAACATTCCACATGTCCTGAGTTCAGCTCCGTGTTTCAGTGTTGTTCATGGTGCCCAAGCTTTAGTAACACGAGTTAACATTCCACATGTCCTGAGTTCAGCCCCGTGTTTCAGTGTTGTTCATGGTGCCCAAGCTGTAGTAACACGAGTTAACATTCCACATGTCCGGAGTGCAGCTCCGTGTTTCAGTGTTGTTCATGGTGCCCAAGCTGCAGTAACACGAGTTAACATTCCACATGTCCTGAGTTCAGCTCCGTGTTTCAGTGTTGTTCATGGTGCCCAAGCTGTAGTAACACGAGTTAACATTCCACATGTCCTGAGTTCAGCTCCGTGTTTCAGTGTTGTTCATAGTGCCCAAGCTGCAGTAACACGAGTTAACATTCCACATGTCCTGAGTTCAGCTCCGTGTTTCAGTGTTGTTCATAGTGCCCAAGCTGTAGTACCACGAGTTAACATTCCACATGTCCTGAGTTCAACACATGTTTCAGTGTTGTTCATGGTGCCCAAGCTGTAGTAACAAGAGTTGTTAACATTCCACATGTCCTGAGTTCAGCCCCGTGTTTCAGTGTTGTTCATGGTGCCCAAGCTTTAGTAACACGAGTTAACATTCCACATGTCCTGAGTTCAGCCCCGTGTTTCATTGTTGTTCATGGTGCCCAAGCTGTAGTAACAAGAGTTAACATTCCACATGTCCTGAGTTCAGCCCCGTGTTTCAGTGTTGTTCATGGCGCCCAAGCTGTAGTAACAAGAGTTGTTAACATTCCACATGTCCTGAGTTCAGCCCCGTGTTTCAGTGTTGTTCATGGTGCCCAAGCTTTAGTAACACGAGTTAACATTCCACATGTCCTGAGTTCAGCCCCGTGTTTCAGTGTTGTTCATGGTGCCCAAGCTGTAGTAACAAGAGTTAACATTCCACATGTCCTGAGTTCAACCCGTGTTTCAGTGTTGTTCATGGTGCCCAAGCTGTAGTAACACGAGTTAACATTCCACATGTCCTGAGTTCAGCCCCGTGTTTCAGTGTTGTTCATGGTGCCCGAGCTGTAGTAACACGAGTGAAGATTCCACATGTCCTGAGTTCAGTCCCGTGTTTCAATGTTGTTCATAGTGCCCAAGCTGTAGTAACACGAGTTAACATTCCACATGTCCTGAGTTCAACCCGTGTTTCAGTGTTGTTCATGGTGCCCAAGCTGTAGTAAAACGAGTTAACATTCCACATGTCCTGAGTTCAGCCTCGTGTTTCAGTGTTGTTCATGGTGCCCAAGCTGTAGTAACACGAGTTAACATTCCACATGTCCTGAGTTCAGCCCCGTGTTTCAATGTTGTTCATAGTGCCCAAGCTGTAGTAACACGAGTTAACATTCCACATGTCCTGAGTTCAGTCCCGTGTTTCAGTGTTGTTCATGGTGCCCAAGCTTTAGTACCACGAGTTAACATTCCACATGTCCTGAGTTCAGCTCCGTGTTTCAGTGTTGTTCATGGTGCCCAAGCTGTAGTAACACGAGTTAACATTCCACATGTCCTGAGTTCAACCCGTGTTTCAGTGTTGTTCATAGTGCCCAAGCTGTAGTAACACGAGTTAACATTCCACATGTCCTGAGTTCAGCTCCGTGTTTCAGTGTTGTTCATGGTGCCCAAGCTGTAGTAACACGAGTTAACATTCCACATGTCCTGAGTTCAGCCCCGTGTTTCAGTGTTGTTCATGGTGCCCAAGCTGTAGTAACACGAGTTAACATTCCACATGTCCTGAGTTCAGCCTCGTGTTTCAATGTTGTTCATGGTGCCCAAGCTGTAGTAACACGAGTTAACATTCCACATGTCCTGAGTTCAGCCCCGTGTTTCAGTGTTGTTCATGGTGCCCAAGCTGTAGTAACACGAGTTAACATTCCACATGTCCTGAGTTCAGTCCCGTGTTTCAGTGTTGTTCATGGTGCCCAAGCTGTAGTAACACGAGTTAACATTCCACATGTCCTGAGTTCAGCTCCGTGTTTCAGTGTTGTTCATGGTGCCCAAGCTGCAGTAACACGAGTTAACATTCCACATGTCCTGAGTTCAGCCCCGTGTTTCAGTGTTGTTCATGGTGCCCAAGCTGTAGTAACACGAGTTAACATTCCACATGTCCGGAGTTCAGCCTCGTGTTTCAGTGTTGTTCATAGTGCCCAAGCTGTAGTAACACGAGTTAACATTCCACATGTCCGGAGTTCAGCCTCATGTTTCAATGTTGTTCATGGTGCCCAAGCTGTAGTAACACGAGTTAACATTCCACATGTCCTGAGTTCAGCCCCGTGTTTCAGTGTTGTTCATGGTGCCCAAGCTGTAGTAACACGAGTTAACATTCCACATGTCCTGAGTTCAGCCCCGTGTTTCAGTGTTGTTCATGGTGCCCAAGCTGTAGTAACACGAGTTAACATTCCACATGTCCTGAGTTCAGCCCCGTGTTTCAGTGTTGTTCATGGTGCCCAAGCTGTAGTAACACGAGTTAACATTCCACATGTCCGGAGTTCAGCCTCGTGTTTCAATGTTGTTCATGGTGCCCAAGCTGTAGTAACACGAGTTAACATTCCACATGTCCTGAGTTCAGTCCCGTGTTTCAGTGTTGTTCATGGTGCCCAAGCTGTAGTAACACGAGTTAACATTCCACATGTCCTGAGTTCAGCTCCGTGTTTCAGTGTTGTTCATGGTGCCCAAGCTGCAGTAACACGAGTTAACATTCCACATGTCCTGAGTTCAGCCCCGTGTTTCATTGTTGTTCATGGTGCCCAAGCTGCAGTAACACGAGTTAACATTCCACATGTCCTGAGTTCAGCCCCGTGTTTCAGTGTTGTTCATGGTGCCCAAGCTGTAGTACCACGAGTTAACATTCCACATGTCCTGAGTTCAGCCCCGTGTTTCAGTGTTGTTCATGGTGCCCAAGCTTTAGTAACACGAGTTAACATTCCACATGTCCTGAGTTCAGCCCCGTGTTTCATTGTTGTTCATGGTGCCCAAGCTGTAGTAACAAGAGTTAACATTCCACATGTCCTGAGTTCAGTCCCGTGTTTCATTGTTGTTCATGGTGCCCAAGCTGTAGTAACACGAGTTAACATTCCACATGTCCTGAGTTCAGCCCCGTGTTTCAGTGTTGTTCATGGCGCCCAAGCTGTAGTAACAAGAGTTGTTAACATTCCACATGTCTTGAGTTCAGCCCCGTGTTTCAGTGTTGTTCATGGTGCCCAAGCTTTAGTAACACGAGCTAACATTCCACATGTCCTGAGTTCAGCCCCGTGTTTCAGTGTTGTTCATGGTGCCCAAGATGTAGTAACACGAGTTAACATTCCACATGTCCTGATTTCAGCCCCGTGTTTCAGTGTTGTTCATGGTGCCCAAGCTGTAGTAACACGAGTTAACATTCCACATGTCCTGAGTTCAGCCCCGTGTTTCA
This sequence comes from Bathymodiolus septemdierum, assembly GCA_963383655.1. Taxonomy (NCBI): domain Eukaryota; kingdom Metazoa; phylum Mollusca; class Bivalvia; order Mytilida; family Modiolidae; genus Bathymodiolus; species Bathymodiolus septemdierum. Next base: position 34,633,585 of record OY726526.1, on the reverse strand, counting down.
GTGTTGTTCATGGTGCCCAAGCTATAGTAACACGAGTTAACATTCCACATGTCCTGAGTTCAGCCCGTGTTTCAGTGTTGTTCATGGTGCCCAAGCTTTAGTACCACGAGTTAACATTCCACATGTCCTGAGTTCAGCTCCGTGTTTCAGTGTTGTTCATGGTGCCCAAGCTGTAGTAACACGAGTTAACATTCCACATGTCCTGAGTTCAACCCGTGTTTCAGTGTTGTTCATAGTGCCCAAGCTGTAGTAACACGAGTTAACATTCCACATGTCCTGAGTTCAGCTCCGTGTTTCAGTGTTGTTCATGGTGCCCAAGCTGTAGTAACACGAGTTAACATTCCACATGTCCTGAGTTCAGCCCCGTGTTTCAGTGTTGTTCATGGTGCCCAAGCTGTAGTAACACGAGTTAACATTCCACATGTCCTGAGTTCAGCCTCGTGTTTCAATGTTGTTCATGGTGCCCAAGCTGTAGTAACACGAGTTAACATTCCACATGTCCTGAGTTCAGCCCCGTGTTTCAGTGTTGTTCATGGTGCCCAAGCTGTAGTAACACGAGTTAACATTCCAAATGTCCTGAGTTCAGCCCCGTGTTTCAGTGTTGTTCATGGTGCCCAAGCTGTAGTAACACGAGTTAACATTCCACATGTCCTGAGTTCAGCTCCGTGTTTCAGTGTTGTTCATGGTGCCCAAGCTGCAGTAACACGAGTTAACATTCCACATGTCCTGAGTTCAGCCCCGTGTTTCAGTGTTGTTCATGGTGCCCAAGCTGTAGTAACACGAGTTAACATTCCACATGTCCGGAGTTTAGCCTCGTGTTTCAGTGTTGTTCATAGTGCCCAAGCTGTAGTAACACGAGTTAACATTCCACATGTCCGGAGTTCAGCCTCATGTTTCAATGTTGTTCATGGTGCCCAAGCTGTAGTAACACGAGTTAACATTCCACATGTCCTGAGTTCAGCCCCGTGTTTCAGTGTTGTTCATGGTGCCCAAGCTGTAGTAACACGAGTTAACATTCCACATGTCCTGAGTTCAGCCCCGTGTTTCAGTGTTGTTCATGGTGCCCAAGCTGTAGTAACACGAGTTAACATTCCACATGTCCTGAGTTCAGCCCCGTGTTTCAGTGTTGTTCATGGTGCCCAAGCTGTAGTAACACGAGTTAACATTCCACATGTCCGGAGTTCAGCCTCGTGTTTCAATGTTGTTCATGGTGCCCAAGCTGTAGTAACACGAGTTAACATTCCACATGTCCTGAGTTCAGTCCCGTGTTTCAGTGTTGTTCATGGTGCCCAAGCTGTAGTAACACGAGTTAACATTCCACATGTCCTGAGTTCAGCTCCGTGTTTCAGTGTTGTTCATGGTGCCCAAGCTGCAGTAACACGAGTTAACATTCCACATGTCCTGAGTTCAGCCCCGTGTTTCATTGTTGTTCATGGTGCCCAAGCTGCAGTAACACGAGTTAACATTCCACATGTCCTGAGTTCAGCCCCGTGTTTCAGTGTTGTTCATGGTGCCCAAGCTGTAGTACCACGAGTTAACATTCCACATGTCCTGAGTTCAGCCCCGTGTTTCAGTGTTGTTCATGGTGCCCAAGCTTTAGTAACACGAGTTAACATTCCACATGTCCTGAGTTCAGCCCCGTGTTTCATTGTTGTTCATGGTGCCCAAGCTGTAGTAACAAGAGTTAACATTCCACATGTCCTGAGTTCAGCCCCGTGTTTCATTGTTGTTCATGGTGCCCAAGCTGTAGTAACACGAGTTAACATTCCACATGTCCTGAGTTCAGCCCCGTGTTTCAGTGTTGTTCATGGCGCCCAAGCTGTAGTAACAAGAGTTGTTAACATTCCACATGTCTTGAGTTCAGCCCCGTGTTTCAGTGTTGTTCATGGTGCCCAAGCTTTAGTAACACGAGCTAACATTCCACATGTCCTGAGTTCAGCCCCGTGTTTCAGTGTTGTTCATGGTGCCCAAGATGTAGTAACACGAGTTAACATTCCACATGTCCTGATTTCAGCCCCGTGTTTCAGTGTTGTTCATGGTGCCCAAGCTGTAGTAACACGAGTTAACATTCCACATGTCCTGAGTTCAGCCCCGTGTTTCAGTGTTGTTCATGGTGCCCAAGCTATAGTAACACGAGTTAACATTCCACATGTCCTGAGTTCAGCCCGTGTTTCAGTGTTGTTCATGGTGCCCAAGCTGTAGTAACACGAGTTAACATTCCACATGCCCTGAGATCAGCCCCGTGTTTCAGTGTTGTTCATGGTGCCCAAGCTGCAGTAACACGAGTTAACATTCCACATGTCCTGAGTTCAGCCCGTGTTTCAGTGTTGTTCATGGTGCCCAAGCTGCAGTAACACGAGTTAACATTCCACATGTCCGGAGTTCAGCCCGTGTTTCAGTGTTGTTCATGGTGCCCAAGCTGTAGTAACGCGAGTTAACATTCCACATGTCCTGAGTTCAGTCCCGTGTTTCAGTGTTGTTCATGGTGCCCAAGCTGTAGTAACACGAGTTAACATTCCACATGTCCTGAGTTCAGCTCCGTGTTTCAGTGTTGTTCATGGTGCCCAAGCTTTAGTAACACGAGTTAACATTCCACATGTCCTGAGTTCAGCCCCGTGTTTCAGTGTTGTTCATGGTGCCCAAGCTGTAGTAACACGAGTTAACATTCCACATGTCCTGAGTTCAGCTCCGTGTTTCAGTGTTGTTCATGGTGCCCAAGCTGCAGTAACACGAGTTAACATTCCACATGTCCTGAGTTCAGCTCCGTGTTTCAGTGTTGTTCATGGTGCCCAAGCTGTAGTAACACGAGTTAACATTCCACATGTCCTGAGTTCAGCCCGTGTTTCAGTGTTGTTCATGGTGCCCAAGCTGCAGTAACAAGAGTTAACATTCCACATGTCCGGAGTTCAGCCCGTGTTTCAGTGTTGTTCATGGTGCCCAAGCTGTAGTAACACGAGTTAACATTCCACATGTCCTGAGTTCAACCCATGTTTCAGTGTTGTTCATGGTGCCCAAGCTGTAGTAACAAGAGTTAACATTCCACATGTCCTGAGTTCAGCCCCGTGTTTCAGTGTTGTTCATGGCGCCCAAGCTGTAGTAACAAGAGTTGTTAACATTCCACATGTCCTGAGTTCAGCCCCGTGTTTCAGTGTTGTTCATGGTGCCCAAGCTTTAGTAACACGAGTTAACATTCCACATGTCCTGAGTTCAGCCCCGTGTTTCATTGTTGTTCATGGTGCCCAAGCTGTAGTAACAAGAGTTAACATTCCACATGTCCTGAGTTCAGCCCCGTGTTTCAGTGTTGTTCATGGCGCCCAAGCTGTAGTAACAAGAGTTGTTAACATTCCACATGTCCTGAGTTCAGCCCCGTGTTTCAGTGTTGTTCATGGTGCCCAAGCTTTAGTAACACGAGTTAACATTCCACATGTCCTGAGTTCAGCCCCGTGTTTCAGTGTTGTTCATGGTGCCCAAGCTGTAGTAACACGAGTTAACATTCCACATGTCCGGAGTTCAGCCCCGTGTTTCAGTGTTGTTCATGGTGCCCAAGCTGTAGTAACACGAGTTAACATTCCACATGTCCTGAGTTCAGCCTCGTGTTTCAGTGTTGTTCATGGTGCCCAAGCTGTAGTAACACGAGTTAACATTCCACATGTCCTGAGTTCAGCTCCGTGTTTCAATGTTGTTCATAGTGCCCAAGCTTTAGTAACACGAGTTAACATTCCACATGTCCTGAGTTCAGCCCGTGTTTCAGTGTTGTTCATGGTGCCCAAGCTGTAGTAACACGAGTTAACATTCCACATGTCCTGAGTTCAGCCCCGTGTTTCAGTGTTGTTCATGGTGCCCAAGCTGTAGTAACACGAGTTAACATTCCACATGTCCTGAGTTCAGCCCCGTGTTTCAGTGTTGTTCATGGTGCCCAAGCTGTAGTAACAAGAGTTAACATTCCACATGTCCTGAGTTCAGCCCCGTGTTTCAGTGTTGTTCATGGTGCCCAAGCTGTAGTAACACGAGTTAACATTCCACATGTCCTGAGTTCAGCCCGTGTTTCAGTGTTGTTCATGGTGCCCAAGCTGTAGTAACAAGAGTTAACATTCCACATGTCCTGAGTTCAACCCGTGTTTCAGTGTTGTTCATGGTGCCCAAGCTGTAGTAACACGAGTTAACATTCCACATGTCCTGAGTTCAGCCCCGTGTTTCAGTGTTGTTCATGGTGCCCGAGCTGTAGTAACACGAGTGAAGATTCCACATGTCCTGAGTTCAGCCCCGTGTTTCAGTGTTGTTCATGGTGCCCGAGCTGTAGTAACACGAGTTAACATTCCACATGTCCTGAGTTCAGCCCCGTGTTTCAGTGTTGTTCATGGTGCCCGAGCTGTAGTAACACGAGTGAAGATTCCACATGTCCTGAGTTCAGCTCCGTGTTTCAGTGTTGTTCATGGTGCCCAAGCTGCAGTAACACGAGTTAACATTCCACATGTCCTGAGTTCAGCCCGTGTTTCAGTGTTGTTCATGGTGCCCAAGCTGCAGTAACACGAGTTAACATTCCACATGTCCTGAGTTCAGCTCCGTGTTTCAGTGTTGTTCATGGTGCCCAAGCTGCAGTAACAAGAGTTAACATTCCACATGTCCTGAGTTCAGCCCGTGTTTCAGTGTTGTTCATGGTGCCCAAGCTGCAGTAACACGAGTTAACATTCCACATGTCCTGAGTTCAGCCCGTGTTTCAGTGTTGTTCATGGTGCCCAAGCTGCAGTAACACGAGTTAACATTCCACATGTCCTGAGTTCAGCTCCGTGTTTCAGTGTTGTTCATGGTGCCCAAGCTGCAGTAACAAGAGTTAACATTCCACATGTCCTGAGTTCAGCCCCGTGTTTCAGTGTTGTTCATGGTGCCCAAGCTGTAGTAACACGAGTTAACATTCCACATGTCCTGAGTTCAGCCCCGTGTTTCAGTGTTGTTCATGGTGCCCAAGCTGTAGTAACACGAGTTAACATTCCACATGTCCTGAGTTCAGCCCCGTGTTTCAGTGTTGTTCATGGTGCCCAAGCTGTAGTAACAAGAGTTAACATTCCACATGTCCTGAGTTCAGCCCCGTGTTTCAGTGTTGTTCATGGTGCCCAAGCTGTAGTAACACGAGTTAACATTCCACATGTCCTGAGTTCAGCCCGTGTTTCAGTGTTGTTCATGGTGCCCAAGCTGTAGTAACAAGAGTTAACATTCCACATGTCCTGAGTTCAACCCGTGTTTCAGTGTTGTTCATGGTGCCCAAGCTGTAGTAACACGAGTTAACATTCCACATGTCCTGAGTTCAGCCCCGTGTTTCAGTGTTGTTCATGGTGCCCGAGCTGTAGTAACACGAGTGAAGATTCCACATGTCCTGAGTTCAGCCCCGTGTTTCAGTGTTGTTCATGGTGCCCAAGCTGTAGTAACACGAGTTAACATTCCACATGTCCTGAGTTCAGCCCCGTGTTTCAGTGTTGTTCATGGTGCCCGAGCTGTAGTAACACGAGTGAAGATTCCACATGTCCTGAGTTCAGCTCCGTGTTTCAGTGTTGTTCATGGTGCCCAAGCTGCAGTAACACGAGTTAACATTCCACATGTCCTGAGTTCAGCCCGTGTTTCAGTGTTGTTCATGGTGCCCAAGCTGCAGTAACACGAGTTAACATTCCACATGTCCTGAGTTCAGCTCCGTGTTTCAGTGTTGTTCATGGTGCCCAAGCTGCAGTAACAAGAGTTAACATTCCACATGTCCTGAGTTCAGCCCGTGTTTCAGTGTTGTTCATGGTGCCCAAGCTGCAGTAACACGAGTTAACATTCCACATGTCCTGAGTTCAGCCCGTGTTTCAGTGTTGTTCATGGTGCCCAAGCTGCAGTAACACGAGTTAACATTCCACATGTCCTGAGTTCAGCTCCGTGTTTCAGTGTTGTTCATGGTGCCCAAGCTGCAGTAACAAGAGTTAACATTCCACATGTCCTGAGTTCAGCCCCGTGTTTCAGTGTTGTTCATGGTGCCCAAGCTGCAGTAACAAGAGTTAACATTCCACATGTCCTGAGTTCAGCTCCGTGTTTCAGTGTTGTTCATGGTGCCCAAGCTGCAGTAACACGAGTTAACATTCCACATGTCCTGAGTTCAGCTCCGTGTTTCAGTGTTGTTCATGGTGCCCAAGCTGCAGTAACAAGAGTTAACATTCCACATGTCCGGAGTTCAGCCCGTGTTTCAGTGTTGTTCATGGTGCCCAAGCTGCAGTAACACGAGTTAACATTCCACATGTCCTGAGTTCAGCTCCGTGTTTCAGTGTTGTTCATGGTGCCCAAGCTGCAGTAACAAGAGTTAACATTCCACATGTCCTGAGTTCATCTCCGTGTTTCAGTGTTGTTCATGGTGCCCAAGCTGTAGTAACACGAGTTAACATTCCACATGTCCTGAGTTCAGTCCCGTGTTTCAGTGTTGTTCATGGTGCCCAAGCTGTAGTAACACGAGTTAACATTCCACATGTCCTGAGTTCAGCCCCGTGTTTCAGTGTTGTTCATGGTGCCCAAGCTGTAGTAACACGAGTTAACATTCCACATGTCCGGAGTTCAGCCCGTGTTTCAGTGTTGTTCATGGTGCCCAAGCTGTAGTAACACGAGTTAACATTCCACATGTCCTGAGTTCACCCTCGTGTTTCAGTGTTGTTCATGGTGCCCAAGCTTTAGTAACACGAGTTAACATTCCACATGTCCTGAGTTCAGCTCCGTGTTTCAGTGTTGTTCATAATGCCCAAGCTTTAGTAACACGAGTTAACATTCCACATGTCCTGAGTTCAGCTCCGTGTTTCAATGTTGTTCATAGTGCCCAAGCTGTAGTACCACGAGTTAACATTCCACATGTCCTGAGTTCAGCCCCGTGTTTCAGTGTTGTTCATGGTGCCCAAGCTGTAGTAACACGAGTTAACATTCCACATGTCCTGAGTTCAGCCCCGTGTTTCATTGTTGTTCATGGTGCCCAAGCTGTAGTACCACGAGTTAACATTCCACATGTCCTGAGTTCAGCCCCGTGTTTCAGTGTTGTTCATGGTGCCCAAGCTGTAGTAACACGAGTTAACATTCCACATGTCCTGAGTTCAGCCCCGTGTTTCATTGTTGTTCATGGCGCCCAAGCTGTAGTAACACGAGTTAACATTCCACATGTCCGGAGTTCAGCCCGTGTTTCAGTGTTGTTCATGGTGCCCAAGCTGTAGTAACACGAGTTAACATTCCACATGTCCTGAGTTCAGCCCCGTGTTTCAGTGTTGTTCATGGCGCCCAAGCTGTAGTAACAAGAGTTGTTAACATTCCACATGTCTTGAGTTCAGCCCCGTGTTTCAGTGTTGTTCATGGTGCCCAAGCTTTAGTAACACGAGCTAACATTCCACATGTCCTGAGATCAGCCCCATCTTTCAGTGTTGTTCATAATGCCCAAGCTTTAGTAACACGAGCTAACATTCCACATGTCCTGAGGTCAGCCCCGTGTTTCAGTGTTGTTCATGGTGCCCAAGCTGTAGTAACACGAGTTAACATTCCACATGTCCTGAGATCAGCCCCATCTTTCAGTGTTGTTCATAATGGCCAAGCTTTAGTAACACGAGCTAACATTCCACATGTCCTGAGGTCAGCCCCGTATTTCAGTGTTGTTCATGGCGCCCAAGCTGTAGTAACAAGAGTTGTTAACATTCCACATGTCTTGAGTTCAGCCCCGTGTTTCAGTGTTGTTCATGGTGCCCAAGCTTTAGTAACACGAGTTAACATTCCACATGTCCTGAGATCAGCCCCATCTTTCAGTGTTGTTCATAATGCCCAAGCTTTAGTAACACGAGCTAACATTCCACATGTCCTGAGGTCAGCCCCGTGTTTCAGTGTTGTTCATGGTGCCCAAGCTGCAGTAACACGAGTTAACATTCCACATGTCCTGAGTTCAGCTCCGTGTTTCAGTGTTGTTCATGGTGCCCAAGCTGTAGTAACACGAGTTAACATTCCACATGTCCTGAGTTCAGCTCCGTGTTTCAGTGTTGTTCATGGTGCCCAAGCTGTAGTAACACGAGTTAACATTCCACATGTCCTGAGTTCAGCTCCGTGTTTCAGTGTTGTTCATGGTGCCCAAGCTGTAGTAACACGAGTTAACATTCCACATGTCCTGAGTTCAGCCCCGTGTTTCAGTGTTGTTCATGGTGCCCAAGCTGCAGTAACACGAGTTAACATTCCACATGTCCTGAGTTCAGTCCCGTGTTTCAATGTTGTTCATAGTGCCCAAGCTGTAGTAACACGAGTTAACATTCCACATGTCTTGAGTTCAGCCCCGTGTTTCAGTGTTGTTCATGGTGCCCAAGCTGTAGTAACACGAGTTAACATTCCACATGTCCTGAGTTCAACCCCGTGTTTCAGTGTTGTTCATGGTGCCCAAGCTTTAGTAACACGAGTTAACATTCCACATGTCCTGAGTTCAGCTCCGTGTTTCAGTGTTGTTCATGGTGCCCAAGCTGTAGTAACACGAGTTAACATTCCACATGTCCTGAGTTCAGCTCCGTGTTTCAGTGTTGTTCATGGTGCCCAAGCTTTAGTACCACGAGTTAACATTCCACATGTCCTGAGTTCAGCCCCGTGTTTCAGTGTTGTTCATGGTGCCCAAGCTTTAGTAACACGAGTTAACATTCCACATGTCCTGAGTTCAACCCGTGTTTCAGTGTTGTTCATGGTGCCCAAGCTTTAGTACCACGAGTTAACATTCCACATGTCCTGAGTTCAGCCCCGTGTTTCAGTGTTGTTCATGGTGCCCAAGCTGTAGTAACACGAGTTAACATTCCACATGTCCTGAGTTCAGCCCCGTGTTTCAGTGTTGTTCATGGTGCCCAAGCTGTAGTAACACGAGTTAACATTCCACATGTCCTGAGTTCAGCTCCGTGTTTCAGTGTTGTTCATGGTGCCCAAGCTTTAGTACCACGAGTTAACATTCCACATGTCCTGAGTTCAGCCCCGTGTTTCAGTGTTGTTCATGGTGCCCAAGCTTTAGTACCACGAGTTAACATTCCACATGTCCTGAGTTCAGCCCCGTGTTTCAGTGTTGTTCATGGTGCCCAAGCTGTAGTAACACGAGTTAACATTCCACATGTCCTGAGTTCAGCCCCGTGTTTCAGTGTTGTTCATGGTGCCCAAGCTGTAGTAACACGAGTTAACATTCCACATGTCCTGAGTTCAGCCCCGTGTTTCAGTGTTGTTCATGGTGCCCAAGCTGTAGTAACACGAGTTAACATTCCACATGTCCTGAGTTCAACCCGTGTTTCAGTGTTGTTCATGGTGCCCAAGCTTTAGTAACACGAGTTAACATTCCACATGTCCTGAGTTCAGCTCCGTGTTTCAGTGTTGTTCATGGTGCCCGAGCTGTAGTAACACGAGTTAACATTCCACATGTCCTGAGTTCAACCCGTGTTTCAGTGTTGTTCATGGTGCCCAAGCTGTAGTAACACGAGTTAACATTCCACATGTCCTGAGTTCAGCCCCGTGTTTCAGTGTTGTTCATGGCGCCCAAGCTGTAGTAACAAGAGTTGTTAACATTCCACATGTCCTGAGTTCAGACCCGTGTTTCAGTGTTGTTCATGGTGCCCAAGCTTTAGTAACACGAGTTAACATTCCACATGTCCTGAGTTCAGCCCCGTGTTTCAGTGTTGTTCATGGTGCCCAAGCTTTAGTAACACGAATTAACATTCCACATGTCCTGAGTTCAGTCCCGTGTTTCAGTGTTGTTCATGGTGCCCAAGCTGTAGTAACACGAGTTAACATTCCACATGTCCTGAGTTCAGCCCCGTGTTTCAGTGTTGTTCATGGTGCCCAAGCTTTAGTAACACGAGTTAACATTCCACATGTCCTGAGTTCAGCCCCGTGTTTCAGTGTTGTTCATGGTGCCCAAGCTGTAGTAACACGAGTTAACATTCCACATGTCCTGAGTTCAGCCCCGTGTTTCAGTGTTGTTCATGGTGCCCAAGCTTTAGTAACACGAGTTAACATTCCACATGTCCTGAGTTCAGCCCCGTGTTTCAGTGTTGTTCATGGTGCCCAAGCTTTAGTAACACGAGTTAACATTCCACATGTCCTGAGTTCAGTCCCGTGTTTCAGTGTTGTTCATGGTGCCCAAGCTGTAGTAACACGAGTTAACATTCCACATGCCCTGAGTTCAGCCCCGTGTTTCAGTGTTGTTCATGGTGCCCAAGCTGTAGTAACACGAGTTAACATTCCACATGTCCTGAGTTCAGCCCCGTGTTTCAGTGTTGTTCATGGTGCCCAAGCTTTAGTAACACGAGTTAACATTCCACATGTCCTGAGTTCAGCCCCGTGTTTCAGTGTTGTTCATGGTGCCCAAGCTGTAGTAACACGAGTTAACATTCCACATGTCCTGAGTTCAGCCCCGTGTTTCAATGTTGTTCATGGTGCCCAAGCTGTAGTAACACGAGTTAACATTCCACATGTCCTGAGTTCAGCCTCGTTTTTCAATGTTGTTCATGGTGCCCAAGCTTTAGTAACACGAGTTAACATTCCACATGTCCTGAGTTCAGCCCGTGTTTCAGTGTTGTTCATGGTGCCCAAGCTTTAGTACCACGAGTTAACATTCCACATGTCCTGAGTTCAGCTCCGTGTTTCAGTGTTGTTCATGGTGCCCAAGCTGTAGTAACACGAGTTAACATTCCACATGTCCTGAGTTCAGCCCCGTGTTTCAGTGTTGTTCATGGTGCCCAAGCTGCAGTAACACGAGTTAACATTCCACATGTCCTGAGTTCAGCCCCGTGTTTCAGTGTTGTTCATGGTGCCCAAGCTGCAGTAACACGAGTTAACATTCCACATGTCCTGAGTTCAGCCCGTGTTTCAGTGTTGTTCATGGTGCCCAAGCTTTAGTAACACGAGTTAACATTCCACATGTCCTGAGTTCAGCCTCGTGTTTCAATGTTGTTCATGGTGCCCAAGCTTTAGTAACACGAGTTAACATTCCACATGTCCTGAGTTCAGCCCGTGTTTCAGTGTTGTTCATGGTGCCCAAGCTTTAGTACCACGAGTTAACATTCCACATGTCCTGAGTTCAGCTCCGTGTTTCAGTGTTGTTCATGGTGCCCAAGCTGTAGTAACACGAGTTAACATTCCACATGTCCTGAGTTCAGCCCCGTGTTTCAGTGTTGTTCATGGTGCCCAAGCTGCAGTAACACGAGTTAACATTCCACATGTCCTGAGTGCAGCCCCGTGTTTCAGTGTTGTTCATGGTGCCCAAGCTGCAGTAACACGAGTTAACATTCCACATGTCCTGAGTTCAGCCCGTGTTTCAGTGTTGTTCATGGTGCCCAAGCTTTAGTAACACGAGTTAACATTCCACATGTCCTGAGTTCAGCCCGTGTTTCAGTGTTGTTCATGGTGCCCAAGCTGTAGTAACACGAGTTAACATTCCACATGTCCTGAGTTCAGCCCCGTGTTTCAATGTTGTTCATGGTGCCCAAGCTGTAGAGTTTTGCCAACTATTGTTTGTTTTTTTTTCCTTTTCTTCTTTTTACTATTTTATTGTCGTCTTTTTGTTCACGGTTTCTGATAACCCTTTGATTTCTTCAAACTTTTCTGATGGTCGAAGATTTTTCAGACGTTCATTCAATTTCGAATAAGGCATAATAGTGTAAAGAATTATTAAATTTCCTTTTGTATATATATTCAGTTGATTTGAATTTTGAAAATTAAAGTAGTTTTTGTGTTTTTATAGCATACTTTTTATACGATTGATTTATCCGTTAGATATTGTTTGCTGAACATAACCGCATCAGCAGTGTAAAGATTAGCGTGCTGGCCTCGGGTTCGATATATCGTGGGTTCGAACCCCGATTGGGTCAAACCACAGACTATAAAATTGGTATATGTTGCTTCACCGCTAAGCACGCTACGTTCAGGGGAAAGAGCAATGACTGGTTGGCTCGGAATTATGATAATGTATCCGAGTGGCGTGACATGTCTATCCGCGGACTGTTATTTCAGTGCGCTAGCACTATAAAAACCTAGCTAAGCGCGTTGGTCTAGTACTAAGCGGACATCATCATCATCTCATTGAAAATTAATTTGCTCTCGCCATGATATAGATGAAAAGTGTTGAGTTAGCGTTAAACAACAATTACTCACTCACTCACTTATACGAATGACACCAAAACCGTAGTTTGAAAAATATACAAAAAGAACTGATATTGAATTCCCTTATTATTAAGGATCAAAACATCAGCTGTAAATGGTTCAAAAAGAATAATAGGAAAATGTAGACAAAATGTAAAAAGGTTAGTTTTCACATGCTATTCTTTACTGATACTCAATAAGACAAACAATTGTATGCATATAGAGAAATATATCACATTGTCAGAACAATTTAAAAATCTAATAGAGTTAAAAAAAATCGTATAAACAGAGTCAAACCTGATACCCCTAGCAAACACATGACCGCCTACTTAACTAACAGTACGAGTTTGTCTACACCAACCCAAATCACTTTTGGAATAATTACTTTTTAAAAATACCCACAACATGAAGCCAAGATATTTGGTAGTATTTCCTACTATTATTCTATATTTACTGAGATTTAACTAAAAATATCTTTTTAATATCCTTATGAATATCTTGGGATCTGAGGTTTGATAAGAATACTTGTTAAACAGATAAATATAGAGTTTTGAGGAAGTTATTCATTTTTCATTACTGAGGTTACTTTTTCTGAATTGTGTCTATTTTATAAATTATTATATTCCGGAAGAATGAAAATGTTATTAAAATTAAGATTATTTTACGCGTTCCATATATTGAACTGGAGATACAAATTGGAACAGTTCCGACAATGTAGTGTTTTTTGTTTTATTTTTCTATCGGAGTTTGGAACAGTTCTGACAATGTAGTGTTTTTGTTTTATTTTTCTATCGGAGTTTGGAAAAGTTCCGACATTGTAGTGTTTTTGTTTTATTTTCCTATCGGAGTTTGGAACAGTTCCGACAATGTAGTGTTTTTGTTTTATTTTTCTATCGGAGTTTGGAACAGTTCCGACAATGTAGTGTTTTTGTTTTATTTTCCTATCGGAGTTTGGAAAAGTTCCGACAGTGTGTTGTTTTTTGTTTTATTTTTCTATCGGAGTTTGGAACAGTTCCGACAGTGTGTCGTTTTTTGTTTTATTTTTCTATTGGAGTTTGGAACAGTTCCGACAGTGTGTCGTTTTTTGTTTTATTTTTCTATCAGAGTTTGGAACAGTTCCGACAATGTAGTGTTTTTTTTGTTTTTTGTTTTCTATCGGAGTTTGGAACAATTCCGACAGTGTGGTGTTTTTTGTTTTATTTTTCTATCGGAGTTTGGAACAGTTCCGACAGTGTGGTGTTTTTTGTTTTATTTTCCTATCGGAGTTTGGAACAGTTCCGACAGTGTGTCGTTTTTTGTTTTATTTTTCTATCGGAGTTTGGAACAGTTCCGACAATGTAGTGTTTTTTGTTTTATTTTTCTATCGGAGTTTGGAACAGTTCCGACAGTGTGGTGTTTTTGTTTTCTTTTTCTTTCGGAATTTGGAACAGTTCCGACAGTGTGGTGTTTTTGTTTTCTTTTTCTTTCGGAGGTTGGAACAGTTCCGACAGTGTGGTGTTTTTGTTTTCTTTTTCTTTTGGAGTTTGGAACAGTTCCGACAGTGTGGTGTTTTTGTTTTCCTTTTCTTTCGGAGTTTGGAACAGTTCCGACAGTGTGGTGTTTTTGTTTTATTCTTCTATCGGAGTTTGGAACAGTTCCGACAGTGTGGTGTTTTTTGTTTTATTTTTCTATTGGAGTTTGGAACAGTTCCGACAGTGTGTTGTTTTTTGTTTTATTTTTCTATCGGAGTTTGGAACAGTTCCGACAGTGTGTCGTTTTTTGTTTTATTTTTCTATCAGAGTTTGGAACAGTTCCGACAACGTAGTGTTTTTTTGTTTTTTGTTTTTCTATCGGAGTTTGTAACATTTCCGACAGTGTGGTGTTTTTTGTTTGATTTTTCTATCGGAGTTTGGAACAGTTCCGACAGTGTGGTGTTTTTTGTCTTATTTTTCTGTTGGAGTTTGGAACAGTTCCGACAGTGTGGTATTTTTTGTTTTATTTTTCTATCGGAGTTTGAAACAGTTCCGACAGTGTGGTATTTTTTGTTTTATTTTTCTATCGGAGTTTGAAACAGTTCCGACAGTGTGGTATTTTTTGTTTTATTTTTCTATCGGAGTTTGGAACAGTTCCGACAGTGCGGTGTTTTTTGTTTTATTTTCCTATCGGAGTTTGGAACAGTTCCGACAGTGTGTCGTTTTTTGCTTTATTTTTTTAGCGGAGTTTGGAACAGTTCCGGCAGTGTTGTGTTTTTTGATTTATTTTTCTATCGGAGTTTGGAACAGTTCCGACAGTATGGTGTTTTTTGTTTTATTTTTCTATCGGAGTTTGGAACAGTTCAGACAGTGTGGTGTTTTTGTTTGATTTTTCTATCAGAGTTTGGAACAGTTCCGACAGTGTGGTGTTTTTTGTTTTATTTTTCTATCGGAGTTTGGAACAGTTCCGACAGTGTGGTGTTTTTTGTTTTATTTTCCTATCGGAGTTTGGAACAGTTCCGACAGTGTGTCGTTTTTTGTTTTATTTTTCTATCGGAGTTTGGAACAGTTCCGACAATGTAGTGTTTTTTGTTTTATTTTTCTATCGGAGTTTGGAACAATTCCGACAGTGTGGTGTTTTTGTTTTCTTTTTCTTTCGGAGTTTGGAACAGTTCCGACAGTGTGGTGTTTTTGTTTTCTTTTTCTTTTGGAGTTTGGAACAGTTCCGACAGTGTGGTGTTTTTGTTTTCCTTTTATTTCGGAGTTTGGAACAGTTCCGACAGTGTGGTGTTTTTTGTTTTATTTTCCTATCGGAGTTTGGAACAGTTCCGACAATGTAGTGTTTTTTGTCTTATTTTTCTTTCGGAGTTTGGAACAGTTCCGACAGTGTGGTGTTTTTTTGTTTTATTTTTCTGTTGGAGTTTGGAACAGTTCCGACAGTGTGGTATTTTTTGTTTTATTTTTCTATCGGAGTTTGAAACAGTTCCGACAGTGTGGTATTTTTTGTTTTATTTTTCTATCGGAGTTTGGAACAGTTCCGACAGTGCGGTGTTTTTTGTTTTATTTTCCTATCGGAGTTTGAAACAGTTCCGACAGTGTGGTATTTTTTGTTTTATTTTTCTATCGGAGTTTGGAACAGTTCCGACAGTGCGGTGTTTTTTGTTTTATTTTCCTATCGGAGTTTGGAACAGTTCCGACAGTGTGTCGTTTTTTGTTTTATTTTTTTAGCGGAGTTTGGAACAGTTCCGGCAGTGTTGTGTGTTTTGATTTATTTTTCTATCGGAGTTTGGAACAGTTCCGACAGTATGGTGTTTTTTGTTTTATTTTTCTATCGGAGTTTGGAACAGTTCAGACAGTGTGGTGTTTTTGTTTTATTTTTCTATCAGAGTTTGGAACAGTTCAGACAGTGTGGTGTTTTTTGTTTTATTTTTCTATCGGAGTTTGGAACAGTTCCGACAGTGTGGTGTTTTTTGTTTTATTTTCCTATCGGAGTTTGAAACAGTTCCGACAGTGTGGTATTTTTTGTTTTATTTTTCTATCGGAGTTTGGAACAGTTCCGACAGTGCGGTGTTTTTTGTTTTATTTTCCTATCGGAGTTTGGAACAGTTCCGACAGTGTGTCGTTTTTTGTTTTATTTTTTTAGCGGAGTTTGGAACAGTTCCGGCAGTGTTGTGTTTTTTGATTTATTTTTCTATCGGAGTTTGGAACAGTTCCGACAGTATGGTGTTTTTTGTTTTATTTTTCTATCGGAGTTTGGAACAGTTCAGACAGTGTGGTGTTTTTGTTTTATTTTTCTATCAGAGTTTGGAACAGTTCAGACAGTGTGGTGTTTTTTGTTTTATTTTTCTATCGGAGTTTGGAACAGTTCCGACAGTGTGGTGTTTTTTGTTTTATTTTCCTATCGGAGTTTGGAACAGTTCCGACAGTGTGTCCTTTTTTTTTTTATTTTTCTATCGGAGTTTGGAACAGTTCCGACAGTGTGGTGTTTTTGTTTTCTTTTTCTTTCGGAGTTTGGAACAGTTCCGACAGTGTGGTGTTTTTGTTTTCTTTTTCTTTCGGAGGTTGGAACAGTTCCGACAGTGTGGTGTTTTTGTTTTCTTTTTCTTTCGGAGTTTGGAACAGTTCCGACAGTGTGGTGTTTTTGTTTTCTTTTTCTTTTGGAGTTTGGAACAGTTCCGACAGTGTGGTGTTTTTGTTTTCCTTTTCTTTCGGAGTTTGGAACAGTTCCGACAGTGTGGTGTTTTTGTTTTATTCTTCTATCGGAGTTTGGAACAGTTCCGACAGTGTGGTGTTTTTTGTTTTATTTTTCTATTGGAGTTTGAAACAGTTCCGACAGTGTGTTGTTTTTTGTTTCATTTTTCTTTCGGAGTTTGGAACAGTTCCGACAGTGTGTCGTTTTTTGTTTTATTTTTCTATCAGAGTTTGGAACAGTTCCGACAACGTAGTGTTTTTTTGTTTTTTTGTTTTTCTATCAGAGTTTGGAACAGTTCCGACAACGTAGTGTTTTTTTTGTTTTTTGTTTTTCTATCAGAGTTTGGAACAATTCCGACAGTGTGGTGTTTTTTGTTTTATTTTTCTATCGGAGTTTGGAACAGTTTCGACAGTGTGGTGTTTTTTGTTTTATTTTCCTATCGGAGTTTGGAAAAGTTCCGACAGTGTGTCGTTTTTTGTTTTATTTTTCTGTCGGAGTTTGGAACAGTTCCGACAATGTAGTGTTTTTTGTCTTATTTTTCTATCGGAGTTTGGAACAGTTCAGACAGTGTGGTGTTTTTTGTTATATTATTCTGTTGGAGTTTGGAACAGTTCCGACAGTGTGGTATTTTTTGTTTTATTTTTCTATCGGAGTTTGAAACAGTTCCGACAGTGTGGTATGTTTTGTTTTATTTTTCTATCGGAGTTTGGAACAGTTCCGACAGTACGGTGTTTTTTTGTTTTATTTTTCTATCGGAGTTTGGAACAGTTCCGACAGTGTGGTGTTTTTTGTTTTATTTTCCTATCGGAGTTTGGAACAGTTCCGACAGTGTGTCGTTTTTTGTTTTATTTTTCTATCGGAGTTTGGAACAGTTCCGACAATGTAGTGTTTTTTGTTTTATTTTTCTATCGGAGTTTGGAACAGTTCCGACAGTGTGGTGTTTTTGTTTTCTTTTTCTTTCGGAGTTTGGAACAGTTCCGACAGTGTGGTGTTTTTGTTTTCTTTTTCTTTCGGAGGTTGGAACAGTTCCGACAGTGTGGTGTTTTTGTTTTCTTTTTCTTACGGAGTTTGGAACAGTTCCGACAGTGTGGTGTTTTTGTTTTCTTTTTCTTTTGGAGTTTGGAACAGTTTCGACAGTGTGGTGTTTTTGTTTTCCTTTTCTTTCGGAGTTTGGAACAGTTCCGACAGTGTGGTGTTTTTGTTTTATTCTTCTATCGGAGTTTGGAACAGTTCAGACAGTGTGGTGTTTTTTGTTTTATTTTTCTATTGGAGTTTGGAATAGTTCCGACAGTGTGTTGTTTTTTGTTTTATTTTTTTATCGGAGTTTGGAACAGTTCCGACAGTGTGTCGTTTTTTGTTTTATTTTTCTATCGGAGTTTGGAACAGTTCCGACAACGTAGTGTTTTTTTGTTTTTTGTTTTTCTATCGGAGTTTGTAACAATTCCGACAGTGTGGTGTTTTTTGTTTGATTTTTCTATCGGAGTTTGGAACAGTTCCGACAGTGTGGTGTTTTTTGTTTTATTTTCCTATCGGAGTTTGGAACAGTTCCGACAATGTAGTGTTTTTTGTCTTATTTTTCTTTCGGAGTTTGGAACAGTTCCGACAGTGTGGTGTTTTTTGTTTTTATTTTTCTGTTGGAGTTTGGAACAGTTCCGACAGTGTGGTATTTTTTGTTTTATTTTTCTATCGGAGTTTGAAACAGTTCCGACAGTGTGGTATTTTTTGTTTTATTTTTCTATCGGAGTTTGGAACAGTTCCGGCAGTGTTGTGTTTTTTGATTTATTTTTCTATCGGAGTTTGGAACAGTTCCGACAGTGTGGTGTTTTTTGTTTTATTTTTCTATCGGAGTTTGGAACAGTTCAGACAGTGTGGTGTTTTTGTTTGATTTTTCTATCAGAGTTTGGAACAGTTCAGACAGTGTGGTGTTTTTTGTTTTATTTTTCTATCGGAGTTTGGAACAGTTCCGACAGTGTGGTGTTTTTTGTTTTATTTTCCTATCGGAGTTTGGAACAGTTCCGACAGTGTGTCGTTTTTTGTTTTATTTTTCTATCGGAGTTTGGAACAGTTCAGACAGTGTGGTGTTTTTGTTTGATTTTTCTATCAGAGTTTGGAACAGTTCAGACAGTGTGGTGTTTTTTGTTTTATTTTTCTATCGGAGTTTGGAACAGTTCCGACAGTGTGGTGTTTTTTGTTTTATTTTCCTATCGGAGTTTGGAACAGTTCCGACAGTGTGTCGTTTTTTGTTTTATTTTTCTATCGGAGTTTGGAACAGTTCCGACAATGTAGTGTTTTTTGTTTTATTTTTCTATCGGAGTTTGGAACAGTTCCGACAGTGTGGTGTTTTTGTTTTCTTTTTCTTTCGGAGTGTGGAACAGTTCCGACAGTGTGGTGTTTTTGTTTTCTTTTTCTTTCGGAGGTTGGAACAGTTCCGACAGTGTGGTGTTTTTGTTTTCTTTTTCTATCGGAGTTTGGAACAGTTCCGACAGTGTGGTGTTTTTGTTTTCTTTTTCTTTTGGAGTTTGGAACAGTTCCGACAGTGTGGTGTTTTTGTTTTCCTTTTATTTCGGAGTTTGGAACAGTTCCGACAGTGTGGTGTTTTTTGTTTTATTTTCCTATCGGAGTTTGGAACAGTTCCGACAATGTAGTGTTTTTTGTCTTATTTTTCTTTCGGAGTTTGGAACAGTTCCGACAGTGTGGTGTTTTTTGTTTTATTTTTCTGTTGGAGTTTGGAACAGTTCCGACAGTGTGGTATTTTTTGTTTTATTTTTCTATCGGAGTTTGAAACAGTTCCGACAGTGTGGTATTTTTTGTTTTATTTTTCTATCGGAGTTTGGAACAGTTCCGACAGTGCGGTGTTTTTTGTTTTATTTTCCTATCGGAGTTTGGAACAGTTCCGACAGTGTGTCGTTTTTTGTTTTATTTTTTTAGCGGAGTTTGGAACAGTTCCGGCAGTGTTGTGTTTTTTGATTTATTTTTCTATCGGAGTTTGGAACAGTTCCGACAGTATGGTGTTTTTTGTTTTATTTTTCTATCGGAGTTTGGAACAGTTCAGACAGTGTGGTGTTTTTGTTTGATTTTTCTATCAGAGTTTGGAACAGTTCCGACAGTGTGGTGTTTTTTGTTTTATTTTTCTATCGGAGTTTGGAACAGTTCCGACAGTGTGGTGTTTTTTGTTTTATTTTCCTATCAGAGTTTGGAACAGTTCCGACAGTGTGTCGTTTTTTGTTTTATTTTTCTATCGGAGTTTGGAACAGTTCCGACAGTGTGGTGTTTTTGTTTTCTTTTTCTTTCGGAGTTTGGAACAGTTCCGACAGTGTGGTGTTTTTGTTTTCTTTTTCTTTCGGAGGTTGGAACAGTTCCGACAGTGTGGTGTTTTTGTTTTCTTTTTCTTTCGGAGTTTGGAACAGTTCCGACAGTGTGGTGTTTTTGTTTTCTTTTTCTTTTGGAGTTTGGAACAGTTCCGACAGTGTGGTGTTTTTGTTTTTCCTTTTTCTTTCGGAGTTTGGAACAGTTCCGACAGTGTGGTGTTTTTGTTTTATTCTTCTATCGGAGTTTGGAACAGTTCCGACAGTGTGGTGTTTTTTGTTTTATTTTTCTATTGGAGTTTGGAACAGTTCCGACAGTGTGTCGTTTTTTGTTTTATTTTTCTATCAGAGTTTGGAACAGTTCCGACAACGTAGTGTTTTTTTGTTTTTTTGTTTTTCTATCAGAGTTTGGAACAGTTCCGACAACGTAGTGTTTTTTTGTTTTTTGTTTATCTATCGGAGTTTGGAACAATTCCGACAGTGTGGTGTTTTTTGTTTTATTTTTCTATCGGAGTTTGGAACAGTTTCGACAGTGTGGTGTTTTTTGTTTTATTTTCCTATCGGAGTTTGGAAAAGTTCCGACAGTGTGTCGTTTTTTGTTTTATTTTTCTGTCGGAGTTTGGAACAGTTCCGACAATGTAGTGTTTTTTGTCTTATTTTTCTATCGGAGTTTGGAACAGTTCAGACAGTGTGGTGTTTTTTGTTATATTATTCTGTTGGAGTTTGGAACAGTTCCGACAGTGTGGTATTTTTTGTTTTATTTTTCTATCGGAGTTTGAAACAGTTCCGACAGTGTGGTATGTTTTGTTTTATTTTTCTATCGGAGTTTGGAACAGTTCCGACAGTACGGTGTTTTTTTGTTTTATTTTGCTATCGGAGTTTGGAACAGTTCCGACAGTGTGTGGTTTTTTGTTTTATTTTTTTAGCGGAGTTTGGAACAGTTCCGGCAGTGTTGTGTTTTTTTATTTATTTTTCTATCGGAGTTTGGAACAGTTCCGACAGTATGGTGTTTTTTGTTTTATTTTTCTATCGGAGTTTGGAACAGTTCAGACAGTGTGGTGTTTTTGTTTGATTTTTCTATCAGAGCTTGGAACAGTTCAGACAGTGTGGTGTTTTTTGTTTTATTTTTCTATCGGAGTTTGGAACAGTTCCGACAATGTAGTGTTTTTTGTTTTATTTTTCTATCGGAGTTTGGAACAGTTCCGACAGTGTGGTGTTTTTGTTTTCTTTTTCTTTCGGAGTTTGGAACAGTTCCGACAGTGTGGTGTTTTTGTTTTCTTTTTCTTTCGGAGGTTGGAACAGTTCCGACAGTGTGGTGTTTTTGTTTTCTTTTTCTTACGGAGTTTGGAACAGTTCCGACAGTGTGGTGTTTTTGTTTTCTTTTTCTTTTGGAGTTTGGAACAGTTTCGACAGTGTGGTGTTTTTGTTTTCCTTTTCTTTCGGAGTTTGGAACAGTTCCGACAGTGTGGTGTTTTTGTTTTATTCTTCTATCGGAGTTTGGAACAGTTCAGACAGTGTGGTGTTTTTTGTTTTATTTTTCTATTGGAGTTTGGAATAGTTCCGACAGTGTGTTGTTTTTTGTTTTATTTTTTTATCGGAGTTTGGAACAGTTCCGACAGTGTGTCGTTTTTTGTTTTATTTTTCTATCGGAGTTTGGAACAGTTCCGACAACGTAGTGTTTTTTTGTTTTTTGTTTTTCTATCGGAGTTTGTAACAATTCCGACAGTGTGGTGTTTTTTGTTTGATTTTTCTATCGGAGTTTGGAACAGTTCCGACAGTGTGGTGTTTTTTGTTTTATTTTCCTATCGGAGTTTGGAACAGTTCCGACAATGTAGTGTTTTTTGTCTTATTTTTCTTTCGGAGTTTGGAACAGTTCCGACAGTGTGGTGTTTTTTGTTTTTATTTTTCTGTTGGAGTTTGGAACAGTTCCGACAGTGTGGTATTTTTTGTTTTATTTTTCTATCGGAGTTTGAAACAGTTCCGACAGTGTGGTATTTTTTGTTTTATTTTTCTATCGGAGTTTGGAACAGTTCCGGCAGTGTTGTGTTTTTTGATTTATTTTTCTATCGGAGTTTGGAACAGTTCCGACAGTGTGGTGTTTTTTGTTTTATTTTTCTATCGGAGTTTGGAACAGTTCAGACAGTGTGGTGTTTTTGTTTGATTTTTCTATCAGAGTTTGGAACAGTTCAGACAGTGTGGTGTTTTTTGTTTTATTTTTCTATCGGAGTTTGGAACAGTTCCGACAGTGTGGTGTTTTTTGTTTTATTTTCCTATCGGAGTTTGGAACAGTTCCGACAGTGTGTCGTTTTTTGTTTTATTTTTCTATCGGAGTTTGGAACAGTTCAGACAGTGTGGTGTTTTTGTTTGATTTTTCTATCAGAGTTTGGAACAGTTCAGACAGTGTGGTGTTTTTTGTTTTATTTTTCTATCGGAGTTTGGAACAGTTCCGACAGTGTGGTGTTTTTTGTTTTATTTTCCTATCGGAGTTTGGAACAGTTCCGACAGTGTGTCGTTTTTTGTTTTATTTTTCTATCGGAGTTTGGAACAGTTCCGACAATGTAGTGTTTTTTGTTTTATTTTTCTATCGGAGTTTGGAACAGTTCCGACAGTGTGGTGTTTTTGTTTTCTTTTTCTTTCGGAGTGTGGAACAGTTCCGACAGTGTGGTGTTTTTGTTTTCTTTTTCTTTCGGAGGTTGGAACAGTTCCGACAGTGTGGTGTTTTTGTTTTCTTTTTCTATCGGAGTTTGGAACAGTTCCGACAGTGTGGTGTTTTTGTTTTCTTTTTCTTTTGGAGTTTGGAACAGTTCCGACAGTGTGGTGTTTTTGTTTTCCTTTTATTTCGGAGTTTGGAACAGTTCCGACAGTGTGGTGTTTTTTGTTTTATTTTCCTATCGGAGTTTGGAACAGTTCCGACAATGTAGTGTTTTTTGTCTTATTTTTCTTTCGGAGTTTGGAACAGTTCCGACAGTGTGGTGTTTTTTGTTTTATTTTTCTGTTGGAGTTTGGAACAGTTCCGACAGTGTGGTATTTTTTGTTTTATTTTTCTATCGGAGTTTGAAACAGTTCCGACAGTGTGGTATTTTTTGTTTTATTTTTCTATCGGAGTTTGGAACAGTTCCGACAGTGCGGTGTTTTTTGTTTTATTTTCCTATCGGAGTTTGGAACAGTTCCGACAGTGTGTCGTTTTTTGTTTTATTTTTTTAGCGGAGTTTGGAACAGTTCCGGCAGTGTTGTGTTTTTTGATTTATTTTTCTATCGGAGTTTGGAACAGTTCCGACAGTATGGTGTTTTTTGTTTTATTTTTCTATCGGAGTTTGGAACAGTTCAGACAGTGTGGTGTTTTTGTTTGATTTTTCTATCAGAGTTTGGAACAGTTCCGACAGTGTGGTGTTTTTTGTTTTATTTTTCTATCGGAGTTTGGAACAGTTCCGACAGTGTGGTGTTTTTTGTTTTATTTTCCTATCAGAGTTTGGAACAGTTCCGACAGTGTGTCGTTTTTTGTTTTATTTTTCTATCGGAGTTTGGAACAGTTCCGACAGTGTGGTGTTTTTGTTTTCTTTTTCTTTCGGAGTTTGGAACAGTTCCGACAGTGTGGTGTTTTTGTTTTCTTTTTCTTTCGGAGGTTGGAACAGTTCCGACAGTGTGGTGTTTTTGTTTTCTTTTTCTTTCGGAGTTTGGAACAGTTCCGACAGTGTGGTGTTTTTGTTTTCTTTTTCTTTTGGAGTTTGGAACAGTTCCGACAGTGTGGTGTTTTTGTTTTTCCTTTTTCTTTCGGAGTTTGGAACAGTTCCGACAGTGTGGTGTTTTTGTTTTATTCTTCTATCGGAGTTTGGAACAGTTCCGACAGTGTGGTGTTTTTTGTTTTATTTTTCTATTGGAGTTTGGAACAGTTCCGACAGTGTGTCGTTTTTTGTTTTATTTTTCTATCAGAGTTTGGAACAGTTCCGACAACGTAGTGTTTTTTTGTTTTTTTGTTTTTCTATCAGAGTTTGGAACAGTTCCGACAACGTAGTGTTTTTTTGTTTTTTGTTTATCTATCGGAGTTTGGAACAATTCCGACCGTGTGGTGTTTTTTGTTTTATTTTTCTATCGGAGTTTGGAACAGTTTCGACAGTGTGGTGTTTTTTGTTTTATTTTCCTATCGGAGTTTGGAAAAGTTCCGACAGTGTGTCGTTTTTTGTTTTATTTTTCTGTCGGAGTTTGGAACAGTTCCGACAATGTAGTGTTTTTTGTCTTATTTTTCTATCGGAGTTTGGAACAGTTCAGACAGTGTGGTGTTTTTTGTTATATTATTCTGTTGGAGTTTGGAACAGTTCCGACAGTGTGGTATTTTTTGTTTTATTTTTCTATCGGAGTTTGAAACAGTTCCGACAGTGTGGTATGTTTTGTTTTATTTTTCTATCGGAGTTTGGAACAGTTCCGACAGTACGGTGTTTTTTTGTTTTATTTTGCTATCGGAGTTTGGAACAGTTCCGACAGTGTGTGGTTTTTTGTTTTATTTTTTTAGCGGAGTTTGGAACAGTTCCGGCAGTGTTGTGTTTTTTTATTTATTTTTCTATCGGAGTTTGGAACAGTTCCGACAGTATGGTGTTTTTTGTTTTATTTTTCTATCGGAGTTTGGAACAGTTCAGACAGTGTGGTGTTTTTGTTTGATTTTTCTATCAGAGCTTGGAACAGTTCAGACAGTGTGGTGTTTTTTGTTTTATTTTTCTATCGGAGTTTGGAACAGTTCCGACAGTGTGGTGTTTTTTGTTTTATTTTTCTATCGGAGTTTGGAACAATTCCGACAGTGTGGTATTTTTTGCTTTATTTTTCTATCGGAGTTTGGAACAGTTCCGACAGTGTGGTATTTTTTGTTTTATTTTCCTATCGGAGTTTGGAACAGTTCCGACAGTGTGGTATTTTTTGTTTTATTTTTCTATCGGAGGTTGGAACAGTTCCGACAGTGTGGTGTTTTTTGTTTTATTTTCCTATCGGAGTTTAGAACAGTTCCGACAGTGTGTCGTTTTTTGTTTTATTTTTCTATCGGAGTTTGGAACAGTTCCGACAGTGTGGTGTTTTTTGCTTTATTTTTCTTTCGGAGTTTGGAACAGTTCCGACAGTGTGGTGTTTTTGTTTTCTTTTTCTTTCGGAGTTTGGAACAGTTCCGACAGTGTGGTGTTTTTGTTTTCTTTTTCTTTCGGAGTTTGGAACAGTTCCGACAGTGTGGTGTTTTTGTTTTATTTTTCTTTGAGAATTTGGAACAGTTCCGACAGTGTGGTGTTTTTGTTTTCTTTTTCTTTCGGAGTTTGGAACAGTTCCGACAGTGTGGTGTTTTTGCTTTATTTTTCTTTGAGAGTTTGGAACAGTTCCGACAGTGTGGTGTTTTTGTTTTCTTTTTCTTTCGGAGTTTGGAACAGTTCCGACAGTGTGATATTTTTTTGTTTTTCATTTTATTTCATTCTTGTGTTTGTATCCGTATTCTCATTTAAACAACACCATTCGATGACATGGTAACACCAGGTTCATCTTGTTACTGTATGGGCATTGTGAAATAAATATCACTAAATCATTTGACGTAAAGACGTTATTGATTTTCATTTTAAGCACGATTCCTAGCTAATTATGATTTATTTTGATAAAATAATGAAATGAAACCATATCATTGTATTATACGAATTGACGTTATAAAGCCACTCTTTGAACATTGTCGAGTGCTTCAAGAAATAGCTGATTAAATTCAGATTAAAAAAATATGGCTTCTTTTCAGGTATTGCGAACACAATCTTCCTAATAGTAGGTGGTATATAAAATATCACTTCCCACCAGCGATTCATTTTTATGATTCAGTTCGACTGCTTGAGATGTATAACATGTACAAATAACTTCATTTAACTAATTGATTTCAAGTCTTACGATCTCTTCAAATTACAGCAAGACATTAAGGGAAGAAGGAAGAATTTGCTTAGTTGACACGTGCTAATAAAAGTCTTTGGATCAAATATTGATAAAGGTTAATCGTGTATTTTTCTTTTATATTTTGACAATTGAGAAACATTGAAAATTAACTCGCGTCCAACTTGATATTTATTCTGTAATTAATAGAAATTAAGGACTGAATGGCTGGGTTCACCCCAGTTTTTTAATGGGGTTCTTGTTACTCGACATTTAGTTTTATGTGTTTGCATTGTAGATCGTTGTTTTCCCTTTGTCCCTTTTCGTTTGACCATTGTGTTGTGATCATGACCATGTCATATGAAATAACTTGTGACTATTGTATTAATTCAATATACAAATATAAATATATATATATATATATATATATTTATATATACGTCTGAAAATTAAACCACAGTGTTAGAATTAGATTTTTGAGTTGTCAAATTTTTGTTCTTCCCTCGACGGGATTTGAACTCACACCATTGATACACTGCAGCACCATTCGCTAAGCCTTACGTCCAGCGCCCTAGACCACCCGACCACATCCGCTCCTTATAAAAGGAGCTTCAATAATCGTAGTGTTACCTTGTCTCGTAAGGCAAATCTAGGGATAGATATAAGACAAGTGTATAAGCGTGTGTAGATGGTACACACATATACTTAATATTATAATTTGACAGCAATCTAACTCAGCAATTTTTAATATATTGTATAGGATAATGAAAAATTCATTATACAGTCATAGGAAATAAAGTATATTATACAAACGTCTAAGCAAGTGACAACCATACAATGTATTTGTCCCATTGGATCTCAAAGTTACGTGTGATACTAGGTTAATACTAAATATTAAATATACGTCTGAAATTTACAAACATCTCTAAATTAATTTCCGGACGTTGCGGCGTTGCGGCCTTCCTCAGCGGAAGTTTATTACATATACGATAGTAGTAGTAGTACAAACTGTACCGGTTGCGCATGTGCACGCGATCACTTCCATGACTTCCGGTTCCGGTCACGTCACTTCCGCATGCGCATGCGATCACTTCTGGTAGCTCCACCACCACGCTCCATGTTGTTTGCTTTTCATATATATGTAATACACTTCCGCTGAGGAAGGCCGCAAGACCGCAACGTTCGGAAATTAATCAGGAGTTTTTTTGTGTAAATTATTTAGAGACTTTATATATATATATATATTTAAAGTCTCTAAATAATTTAGACACAAGATTCTAGATTAATTTCCGAACGTTGCGGCCTTGCGACCTTCCTCAGCGGAAGTTTATTACATATATATGAAAAACAAACATGACGTTACAATGGAGATAAAAGAGTTTATGACGTTGATTTCGCGGAATTTTGTTTATGAAAGGTCAATGTCGATCCAATTGTATGCTTAGGCCTAACGGCTCAAAAGTTTTAAGTTTTTTTTATCCAAAGTGATTCTTTTGTTTCTCTGTAAATATTGTCACCGTTTCCGGTTTTCTCAATTCCTATTACTGAAATTTTTAACGCAATGGTTTTTCTGACAAAAATGTTTTGCAACAGGATCTT
The DNA here is from genome assembly GCA_963383655.1 of Bathymodiolus septemdierum. Taxonomy (NCBI): domain Eukaryota; kingdom Metazoa; phylum Mollusca; class Bivalvia; order Mytilida; family Modiolidae; genus Bathymodiolus; species Bathymodiolus septemdierum. The sequence continues at coordinate 34,606,529 of OY726526.1, read as the reverse complement.
CCACTTTCTGGGTTCTTATTTTTTAAAAATTCAATAGCATCGTTGATAAAACTTATCACCAGTTTGTCCGACATAAATATTTTGTTCACATTCTGTACTGTCCCCAAAATTAAAGAAAGTAAGATATTTATTTTTAAGAATTTACAACTTATAGTATGAAAAGTTTTAACACTATAAAATGTACATCGATCTAATGTTTCTATTACAGTTGATATCACAATTATAGAAAAAAAACCTAGAAGTAGATAAATGTTTAGCCCCCATTGGGTTCTTTGCTAAATTATAAGATATCTGTGTTTTAAATGCATTATATTTATGCGTGAGGGTTGGCCCTAACTCACATGTAAAAAACACTTCCATGACCGCATCATTTCAGTAAGAGTGGAGGATTGTGCCATATAGCTCGTCTAATCCCGCCACCTGTTATTGAAGCGCTTGTACCAAGCCAGGAAAGTTAGTGGTCATGTATTCGTGTTAAGGGTAAAGATTTTACCACTTTCCACAATTTTGATATCTGATTTTAGAATTGTACCGACCGCGTGTTTTTTGTTGTTTTCCATTTTATTATGCAAAATGTACACTTTAGAGAAAACATGAACTACCCACTAAAAAGAGGCCTGGTGTATTGACCCAACCCCTCTCAATATGATCGATTAGCTTGAATATAGAATACGGCATACATTCCCCGATTCATCAACTGGATTCGCAAATGATATCAAATTGACATGAGAAAGAGAATGAATTTATTTGATTTTCACTTTTTACTTTTAAAACTGAATCATCAATAAAGTATGTTTTTATTCTTATAAACTTTCCTTTATATATATATATACCATGTTGTTGTATACCAGACAGGAATGTTGGTATTCTAGTGATTGGTCCATCTATTTCTTTACATTATTGATTATTTTGCATTATGCTAAGACATACGGAAAACTAGTTTTACCCCGCCATATTTTTATTGAAGTGTCTGTACCAACCCACGAAGGTGACCGGCGATGCACGTCTCGGCACATTTCGGCTCTATTTTGACGATATTTCGATTGGATTTTGGAAGTCTTTCGACAGCATTGTTATTATAAAAAAGGGAACATATCAAACCATAAACAAAAACAAAACAAAAACAAGCAAAGAAACAGCCCCAAAACCAAATAGAGTGACGAAGAGATCATCAGGTATATCATATTGAAAAACTCAATACCTAACGAAACACTTTAATTCTAAGCAAAACCAAGAAAAAGAATAAAATGCAAACAAAACAAAAACAAACAAACAAAAAGAAAAAGGAAATAAAAACTTTTATGAAATGGATTTTGAAACTAACAACTTTTCGGAATAGAATATTAATAAAAACGTAGGCATCAACTATAGCGCGCACGACGCGCAATAGTTAATCAAAAGCTGGATAAATATAACAACAACAATTTATTTAATATAAATTAAAAGGAAATTAAATAAGGAAGGACATATAAAAACTCATATTCCAGGTGCTTCATCGCAGACTGATGACGGGTTTATCTCTTACACCTGCTGTGAATAGCGAAAACACACACACCAGAAAGCTTCATGGCAGACTGATGACGGGTCTATCTCTTACACCTGCTGTGCATAGCGAAAACACAAACACCAGAAAGCTTCATGGCAGACTGATGACGGGTCTATCTCTTACACCTGCTGTGAATAGCGAAACCATAAACACCAGAAAGCTTCATCGCAGACTGATGACGGGTCTATCTCTTACACCTGCTGTGCATAGCGAAAACACAAACACCAGAAAGCTTCATCGCAGACTGATGACGGGTCTATCTCTTACACCTGCTGTGCATAGCGAAAACACAAACACCAGAAAGCTTCATGGCAGACTGATGACGGGTCTATCTCTTACACCTGCTGTGAATAGCGAAAACACAAACATCAGAAAGCTTCATCGCAGACTGATGACGGGTCTATCTCTTACACCTGCTGTGCATAGCGAAAATACAAACACCAGAAAGCTTCATGGCAGACTGATGACGGGTCTATCTCTTACACCTGCTGTGAATAGCGAAAACACAAACACCAGAAAGCTTCACGGCAGACTGATGACGGGTCTATCTCTTACACCTGCTGTGCATAGAGAAAACACAAACACCAGAAAGCTTCATGGCAGACTGATGACGGGTATATCTCTTACACCTGCTGTGCATAGCGAAAACACAAACACCAGAAAACTTCATCGCAGACTGATGACGGGTCTATCTCTTACATCTGCTATGAATAGCGAAACCACAAACACCAGAAAGCTTCATAGCAGACTGATGACGGGTCTATCTCTTACACCTGCTGTGCATAGCGAAAACACAAACACCAGAAAGTTTCATGGCAGACTAATGACGGGTCTATCTCTTACACCTGCTGTGAATAGCGAAAACACAAACACCAGAAAGCTTCATGGCAGACTGATGACGGGTCTATCTCTTACACCTGCTGTGAATAGCGAAAACACAAACACCAGAAAGCTTCATGGCAGACTGATGACGGATCTATCTCTTACACCTGCTGTGCATAGCGAAAACACAAACACCAGAAAGCTTCATCGCAGACTGATGACGGGTCTATCTCTTACACCTGCTGTGCATAGCGAAAACACAAACACCAGAAAGCTTCATGGCAGACTGATGACGGGTCTTTCTCTTACACCTGCTGTGCATAGCGAAAACACAAACACAAGAAAGCTTCATGGCAGATTGATGACGGGTCTATCTCTTACATCTGCTGTGCATAGCGAAAACACAAACACCAGAAAGCTTCATGGCAGACTGATGACGGGTCTATCTCTTACACCTGCTGTGTATAGCGAAAACACAAACACCAGAAAGCTTCATGGCAGACTGATGACGGGTCTATCTCTTACACCTGCTGTGCATAGCGAAAACACAAACACCAGAAAGCTTCATCGCAGACTGATGACGGGTCTATCTCTTACACCTGCTGTGCATAGCGAAAACACAAACACCAGAAAGCTTCATGGCAGACTGATGACGGGTCTTTCTCTTACACCTGCTGTGTATAGCGAAAACACAAACACCAGAAAGCTTCATGGCAGATTGATGACGGGTCTATCTCTTACACCTGCTGTGCATAGCGAAAACACAAACACCAGAAAGCTTCATGGCAGACTGATGACGGGTCTATCTCTTACACCTGTTGTGTATAGCAAAAACACAAACACCAGAAAGCTTCATGGCAGACTGATGACGTGTCTATCTCTTACACCTGCTGTGCATAGCGAAAACACAAACATCAGAAATGGCAATGAACATCACAATTTATAACAAATGAAAAATACGATACACTGTCTATATTAAATAGCAATAAATTACACCGCTATAATAATAATATAAAAAAACATCGGGTCTGACGAAGTCAACACCCAGGTATGTCAGAAATTGAAATTAACAATACCTAATAGAACACGTCTATCCTGTAAAAGTACAAAATAATCATAACACCTAATATAATACCTTTATCCTGTAAGAGTACAAAAGTACAAATTAGTTCACAAGTTGAAGTCTAAAGATTGAACAGCACGTGACAACTGATCGTGATATGTATACACGTGACAGAATAAAAGATTAAATAGCACGTGATATGTATGCATAAGTGGCATAATAGGTTTCAACTAGGTGACGAAAAAACGTTTTGAAAGATAAGATGAGACGATTCTGTAAAAATCCTTGATTTAATAGTTTAGTACTCAGAATATGTTGACGTTGTAGAAAATCTCAATGCAAACTGCAAGCTATGATAATACGTAACTAAACAATGCTAGCTGAATATGAGCTTGACTATATGTTATCAAATCTATTTCTGCTATTTGAGCTTGGCGTTTTCTACTATTTGAGATGGCACCTCCACGATATAACTGAAATATTGTTGAAAGTGGCGACAACACCATAACCCTAACCCCAACTATTTGAGATGACAAGAAATTATCGATGTCATTTTTAATCGGTCAGAATTTTGATTGACTTGTTTAACGTTAATGATTATAATTGCATGACGAAACCAACTTCAAAAAGTGTTACTGTGATTGGACTAAGGACAGATGTTTTGATTGCCCTCGATAAAAAAGGGGGAATACTGAAAAGGGTCGCCACATTATGCCTTTAAACAGTATATCGACGACCTATCCTACCAAACTGATGACTATCAGGAGCAGTTGCACGACATCTTTAACGTGCAAGAACTGTGGCATTCTCCCACCAGGATATAGTGATTTACGTACCTGTCTGAGGGGTAGTTATATTTTTATTTCGTTCTAGGCAGTTAGCGAACACATCTTTGGGAGCAGTACTCAGCAGCGGAGAAACTAGATCATATCTATATGACCCCGGTTATTCTAAAGAGTAAAAAATAATATCTGACGCCTAATTATAACTCTAGGAGTTTGATTAAAGGTTATTTTTTTTACTATATCATGTAAATATTATTAAAACGAATGTTCTGTCCTTTTTGGATAAAAGACTTCAGATTAATCCTTTTGTATCTTCAGACTTTTGCTTTGTCTCCCGCTGGCATATGAAACATTACCCGACTTTGGTTATTCTGTTTAGACCATTATGTTTGCTTGCGCCTAAATACTTTTAAATTGTTTGTCTTTCCAATACGTTTTGACTTTGACGGTTATTCCTGAAGCGCGTCGTACACACAATATTTGATACCAAAGGGGTAATCAGAAGCTGAAAGTCGATGACGGACAAATAACACCATGTCCAAAGTTATTTGCAGCAAGGTCTGTGATTACTGAGTTACAAACAAAAGATAACCTCCACGTTATCCTGAGAGAAAAGGGTAGTCATCCGAAAATATCATGGACAAGTAATGGAAAATGAGCTACAAGTTCTTTTTTATTGCTAAACAATACAGTCGGACCTGTCCATGCAGTCACCTGTATTAAAAGGTAACCTTTTTCTTGTCCTGTTATAGACAGTGTCATATGAATTTAATCTCTTTTAAGAGGTCACCTGTCTTATAAGGCCACTTTTTCTTTGTCCTAAAGGTGACCTCTTAATACAAGTTTGACTACGCATTTTAGGAATACATATATTTCAAACTCTGAAAAAGGAAGATGCTGACTATAGAATTATCAAATATGAAAAATAAAAAATAAATACCTGCTATCTCCTATCAACTTCCAAATTGTTTGACAATGTAGTCATTAGAACTGAGGATAATGGACACTAGATAATCTACCACTTACTATGTGGTTTATTTGTCACAAATTGGAAGAAAAATTTGAAGATATAAAAGTGGTAATCAGAAGCCGTCAATTGAAGGAGAACAGGGAATATAATAACCAAAAGAAAAAGAAATAAATGACAAACTATAATCAACAACATTACATTGACAACTCACGAGGGAGCAACACGGACACACTAAAAACAGAAGGTAACCTCAAGTGCACCTGATTGGTTAGTGAATGAGTGATTGTTGATTAACGCCAACTCAGCAATTGTTCAGCTATATCATAGCGAGAACAGGTTAATTTTCATAGAGATGATGATGAGGTCAGCTTTGACCAACACGTTGGATTTTTTCATAGTGCTAGCTCACTGAAACAACAGTCCACGGGTAGACATGTCGCTCCACTCGGACACATTATTCTGATTCCGAGTTTTTGCTCTTACTTCTTAATGCTGTCTGCTTACATAGCTTATAAGCAACACATACCAATTTTATAGTCTTTTGTTTGACCCGACCGGTGCTCGAACCCACACTCGAAACGAGCACGCTAACCATTGTACTACCGATGCATATGGGACACCTGTCATATTGCTACAAACACAGTGAAAACAGATTGTAAGAAAATGACGATATTTGATTTAGTTTGTTGGTGAAGGTGGTGTTAAACACCTAAACTACTAATCTTGATTAACACCACCCCTTCCCATTTTGTACTCCACCACCCTCTACTTACAGCCTAATAATACTCCTTTGTGATCACTGACGCGTTTTGATTCTTATGATTATAATTCCAATAACGTTCATATTACGTTTATTTCAATAAAGTTCCGGTTCATTTGTATTCAATGTGGAGCTTGTGTTCTAAATCTACATTAGGGTAATTTTTCTAACTTTAATTGTAGAAAATGAAATCCGCATAATACGGTCATTATGAGATGTTTGTGGAATATTTCATTAATAATTTACTAAAATGTTCTATTACCAATGAAGCACGCCACTACAGTCGGAATTATTTGAAAAAAACTGATATCCTCATTACCCTTCATTACAATTCTTGCGCAATTCAATATTTGTCTTAATATGTGTCCCCTACAACGAAGACTATCACTAATTATTGCCAACATATTCTCAAGGTTGAAATATGATGGTACATTTGTTAGGAAGAAAATATATTGAGAGGTTATCCAACTTTACCCTTAGATGCAAACAAGAGTAAAGAAACAGCGTCTGTGTTGCTGTTCTACATTATCTTATTTTCTTAAGTGATGGATGTGATGCTCCAATATTTAAAAGAGAACGACCGTTAATTACACTTTTAAACCGAATTATGTCAGTGATAGTCAACGATTTCATCAATATCAACAAAACGAACAATCACATCTCACTGAACACAAAAAATACCACGACATATGAAGTTGGAAATACATGTCCTGGCTCGGTATAATGAATGGATATTAAGTGTTGTCCCTTAACAACTATCCCTGCTGAAGCTTCGGGGTATGGATACATTCATCTTAGTTTCTCTGAATGGGAGACAACTCCTTCTCTAACTGTGAGGAACGAATCTAATACAGAAATCGAAGTGAAAACTAATGTTTCATTTATAGTGAAAGTCATGCTCCCTGCAGCTGTTCATTATGTCCAACAAATGTTGAAAGTGTTCATTGATAGTCAGTCTCATTTTTGAAACCTATCCATTATGGTGACGAAGTTCCTCGCAAAATTATACAGAAGTACAGATGGACCAGGGAACACTTACATTTTTCAACTAATTGTTTCTTTTGTATATTTATAAACCAGATCATATTTACGCAAAAAATGGAAATTTCCTGCTTTCAAATGGTTCATATGGATGTTTGACGCCACTTACCGCAACACTAGTGGAGCAGAAACAGCACCTCTTAGCACTTGTGTTCACCCCCGGTTTTGGTGGGGTTCCCTTTTCAGTCTTTTGTTTTGTGTGTAGTTTTTTGTAGATCAATGTTTGTCTTTTTGTGTGTTCTTCCTTTATTTACGGCTTCTGATAGCCCTCTTTAGTTTCTTCACACTTTTCAACAGTTATATAATGGAATTGAATATGTCATGGTGTTGTTGAAAACAACAAGAGTACTCACAGTAAACCATCGCCTATCCATCGGTACTACATGTACTGATCACCAAACACCGGAGTCTGGCGTTTCAGTTTGTTCAGAAAAAAAGCTAAAATTTAATACACACGGGGACGACGGATTCAAATTTATTACAGAATCTCACATCGCCCGTCAAGCAGTTAACAATCTAAAAGAAAGAACTAAATGGTATTCCAAATTGGAAGACTACAAACACTTGACATGCTAATGTACAGAAAACCACAACCAAGATTCCTATATCACAAAACAGAGAACCGTACAAGTTGGATTTACATGTACCAAGAGTTTGAAGGTACCAAAGGGATAATCAGAATCCGTAAATCGAACAAGGACAGACAATACAATGGTCAAAAGAAAAGGACAAACAACGAACTGAAAAACATTACACAGAAAACTAAAGATCGAGTAATACGAACTCCAATAAAACCAGGGGTGTACTAAGATCTTCCGGATGGGTTTGCAGTTTCTGCTGCACCAGTGACACTCGTCGTGTAAATGTTAAACAACACGAACATCATCTGATATGGACATCGTGTTGGGCACCAGTATACATAAATAAATACAAAACATAAATAAAACATGAACCAATGAGCAATTGATCTTTTCCCTTTTACGTAGATAATTTATCTTTCCTGTGTCACCGACAAGACTTTTATCTTTCCTCTGTCACCGACAAGACTTTTATCTTTCCTCTGTCACCGACAAGACCTTTATCTTTCCTCTGTCACCGACAAGACTTTTATCTTTCCTCTGTCATCGACAATACTTTTATCTTTCCTCTGTCTCCGACAATACTTTTATCTTTCCTCTGTCACCGACAAGACTTTTATCTTTCCTCTGTCACCGACAAGACTTTTATCTTTCCTCTGTCACCGACAAGACGTTTATCGTTCCTCTGTCACCGACAAGACTTTTATCTTTCCTCTGTCACCGAAAAGACTTTCATCTTTCCTCTGTCACCGACAAGACTTTTATCTTTCCTCTGTCATCGACAAGACTTTTATCTTTCCTCTGTCACCGACAATACTTTTATCTTTCCTCTGTCACCGACAAGACTTTTATCTTTCCTGTGTCACCGACAAAACTGTTATCTTTCCGCTGTCACCGACAATAATGTTATCTTTCCTGTGTCACCGACAAAACTTTTATCTTTCTTCTGTCACCGACAAGACTTCTCACCCCTTGGATAAAGTAGTCCGTTAATTTAGGTGAAAAAGATTTTCCTATCTTACCCCGGCTCCAGGGTAAGACAAGCTACACGTCATTTTTCCCGCAAAATTGTTTTCCATTGTTGAATTAAATTGTCGATTGATAGTGTCTTGGCAGTATTGTAAATGTATTTCACAATAAAATACAATGTATGTTATAAATATATAATAAATGCTACTACAACAGCGATAAATTTCCGTAAAAAAGTTATTTGACGTTGGTTTTTATTTACGTTAGTTACCTAACAAGGGAGAACACTCTATATTTTCTCAACGTAAACATATATTGACACGATAGAAAGAGATGAGAAAAAGAGGCAAACATCGTAAAAGGTGCAAGATGTTGTTATTGTAGAATCTATCACAAGTTTTTTTAACTTTATTATTTTGAACCTCTTTAAAGTTGTAAAATAAAAATCTTGTTTTATTTTATTATGTGGCATTTTGGTACTGTGATACGGTTCGCAAATTAATGCTCCATACTACACAAAAAGTAAACAAACATTGACACGGTAGAAAGGAGTGAGAAAAAGAGTCAAACACCGTAAAAGGTGCAAGATAGTAAAATCTGTGACACCCTCGGGTAAGATTTAAATCTTACCCTCGGGTGTCACAGATTTTACTATCTTGCACCTCTTCCGGTATTAGACCATATATATCTTTCCTGTGTGACCAACAAGACTTGTATCTTTTCTCTGTCACCGACAAGACTTTTATCTTTCCTTTGTCACCGACAATACTTTTATCTTTCCTCTGTCAGCGACAAGATTTATATCTTTCCTGTGTCACCGACAAGACTTATCTTTCCTGTGTCACCGACAAGACTTTTATCTTTCCTGTCACCGATAAGACTGTTATCTTTCCTCTGTCACCGACAAGATTTATCTTTCCTATGTCACCGACAAGACTTTAATCTTTCCTCTGTCACCGACAAGACTTTTACTGGACGTGCCTATGAGTAACACAGCGAGTATCTTTACAAGAAGCAGAAACTGATTGCCCTGAGTGAGCATCTGTGTTTCCCGTCCCTGGTTTTTTGGTGTGGTTCGTTTTATTTTGTTATCTTCGTTCTGTGTCTTATATCAAATGTTGCCTGCGTCTCTGGAATGTTCATTCTTGATTGGTCCTACGGTTCTCTGACATTTATATACAACTCCTTTGTGATTAAGTTTGTCAGTGGCTACCCAGCTATTTTGTCGTTTCATCCTCCAATAAAACATACCTCCACGTTATAACTGAAATGTTGTTTGAAGTAGCGTTAAGCATCGACAACACTAACGTTAACACTACAAAGCCATATGCATGCAAGACGTAAATTAAAACAAACAGTGTTGCTGATTCAAAAGCCAGATCATAAGATAAATCCAAACACTGCATGGTGTACTCCACAGATGACCATGATTGATTGTTTCAATTCAAAAACCCAAAATAAAAATTAGTCTGATCATAAATGTCAAATCGACAATAAAATAAAACATTATATTTTGTTTCACTTTTATTTCAGTTCTGTTAACAAATCGAAAATCGAAAAATTGCTTAAATGTACTAAGATGTAGTTAAATTCTGGTACCTCGCTCCTACAGTACAAACTGTAAGGTGCCAGTAGTGTTGACACGTTCCTGGATAGGATATACTACCATGCTATCAGTTTATATTACATGAAGAACAAGGACATGAATACATGTCATACATTTGGTTCATACTATAGAATGTGCTATTAGTTGAATGAATATATGTTTGTGATCTCCGATTAAGATCCTGAAGAGTTAAATATATAAAAGCCTAAAGCAAAAAATGTCACAATTTTACCTTGTTTTTTTATTGTGTTGTTGGTTTTTTTTGCGCTAAACTCACAATAATTATTATTTCTATTATAATTATCATCTTTAATAACAATAGAGTTTTAAAAGACAAAAAATAAATTTAATTAATTTAGATAAGTTTACGTATTCAAACATCTTTTCAAGAATAAACAAAATGATTGTATGGCAGTTTGTATAATTAAAAAAAAAATGCTCCAAATCCCCTCATTATTTTCCTCCATCTCTTTTAATTGTTAGTCTCCTTTTATAAAAAAAAAAATGTATTCAAATTTACAAGATTTTTTTTCTTTTGCTAAAATCTGAGAAAAAACATAATTTACTGACCAAAATGAAAATGCCACAAATATTATCGATGAAAACTTACTTTAATAAAGAAAATAAAACAGCATTTTATGGATTTGAAGCTGTAAACAATTTAACAACAAAACAATATTTACCCTCATATATAGTTCTAAAACATATTGTTGTGCAAATGATGTTTAATGTGATGGAACAATAAACAAAATTATTTTAATTTAATCCTATTGAATTCTTTAAAAAATGTTCTTAAGGTTGGCGATTCTTATATTTGTTTTCTGATTTCAGTGGACCTATCTCATAACATTCGCAACTGTATCGGTGGTGTAATAGTTAGAGTGTTGACTAAGCACGCAAAATTAAGGAGAATGAGCAAAGACTGATTGGCTCGGAATCAGAATGTGTCCCAAGTGTCAATCCATAGACTATTGTTTCAGTGAGCTAGCACTATAACAATCCAACTAAGCGTGTTGGTCTCGTATAATGCGTACCTCATCATCATTTCATTAAAAATTAACTTCTCGCAATGATATAGCCGGAACATTGCTGAGTTGGCGTTAAACAGCAATTACTCATTAACTCATTACATTTGTTAATCTTTAAGCAATAGTAGTGTTTTATACGTCTTTATTTTAATACTGATACTTGACCGTAGGTGTAAAAATGTAGTGGGCTGGGGCTTTCAAAAATGGCGCCTGACCCAAACATAAAACTAAAAACAGCCTCAAAATTGACGAGTAAAGCAGGACTATCAAGGCTTTAAATAGGACAAGTTCCTAGCATATGTTCATGTTACATCGATTTGCTTATGGTTTGTTTTCGTAGAACAGAGTGTTACTAATAATTATATAAAAATGCTAACAATAAAAATAAATGCTTCAGAAGTTTCACTTAAGGTGTAAAAACACTAATTTCTTTAAGATATTTTGCAAAATTTGTGATTTTAGCTTACTTGGCCTAAGGAGAGTTTGAGGATACCAAAGGGGTAATCCGCATCCACAAATCGAAGAAGGACAAACAAGAAAATGCCAAAAAAGAAAAAGGACAAATGGACAGACAACGATCTTTAAAACAATGCAAAATAAAACTTCATAACACCATATTCATGATTCCTCTACGTCATGTTGGAATATCATGAGATGTTTAAAATCTTAAAGTGAACTGTCAGGTTCGGCACAAACCCTACTCTAAAAATAGTACTGGCATCACCAGAATGCATTATTTACAGGTCATGCATCAAGCCATCCATAAAGTTTTTAAAACACATATAAAGATGAACCAAAAATATTTCTTATATATCATTTAATATTTGTCAAAATAAAACAAAACAAAATAAAAGAAACTTTGTTTGCTAAAAAAGGACTACTTTGTCCTGAGCTCTGATTGGTCGGATTAGTGTTTTTATACCTAAAGAGCATGCGTGAACAGAAAGTTTCTACGGATAGGGATTAATATAAGTTCTTGTAACTTGTTTCCCAATCCTATTAATTACTTCTTATTATGTAATGTATATAGCTGAATAGTGTAATGTTATATTGAATTAATTAATAAAATATGTTTCAACTAACAGAAAGTTATAGGGTTATAGACATAGAAACCAGACATCTTCGGGTGCATGTTTTTACAAAAGAAGTACATAATATATACATATAATATAAATATACATATATATACATCAATTGTCTAATATTTGTTGCAGAACTGTTCATCATTTTTAACTTCCACCTCGGCTCTCAACGCCCTGCCTTTGACATCATAGTTCGCAGATTAGCAAATGAACCACCCAGGGACAGTGCTGGTCTGAATCTTTGAGTTGGATTGAATTTCTGTAAATGATTCAGTATCATGTCAATGTTTTCATGTCCAGCAATTCCTGAAATAAAAAAAAGCCACCTACGTGAGTATAAATTCAATATTTTGACCCTTATTGTAATTCTAACTTTCGTTGTGACTTTGCACGTTCTTTTGATCAGAATTAAAAAAAAACATCATACATTCTGGACAAACAGAAATACAAAATTACTTGAATGGTTTCCTAACTACTGCAAATTCTTAAATTTTTTCGATGTTTTTATTATGTGAAAATTGCGACCGGTCAACTGCACTCCAGACGAGCAACCTAAGCACTTCATACAAGTAACTCAGGATATCTACTTGTACATATTCATAATGAACAACAGGTTGCTATGAATAATCGTAGGTGGCCTGTTGCTAGGCAACGCAAAATTATATGATAGTGTCCACCATCGCTACTTTTTCCTATAACAACCAAGAAAGTTTGAATTGAAGGACAGAGATTACAATGATCAAAAGTAAGAGACAAAAAGGTAAGCAATGGGCTACCAAACACTACACATAAAAATAAAGATTGAGCAATATCCGGAAGGGTGAGCAGTTTCTTAAAACAATCCGATGAGAAGTCATGAAAGTGGTAAGATGGACAGTATGTTGATTACGACAAACATATATTTAGCTTCGGCTTACAAAGTCATGATGGCGACCGTAATATTTGCGAAACGATGGCTTCAAGTTGAATACTAGCAACCCTTGATTCAGTCGTTTCAAAACATTCGTCTATATGCTCACCTAATTTCCACCATTTCCCAACTTGATTTTGTATTCGAACACGTCATACGTTTTCTTTTATTTGTTAAATATAAAACAGTATTTTTTATCAGTTTCCTTCGTGTAATAAATACTATTAAAATGTATCAATTAAGAAAGGATACATTCTGGTTGATATTTGTGGTCTCATTTTCAGTAATATTTTTAATTATAAAATTACAGTAAATAAATAACAATAAAAACATCCCCTACAAAACATTAATCTGCTATTTTAATATTTGAAATGTTAGATTAAATGCGTTATAAATATCTCATTTCTATACAAGTTAATTGTGTTGTCACTTTCTGATTTTTATTATCATTATTTATCCAATAATTCTGATAATTAGAATTTTTAATAATTGAAATATGATTGCAGGAAAATCCATTTTGGGGTTTTGACCTAAACTTTAACTGATCATATTTCCCTAAACGATATTTACATGTGCCAGATAACACTATATATAACACAATATCACTTGAGCTAAACTTTAGAACTAATAATAATTCCCTACATAATATTGACAAATGTTAGATTACACTAACAATAACCCAGTACTATCTTGGCTGCGGTAACCAGCTGTTGTTGTTAATTGGTGTTCGTTTACACAATTAATGCAATAAATGTCCAATAAATATCATGATGTCACATATTGTTGAAGAAGATATTAATTTAACTACAATAAAAACGTAGGTATCAAATTCAGTGCGCACGACGCGACTCTGGAATAACTTTCATTAGGTAGGCTCTATTCTATTTTAGGTTTTGAAATATAAAATATATGCATGTGGAAAACACTTGAACGACCGCATCATTTCACCAAAGAGGGAAGGTTTGGGTCCATAAAACTAGTTTAACCCCGCCATTTTTTTAAATTTAATGTGCCTGTCCCAAGCGCGGAAAGTGAGCGGTCATGTATTTGTTTGTTGAGGAATCGATTTAGCGTCTTTCAACGATCTTTCTGTGTAGTTTTTTGGGAAAATTTGAAAAATTTGGTACATACATAATCATTGGCTTGTCATTTATTGTGTGGACATTCTAGAACTATATATGAATAACATGTTGTTCCCCCCAAAATCCTTAAAGACGTGATTGTGCACACACGCGGATGAATAACCAGGTGATCAATACATGATGAGGTGAGCTTCTACTGTGTCGCTTATATCACCTGTTCAATGCGATATCATGCTGTATAAAAATGTCGATTGCTCTGATCTTACTTAAAATATATTAATAACATTTATCTTAAGTTCACACAACGTCTGGTGTCACTCTAAGTTAAACAAATACAGTCAAACCTGTATTAAGAGGCCACCTTTGGGACAAATAAAAAATTGCCTTATAAGACAGGTGACCTCTTAAAAGAGGTTCAATTCATATGAAATGTTCTATAACAGGATAAGAAAAATGTGACCTTTTAATACAGGTGGTTGCTTAATAGAGCTGACCACATGAGCAGGTTTGACTATAGGATTAGTAAAATAAAAAAAATACCACATTATCGGAACAAATCCAAAAAACTACCCGACAAATCGTAAAACAGAGACAAAACCTATCACATGACCGCTTACATTATTGCCTTGGTACAGGCTTTGCAATACAAAATGGGAGTAGCAAACTAATGTATGGGCCCAAAACCCCCCCTTTAAGTGAAATGATTCCTTCGCCAAAGGACTATCCCTCACATATGACTGGGTGAGCAACCTTATTGTCATGAATTCAGAGTCCTAACATTGAACTTGATACATATTATATTTAATCGTCATAACACAGAAGTTGTCATACATGTATATCTATATATAATATTAGTTTTAAAAAAAGAGAGCAGGTGGCTTTTAACCGACATTTAAATATAGCATAGTACACAAGGCCATCGATAGAACTAATAGAGAAACAACTGTCAACTGAGTTCAGAAATCCGTGAGCAAACTTACACTCACCTTGGAAACTAGCAGGTGGTTACCATAGGAACAAACAGGTACTTGTTGTTTTTTATTTATTTTTTATTCTTTTTATGGCATCAGTATGATATGTTGACTTATTAAATAAATATAACGTTTTTTGTTGATATACTGTTATTATTGTTTTAATTATGACGCTATCAATGTCAAGAGAAAATCTTTGTAGTAAACATGTCAACAGAAAGATACCAAAGGAGTAATCAAAAGCCGTGAATAAAGGGACAGCCAATACAATGGCCAAAAAAAGAACAAAAAGAACCCTGCACAGTCATATAGTTAGAACCAAATTAACCCAACTAAAACATATTTATAAGACAAAGTTGAACTCTTAAATCATTCTTTAGTCAAGAAATATAAAATAATGAGGAGAGGGATTTTATGTATAGAAACAGAGAATTGAAATTTCTCAGAATCCATATCCGATTCACACCACCACAGAAATAGCTAGTGCTAAAGCAAATCTGACGCACGGTTTTGACCGCTGGTTGAATATATGTTAATAATTTGGTAAGAGGTTTCGTGGAGCAATTGGTAGACCTAACAATATAATGATGGTGCAATGACAATCATACAAATTCAGTATCCAGTAGAATGAATGGAAGATCTAGTGTTTCATCTTTTTTCTTTCATTGCAAAGGGCCACAACATTCCTATATATTGTTTGTCCAGATTTTCCTCTTTCATTGTTGTCTTCAGGGTGTATGCTAGTTTGTCTCGGTCTTTTACCGATGTTCTCTGACCCAAAGGAGTTTTGTTCAAATTGAGATTGTATCAAAGATCTCACAGCCGTGGCCTATTCGGAAAGAGTGACTATGTTTTCTCTTTTACGTTTTGCACATATTACTCGACAGAATCCATAATAATATTAATTCTTATAATGACTATAAACAATCAGTGTGCTTTACCTAGTCGTTTAATTCTGTGTCTTTGGACTTCGGGGCGGACCTCTGATATGTGTGGTGATATGTTCTCTGAAAAAAAAAGAAGATTCATACCATTAGAAAACAATAATAAACCAATATAATTACATAGGTTAGCTAGCTGTTTCCAAGCAGATAAGCATAAGCATCGTTGTGCCCTCGATCGAATGATAGTTTGTTTTACTCTTACATATGTCTATTATCACGAAAGTTAATTCAATTCACGCCAGTAGGGGAATGAACTCGGTAAGGCTTTTTGCGACAGGTCAGTGTTTTTCTTTTGTTTTCTTCCATCAATAAATTTGACCGCCATAAGTTGAAATGGTTGACGATAGCGTTACACACATATAACCCAAATGCTTTAAAAGATGAAAACTTAATGGGGTTAGGGATATGGTGTTTAACGCCACTTTCAACAATAGTTAAGTTATTTGGTGGATGTCAGTTTTATTGATGGAGGAAAGTGGAGTACCCGAAGAAAACCACCGGCCTGCCGCAAGTCACTGAAAAACATTATCACATAAAGTTGTATCGAGTACACCTCGCCTGAGTTGCATTCGAATGTACAGCGTTAGTGGTGATAGGCACTTATTGTATATGTAGTTATCAATCCAACTACCGTGCGATCAGAACCACGACGATCCCTGAATGATAATACTAACTATCGAAGGCTAAAATCATATACAACTCCGTCACCCTTTTGTGCTTGTCCTTAATCATAACCTGGATTTTCTACGTCATATTCTACGTCTTTTTGGCGGTTGTTCGTTTTGCTGATATTGGAGGAATTATTTGACCATCATTCCAGTCTTTTCATTTTGAGCGTAACTGATGAAGGTTATTCCAGAAACGTTATAAATCCAACATATACATGCTAAAACTTTTTTTTCTTAATTAAAAAAATATATAGGTTTAAGGAACTTTTAGTACACGATTACCGGAAGACGTAGATAGGTTATTTTCATTCGAGGCTATCACTATATTTTATAAATAAAATGCGTAGGCATATTTAATTAGGGATAAACGTTAACGATTGGCATCAAGACAAACAATCCTGTCAAAATCACAGGTTGTCATTATTTTAGTAGATTATATACATCAAGTGACAAAATATCATTTCCGAAGTGCTTTAAACAGTGCATATTATTTATCTTTATGACAGCGTTATTAGCAGACATAGGATATATGACTTTGAGTATGTTTTTTTTATATATTTAATTCTTTATTTATTCCATGAGGATTACATACAGCCATAGGCTACTAGTATCTCTCCTCCTTAGAGCTCAAAGCTTTGAGTATGTTAATATATCTGTGTCAACAGAGCATATAACACCTCCACGATAGATATTTCAATTATTTGTTTCTAAGACAACTGGAATTGAAATATATATATATAGCAAAAATAGGTAATTCTACGAAAACAAAAAACATACGATAGACACAACACGTTGGTTATCAATGAGATGGTGACGATGCTTGTTTTGTAGTAGACCAATACGCTTGTGAAGTTTTGTAGTAGACCAATACGCTTGTGAAGTTTTGTAGTAAACCAATACGCATGTGAAGTTTTGTAGTAGATCAATACGCATGTGAAGTTTTGTAGTAGACCAATACGCATGTGAAGTTTTGTAGTAGACCAATACGCTTGTGAAGTTTTGTAGTAGACCAATACGCTTGTGAAGTTTTGTAGTAGACCAATACGCATGTGAAGTTTTGTAGTAGACCAATACGCATGTGAAGTTTTGTAGTAGACCAATACGCTTGTGAAGTTTTGTAGTAGACCAATACGCTTGTGAAGTTTTGTAGTAGACCAATACGCTTGCGAAGTTTTGTAGTAGACCAATACGCTTGTGAAGTTTTGTAGTAGACCAATACGCTTGTGAAGTTTTGTAGTAGACCAATACGCTTGTGAAGTTTTATTTTTATAGTGCTTCCAGACAACAACAGCAGTCCAATGGTAGACATATTGCTCCATTCGGACAAATTGGCATGAATCTGCACAAAATAGTCTTTCGTTTGAGCTCACCAGTGACCAGACTGATTATCTACCACACTCAAGGCTAGCGGTCTAAAAATTACACCACCGATGCAGTCTTCGAATAAACAGATATCACACTATGTTTTCCGCCATTCTATATAGGTTTATGGTGTTTAACGCCACTTTCAATAATTTCGTACCGCCATTCTAAACATTAGGGTTTCATGATATATGTCGCATAGTGAGTATGGTAATTTTCAGTACGTTTTGAACTTTGAACCAAATACTAAAATAACAGCCAGTTTGAAATTTTATATTTGACATACAAAAAGTATTCGGTCACTGTTATCATTTACTATATATTAAACATAACCATTTTTCCAAAGATTATCCTGAGATGCTTACGAAGTTTGAATCAACAAAGACATAGGCCTATATATGTATGTAATTTTCTGTGGTTATTCTAAAATAATTTTTGAAACACAGTTTTTAAATATTCACGACTTAATGTCAAATTTGAATTATATTTGTCTTCAAAAGTGCCATCATTACATTGTGTTTTTGACGTTCAAAACATGTGTTGTGCTTTACTCCTATAATAAAATAATTCTTATATTATAAAAAATATACTGAAATTATAACATAAATAAAAACCTTTAGTACGCACGACACGTTTCTGGAATAACCTTCATCAGGTATGTTCAAAATCAAAAGATTGGAAAGCCAAATAACTACATTTAATTATGGTTGTGTTGGTAAAATTTTCATCGAAACCAAACACTAATTGACTGGTATATTCGTGTTCAAAATGTGGTTTTATATCAAATATATAGTGAAATATTTTAGTGACCGGCCATTTTTGAACATAAACATTGTTTTATTTGTCGTTTTTAAGAAAGGACTACGATAGTACGGTTGACCTTACAGAGATATATGTCCTTGACACTAAATTTGTTTCTTTATTTACCATTAATTGCATGCATCGTTTTTCTACTAAACAATGAAGAGAAGGAAGGTCATTAAATCATAATTATCACAAAAACTAAGTACGCTATAACAACGTGTTCTAAATATAGAAACATTTAGATAATCTGTCTGCAGATGGTAATGGCTAATTGTACTGTTTGAGTTTGCATTATTAATCAATGTTATTACAGAGGAAGCTTTAAACACTGGCAAATATTACTGACGACTACCAGGGGAATTATTTGATGAAGTTCTTAAGCCAACAATAATCCTATTGGAGAAGACAATGTCATCTGATCAGTATGAAGGAGAGTGTCATTGGTCCGTTATCATAAAACAATACTCTGCGCCTAATTTTCTTTAAAAAATGCTGTTTCATGGAGATAGGCAGAAATTAATCAAGATATATTTATTCTTTCCCAATTTAAGCGTGGTTGCACTCCCAGTTTATAAAAATGTAGATATAAAATTTAGTGTGCACGACGTATTTCTAGAATAATCTTCATCAGGTACGCTCAAAATCAACAGATTGGAAAGCCAAATAATTTAAAATTTTGAGAGCAATAAAACCAAAGGACCTAAACAGGATAGACAAAATCGGCTAAGGTCACCTATGCCCGAGGGAGGAGAACCTTAGTTTTATTAATAATTACATTATTTAGGAACTGTAATTGTCAGTAACAAATATCTAATAAAACGCATTAGTATACTGGGGCTTAATTTGTTCAATCTTTTTAGACATGGCCGGGGTTTCACTAATTTGTTCAATCTTTTTAGACATGGCCGGGGTTTCACTAATTTGTTCAATCTTTTTAGACATGGCCGGGGTTTCACTAATTTGTTCAATCTTTTTAGACATGGCCGGGGTTTCACTAATTTGTTCAATCTTTTTAGACATGGCCGGGGTTTCACTAATTTGTTCAATCTTTTTAGACATGGCCGGGGTTTCACTAATTTGTTCAATCTTTTTAGACATGGCCGGGGTTTCACAAATTTGTTCAATCTTTTTAGACATGGCCGGGGTTTCACTAATTGCCTCAATAAAACTTTCGAATTGCCTCTCTCCTCTTCTCTCACGCTCTAGCTGAACGAATGACGAAAGTGACGATAAGCACAAATGAGATTGTTTCGATGTCCAAATTCACTATTAGCTAACCCACAGATAATTCAAATACAAATATAACAATTGCTTTTTCTTTATTTTCTTCCAGTCTTTCTCCATTTACAGTCAATGTTTTTAAACATTGGTTCGCCTCTTTCTTAAAAATCACATTTCAACGAGCTAGTCGTACGGTCTAGAACATAGCACCAAGAAGTAACTTATTTTCGCCATGATACAGCTGCACGATTACCCACAAGGTGTAAGAAGAGTTTGAAACTATCAAAGGGAGGTAATCAGAATCCGTAAATCGAAGAACTGACAACACAATGGCCAAAAGAAACAGGACAAAACGATCTACAAACATAACGCATAAAACTAAAGATGTAGTATACTAACATTACCTAGCTCACTATAATAGTCACACCCTCTTATACTGTTAATCAAGCTTCCAGTATTAATTACAATACAGTGTTCATTTAATAACTCGTAATCACTTCATGACCTGTCAGGAATGTATTATAAGCAATCAAGGTCAAACGGTCAACCTAATTTAATTATTTGGACAGCTGTAATTAGATCAGTAGGATAAATCTTAATTAATAATTAATAAATATTTCTTTCTATTTCTAGATATATAATGTAATGTCAGTAATAGAGTATGATGCTTCGATATGGGGAAGCAAAGAAATCTCATGCACAAATGCTTTAACAACATAGAGTAATGCGGTTTTTCATGGGTGTAGGAAAAAATGTATAGTATATACTATACAGGACAATGACGAGACAGATATACAAATAATTTGATCATTTCTATTGCTTGTTAAAGGTATTTAATTTAGACATTTTGAGATATATAAAAAAAATGAAAAGAAACTAGTTATCAATATATATATAGGTATCTGTAATACTGTTAAGAATGGTTTGAAGATACCAAAGGAGGAATCAGAATCCGTAAATCTAAGATACCAAAGGAGTAATCAGAATCCGTAAATCTAAGATACCAAAGGAGTAATCAAAATCCGTAAATCTAAGATACCGAAGGAGTAATCAGAATCCGTAAATCTAAGATACCAAAGGAGTAATCAGAATCCGTAAATCTAAGATACCAAAGGAGTAATCAGAATCCGTAAATCTAAGATACCAAAGGAGTAATCAGAATCCGTAAATCTAAGATACCAAAGGAGTGATCAGAATCCGTAAATCTAAGATACCAAAGGAGTAATCAGAATCCGTAAATCTAAGATACCAAAGGTGTAATCAGAATCCGTAAATTTAAGATACCAAAGGAGTAATCAGAATCCGTAAATCTAAGATACCAAAGGAGTAATCAGAATCCGTAAATCTAAGATACCAAAGGAGTAATCAGAATCCGTAAATCTAAGATACCAAAGGAGTAATCAGAATCCGTAAATCTAAGATACCAAAGGAGTAATCAGAATCCGTAAATCAAAGAACAGACAACACAATTTAGTTGTTAAGAACGTCTGTCAGATATGAACTCTAATAAATATCATTAAAACAATTGTGATGTTGGACTATTAGTCGTACAGTGTGTCATTCCGCACTGACAAGGTTTATTAGATATACTTATTATTGAAATTGGTAGACCTACCCCTTCACGCATATGTGATCTTAACTCGATTTCGTCTTTTTGTTTAGACCCTTTGGTTTTTTTTGCTCCCAAAGACTTTTAAATTATTTGACTCTCCAATATTTTGTCTTTGGCCGTAACTGATGAAGGTTGTTCCAGAAACGTACAGTGTGCACTCAAATATATTCTACGTTTTCATTCAACAATATATTTTGCATTTTGCTTGTCAGTTGATATTTTTCTCATTGTTTTGAAGTACACTTGTTTGTTTATTTCATAAATAGTTTCGAACAAGACGTATGGAATATTGTCCGTTAGATATATCAGATTTTGCTTAAATTAGCAGTTTTCAAATTCCATTTGAATATAGTTTAGAAAAATATGCCTTGTTAGGTTTTTCAAAGTTCTTGAATTTAGACGTTATATATCCATCAAAATTATAGTAATGCAATATAGAAAATTGAGAAGCCAAAATGTTCAAATTAGTATATTCATATGATAAGACGAAGTTTCTATTTTAGAAAAAAAAGTCATTTCTTGACTTATTTTTGATGATTTTCAAACTAACAAGTTAATAAAACGGATTCAATAGTAAATTGACTGTGGAAAATTCAATTTCATTCCTTATGTACAGTTTTATTGTTTGAAATAAGAAATGAGAATAATCAAGAATTAAATTTGTTTTTTAAAAGCAGTTTCGAATTCAATAAAAGATCACAGAAGTCAAAAATGACTATTGAAGTGTCGCCAATTGAAGTCAAAAGATATATTGAATGTCTCAAAAGTCGTGAATGTATTATTAGCGGAGGCTTTATAACATGGTTTAATTTGTTTGCTGACGAAATCACAGCTGATAGCTAGTTAAGGACATATTGGGATTGACATACCATGACTTATGAGTGTTTTCCTTCTATAGTATTAACATCTTCTAAATTTAATTGTATTATACCATTTCTATCTAAGGATTGAAGGACAATCACTTGCTAAGAACGGTATGTTCAGGTCATACATAAGCGAATTGTCTCTTTGTGGATGAAGAAAACATAATTTTTGTTCCAAAGTGTTTCTACTTTAAAATCGCGAAATAAATACAAATGACAAGCCCCTGAGTGTTTATATGACTGATCAGTCTGATAGTGTGGTGCAAGCACTTCGATAAAAAATGGCGGGGTTTAACTAGTTTAATGGATCCCAAAAATATTTGTTGATGCAAACAGTATGGTAAGACCATAGCGTATTTATAGCAAGGGTACTCCATGGTTTTAGTAGATTTTAATAACATTGTTGACATGTTGGCTGTTTTGTATATTCACTGTTGGTTTCTTGCTTCCAAAAACTTTAAAACATTTAGACTTTCTAATCGTTTGATGTTGCGCGTACCTGATGAAGGTCATGCCAAAAAACAACGTGTGGTGTTCACTAACTTAGATATCTACGTTTCTGTTATTTTCTTCACAAGTCAGCATATTTCAAATGAACTCATTCATCTAACATTCTGCATTGGAGTTACAATTTTAAATTATTATACTTAAATATAAATTAGATTAACTATGTTTTTTTGTTTGCCTTGATACACCGAGATGCGTCGTTTATTGGATAGCTTAATACAGATGTTAACTCATGTGGTTTGATGGGTATTAAGTTCATTATTCAATATAATTTGCGTCCGATGAAGCATTGGAAATGTTTAAAATTTCACTGTAGATTGCTTTCAAAATCAACAACTAATAGATTCACACAGCGTTTGGAAGACGTAATACAAATTAGAGATATCTTATAGAATTTTAATACTAAATATGTAGACACCTAATTTAGTTCACATGACGTGTTTCTAGAACAACATTCAACATGCATGTTAATAGTCAAATTATTTTGAAGTCAAATAATTCAAGTCTCTTTGACAGGTGTCTGAAAACTGCTACACTTAAGGTTAGTATCCGGGGGACCGAACCAACGTTAGTGGTTGTGGACTTGTCAAATGTCAAGGACCTCAAGCACCTGGCCAGCCAATCTTACAGTCAGTAAATAATGTTATTACATCGAGTTGTGCAATTGAAACATTAGGTACCTTACAAGCGGTCAAATTGTGCCCTGCTTCTGTAACCACATGGTTCTTTCGGACGCTATCGATAAAATCGAGTGAGTGGTTGAATGAATGACCTGTTTAATGGCAAATAAACATTTGTTTTTAGAACAAGTTACTTTTTGAGAAGATGATACTTTCAGTTTTGTGTTGTACCAAACACTGAGTTTCTTAAAGATATTTCACTGAAACATCAGTCTACATACAGACATGTCGCTCCACTTTGATTTATTATCCTATCTCTGAGCCAATCAATCATGTCTTTAATACCCAATTCCGTTTACTTAGCAGAGATCCAAAAAACACAAATTTCATAGTCTTTGGTTTGACTTGACTAGGGATCGAAATCACGATCTACAACGCTCGGAATAAGCAAGCTTACAATTACACCACCGAGGCCGTAGTACAAGTTATCTATAAAATTGAGGATAGGTCTATAAAACTTATTAATAAATTGATCACTGATTTGACAGTGTCGTATTTCTTGTTTTTCATTTTAATGCAAAATCAAAATGTCATTAAATTTAAAAGCATCAAACCTTAAAGTACATTCGAAATAAAATGCAAATTTAGCCAATCTGCACGTTTTTCTTTATTTAGACAATTATCTCTGATACTATGTATGCACAAGGCATGATCTTTAACAAATAAAAAATATATAATAAGGTCATTGATTTCAAATCCACACATGAATTAAACTTTTATACATGCAAAAGGTAAACCATGCCTTCCATTAGTCACCCTTGTCTATTTTGTTATCTTTACATCGCCGTTATCGATCGTCATTAATCAGAGCTTCGGCTAAGGTTAATATGTAGAGTCGACAAAATTTTGAAGTGTAACATTAGATGGAGGATTCATTTTTTACGAAATGTAATGTTAATAATCGGTCAAGATATTTGTATTTAACGTATGCAACACGAAACCATCGACACGTGTTCATCTTTCGTGACCATATAAATCCCAGTATAAAAATATAGGTCACTCTGAGACATTCGTAATCATAAGTGTATCATGGAGATGTCGCGCAAATGAGCAAATGAAATGTTACTTACAACAGGACAACGTCATAAGTGAAGCAAATACACAAAAATTCAAGACGTTCGGATATGAATATAGTGCATTTCCCTCGCAAAATGCTATTCTGATATATTGACTATAATTTACAGAGGGATAATGGGGAAATCAAACAAAAAGTACCACACTCGTGGAAGCTATCTCTGATAATCAATTTCCTCTAATAAAAGAACTATTAATTTTTTTAATTAAATATTTCGCTGTTGTAAGACTGAAGTATCCCCAATTTCAATTAATGAAAGGAAATCAACTCCCCATCTCGTTATTAAATAAAAAAAAAGCTTAGTATAAAATATTCAACCGGAAGTCATATTGCACAATATTACATAAAACATGTTGTATAATTTAGATTTTGGGAAGTTAACAGAACTTTGAATAAACAAAATTACAGTTATACTAAATCATTTCGTTTAATGAAAGAAACTGGGCGACCTGGAAAACAACTTCTCCAAGGAAAAGGGAGGTTATAACCAGGAAGATATCGGGTCTTTGTTCGTGCTTTTTTGGCTTTGTTTGTTTTTGTTTTAGCATTTCAAAAGTAATTAACATTTTATTGGCATATGCACGCTGAATGAAAAAAATATACAATTAAAGAAACGAGGTTTCCAAGTCGGAAGTGCAACATTTGAGAATTATTTAGATATGTTGAATAATAATTCTAATACCTTTGTATGTCAACTTAATATTGATATCTTTGCTTAAAAATGACTTACCTCTAAATTGAGAATTTTTAAGATCACTATCTTTTGTGAGACCATCTGAATTTTGTAAATAATTGTCTACGTAATACGATCGTTTGAGTTCATCTAAATCGCCTTCTGTGTTCGCTGGTCGTGCATCCAATGACACGAGGCATATCCAGGCTACTCCTAAACTCAAAAGAGTATTCACGGTCAGACTGATCGACACCATTCTATGCTCAAAATTTACACACTGAAAATATAAAAATAATCAAATACAAATGTTTTGTTTGAACGTGAAGAGAGTAATATCTCAGCTACACTCATGACGGGAAAAACTTTCACTGATGGAGGTCGAAAGACAGGAACAACTTTTTTTTTTAACAGTAAATTGAATTATACATGTAATTAGAATGCAACACTCGCGGCCTTGAAAAATATCAACGACGCTCCGACAAGTGCCATGATATACTTACATGTCCAGATACCCCAGTTTTCTTCCTTTTATAAACGATACTTCTTTCTTTATAAATGATATTTTTTGCCCGTTTTTATTAATAAGTGTATTTTTACCATTACTGTTTCGTACCCAGGGTTACCAATTACCCATTTATTCAACAACATTTTCTTACACTTATTTAAACATCTTTAACACAATACAGGTATGATTCGTGAAGAATCTAATTATAGCTTAATTACCCTAATCCGTCTCCTTGTGTATCAAAAGAACTATACCATTCTATGTATATATATGATGTTGGATCGTTACAGTAAAACGATACTATACAAGTAAAATAAATCATAAACGTCTAAAATGGTTTGTAAAACAACACCAAGTACACAAAACAAAGTGATAAAGAATTAAACACTTCGTTGAATGACAAAATGTTCGTCCCACCGAGGGACTTTATCAATGTCTAATTAAATAAAATACAATTTCAAAAAACGTTTTTGACGGTCAATGTGCGTGACAAAAGAACCAGATGAAAATACATACGTAAAAGAATTGAAATCCCACTTATGAATTAATAAAAGTACAATAACAATTATATAAATACACAATAAGGCTACACATTTAATATAAATGTTTAATTAGAAATAAAAATAAAACATTATTGGTTAATGTATCAAATAGCACTGTCAAAAATATTTTTGAAAACGGTATGATACCCAAACTCATTGAAAAAAACAGCCCACCAGTGTGTGGAATATATACTTTGGGCCAGTTGAGCAAACTGTATGTCCTAAAACGACTGGAGGAGACTAACAAAAATAGGAGTTAAGAGAGGATATTACTTTTTCTCATTGATTCCATTGGGTGATAAGGTCTTAAGTTTTCTAATTCAGAATTCAGTAGCACATACAGGAGAAAAAAATCATCATATACTGTAATGCCAACTGCAAGACAGAAAATATTATCTACCTCCTGGAATGTGCAATTTGTGGCCAATACATCGGAGAAACTAAACAACAACTTAGTAAACGCTTGAATGGCCACAGAAGCGATGCAAATTGCAAACCTGACCTTCCATTCAGCAGACATCTCAGATCGACGGGCCACCATGATTCTTTTGGCAAACTGAAGGTCACCATAATATACCATAATCCCAAGTGGGATGATAAAAGCAGACAGGAAAGGGAAAGCTTCTGGATTAGAAAACTTAAAACCTTATCACCGAATAGAATCAATGAGAAAAAGTAATATCCTCTCTTGACTCCTATTTTTGTTAGTCTCCTCCAGTCGTATTAGGACATACAGTTTACTCAATTAGCCCAAAGTATATATTCCACACTGTGGTGGGCTGTTTTTTTTAATGAGTTTGGGTATCATACCGTTTTCAAAAATATTTTTGACAGTGCTATTTGATACATTGACCAATAATGTTTTATTTTTATTTCTAATTAAACATTTATATTAAATGTGTAGCCCTATTGTGTATTTATATTATTGTTATTGTACTTTTATTAATTTATATGTAGGATTTCAATTCTTTTATGTATGTAGTTTCATCTGGTTCTTTTGTCACGCACATTGACCGTCAAAAACTTATTTTGAAATTGTAAAGTCGCCATATTGGTACGACATTTTATTTAATTAGACATTCAATTTTGTCATTCAACGAAGTGTTTAATTCTTTATCACTTTGTTTTGTGTACTTGGTGTTGTTTTACAAACCATTTTAGATGTTTATATATATATATATGTTTCCAGTGTTCAATTACAGGCCGAATAAAACATTTCAAAATAAAATTATTAAAAGGTAACCCAATAGCACACATGTATACCACCACGATATGCTTGAGGGGAGATACACGTTAGAGAATATCGAAGGTGCAATCAAAGATAGACAATCCAGGGAAACTTGCAACATACGGAACACAAGACGAAGAGAAACAAAACACAACACAATATGTGTTGGGCAAACAAACACAAATAACGTGCATTAGACATTAGCCCTCCTACAAATAACTGGAGGTAAGGACTAACCGACCATAGTTTTTATGCGGAGATCGTAACGGACATCACAACATACCGTGTTAGTGTCGAAATACTTCTTTAAATGCAGGTACACTCGATTCTCGTTTTCTAAAACCCGTATAAGTCGTTCTATTGGGTAGCCCGAATTAACAATTTGGTCTGTTTTTAGTAGATTTTATCTTAGTATAATATCCCACACGTGGTTACTTAAAAACAAATGACCGACTTCGACTTAGTACATTTTCGCTATCCTGTTTAGACCCTTTGGTTTAATTACTCCCAAAGACTTCCCAATTATATAGTTCCGAGCGTACATGATGAAAGTTATTCACGGAATGCGTCGTGCATACTTAATTAGATACCTACATTTTCACAAATTCCTCACCTCGGATAAGTTGTCAATAAATATTTATTATTTTGTTAATCTCTGAATATACTCATTACAACACAATATTTGTTTCCTTTTTTTTTAATAAATCCAGATAGCATATATTATCCATGTTTAATTAACATATTATTAAGACACCGTTATCCTCAGCATTATAACCGTATTAAACTTCAAAGCATATTAAATCGCCCACCATTTGTTAAACAAACAACTTATATTGGTTTGTTTAGGCCACCATAAACTGTACAAACTAAATTTAAATCTTTTAACTTAAAATAAACCAGTGTCATTGATCCTGTATGATAATAATAATAATATTTTCACATGTGATGTAATCTGAATATAGACTGTTAATCAGATGATAAGTTTATTGTGAACGTCTGTAAAACCGCACGTACAAAATGATAATATCACTTATATGTAGTCATACAATCAAAATCGAGGCCAATACAACATATCGTATATTTTTGGCATAGAAAAAAATTAATTCCACAGGTGCGGAGAACAACTAGTGGAGCAGAACTGATCACCCTTCCGGGACACCTGAGTTCACCCCCAGTTTTTAGTGGGATTCGTGTTACTCGATCTTTAGTTTTATGTGTAATATCTTGTAGATAGTTGTCTGTTCCTTTTATCCTTTTTCTTTTGGCCATTGTGTTGTCTGTCCGTAGATTTACGGATTTTGATTACCCCTTTGGTAACTTCAAACTCTTCTTTTCCTACTCCACTAATGGCACCCATCATGGTGCTGTAGTTACAAACATGGCGATGAGTCATGAAAGAGGAAAGGACATATTCTCGTCATGGATATATCATATAAGTTTATATACACTGTACCATGTACGTAAAAGGTGGCAGTAGGATGAACCCACTGAATGGGCCGGAGTTTCGATCACCACAAGTAAAAGGTTCAGACAATTTTCCTTGCATCAGGCCACCCACGACCACTTCTTACAGTTATTTATACATCTGTACAGGTTGCCTGATCACAGGATAATACAATTTTAAGTCTGACAGATTTCGTTTTTTAGAATTACAAGACAAATATCTGCGTCATCTATGAACGATTGATGCACGCAATTTACAAAACACATTGATACGAATTATAATTCTATTGAAATTTCGAATACAAATCTTGAAATCAATTTGAATTTTTCATGGTTATTGATTTTTAAATTGACCAAAAATAGACAATTTTAGGTAAAGTTACATATCTATATAATTGGAGATTTATCAAGTTATTAACGTTTACTTAAATATTAAACATCCTTCGTTTCAACTAGAATTTCTCTCATTATTAACGTATCAAACTACATGACTCCTGAGACTTTTGTGTACTATGGATCAAGACTGATTTAAAGATTTCTTTTTTAGCAAAGACTAGAGGCTTGTCTGATTTTGTATCGCTCATCTAGTTATTCACATGCTGTTTGGGGGGTTCAGGTTCGGGCAGCAGCTTACCCTTCCGATACACCTGAGTTCACCCCCAGTTTTAGTGGGGTTCGCATGCTCAGTCTTTAGATTTCTGTGTGGTGTTTTTTTTAATGATTGTTTTTCCTTGTTCGTTTGACCATTGCATTATCCGTCCCGCTTTAATCCTATCGCTATCTCCAAACTGTTCTGAGAAAAAGTACGATAAATGTATTCATATTGGGTTCTATGCACTCATTCGAACTCTATAAAAATCTACGTCAGAGAAATACATTAAACAATTACATTTAAAAATTACATAATCAAAACGATGTCATTTTAAAAATGTTTTATTATTTACAAAATCTGTCAATAATACAACGAGAAAAGATATATTTCTGTGGTTTGGTGACACAGGTCAAGCAATAATTCTTAACCTAGATGTTTTTATAATTTATATCAAAAGGTGTCCGAAAATAATTTGAATGACAATTAGAGGTGTCTAATGAGAGTTTATATCATTGAATTTATGTCTCGTAATGTCCACTCTACACCTATATCTTCGGACAAGTGGTATATGTTTTAGTTTAATTTGATATTAAGATGATACATACATAACAAAGAATAAAAATATCAAGAGCTATTAGAAAGCGATAGTGGGATGTGTCAGTCCTATAATAAAACAGTATTACAAAGAAAAGGTCCGTCATAACCTCTCTAGATACAATATATGATCTTGAATATATTCCCGGGGTAATTATACACTGCCCACAAAGCATACACATGTAGATATATACACGTGAATAGTTATTTGACCTAGTTCACTGAACTATATTACGTAAATAGCTTCTTTTACTCAATATATGCCTGTTTTCACAGTTTTCCGGTTGTTGACCGATTTTGTCTGTTTATATAATTATGAGTTTTGACTTTTTGATTTACATAAGGCGAAACATCATTATTTGAATTTTGGTGTTTTAATATTAATTCCATTCAATATCGTAGTGTGAACAATAGCAAGTGGAAAAATACCTTAGTCCATTGAAAACAAACAATTTAAGGATATGTCACTTTGGAATTAAAGTTTTAAAAATCTATCAGATGCACCTCTGTTTGAGGCAACGCTGTGAGTAGTTTTCATTCCCGACATTTCAACAAACTTGAACGTCGGTGATCTACGAGAAATAGTGTTCTGGAAATCAGGATGGTGTCGAAGCAGTCGAACACGGTCATTTTGAAAATGGGTAACACATTTCCTGTTCGTGAATGATTGCAAAAATTGTTTGATTCGTAGAGTAAACGACAACAGTAGAAGTGCTGATAGACAATTATAACTACTCTGCTCTTTTCTGTAAAATTTAACAGTTGTTTAGTAGTATTTGACATTGCAGGATAAATATTGTCGGGAACAATAAAACAGGCAACAAAAGATCGCCTTTCTACTTGACGTTTTCTAATGCTCGTACAAATCAATTTTCACATATATTTACATGTATATTCAAAAGAAAACTTACACATGAAAGTGAAAACATTATGCAACCGCTATTGATTTTAAAGCTGAATCACAATTATCAAGGGGTCGTGATCGTATGGTAGTTGGATTTACAACTACCTATGGAATCAGTGCCTATCACCACTAAAGTTGTGAGTTCGAATCCTGCTCGTGGCGAGGTGTCGACGATACAACAATATGTGATAAAGTTTATCAGTGCCTTGCAACAGTTCGGTTGTTTTCACCGGGTTTCCTCATCCTACAAATTGAACGCCACGACATAACTTAAATATTGTTGAAAGTGGCGTTAAACACCATAGCCATAACCATTATCAAAATAACTTTAAGGAGAAAGAGGAAAGACTAGTCGGCTCGGAATCATAATAATGTATCCGAGTTAAGCGTCACGTCTACCTGTGGACTGTTGCTTCAGTGAATTAACACTATAAAGATCTCATTAAGCATGTTTGTCTAGTTTAAAGCAGACATCATCAGTCATTTAATTGAATATAACTTGTTCCTGTCGTGATATTGATATAATGTGGCGTTAATCAACACTCACTCGCTCACCTGCTTAATTATCAAAACAGATGTTTCACTGTCAAAAGACAAACACACAGACGAGTTATACAAGTTACAAGGGTAAATAATCATTCGTATTAATCGGAAGAAAACTCAAATAAGACATGAAATGATCAATTGAAAACATTCCCACAATACAATTCTATCTGCCAAGCGGTTTCAAAGATGAAAATGTTGGCATATTACTAATCGACACAAAAAAGCTGGATTGTATGTTAAAGTAAAAGAAAAAATAAGTGTTTAAAAACGATGGAGATCGGTAGTCATAACTTTTTCGCAAAACTGTCGACCTTGCCGGTTTAATTCTGAATTACCAATTTAGTGTCGATATTAACAATAAATGAGTTCTTTTTTTCAAAACATTTTGGCCGCAAGATTATTAATATATTTCAGCATCAACTATTTTATATATTTACGAGTTTATTGTCAGATACTGTCATTTTAATAGAATACAGTACACTACAGTATTATGATATTATTTCAAGCAAATGAACCCGTGTTTAAAACATGTTTTTGCAAAATTGTTTAATATATAAATACTCAACTAAGGCGAAATGGGAACAAACCAGATTTGCAAATTCCCATTTTGCTTTAGTACCATTCACATTTCGCCTAGTATTTTTCTACCTTCGTTTACCTGTATTTATCAGCTAAGACAAAATGAGAACACATCTTGGAATATTAAAATTTTTCTTATTGAAACGGTCGAAACTAGTGTTGTCAAATTCGTAAATGACTTACTATTTAAGTTATTATTTGTCGCGCATTCGAGTAATTTTACTATGAACTAATCATATTCTTACTTGATTTGATCTATAAAAAAAAACGTCTTGTCTGCGCTTGAGATGACAAGGTTTGACTAAGCACCTTAAATAAAAGAATCACAACTTACATGTGTATATCTGCCTATTCCAGAAAACGTGTGAATTGCATATAGTTGTACATGGTTTATATAGTTGCAACAAAAAAGAAGTGCGAATGACGCGTTTGATTTAAGCCAATGACAAATAACTAGAATGTTGTAGGAAGACTTCTAATTAATACAAAAATAATACATATAACACTTGATGAAATGAATGTAATTAATACTCATTATATTACTATTTTCTGCCTCACCCAGCTTCAATACACTTGAAACGGTTGGAAATGACACTGCTACCGCATTGCGTCAATCTAAAGTATATATGAAAGGTCAAAATGTGTGCGACTTCAATTCAGCACCCTTCATTTGAATAGTTTTGAAAGTACCCGTTTATTCGCGTGTAACTGAAGGTTTAGCATGTAGCTTTCGGCCATTGTTTATACCGGAAGTGTAACTGAAGGCTTAGCATGTAGCTTTCGGCCATTGTTTTTACCGGAAGTGTAACTGAAGGTTTAGCATGTAAATTTCGGCCATTGTTCATACTGGAAGTGTAACTGAAGGCTTAGCATGTAGCTTTCGGCCATTGTTTATACCGGAAGTGCAACTGAAGGCTTAGCATGTAGCTTTCGGCCATTGTTTATACCGGAAGTGTAACTGAAGGTCTAGCATGTAGCTTTCTGCCATTGCTTATACCGGAAGTGTAACTGAAGGTTTAGCATGTAACTTTCGGCCATTGTTTATACCGGAAGTGTAACTGAAGGTTTAGCATGTAACTTTCGGCCATTGTTTATACCGGAAGTGTAACTGAGGGTTTAGCATGTAACTTTCGGCCATTGTTAATACCGGAAGTGTAACTGAAGGTTTATCATGTAGCTTTCGGCCATTGTTTATATGGGAAGTGTAACTGAAGGTTTAGCATGTAGCTTTCGGCCATTGTTTATACCGGAAGTGCAACTGAAGGTTTAGCATGTAGCTTTCGGCCATTGTTTATACCGGAAGTGTAACTGAAGGTTTAGCATGTAGCTTTCGGCCATTGTTTATACCGGAAGTGTAACTTGGGTGCAATTTGACAGATGTCAATATCGACATATGTACGCTAGTTACAGAATACTTGATATCACCCGAACAACTTTTTAAAAGATTCTTTAAAGGTTTGGTTTGGTTTATGGTGTTTAACGCCACTTTCAACATTATTTCAGTTATATCGTGGCGGTCAGTTTTACTGATGGAGGAAACCGGAGTACCCGGAGAAAACCACCGACCTGTCGCAAATCACTGACAAACTTGATCATTTAATGTTGTATTCAGTACACATCGCCTGAGCAGGGTACGATTCTTTAAAAATCATTGACTTTTTAGTTTAGAACACACAAGACCGTGCTGTTGTAAAGATGTCTACAACCAACACATATTACAAGAGTCGTTATGGCGGTGGTCGTATCGTAATTGTATTCATATTGATACACGTTTATGTGATAAAAATATGTCAGTCGTTACCTAGGGGACGTCTTGGTCGTATGGTAGTTGAATTTACAACAAACTACAGGTACAATCAGTGCCTATTACAAATAAAGTTGACAGTTCGAATCCGCTCAATTGCGAGGTGTACTCGATACAACTTTATGTGATACAGTTTGTCAGTGACTTGCGACAGGTCGATGATTTTCTCGGGTTTCCTCCACCAATAAAACTGTTCGCTACGATATAACTGACATATTTTTGAAAGTGACGTTAAACAACTTAACCATTAACCCGAGTCTCTCCCACCAACACAACTGACCTAAACGATTGACTGATTGGTGTTTAATGCCAACTTTAGCAGCATTTCAGTTATATCCTGGCGTGAACAACTTTTATATTAACTAAAGACACCTTAGAATTAAAGCATACGTGTCTATATAACAACCGTGTTATATGTATAAACATACGTGTCTATATAACAACCGTCTTATATGTATAAACATACGTGTCTATATAACAACCGTCTTATATGTATAAACATACGTGTCTATATAACAACCGTCTTATATGTATAAACATACGTGTCTATATAACAACCGTCTTATATGTACAAACATACGTGTCTATATAACAACCGTGTTATATGTACAAACATACGTGTCTATATAACAACCGTGTTATATGTACAAACATACGTGTCTATATAACAACCGTGTTATATGTACAAACATACGTGTCTATATAACAACCGTGTTATATGTACAAACATACGTGTCTATATAACAACCGTGTTATATGTACAAACATACGTGTCTATATAACAACCGTGTTATATGTACAAACATACGTGTCTATATAACAACCGTGTTATATGTACAAACATACGTGTCTATATAACAACCGTGTTATATGTACAAACATACGTGTCTATATAACAACCGTGTTATATGTACAAACATACGTGTCTATATAACAACCGTGTTATATGTACAAACATACGTGTCTATATAACAACCGTGTTATATGTACAAACATACGTGTCTATATAACAACCGTGTTATATGTACAAACATACGTGTCTATATAACAACCGTGTTATATGTACAAACATACGTGTCTATATAACAACCGTCTTATATGTATAAACATACGTGTCTATATAACAACCGTGTTATATGTACAAACATACGTGTCTATATAACAACCGTGTTATATGTACAAACATACGTGTCTATATAACAACCGTGTTATATGTACAAACATACGTGTCTATATAACAACCGTGTTATATGTACAAACATACGTGTCTATATAACAACCGTGTTATATGTACAAACATACGTGTCTATATAACAACCGTGTTATATGTACAAACATACGTGTCTATATAACAACCGTGTTATATGTACAAACATACGTGTCTATATAACAACCGTGTTATATGTACAAACATACGTGTCTATATAACAACCGTGTTATATGTACAAACATACGTGTCTATATAACAACCGTGTTATATGTATAAACATACGTGTCTATATAACAACCGTCTTATATGTACAAACAAAAGAAACATTAAAGGATAAAACCCGGTATTTAGAACATAATGTTATCTAACTATATAAAACCCGGTATTTAGAACATAATGTTATCTAACTATATAAAACCCGGTATTTAGAACATAATGTTATCTAACTATATAAAACCCGGTATTTAGAACATAATGTTATCTAACTATATAAAACCCGGTATTTAGAACAGAATGTTATCTAACTATATAAAACCCGGTATTTAGAACAGAATGTTATCTAACTATATAAAACTCGGTATTTAGAACATAATGTTATCTAACTATATATAACCCGGTATTTAGAACATAATGTTATCTAACTATATAAAACCCGGTATTTAGAACAGAATGTTATCTAACTATATAAAACCCGGTATTTAGAACAGAATGTTATCTAACTATATAAAACCCGGTATTTAGAACATAATGTTATCTAACTATATAAAACCCGGTATTTAGAACAAAATGTTATCTAACTATATAAAACCCGGTATTTAGAACATAATGTTATCTAACTATATAAAACCCGGTATTTAGAACAGAATGTTATCTAACTATATATAACCCGGTATTTAGAACATAATGTTATCTAACTATATAAAACCCGGTATTTAGAACAGAATGTTATCTAACTATATAAAACCGGTATTTAGAACATAATGTTATCTAACTATATAAAACCCGGTATTTAGAACATAATGTTATCTAACTATATAAAACCCGGTATTTAGAACAGAATGTTATCTAACTATATAAAACCCGGTATTTAGAACAGAATGTTATCTAACTATATAAAACTCGGTATTTAGAACATAATGTTATTTAACTATATAAAACCCGGTATTTAGAACATAATGTTATCTAACTATATTTTTGTATATAAATCAATTTCTAATAAAAATTCAAAATTGTGTCGCCTGCGATATTTGTAAATAAATCATACAAATTGTTGACATTGTAGAATGAGTAACACATATCAGCAACATCTACAGTGGATTAAAACATGCTTCAATAAATAATTGGAATTACACGGAATACATTCCGGTCATTCCACACCATTTAACAAATAGCTATGAGTACATCTACTATGACCAATACGACATCAGGTCAAGTCTACTTGTTCTTTCCGATTTTGCGATTTTGATCGTACGAACGATGAGTCTTGCCAACTAAGAAATGCATTTCGTGGAATTTGTTATGAATTTGCTGGTCCCAGCTGTCTTGCCAGCGTTTTAAAATATATTTCATTATAAAAGGTTTAAAATCACTATATGGAATAGAACCATTGAATACAGGATAATCCAATGCTTCCTTGTCTTCCTGGTCAACGACTGCGTTCCCATGGATACATATATGATTAGGGATCCATGTGAAAATGACATATTTATCAATAGCAACAAGGTTTCTTAAATTTCAACTATTTTTAAAATGAAAGGGTTTTGAGTTTTACAACTCTCAATTTACTCTCTTCAGAAGAGACAACGAACTTCAAAACAAGACGTGCATTAGCTTATTTTAGGGAAAACGGACACGATTCTATGAACAGAATTATGTAGCTTAAGTCAACAAATGCCACGATTTTTCGTAAGTTATTGAGTACAACTTGTATATTAAAGACCTGGATACTAGTGACGTTTCCCAGGTCTCAACCTACAAATATGCACAGGGCGTCCTTAGATGGCGGTTAAAGGATGCTCTGTCTATTTGGTCGTGGTCAGGTTATAACACAGAATGTTTGAGCAGTGGGTAATGTGTTTGAAAAATCCAACGCCCCTTGCACGTTAAAAATATGATTTTTTAGATTTCGAAAAAGAGTAAGTAGGCGCGTTGTAGCCGATACAGAATGCTAATTTTGTCGTCCACACCCATCTCTCCATACCTGTCCAGTGACATTCAAAAGTAATTGGTCATGTTGACCCATTCATCGGTTATTTCTGTATTTTTTTTTTATCTATTTCATTGTTGAACTCGTTCTCTTCATGAATATGTATGTTATATTTGTCAATGCACGTTAAACTACCAACAACCAATCGTACTATAACTACAAGTGCAATCAATAAGTGTATAATGAATGAGTGAGTGATTGTTGTTTAACGCCAATTGAACAAATTTTCAGCTATATCATGACGAGAACAAGTTAATTTTCAATGAGATGATGATGAGATCCGCTTTGTTCTAGACCAACACGCTGAGTTTGATTTTTATAGTGCTAACTCACTTAAACAACAGTCCGCGCGTAAACATGTCGCACCGCTCAGACACATTATTCTGATTCCGAGCCAATCAGTCTTTGTCCTTTCTCCTTAATGCTGCGTGCTTAGCGGAAAAGCAACACATACCAATTTTATAGTCTTTGGCTTGACCCGACCGGGGCTCGAACCCACAATCTACCACACTCGATGCGAGCACGCTAACCATTACGCCACCGATGCGGTTAGTGTGCAATGAATTCCTAACATTTGATAACAAATTTACACCCGGGCCAACAGACATAAAAGTCACTGCAGGCTTACAAACGTAATATTCAAATAAAAGATTAAATAAAAAGTAACTTGTCGTCAGCCAGTTCTCCATGTTCAACTAAGACTCGGGTATGGGGAGACTTTCCAGGATAAACTGAAGACAAATTTGAATATGCCAAAGGGGTAGCCAGAAACCTTAAGTCGAAAGACAAACAATACAATGGTCAAACATACACTGTTTTCCACCTTTGTATTTTTAACTTTTCTTAATGTTTTAAAACATCTAGATTCACTGACGAAACGTTTGAAGATTATCAAAGGGGTAATCATCAAGGGCAGTAAATCGAATGCCGGCAATTTAATAGGCAAACGAAAAAGATCACAAGGATAAACAATGGTCTACAAAACATTATAGACAACTAAAGATTGAGTAAGACGAAGGGAGTTCTGTGAGTTAATCATGTTTTGTCAGTCATTCACATCATTCTGGGGCCCACATTCGAGCCAGTAAAGTCGATTATCTTCGTATTATGATATAATTGTATTACGTAATGTTAAGCCTTGCTGATGGTTTAAAAATATTTTACTGAACTTATTGGTGCGATTTTAATTCAATCAGTTGATGTCCATAGGAGCCATTTTTCACGTGAAGTGTTGTCAAATAAAACAGAGCTGCACAAATTAATTGCGTATCGCTTTCTTGCGGAATAAATTCAGTTTGGTATCATTTCCATAATGTATAATGACTTGATTGGGAATCATAAATTGTTATGTGATAATAATATAAATCAAGGACAATATTGTAAATTTGCCTTCAAACAGACTGTCTCTAAATTTCTTAAACACACGTTGCTGGAATGAAAATTTCTGAAACAGCTACAAATATAAAATCCTTTTTTTAATGTCTTCATTTGTTTTGATAATTCGTTAATAAAAACTTAGATATCTAAAACGCTTTACTTGTAACAAACAAACATAACACTACTACGGAAATTATTTTTTACTCTCAACTAGGATTTCACGACGTCTACGATTTCATGACGTGGTTGTTAAGATATAACAGTAATTACCAACTATTTAGTCTTTCAGTGTTCCATTTCTAAGACCTTTATATATCATATAAAATGCGTGATTCTACTAATGAAATTTATTAATCATAAAGGGGCCGTCGTGTCCGTGATCGTAGGGTAGTTGAATTTATTTACAACTACCTATGCAATCAGTGCCTATCATCACTGATGTTGTGCGTTCGAATCTCGATAAGGGCGAGGTGTAGAACTTTATGTGATAAAGTTTGTCAGTGATTTGGGACAGGTCGGTGGTTTTCTCCAGTTTCCCCAATAAAATTAACCGCTACGATATAACTGAAATATTGTTGAAAGTGGCGTTAAACATCATAAAACAAACATATTTATCATAATCCTGGGTTGCAAATGAATTGAAAGAATTAATGATATCCGATGCGAAAAGAAAAACCTTTTATTTGCACCTTTTAATCTGTATATTTATTTCAAGCTACGGAACACCATTTACGTCAGGAGAGTTTAAAAATGTGAAACACAAGCTAACTTTATATATATTTTGATGAATTTGCAATAAGTAAATTGTCAACATTTAAAGTTGTTAATGCTTGTTGATATCATGTGTTAAATAGCAGGACTACAATTTGCACTTCAACAAACACAAATAAAGTAAATAAGACATGAACTCTCCTATAAAAAACTGGAGGTAAAGACGAACCGAACATCGTCTTTATGCGGAAATCATAGCGTAGACACATAATAGGACAACACAAAAAACTAAACAGACGAGCAAAAAGTAACGGACGTTCAGTGTTTCATCAATTTAGGTTTTTGAAATATCCTGCGTCAGATAGCTTAGTAATAAAATGAAACTAGAAGTTTTTTAATATACTTTTTTTTGTAATTATCGAAGTTCTTGAACATTACAAGATGTCATTACAGAATGAATGGCCAGAAAAAAAACCTTTAAATTCATCAACGAGGCATCTGATTATTTAATAGCCATGATGGGTTAAATAAAAAAAACATAGATATCAAATTTAGTGCGCACGACGCATTTCTGTAATAACATTCATCATGGACGCTCAAAATCGAAAGATTGGAAAACCAATAAATTAAAGTTTTGGGAGCAATAAAACCAAAGGGGCTAAACAGGATAGCTAAAATCGGATAAGGTCACATATGCCTGAGGGAGGAGAACTTTAATGTGAATCTCATATAAAACGCCTTTAGAATTAGAAGAAATATAAAAGTCTGACAGAAGAAATGAACATATTATTTTCGACCGTTTAAATTAAACACTGGCAGGGGGCATGGCTGGACGACTGCTTAAGGTTGTTTACTTCTGGCTACATGCTAAAAAAGCAACTGATGTGGATTCGACCCCCAATATCCACCTCAAGTTGTATGGTTTCCGAAGACCTACCCATGTCCGGGATCTTCACAAGTTAGCTCTTTATAACTGTCCAGATTGTCCTTTCCCATTAAGTCTGGCAGTCATGATATATCTTATGAAGTGATGAAATTAAATAAGAAACAAAATATACCACAATGTCGGAACAGTTCCAAAATCCATTCGAAAATCGTAGAAAGAGACAAAATCGATAATCCTAACACCTAGTGCCGTTCAACACCAATAACCCTAACACTATATGTAAGTGCCGTTCAACACCAATGACCCTACGCTAAATACCGAAAGACATAAATCTGAAATAATTAAACTTACAATGAACTGATGCATAGTGCTTGTCTAAGCACAACTAATACCCTGTTCACACTATTTATCAATTTCGGATTTGAAATCCGATTTAGCATCAAAACTGGATTGCGTACACATTTAAGTCCGGGTTAAATGTATATTTGAAACCAGTTGTGTGAACGCAAAGCAAGATTTACTTCTGAATTGAAAAAAAGCAAAAAGCACGTGTATAGTTTGCTTAAAAGTTAACCAAGTCCGTTACCTTGTGAAAATCCAGTCTGTGTGGCTTTTTTACGTGTTAATATTTGTTGAAAAACCCGTAAAATACCCACATTCGTCAGGTTCTGTTTATATGCTTATGTGAACATGAATATTCATGAGCCACTACAATATCGAAAACGATAAAATATTATTTTAAAATGTGTGTTTGAACGCAAGTGTGATGTCAATTTCGATGTTTAAATTACAGACATACGCGCTTTTGATGAGTGAAAATCTGCGCTTTTGATTAAAAAAATACGCGCTTTTGATATACTAATGCGCGCTTTTGATAAACTCCCATTGAGTCTCCATACATTTTGTTTTGATATAAATTAAGTTGTGATACCAGACGAGCACTCAACTGTCTTAAATCATTAATAGTAACAAACGTCGCAGGGGGTACAATTTTGCATTTTTTAAATATTTTTTTTTTATTTCTAAAACATTCAATGTGTTTATAAAATAATACCAAATCTGTGTTACGATTTCTGATCAAAAATACATTTCTTTTGCAATAAAGTTTAAAGTATCCCCATTCCTCTCTACCATAACAGTATCAATACATGTAACAGTATTTAGTCTCACTTTCTAGAAAATGAAATATAATAATATTATTATATAATTCTATACTAATAATAATTAGTATCTTGTATCAAAGTTGTTCTGAAGTTTATAAAAGTTCACCGATACATTTATAAAATATGTCGACTGAAATATATATATACATATTACATATTAAGGTAACGAAATACAAATATTAATATCTTCAAAATATCTTACCTTTTCCTGTTTAGCGTTAAATATGTCTCTTTCATGTTAAATTACACTAGTGTTCATGTCAGTCCTACGTTGTCAATAAAGTAAAGAAAACTCACCTGATTGTATGTGGACGATACAGCTAGATACATTGAAAGAGACAAAGTCTGTGGTTGGTTCGTATTTTGATCATCAAACTATTTTGTGATCGGATATTATAACTATGGATAGGTGTAGGTTGATATCGATATATTCTAATTTATCATTTTCTTCTCTTTTATGTATTTCAAAACAATTAATTTCCTGAAAGTGAGTTTGTAATTTATGCCATAGTTTTCTTAATAATCATTTAAATTCACGCTTTAAGAATTTCTTAGCATTTCCTATTAAAGCGAATGAAGATTTACACGGAAAATTACAATTGTTGATTCATACAAAGATAAGACTGTCATAAAATGAGAACAAAAAGAAATATTAAACATTAAGTACTTTTAAAATGTAAATATTTTGCCTTAAAATGAGTGATTTCTATCTTTATTATGACAGAAATGCGTTCTCTCACAACAAATAATGAAATATGGAACGAAATGTTACATTTACCGTAGTTGTTGACTATGTTTAATTAACAAAACTAGTAGACATTTCTTTCTATCAAACATTAAGCGAATATATATACATGTTTTATTAAAATTAATAATACAGCGGAATAGATTCCCATTTAACTACATTTATAAA
The DNA here is from genome assembly GCA_963383655.1 of Bathymodiolus septemdierum. Classification (NCBI taxonomy): domain Eukaryota; kingdom Metazoa; phylum Mollusca; class Bivalvia; order Mytilida; family Modiolidae; genus Bathymodiolus; species Bathymodiolus septemdierum. The sequence continues at coordinate 34,563,704 of OY726526.1, read as the reverse complement.
ATGAACGATTGTTGTTTACCATGAGCAATGTTTCAGCTATATCATGGCGAGAACGAGTTAGGAGATGATATAGACCAACACGGTATATTCAATGATTATAGTGCTAGCTTACTAAAACAACAAGGGACGGTTGTGGACGCGATCGAATGATAGTTGGATTTACAAATACGTATGCAATCAGTGACTACCATCACTAACGTTGTGAGTTCGTATCCCGTTCATGGCGAGGTGTACTCGATACAACATTATGTGATAACATTTGTCAGTGACTTTCGACAGGTGATTGGTTTTCTCCGGTAAATTCCACCAATAAAACTGACCGCCACGATATAATGTCGCCCCACTCGGACATTCTTTCGTCTTTTCATTAATGTTGTGTGTAACAAGAGGAAACTACAAATGCCAATTATAGTCTTTAAATTTGACCTGACCGGAGATCAAATTCACAATCTACCGCATTGAGTTGTACATGCAAACTACTATCTACGTTTTCTTACACCACCAAGGAGGTCACGTATAAAATCTTATAATTAAAATAAAATTCACATACGATAAACAATACTAACTACACAATCTTTGTAGATATATTGTTGGTTGTAAGACGTCCAGCGGCAGAAATGTCATGCATATCCAGGACGAAAATAAGCTCAATACTAAATAAAAATTATACTGAAATGAGAAAGGAAAGAGACATTCGGGGCAACGACTATTGAATGCTACAATGCCCCTCCCATCTTTTTTTTGTTCTATAAAGTACTATGAAAATGACCTCTTCAACGAACGTTACAATCCCCACAAACCATCAGTTTTTCCTGACAAACCTCTATCGACAAAGCATTCTCTATCCGCACTATGGGGGCGTGCGGGGGCAATCTGTGTACTTTGAGCCGAGGGAAGCGTCACAAGTACTCAAGAGTATGATAACATTAGAATGCATCACAGGGATAACATTCTGAGTAAACGTTATAGAAGAACGAAGTGTCAATCAAAAATGGACAATCCAGAGAAACTGGCAACACAGGGTACACAAGACGATGAAAAACAAAACAAAAACACAACACAATATGCATTGGACACCACTATATGTAATCAAACACAAATAACGTTAATAAATCATGAACCCTTCCACAAATAACTGGAGGGTTAAGACGAACCGAACATCGTTTTATGCGTAATTCGTAACGCACATGACAACACGGAACTCAGAACGTCAAGACACATAATAGGACAACACAAAAATCTAACGCAGTATTAACAACAAAATAATGTCTCCTAAAACCAAAATAGGAACGGATTGATTGTTTCATTGTTATTTAATGTCAGTTGAGAAGTATTTCAGATATATTCAAAAAAAGTTTACAAACATGTAGGTAAAATATGGAGTGGTATGGAGCTATCGGCGAAAACTTAAGAGAAGCATTAATCTTGAATGTCGACGAGTGATGTTTGAGGTTTTGGTTTATGGTGTTTAACGCCACTTTCAACAATATTTCAGCTATATCGTGGCGATCAGTTTTAATGGTGGAGGAAAACCACAGAACTGTCGCAAGTCACAGACAAACTTTATCACATAATGTTGTAGCGAGTACACCTCGTCCTGAGCTGGGTTCGAACTTTAGTGGCGATAGGCACTGATTGTACAAGTAGTTGTAAATCCAACTACCATACAATCACCACGAAGGCCTCATTGAAATGGGTAACCAATAACCACTCCTGACATTCTACTCATTATTTGGTGCTGCTTCAAGATTTTTCGTCGTACTAGGAATATGGCATTCATCTTACAAGAGACATTCATTTAGGTCCTGTCTTAAGGTAAAGTCCTGGACACAAGTAATTGATTGCTTCAGAACATTATACGCTACATCAGAGCAACTACGTCATGTCTCTGTGCCCCGTAGTCTCTTGTCGGTACAATAGAAAAGGAGCAACTAAGTCATGTCTCTGTGCCCCGTAGTTTCTTGTCGGTACAATAGAAAAGGTGCAACTAAGTCATGTCTCTGTGTCCCGTAGTTTCTTGTCGGTACAATAGAATAGGTGCAACTAAGTCATGTCTCTGTGCCCCGTAGTTTCTTGTCGGTACAATAGAATAGGTGCAACTAAGTCATGTCTCTGTGCCCCGTAGTCTCTTGTCGGTACAATAGAAAAGGTGCAACTAAGTCATGTCTCTGTGCCCCGTAGTTTCTTGTCGGTACAATAGAATAGGTGCAACTAAGTCATGTCTCTGTGCCCCGTAGTCTCTTGTCGGTACAATAGAAAAGGTGCAACTAAGTCATGTCTCTGTGCCCCGTAGTTTCTTGTCGGTACAATAGAATAGGTGCAACTAAGTCATGTCTCTGTGCCCCGTAGTCTCTTGTCGGTACAATAGAAAAGGTGCAACTAAGTCATGTCTCTGTGTCTCGTAGTCTCTTGTCGGTACAATAGAAAAGGTGCAACTAAGTCATGTCTCTGTGTCTCGTAGTCTCTTGTCGGTACAATAGAAAAGGTGCAACTAAGTCATGTCTCTGTGTCTCGTAGTCTCTTGTCGGTACAATAGAAAAGGTGCAACTAAGTCATGTCTCTGTGTCTCGTAGTCTCTTGTCGGTACAATAGAATAGGTGCAACTAAGTCATGTCTCTGTGCCCCGTAGTCTCTTGTCGGTACAATAGAATAGGTGCAACTAAGTCATGTCTCTGTGTCTCGTAGTCTCTTGTCGGTACAATAGAAAAGGTGCAACTAAGTCATGTCTCTGTGTCTCGTAGTCTCTTGTCGGTACAATAGAATAGGTGCAACTAAGTCATGTCTCTGTGCCCCGTAGTCTCTTGTCGGTACAATAGAATAGGTGCAACTAAGTCATGTCTCTGTGTCTCGTAGTCTCTTGTCGGTACAATAGAAAAGGTGCAACTAAGTCATGTCTCTGTGTCTCGTAGTCTCTTGTCGGTACAATAGAATAGGTGCAACTAAGTCATGTCTCTGTGTCTCGTAGTCTCTTGTCGGTACAATAGAATAGGTGCAACTAAGTCATGTCTCTGTGTCTCGTAGTCTCTTGTCGGTACAATAGAATAGGTGCAACTAAGTCATGTCTCTGTGTCTCGTAGTCTCTTGTCGGTACAATAGAATAGGTGCAACTAAGTCATGTCTCTGTGTCTCGTAGTCTCTTGTCGGTACAATAGAATAGGTGCAACTAAGTCATGTCTCTGTGTCTCGTAGTCTCTTGTCGGTACAATAGAATAGGTGCAACTAAGTCATGTCTCTGTGTCTCGTAGTCTCTTGTCGGTACAATAGAATAGGTGCAACTAAGTCATGTCTCTGTGTCTCGTAGTCTCTTGTCGGTACAATAGAATAGGTGCAACTAAGTCATGTCTCTGTGTCTCGTAGTCTCTTGTCGGTACAATAGAATAGGTGCAACTAAGTCATGTCTCTGTGTCTCGTAGTCTCTTGTCGGTACAATAGAATAGGTGCAACTAAGTCATGTCTCTGTGTCTCGTAGTCTCTTGTCGGTACAATAGAATAGGTGCAACTAAGTCATGTCTCTGTGTCTCGTAGTCTCTTGTCGGTACAATAGAATAGGTGCAACTAAGTCATGTCTCTGTGTCTCGTAGTCTCTTGTCGGTACAATAGAAAAGGTGCAACTGCCAATTCAACTTGACAACGGTAGATAATCACATCTACTTTTGTTTATTTCGCACCGGTATAAAAACTTTATACGCGCATTTCTATTATTGTTAATTAGTACCGTAATCTTATTGTCTATGAATGTCTCATTTGAATGCCGCCATCAAGATTGTCTTGACAATGACAAATTTTGGCTTATGGGGTGCGTGGGATAAGAAAATGAATACTATTTATACACGTACTAAATCGATAAAGGTTTTGTGTTATATTAACCCGTCTTCTGTTATATGAGCTTATGTTTGTTCTTGGTATTTAAGAAATAGTTCATAAAAGTCATAATGTGTGGGGAATTTTAACGTGGGTTGGTAGGATACTACTATTTCACACCGAGTATCATTAACATACTGGATTAATTGCTTACTCAAAATAACAATATATTTAACTGAAATATAAGTATATTTGAAATATATTTTCTTTCGGTGTATTCTATTCTATTCTATTCTTAATTTTATATTTATGATACATCTATTATTGCTTGACATTGTACAAGCTGTTCTTTAATTGTAATAAAAACATATCAAACATTACGGGCAGTTATTTCAAGTCGGTAAGGGAAGCATGGACACTAAGGGCATTTGCTAACAGGCAGAATTAGATATAAAGAAATAAAAATGAAATGAATATTTTTCAGATTTATTTCCGCTTATCGTGCAATGTTGGGAATCCCAATAGGTAGTGTTCGTGCCCCTCTGACTGAAGTGAATCCCAATTTATGACTAAAACATTCAAACATAACCCATAACAATTACAGATACCCACATAGACGGCGTCTTTTGTTATAAAATTTTCTGAATTTCTAAAAATATACTGCTCAAATATACCTTGAAATCCGTCTTTCGAACATTGGTAACATATATACAAAATGTATATATATATATAGATACAACTATTTGATATACGTGTAGTTTGTCGATGACAGCTCTGCGGTTTTCTGTGGTTTCATCCAACAAGAATTATGACCACCACAGAGTAACCAAATTAATGTTGGGACTGGGTTAAATATGTGTAACTCACAATCTAACATATATTATATACTAGTTTTAGAACATATGTACTATCATGTCTATGTTGTGTTATCTCTTGAAGGTAAAGCAAATATTGTTTATATTTAAACCTGTCTAGCCGCTAATTATCAATTATATCAAGATGGTATAAAAATGGGACATAGTTTCTCCGCTTTGTGGTGCACGATTCAAATACACAACCTCCACCTGGCTTAAATGATACTCATAGTGCGCCATTTTTGGTTTTATAGTGTTTAACGCAACTTTCAACAATATTTCAGTTATGTCGTGGCGGTCAGTTTTATTGGTGGAGGAAACCGGAGGATCCGGAGAAAACCACCGACCTGTCGCAAGTCACTGATAAAACTTATCACATAATGTTGTTCACCTCGACCTGATCGAGATTCGAGCTCACAACATCATTAGTGATAGGCACTAATTGCATAGGTAGTTTTAAATCCAACTACCATACGATCACGACCACGACGGCCCCCTCTTTGTTTGGTGTTTAACGCAACTTTGTTTGAAGAATGGCTCTCTCCTTGTGAGTAATAAAACGTCGAGCAGATCCTAATGACCAAGTTTGCAAGGGGTGGTACCTGATAGCCATTATGCTACGCAAAAATAATATAATCCATTATCTCCCATTTTCATTGTAGTAAACAAATGATCCGCCATAGGCCTACGGTAGCACAACCTCTTAACGTTAATAATGTTTGTAGCTGAAATACTGCTCACCTGACGTTGAACGTCACAATCAATCAATCAATCAATCAATAATTGTAAAATATCTTCCCTTTAAGGGTTAGGGTTATGGTTTGTAACGTCACTTTCAACAATATTTCAGATATATCGTGGAGGTCAGTTTTATTTGTGGAGGAAACCGATGTATCCGGAGTAAACCACGACCTGCCGCAAGTCACTGACAAACTTTATCACATAATATTGTATCGAGTACAACTCGTCTGAGTGGGATTCGAACTCACAACATCAGTGGTGATAGGCACTGATCGCATATATGCAGTCATAAATCCAACTACCATACGATCACGGCCACGACGGTCCCTCTTCCCTTTAAGGTATTTTATGTTGATTTTTAATGATATGTGTTAATTAGTTAAATATTGGTTGATATTAATCTAACGTCATTGAATACAAAGCATGCAGAGAAAGAAACAACATGTCTCCTGCTTATCCTGTCGAAATTGAAACAAAACGGAAATGCGTCCGGAATTAATTCCATTGTTGGTTCCTTCTACGTCACAACAGGAATGGTATGCAAAATGTATAAACATCTTATTGTTAATGGACGGTAATGTTCAAGTGTTACTTCTCATATACATCATTTAAGGTATAACTGACAAAATCGGTCTGAGGTGTTAAGATGTTTCCCTAGAAAAACAATCCTTTATATATTTACGTATGTCAATTATTGACCCAAGTAAAATTGCTATATACATTCTTGTATTTACAATTATATGTATATCCTAATATTAGCATTTTAGAATATAGCGTACACATATATATATATATATGTTATCACAAATCGCCCCAGTAATGAGTAATGCGATTGTTGATGTGCTCAAATGAAAGACCAAAAAGAACCGCCCCAGTAAAGAGTAATGCGATTGTTGATGTGCTCAAATGAAAGACCCAAAAGAACCGCCCCATTAATGAGTAATGCGATTGTTGATGTGCTCAAATGAAAGACCCAAAAGAACCGCCCCGGTAATGAGTAATGCGATTGTTGATGTGCTCAAACGAAAGACCCAAAAGAACCGCCACAGTAATGAGCAATGCGATTGTTGATGTGCTCAAATGAAAGACCCAAAAGAACCGCCTTAGTAATGAGTAATGCGATTGTTGATGTACTCAAATAAAATACCCAAACAGAAGCGCCCCAGTGATGAGTAATGCGATTGTTGATGTGCTCAAATGAAAGACCCAAAGGATATTTGGTGGATCCCCGCTAAACACACAACATTGTGGAGCAAGAAGGTGATTTGGTGGATCCCCGCTAAACACACAACATTGTGGAGTAAGAAGGTTATTTGGTGGATCCCCGCTAAACACACAACATTGTGGAGTAAGAAGGTTATTTGGTGGATCCCCGCTAAACACACAACATTGTGGAGTAAAAAGGTTATTTGGTTGATCCCCGCTCACAACATTGTGGAGTAAGAAGGTTATTTGGTGGATCCCCGCTCACAACATTGTGGAGTAAGAAGGTTATTTGGTGGATCCCCGCTCACAACATTGTGGAGTAAGGTTATTTGGTGGATCCCCGCTAAACACAACATTGTGGAGTAAGAAGGTTATTTGGTGGATCCCCGCTCACAACATTGTGGAGTAAGAAGGTTATTTGGTGGATCCCCGCTAAACACACAACATTGTGGAGTAAGAAGGTTATTTGGTGGATCCCCGCTCACAACATTGTGGAGTAAGAAGGTTATTTGGTGGATCCCCGCTCACACAACATTGTGGAGTAAGAAGGTTATTTGGTGGATACCCGCTAAACACAACATTGTGGAGTAAGAAGGTTATTTGGTCGATCTCCGCACACAACATTGTGGAGTAAGAAGGTTATTTGGTGGATCCCCGCTCACACAACATTGTGGAGTAAGAAGGTTATTTGGTTGATCCCCGAACACAACATTGTGGAGTAAGAAGGTTATTTGGTGGATCCCGCACACAACATTGTGGAGTAAGAAGGTTATTTGGTGGATCCCGCACACAACATTGTGGAGCAAGAAGGTTATTTGGTGGATCCCCGCTCACAACATTGTGGAGTAAGAAGGTTATTTGGTTAATCCCCCTCACACAACATTGTGGAGTAAGAAGGTTATTTGGTGGATCCCGCACACAACATTGTGGAGTAAGAAGGTTATTTGGTGGATCCCGCACACAACATTGTGGAGTAAGAAGGTTATTTGGTGGATCCCCGCTCACACAACATTGTGGAGTAAGAAGCTTATTTAATTGATCCTCGCACACAACATTGTGGAGTAAGAAGGTTATTTGGTGGATCCCGCACACAACATTGTGGAGTAAGAAGGTTATTTGGATGATCCCCGCTCACAACATTGTGGAGTAAGAAGGTTATTTGGTTGATCCCCGCTCACAACATTGTGGAGTAAGAAGATTATTTGGTGGATCCCCGCACACAACATTGTGGAGTAAGAAGGTTATTTGGTTGATCCCCGCTCACAACATTGTGGAGTAAGAAGATTATTTGGTGGATCCCCGCACACAACATTGTGGAGTAAGAAGGTTATTTGGTTGATCCCCGCACACAACATTGTGGAGTAAGAAGATTATTTGGTGGATCCCCGCACACAACATTGTGGAGTAAGAAGGTTATTTGGTTGATCCCCGCTCACAACATTGTGGAGTAAGAAGGTTATTTAATTGATCCTCGCACACAACATTGTGGAGTAAGAAGGTTATTTGGATGATCCCTGCTCACAACATTGTGGAGTAAGAAGGTTATTTGGTTGATCCCCGCTCACAACATTGTGGAGTAAGAAGGTTATTTGGTGGATCCCCGCACACAACATTGTGGAGTAAGAAGGTTATTTGGTTGAAACCCGCTCACAACATTGTGGAGTAAGAAGGTTATTTGGTTGATCCCCGCACACAACATTGTGGAGTAAGAGGTTATTTGGTGGATCCCCGCACACAACATTGTGGAGTAAGAGTAAATACTAGATACCTTAGAGTCAGTGTAATGACAGTATATCAGCTATATCGTGATATACAAAGTTTCTGGGTGGACAGATATGTCTACCTGTGGATTGATGTTTTTTTTCTCTCAGGTAATATATTAATAATCCAACTCGCTACGCCAGGTGGTGCAACGACTCGCTTAATTCGTCGGTTAAAAAGTAATATATTCAAGCTAGCCGAAACATGCTATTATATATATATAATTCGTAATGAGTTTACAACTATGTTTTGCGATGGTGCACAGTATTCGAGTGTTAGCGAGTTGGTCTAATACAACCAAATATGATAATCTCATTAAATATATAGAATAAAATGAAAAACAAAATATACCACACTGTCGGAACAGTTCCAAAATATATCACACTGTCGGAACAGTTCCAAAATATACCACACTGTCGGAACAGTTCCAAAATATACCACACTGTCGGAACAGTTCCAAAATATACCACACTGTCGGAACAGTTCCAAAATACACCACACTGTCGGAACAGTTCCAAAATATACCACACTGTCGGAACAGTTCCAAAATATACCACATTGTCGGAACAGTTCTAAAATATACCACACTGTCGCAACAGTTCTAAAATATACCACACTGTCGCAACAGTTCCAAAATATACCACACTGTCGGAACAGTTCTAAAATATACCACACTGTCGGAACAGTTCCAAAATCCAAGGGAAAAAATATAGAGAGAAGGAAATTCGATACACGTAACACAAATTCATGACCGTTCAATTTACTGGCTTGGGACAATCACTTCAATAAAAAGTGGCGGAGCTGAACTAGTTTTATCGCCCAAATCTCCCCTCTCAGTGAAATGATACGATCAAAACGAAAGAACAATAATAATACAACGAAAGTAAACAAAGACAGTAAGTCTCCCATTTTCAAAAATGTGGCAAACTTGTTTTCTTATTTAATTACGAAGGTGTGCATCCATTACGGATGTTTACGTAATGGCATTGTATTTCTAATATTATTCTAATAGAGAACATTACCCTAATATAGATTCAAGACAACTACTAATATAATGAATAGATCTTTTGCTTAAACTAGGTAGATCTTTCTTTTTTAATGATGGAGAGAGGGTAGTTGACCCCCTATACTACAATAATGTTCTACTCAAAACACATAAAGCTCGATATTTCAAACCTTTGAAATTTGTTTGACTGCCTCAAGATCAAACAAAAAAGCTTAAGACTGCCATTTATTATTTTCAGAAATAACATTTGAAAGTTTCAATTAGTTTTCTTCAAAAATAAAACAAATATATGATGGATATTTTGTTTGAATTAGCCTACTCACGCTAGACCCATTACAATGACATGATTATTGATGATTTGACAGTTAGAACTTAAAACGTTCTATATATAATATTCTAATTAACATGAAAGAAAATTATTTGAAAATTGTTTTATTTATATATATGTATAAGGGCTTTGTAAATGACAAGTAATAGATAGGAGGCGGATCTTGCTTAAAATCAAATAAACAGAACCATGTTTCCAGTTTAGTAACAAGAGAGATAGATCAATTAGAACACACAGAAGCCTATTTATTGACACATTTTTGAAGGCCAAGCGAAAGCAAGTGTAAAGATTTTCCCCGAGTATGAATTATGATATACCGAGTATTGGTAGGCAAAGGTTGAAAGGTGGAACAACACATTTAAGAATAGAATTAACTGGTTTCCGCCACATTTTTGTGACTGCTCCATGCCAAGATCAAGATTCCCGTAAGAAGTTTAAATGCCGAACGAGTGGTTCGTGTAATAATTAGTTTTTTTTATATTTAATTAATAATAAAATTTCTCTCGCATCACTTTTTGCTTTAACTAGATGTTGTCCTAATGGTTTGAACAGGTCATCGTTACGAGGGGTCGTTTAAACACATAGACAAGAGCATTAAATAAGAGACAACAGCAACACTACGTATTCATGGCTTAAAAAATATCTTTAATTTGTAGTCTGTTTTATCAGTTTAAAGTTACATTTATTGAAATATTATATAAATTTATTGCATTATTTTCTAAAACAAATTATACACTCAAAATCTTAAATTCAACATTTCAAATAGAAATTCGTTATTTCTGAGTTAAGATAACATCCGTCTAAAGAAACAATCAATACTATTTACATAATAATGAAAAAAGAATTTGCCTCTGTGAAAACAAATCTTATGGATTGTTTTTGGTCAATGAGAAATTATTAATGATGCATCGAATAAAAATGTTATGATAAATACTCATTCTAAATGCTTTACAAGGAAACTGAATTGTACTTACCAGAATAAAAACAGCTACTCAACTTGTCATCTCAACACGGAATAGTCACCCATCACATATGTGTATACTCAATATAGGAAAAACTTACAGACACAATTAAGTTTTTACCAATGAACCTTATATTTGTGGGTTTTGTGCAACAAAAAATATTGCACACCGTTAATTACTTGCGAATGCGCTTACCTCATAGGCGACTAATATAGAGTTTTCCGTGACGATTGAACTATTCTCAAAAATCAAAATTAGTTATACCGTTTATTATGTAGAATTTCAGGTTGTTTTGCAACTCGGGAAATCTTAAAAACTAACGAACTATATCGTCATTTTCATCGCTGCAAGGTTTGTAATTGTGACGGCCCTGCAAAATATGACGTACATTGGACATTGATGTCATAACGTCGAGCTACCGGTTATTTCACTTTGGATTTCCGGTCTTATATCTTACAATAATACATAAAACCTATATCTTCAATCGAGTAATCGTATTAGTGGTGTAATGGTTAGCATGCTCGCCTCGTTTTTGAAATGGAACATTTTTACTTGCATTCAAATGAAGGAAAAGCAAAAATATGTTTATTTACGAAAATCTAAAAATAATGTAATTTTTGTTTGCCATCAAGTATACTTTGTGCTGATTAAATATAGAGCAAAACGTGAAAAGGGGTCTATTTAAAGAATATTATTAATTAAACCCCAGACATCAGCGGACCTTGACCTGAAACGATTACAGTTTTGTTTATTATCTTCGTGGCATGGTTTCTCAGCTAGAGATCACCCTATTATCATGTGATCATTTAAATTCAGAGACAAAACGATCGGTATTGTAATAAAAACATAGGTTTTCTAATTTAGTATGAGCATCACGTGTTTCTGAAATAACCTTCATCAAAAAGATTGGGAGCCTATTATGGACATTTAAACACAAGACAGGTCAACAGAAAAGTTTTCATTTATCTTTATTATAAATGTACTCAGTACACTTCCGTATGATGCAACACCAATTTTAAGTCATGACAAATAATTTTAAATCTTCACATAGATTATACATTAATAAAAAAAAACCACATTCAGATCAGTTGTAAAATCGAAAGAAACAAAGGGAATATCGAAACTATAAACACAAATATACACGACCGCTCAACATCTAGTCGTGTAAAAAAGACTCCGTATGTTTCCAGTCGTTTATTTTCAACGTTTTATATGAAGATTTTTCTTTTCTTTCTATTTTTTAATTGGGGGATACGCGAAGTCTCACGCAAATTGACGTCTTTCCAGTAGCAAATTGCCGGAAAATTTGAGTGTGTACTTTCACTGCTTCTATGTTCAAAAATATTTGGTTTGATTCCATCCTTTCTGCAAATTAACAAAGCAACACATTACAATACACAAATACACCTACTTGCGACTGCAATTTAAAATTTCAGATACTTCCAAATGAGTACACGTTGAACACCTCCCCTCTTTCCCACCCCTATTCTGTACACTCATTTCTAATAAATTAGGGAATCCTGTGAGAAGATAATATTGTCAAAATATGACAATGACCTCATTGGTTTGGTAAGAAATGGCAAGGATGCAAATGAACCTTATCTAACATTACACAAATTAGTTTGACACCGCCACCTTTTATTGAATTGTATGCAGCAAGCCAGGAAAGTGAGCGGTCGTGTATTTGTGTTAGGGGTGTTGGTTTTGTTGAGCGGTGGTGTATTTGTGTTAGGGGTGTTGGTTTTGTTGAGCGGTGGTGTATTTGTGTTAGGGGTGTTGGTTTTGATGAGCGGTGGTGTATTTGTGTTAGGGGTGTTGGTTTTGTTTCTATGGTTTTTCTGTTGGATTTTGCAACTGTTCCCTCAGTGTCGTATTTCTTATTTTCCATTTTATATTAGTAAGGGAACTGGTCTTTCCGGCATAAAACTTTTGAGCATGTACAGACATTGAACAAACGTATTCGCACGATGGCATCGTCCATTATGCAATCGTACTATGTATTGATTTTTTTCCGGCCGGTCCATCTTTTTGTATTTATTTTGTAGTCACCCAACTGACATATCATGAGGTCAAGGTAATAAAATGTGACGTATAATACGTTTGTTTTCGTCTGCTTAATTGTAAAACGTAGTATTTGCATATTACAAAATGGGTCGTAGATCAACAGAATTGTCGACAGGGTGTAAAGAAAACATCATAACTCTTCTCCAACAAAGCAAACGTTTCGGCGAGGTAGAGAGATTACTTGAAATACCAAAATCTACCGTTTTCAGTGTATGGAAAAAAAATTCTACCCGTGAAAATGTAGAAAACTTAACACAGAAGTTAACGCAAAAAATCCATTGATGATCGTGCCGCGCGAAGACTTGTTCGTGACATGATGGATGACAGAAAGAAACGACTTTTTGATGGTACACGGACCTTTAACAATAATAACAACATACAAATTTTGAAAAAGAATGGAAATGTTTGGCTACGAAAGATGTGTTTGTAAGAAGAAAATACGGATCCGTGTTGAGAATAGAGTCGAGAGTCGGTGGTGTATGGAAAAACGGAAATTGAACTGTTCAGGCACACTGAAAAAACGTAATTTTCTTTCCGATGAAAGCCAAATTGTTATCGGGAATAACCACAAGGTTTATATTTGGAGAAAAAGTGACGAGGTGTGGTTGTCAGATTGCATTTCGCCAGGTTTTCAGCGGAAAATAAGTGCCATGATATGGGACTGTATTAGTTATAATGGAGTCGGAACACTTTGCAAGGTAAATGGGACAATTAATATTCCGATAAATACATTGAAATTGTATATAATAACTTATAGCCAGTAGTTGTAAGACATTTTCCTTATGATAATTATATTTTTATGGACGATAATGCTCCAATTCATAGATCTAGAGTGACAACTGACAACATTATCCTTTCTGTTGAATGGCCGGCCGTCCACGGACTTGAACACTATTGAAAACGCTTGGTTGATGATTAAACGAAAACTGCAAACTCATGCGTGTGAAATGAATTCTGTGGATGACTTGTATGACACAATTTTTGAAATAGGGAGATCATTTTGTGTTGAGTACATAAGAAATTTGTACGAGTCCATGCCAGCAAGGATCAGGAAAGGTCAACGTGCCCAAGGATATGTCATAAAATATTAAGGTAAGTGCACCTTACTTGATAAAAAAAAAGAAAATTTCATATCTCAAATAATACTCTTATGGTTTCAATCGCTTTGCTGGTCCTCAAGATTGGCTTAAAGACAAACAATACACGTTTGTTTATTTTGAAGCGGTGAAGTGTGAAAAAATGTCCGCCTTTATCGTGCGATTACTTTTGTCCAATGTCTGTATTTGTACTCGTTCTCGGAGAAAAATCAAATCATAACACTATAAAGATCTTGTAAATAAATACAATTCTACATGCAGAAATCTGATGAAAAGGTGTATTTCCCATCTATGTTTTTTAAGACGATGTAGTGCACACATCTAAACTTGTAAAATCCTTGAAAATATTATTCGTTGAGGTTATGACTTAACATGCAACTATAGTTCTCTCTTTGAGGCAGAATTACTTTTATAACATAGAGATAATCTGTTAGGATAACTAGTAGGTCCAACTAGCAATTTAATTAGTACATTTATATTTCATTCCATATTATATTACTATTTTACGTTAAATATTTGATATTATCCGATAATTTGATGACCTATTTATTCTGGTTTCCTACGAAGATCATTAATTTCTTTGGATGTTCATGACTAATTTATAATAATTCTAATATGATTTACATAATTAGAAATCCTATACTCTGATTGGGTATAAGCGCTTATGGAGGCGGGGTTTTTGTCAGTTTATTTTTCGAGAGATGTTCACCAGACTACTCTTTTCGTAATGTAAACAAAATGGCGGCTTGGATTCCCGATAATAAAAACAGATAAAAGAAACAATGTTTATTGTTAATAATCGACAATTATTGTTAGATATGAAAAAAAAAAGCTTTTATTGTTGACATAAAAAAAAAATTCCGGAAAAAATACTTAAGACATCTATTGACTGACTTTTGTAATATATCGTCATCCTGTGACGTAGTTTACAAGGGACGCTGATTGACACAAGCTGGTTACTGATTTATTTTACGATTTTGTGAGCATTTTACTTGTTTAAGTAGCTAAATGCAAAATGCCATCAAATTGGAAAATATCAGTAACTTAATTACATCACCGTCTAGTTATCAATGTAGGAAAACAAGGTTAGTGCATTTTGTTATTCATGGCCGACACACATCAATGGAATGTATGTGTGCGTACTGGGGATACCCAAAGGTAAATTTTCAAAACAAATGAAGAAGAAAAAAACTTAGTTACAGAATTATTAGGATTAAACGCATTTTTTCCGGAGTTTATTGATGTATAGCCTGGACCAAGTCACTCACAAACTTACATAAAAGTCTGGACCAAGTCACTCACAAACTTACATAAAAGTCTGGACCAAGTCACTCACAAACTTACATAAAAGTCTGGACCAAGTCACTCACAAACTTACATAAAAGTCTGGACCAAGTCACTCACAAACTTACATAAAAGTCTGGACCAAGTCACTCACAAACTTACATAAAAGCCTGGACCAAGTCACTCACAAGCTTACATAAAAGCCTGGACCAAGTCCCTCTTTCGGAGTCTTTGTACAAAAAAATCATAACTGATACTTCCAACAGATATAATATAGGATTAAACGCATTTTTTCCGGAGTTTATTGTGAGTGACTTGGTCCAGATTATACATCAATAAACTCCGGAAAAAATGCGTTTAATCCTATATTATATCTGTTAGAAGTATCAGTTATGATTTTTTTTGTACAAAGAGCAATGGTCTTACAAAAGCAGAATTGCTGCAAAGTCATAATCTTGATCTTTATACATTACTGTCTTGGCACCGGTATTCGCGCGTAATACGTATTGTACATGTCAAAATTGCAAAATCATTTGAATTGAAAAGTTAAGATGAAGACTACTGGTATGTGAGAATTAACTCTAATTATATTAAAAGATATTAACTGTTTTCAAATTTGAGCTTATTTTGAAGGAATAGGTATAAACTTCAATTTCGAAAACTTTCAAAATAAAATCTTTCCTTTATTCATATTAAGAACCATCCAAGGTATGCATGCGCGATATCACTGGACGTTCCAACATTTGTCAAAAATTGAGGGTTGGTTTGTTTATACTTCGTTTTCACTGAAATTTTAAAAATTGTAGCGGAATCCGGATAAAGACCATAAAGTTAATACTTCAATACGATACAGTAGCAAGGGCAGATAATTACTTTGCCGAATATCGCATGTTGTTTTTGCGACGTCACAGTAACGAGCGCGACATTTTCCGCGGAAGTTGCATCGACGTCATAAAAAGCCGATTGCGTTAAAATTTGAAAGCACCTGCTTCAAGCCGAATAATGCCGTTTTTAAAAGAAGGAGAAATACGCCGTCGGAAAAAATGTTCAGAGCACTTGAAAGAGTTGGATAGGAATGTTGGTGAGACAGAGGTAGACCAGACGGACGCAAACCCTGGAACTGATTATAAAGATATATGCTGGCAGGATGGGAGACGAATAGTTGAACTAAAAACACTAGCAGAGCAATTAAACGCGTGTGACGGTTGTGATACACCGTTAAATCTAATGAACATTGACCAAGAACGTTTGTACGGGTTCGGCAGTTACTTATCTATTCGCTGTACAACTATAGCCGTTCTCTTTCATTTATTTCATTCTCCGGTTGCGTTGCCCTTTCATCCAATCCAAAGAAAACGGCGGGAAAGATTCCACGACGTTTTACCTATTAAAATACATTGTATGGTAATTTGGCGCCGAAATTGACGATGTCTAGGTTTGTCATGAAAAATGCACGGTTTTTGTTCTGTGGCTAAAAAACAAGCACATGTACCCCCTTACTTTTTGTTAAAATTCTAAATAAAATCATTGCGAGAATATCATGACAAAATATTAAGAAAATATCAATTGTCATTTTTTTTCTACATGCAAATTTATTCATGAAGAAACCACTAAATAATCCATATTCCACAAATAAGTAGAATTTTTGGACTACTTAATCTGTTATTGGCAATGTACATGTTCATCATCTTTGAACGAAATTAGCATAGGAATATATTGCAAAAAACCGTATGCAATTATCTTTTACCTTTTTGAAATTGTGATATTTTCTTTACCGCTATAAAAATCCGTTTTTTTTTTAAATTTGTCGAAAAATGGTCGAAATTCGATCGTAAATATCTCGAAAACTAAATCACGAAGGTATATTTTTCTTTGCATATTTGGAAAGAGCATGTCGAAATTGACCACATCACGAATTTTCATGAAAAAATCAATTGGCAATCCCTACTGTATCGTATTCCCTTAAGAGGAGAGGAATGGCGATTCACTGCAGATAAAAAAAATCCTCGAATTAATGATAACGATTAAATTTTATCTTAATTCACGCCAAAGAAAAGTTAAATAAGCGGGTATGGAATGAGGACCTAGTTTCCTTACTATCGGATATAACCTATCCGTGAGTCTTATAACAGGTCGTACATGCATATTAAGTGGGGTGCTTATTTTCGCCTCGTTTAGTAGTAAAAGTGAAATCGCCAAATTAAATTCCGCTAAATGGTTTAGTGGGATTTGTTTTACTCGGTCTTTAGTTTTATATGTATGTTTTGTAGATCGTTATTTGTCCTTTCGTGCTTTTTCTTTTGGCCATTGTGTTGTCTGTTCTTCGATATACGGATTCTGATTACCCCTTTAGTATCTTCAAACTCTTAGCTCTAATTTGACCATGGCTAGTAATTTCAGTTGTTAGCACAACAATATATGCAATAATTAATTAATTATTAATGTGTATTGCTGGATGAAAATACGGAATACATAATATATATAATTCTATTCTTACTAGAATTTATCAATAACTCGTAATCCGATTGGATAGCGTCACTTATTCTACGTCATTCGAAAGGAATTTATAAATCAATATTTCCGTTTGCCGGACTACTTTTTTTGTAGCGTTACGGCGTAGGAATATGAAAAAATAATCCACCAAGAATTATTAGTATTTAGCGTCGAAAACAAACACGATGTCCAAGAATAAGAATTATAAGGATTAAGCACTGTGTTTATAGGAAATTATGTATGTATAAACTCCGGCAGCTCACTCGCAAACTTTACATATTCAGTTTGTGAGTGAGCTGCCGGAGTTTATACATAGATAATTTCCTAAAAAACAGTGTTTCATCCTATAATATAAATCTGCACAGATTCTATCCTGTATTTTTTCTTTCATTATTTATTAAAAAATTGAATGTAAATATTCTATTATATGGTCATATAATATAAGGTTTAAATTAATTATATATACATGTACATTGTATCTGTACATATAGTGCATATCTTTATTTACATTCGTATTTTAAGAAACTTAATGTTAAGGTACATTTCGCATACATTTCATGAACCTCAATTTAATAGATTATATCTGGTAAATCTTTGTGATTTTAAGAAAGTTGATGGAACACCGGTCAATTCTGTTGATTAATGGTTTGACTGTAAAATCAAATCACTAACCCGTGTCATTAGAATACTTTTAGTGAAATTGTGAATTGCATACACAGTTTTGAAACAGAGTATTCTGTACCATTTTGTGTAACAACCGCCAATTTTTTTTGCAACACTGGTGTCCGCCAAAATAATAAAAAAAAAACAAAAAACGCCAATATTTTTCGTATACATTTTCAACCCAAATCCGAAAATTGTTCACACGTCAAAATAAACCTCTATGCGGTATGATGAGTTTTATTGATGTAAAATGGAACTTTAAGACATTTGTTATGCTACTTCGTGACTACTAGACTTAATTGGACAGTGATAACGAAATGACCAGTGAAATCCTGAAACCTCAAACATTGAGGTGGGTATCGGGTGCGACCCATATCTGATGTTAGTTTTGTGGTCAGAAGTTACTGAACCACTATTAAGTTCGGAGAATAACATTCTACCTATGCAGAAAAGACGATTTGTAGAAGTTTATACTGGTGAGCAGCAAGTTCTTGTAAATGGTTGTTGGTTCCCCATTGCAAGGCAAATATTTCCATTACAATCAAAACATCCGTCCATATACCCATTCCAGTGTAACAACTTTACCTGAAAAAACATTTTGCACATGTCCGACTCGATTCTAAATTTATACGTTTTTCATATGAGCAAGAGATTGATAAAAAAAAAATATGTTTTGTCTTAAACATCTTCATGCCAGCACTCTCTAAACTGTATACAGATAGCGTTTAAACAAACAAGTTGTCAACAAGAGGAAGTGAATCCCCTCGACATGTTTGTCAATTTATAAAACACTTTCACAGTTTTCAGTCAGAACTTATCAATAATGGATACTTATTCATACAAACAGGAAAGTATATTCAATTTTAATGATTAGCTGTAAATCGTTTGACAAATCTACTGAGTGTTTCAAGGCGAGCAATCTTTTATATAATGACACTCAACAGACAGGATATCGGGATGAAAGCCATGTATGATCAAGCAACGGAGAGTATCATAAGTTACTTAAGGTGTGTTTGATGTCATCTCCCGGTGGTAAGGGGCCACCGGTTGTGTGGGACGATTCCAATACACAACTCGCCCCCAGGACAATTTTATCTCAAATTAAATTATTAAATTATTGTATATCTTTTGTGTTTTGGTTATTTTTTTGCGATACACTAACATCTAACATCCCGCTTGGGTGTCATGGTAACCTGCCATTCATCTTTGACCGTCCTATTATACAGTGCAGTTAAGCATATTGACCTTTGGAAGAACAACTGTTGATGTGTACTCGGTTTAAATACATAGGAGGCTGATCGCGGATTGGTAGGTTGAAAATATGAGCCCTGACATAACACCATACGAGCTGTAATGAAAGTAGCAATGATATTTATGGTGGGGTTCGTTTGTTCATCTCTAGATTTCTGTGTTGTGTTTTTAGATTTGTTTTTCTTCGTTCTGTTTCTTGTGCCCAAATGTTGCCGTCGAGTCTTTCGCTTTCTCTAACTTTTATTATATAATCTGGAAACAAATAATACCAGGAAGTATGCTTCATGCTTAATTTTAATCATGGAAATTAACACATGATTTTTCATCCAAGATATGTTCTCATTGTAATATTTTAGCAGATATGATCTATTAATCTTGTAAAGAAGCTATTTTATAGGAAGACGTTTTCTTGTATGTTGATTACAATTAAAATGCCATTGTAATTAAATATTTTTGGTAATAATTACAAAAATGTATTTGTTAGTGGAACATGCATACACATGATGTTCATTTTGACTTTTAAAAAGCTTGAAGATAACAAAGTAGTAATCAGAAACCGTCGATCGAAGGACAGACCATACAATGGTCAAAGGAAAAAGGAGAAAAGGAAAGTTAATAGTTTGAAAATATCAAAGGGGTAATCATCAAAATTCGTATATAGATAACACAATAAAAGGAAAAGAAGAAAATGAAAAACAATGATTTACAAAACTAAATATTGACCAACAGCTGTCACATAGCCCCATTTCTCACTATTTATATATCTTCGCCATTGGGGGTCAACTCTGTTGATGTCAACAATTACAGAATCATGTATATAATAATGTATTCAAATATGTTGTTCAAGACGACTATGTGAAGGTTATTAACAGCCATAGACCTACAAAGTTCCTCTGAAATTCGTTGATGTTAGACCATGATCATTGTATACATATTTGTAGATATGAAACTTGTTTGTAAAAGGTTGAAACCACTCCCCTTTGACATTTAATATTCCTCGTTTCATCAGATACTTGGATAAAGCTCTGGAGTGGATGTTTAGTCGTTGTCATAATAACAAAATATGTTTTTGTCCACAAAGACTTCTTTAGCCTACGTAGTGCATACAAAGTAAATATGACATAAATTCGCCATTGTGAGAGTACAAGCTAAACCCTCAATTGTGCAAGACGGGCTAAATACACAAATCACACCTAGAACATTTATTGATTTTTTATTCGTGTTTGACGTCAACTTTAGCAGTATTTCAGACTAAAACAAGTGTCTCGTGTATGGAGAAAGCTTATATCTAAATAAAAGGAAACTTGGAAATATAGGTAGGTTTCATTAATACGCTCGGAGAAATAACATTCTGACATTCAAAAATAGTTTCCATACTCACATATGGGATTTAAGTCACACCACACTCAAGCGGTTCCATCACCAATCGTTGTCCTTGTCCGATTTCAAAACCATTATATGGTGCGATACTAGCTTAAAAAATAGCTATGGCTAGTCTTAATTAATTTAAACATATAAAGAAACAGATTAAAATATAACACAAATATGAAATTACATATTGTAGCTAATTATGGCTTATACTAATCCATCTCCTTGTCTTACTTATTTTTGCATTTTCGTCAAATGAAATTATGGATTTCATAAATATCTAAGGCTGACCATAAATAATGCTTGGCATATATAATAAAATGAAGCACAAAAAATAAGACTGTCGGAACAATTCCAAAATTAAATATTACAATCAAAGAAAGAGTCACAATCGATACTACTAACACACAAGTTATTGTGTTTAACTAAGAATCGAAATTAATACATGTATCTATGACTAGTTAAAAGTCGATTTAAGGGTAGGATTTATGTTATGCACTACAACTATATTGGATTGGATTCATAAATATTTTCATCTCAAAATCATTATTGATTATTTTATTTAAAATTATTTTTATAAAAATATCGAATGTTGATAGCGCTACTTTGAAGTAATCCCCAATATTTAGGTATTGTGAAATACAAGCTGACGACGGCACAAAGGGGAGTACCGACTTAAACGACAGCTGATAACACAGACCTATATGACGGGTTTTGTTTCTGATAAGGTGTATCTAATGGATTTAACCATGTATTTCTATAGAATTAATGCTTGCTGTTAGATAATACATATACCAGATATTTTCATCACTGATGTAGATAATTTATGACCGAGTTTGGAAAATGCATGAAGCAGAGAGGTGCTAGTCACGAGAAAACGATATTGCAGACGGGAACTCTTCCAGAGAACAAAAGACAGGGCGACATTCAGTGATGCTAATACCATGGAAACAAACACATATTACCTACAAAATTGGTCTTTAAATGACGATCATCACTCAATATATGATTTGAACTGCAAAGGAGACGTATATATCATAAAGATGCCGCATATACCATACAAATATCTGTATATATAACTTGGCACCTTAGCCTGAAAATATGTAATGGCCGTGCTTGATTAAAAGGTCTTTTCTGTTGGATATCCTTTTTATCCTTGTCAAATAGAGATGGCGGGTTACATCTTAATAAGCCAGGTTGATTTCAGTTCAAATTGGCTCTCATCCATGTAATATGTCATTGGTAATATATTTTTATATGTGTATATATTGTTTATATATTATATATTTAGTATGTTTTAATGGAAGTATTATTTTCGCTTCAGGCTTTCAATGCAGTATCCTATGCTTTTGGTCTGTTCAGTGTGTAAAACAGTATCCTATGCTTGGAATGTGCAGCTTTCAAAGCAGTGTCTTATGCTTTGGGCTGTAATCAAAGTAGGGGATTGTCAGGAAAGAATCTTAATTTCCGGATCCAGTACAGAAGTTCACTGAAGAATATTTATTCAGTGCTTCTGTTTTCAGAATTTCATACGAGTGTAATATCGCATGGTTCTGTTAATTTATATTCAGTTGCTTATCTTACTAATATGATTTAGCTTTCTTTTTGTTTATTGGAGATATATTATTTTTAGTTTTGCCTATTAATCAATTTGACTACCATCCCCCCTTTTTTTGCGGGCTTTTTTGGCGGCTTTAAATTTTATGGCCCGCAAAATGTTTTCTTATGTTGCATGTTTAGCTAGTTTATTGAATTGTATTATTATTTACATATTCATATATGAACATTTCTTTCTGGCAAATAATAAAATTTATAAATTAATTTGTGTCTTTTGAGCAATAATTGGAAATTTTTTATAAGTAAAAAATAGTAATTTTGGCTAAATTCGTTTCACACAAAAATCTATTAAGGTAATTCATATATATAGTCACTGAATAGAGTTCACCTGTAATTAAATACCTCATTGTTTGATAAGATTTTAGTGCCCACGGCGCGTTTCTGGAACAACTTCATCAGATACGCTCAACAATTCTTCATAATTTACATGATACCTGTGTATGAAGCATACAGCATACACGAGTATATATTTCGGTTCGTCTTTACCTCCAGTTGTTTATAAGAGGGCTCATGTCTTATTTACGTTATATGTGTTTGTTTGGTTCGTCGTTACCTCCAGTTGTTTATAAGAGGGCTCATGTCTTATTTACGTTATATGTGTTTGTTTGGTTCGTCTTTACCTCCAGTTGTTTATAAGAGGGCTCATGTCTTATTTACGTTATATGTGTTTGTTTGGTTCGTCTTTACCTCCAGGTGTTTATAAGAGGGCTCATGTCTTATTTACGTTATATGTGTTTGTTTGGTTCGTCTTTACCTCCAGGTGTTTATAAGAGGGATCATGTCTTATTTACGTTATTTGTGTTTGTTTGGTTCGTCTTTACCTTCAGTTGTTTATAAGAGGGCTCATGTCTTATTTACGTTATATGTGTTTGCTTGGTTCGTCTTTACCTCCAGTTGTTTATAAGAGGGCTCATGTCTTATTTACGTTATATGTGTTTGTTTGGTTCGTCTTTACCTCCAGGTGTTTATAAGAGGGATCATGTCTTATTTACGTTATTTGTGTTTGTTTGGTTCGTCTTTACCTTCAGTTGTTTATAAGAGGGCTCATGTCTTATTTACGTTATATGTGTTTGCTTGGTTCGTCTTTACCTCCAGTTGTTTATAAGAGGGCTCATGTCTTATTTACGTTATATGTGTTTGTTTACGTATAGTGATGTCCAACATAATGTGTGTTGTGTTTTGTTTGTCTTTGTATTGTGTACCGAATGTTGCCAGTTTCTCTGGATTGTTCATTTTTGATTGCCCTTTTGTTCGGTATTCTGTAACGTTTAGTTTGGGAGGGCAATATATCCCTTGTTTCACAAGGAAGATATTGATGCCCAGAATAATATTATTCATGAAAATACAGCTATTCATGTACCAACGTATTCTCCCATACCTGATCGCAACTCCCTGGTTAGAGATACCACACCTCCTCGCCAAAGAAACACTACGATATACACAAACTCCAATCGCATTATAAAAAAAACATTGAAGACAGCTTCCCATACTTCAAGACAAACTGAAATAAATAAAACCGCTTCCTTCATAGCTAAAGAACATTAAATCTTTGAATGCATGGCGCTCTTTCCTCCAGCACGCCAAACTATCGCAAGTCGCCGACAAACTTTGTGATATTAAAAGTTGTAATGAACTGCCTTAAAAATACAGCGATCATACAATGGCAGTCCAAGAGCTATAATACAAGTTATATTATAATTGCAAGTAGTTAATTGCTGATGTATAAATGTAACTTTTGGTTGTCGGCAACCAATATCACATGCCTGAATTTTAAAACTTGTGAATTCAGGAGTATCCACCTTTTTAAGGTGGGGAGGGTGTAATAGACAGGCCATATAGCCCTTCCGAGTAATAACCCTGTGGTGCTGTTCTATAAACAGAGTACCACAGTGTCAACAACACCATAGGGTTCCCTATACAAGGCCGGATGCGTGACTGATTGTTATATAACGGGACAGACACACTCTGCCGCCGGACACAACTAATAAACCACTAAAAGTGATTAATCTACAGACAAATAAATGGTGTGACAGATCGCCTTGGGATTGGGCAGATATGCTGGTTATGATTGTGATGCAAGTACTGAAGTTTCAAGATCAGTTATCATAGTTAAAATGAACAGACTTCCTGACTGGTACAGAATTCCTAGTTGAAAAGAATATATATTTGATCATCACGGCGCTACCTCAGGTCCCTATTACAATATATATAATAAACCTTGTCTGTTGTAGCACCGACTACTGGGCGGATAATACCATAGGGACTAATACTCCATTACCTAAAAACAACGCAAGTATGTGTGATAACAATTAAATTATTACTTACAGTAAATAGCCGAGTCCTTTGAATGCTGGAAAATACACTTCTTAAATCTTTATATATATATACGCTAAGCAGTCCAAAGTGATCTCGCTATAAAACGCTCTATATTTAGTGGGATATCTGATTACATGGATTTCAGAATAATGCTATCATATTTAGTTTGTATGTTAATAGTACATATTTTTTTTACAATGTATTCATGTTCAGGTTGATCACGAAGCAGACAGCACAAAGAGACAACTCCCTTTGACGACGTAAGATGAATATACAATGTATCGTGTTTCGGGGGAAAGCTGAGAGTGGTGATAAACAGCGAATATTCAGTGATATTGTAATTAACATGTTTAACTATTAAACTGGGTATTGGGTAGGGGTGTAACTATGCACTTTTTCCACAAACGATACGCATTGCGATATTTGACATGTATTACGATACGTTTTATAGGAAACTGTAACTATTCATTGAAGTCCATGCCGGTCGACATGGGCCCTGCCATGTTTTTTCTTTATATGAGGTCGCTTAGGCCAAATACAATTGATTGTTGGTTTCCCCTAACATAGAGAAATATTTAAGGGCCGGCAGGTTTGTCAAGAAATATTGCAAATCAGGGTTTTGCTATCTTTCCCATGAAGGTCAGAAAATATATTTTTAAGGGCCGGCAGGTTTGTCAAGAGATATTGCAAATCAGGGTTTTGCTATCTTTCCCATGAAGGTCAGAAAATATATCATAAAGGTTTAAAATTCTGCATCACTCTTATTTCGTTTGATAAATGCGAACATTTCTGTAAATGAACAGCCAGAATGGTTCCACTGGGCACACCGCCGATGGCCATTTTATACACACTGTATGTCACGTACACATTTTAGATCATAGTCCTTTTACCGATATCGTAAGCGCTTTGGCGATCTAGATAAATGACCTTGACAGGTGGAAAAAAACATCGAATAAGCATGGCTGCATTTCATCTCCGTGAATTTTTAAAATGACTGTAATTGTTTACGATAACAAAAATCTCCATATCACTGAGTTAGAAGACACACGGCCGGTGTTTATATTATTTTATTTTATTTTATTTATCAGTAATAAAATATAACGACCCGGCAGTAGAAAATTGACCCGGTCGGGAAACCGACAATCATTTTTCTTTGGCCTTACGTACTAGCGGAAACTATAAATATTTAATATTTGATTAATTAATTTTAAAAGCGTAAATTAATCAATTCACTTTTCTCAAAATATTAATTAAATGATCACCAAAAGAAGAAAACGGAAGTTCAACACTACATTTTTTTCAAAAAATGAGCATTGTATCGTTTGTGGCCTCCACGTATCGTGAACCGAACCGTCCCCAAAATAATCGGTACATACGGTGAATCGTTTCCCCCTTAGTATTGGGGCGCGAATCTACATCGGTGGTGATAAGATTATGTGCAGAAGACCTTAATCACTCTGGCCTACATGCACTATTATTTGTCTAAAAACATAAATGTTTATTGATTTTTTTTTTGCAGTTTTCACAAAAGCTTTTAAAATGTAGTATTGGTAATTTGGACATTCTTCCTTTGATCTTACGTAGTGATGTTGTAAGAATCAACAAATTGGCTTCGACACTATAACATTTATAGAAACTATGGTTCAAAATTTGTTGTGTTAGGCTACAATTCTACATATTTTTCAAACAAAATTCAAAAAGGTAAAACATGCTACTCCGAGGAACAAGTGATCCGTATGCTGGAGTTCCTCATCGATAACATATTTGTCTCCTTTGGAGGGACACGGTTTCGGCAGGTCGTCGGCATACCAATGGGTACGAATTGGGCCCCTCTTCTGGCTGATTTATTTTTATACTCATATGAGTCGGAGTTTCTTCAAAAGCTTGTAAAAGATAAGAAGATTCATGAGGCTAGAGCCTTTAATTTCACATACAGGTATATTGATGACGTTTTATCTATCAATAATTCTAGATTTGCAGAATTTCTTCCATTGATATATCCTCCAGAGCTGGAAGTTAAAGAGACCACAGATACAGCTTCGTCCGCATCATTTTTGGACTTATACCTCGAATTTGATGACAGTGGTCAACTCAGTACTAAAATTTATGATAATTAAAGGTAATAACAAAATTACCGAACTCCGAACAATCCTACAAAGGGAAAGTCAAAACTCACAATTACATAAACAGACAAAATCAGTCAACAACCGGGACTGGACTTCAATTTTAAAATCATAAATTTTCCAAATATGTACAGCAATATACCAGCTTCTCCTGCATATGGTGTTTACATCTCGCAATTGATTCGCTATGCAAGGGCCAGTAGCAATTATTCTGATTTCCTGAAACGTCATTTTCATCTGAGAAACAGGCTACTGGACCAGGGCTATAAAAAAATCGCCTTATTCGATCTCTTTAAAAGTTTATATTCCGATACCAAGATCTTGTCGAAATATATTCCGTCTCTGCAGAGACGATGATAAACGATGCATTTTCATAAAGTGAAAATGTATAAAGATAAGGAAGTCAACAAAAATGTCAAAAATATTTCTTTTATCAATGTGTGACGTAAAATTGTTTTTGACATTTGCTTCACTGGGTTTGGTACTGCTTTGACAACTATTTTACCTATTTTGTTCCAGTATTGTTATAAATACTGTTATAGTGACAGCCGGAACCTTTGAGCCGTAATGAAAGCGGGAGGTTTGGCGCTTTAAAATCTGATTCAACCCACCATTTCTTTAGAAATGCCTGTACCAAGTCAGGGTCATTACGGTTTTCACAGTTTTCCGGTTGTTGACTGATTTTGTCTGTTTATATACTTATGAGTTTTGACTTTCCCTTTGTAAGAGTTCGGTAATTTTGTTTTTACCTTTATTTATCGGCCATCACACACATTATGATGTTACCGATAACAACGATAACGTCAGTTTTGAATGTCTCGACTTTTCCAACACTAAATGTGTTCGCCACGATATAGCTGAAGCAGAGGTGGATGTGATATAAAGTAACGCAAATCAAAAACAACGGTTAAGCTCACTATTGAATTAGGTATACCATAATATATACTACTATTTATGAATTTTCAAGAGACACCAATTTACGAGAATGAAATGCTGTCTTTTAACAATAAAATGGCAGACAATACTACACTGTAGGACCAGTTCCAAAATCCAATAGACAAATCGTAAATAAAGGCACAATCGATACCCCTAACAGACATATACATGACCGACCACTTCCGATGCATTACAATCATCATGAATCTAATCTGAATAGTCATGTCTCTTAGCCACAGCACTATACTAAGTGCCTGAAACAGAGACCCCCGTTTTTACTGAGAACACAATGGCTAAACGACAAAGCACAACAAGAGAAACAATGGTACAAAACACTAAGCAGAAAACTAAAGTTTGAGATTCACACACAAACTTTACAAAAAACGGGGGTTAACTCGGGTGCTGACAACACTTCAAATAACGAATGTCAGGATATTAACAATTAAACAACAACCACTCACTCACTTCCTTTACTTTCATGACGTCATCAGATTGGAATACAGTAAAACCCCACTATTACGTCTGCATAACACATTTGTGAATACTTATTAGTATCATTTAATATGTTCCTTCAACATTGCTTGGAAACACAATTCAAACCCAACAAATGGTGCAAAAAAAACCATAGAGCAATCGTTGTGTAATCGGACAATGATAGCAATTGATGAATGAAACGTTTGAATGCATGTTGTGAAGTGACGTAGCATAATCTGTGACGTAGAATGTTTTTAAAAAATAACTATATTAATGAAACCTAACTGTAATACCATATTTTATTAAATTACTAAACAATTCTACTTTCTTGATTGGTCAAAACCATGCATTGCCCTTTTTTTTTTATCAAACATTGTGATCAGCGCGATATCTTGCATGAGAGGTCGACAATTAGTGTATCATAGCTGTCAAGTATCCAAATATTGATCTGGAAATCCTAATGACGCTCACTTTAAATCGACTGTCTTGATTGAACGGTGTATTTTTATGAACAACTACTTTAACATTAACGTTTCGGAATTGTGCATTGTTTTGTAAAACCCAAATGGCAGAAGTGTTGGCTGCAAGCGACCGTGAAGATGAAAAAAAAAACGTTTCGCTACTTTAAATGAGGAGTAAGTAAAAAAAACCTTTGTACGAAAAAGATGCTAAAAATACTGAAAAGGGCCACTCTGTCAGCTGTTAGAACCTTCAAAATTATTTAAGCGAAAACAATTACGATGAAGCGTTTGAAGATTTAGAAAATTCTGTTCTTGATGAAATTTTACAGCAATTTTATTCCGAGATACCAACCGAAAACGGTGAGCTATATAAAATTGTTCTGTAATGGAAAAACGCAGTCGTTGTTGTTATGTGTAGACATTTGGATGTTCCACAAGCTTTGCTCTGGTTTTTACATTTTGTCCATATAAGTTTGTATATTATAGAGCTCAAGTCATTTGATAGCACAATTGTTGACTTTGATATTGGTTGAAACGACATCTATCAACCGTATGGAAATATTGGATAAACTTATTATATTTAACCATGTGTTGGTACAGTGGTTTGCATAATATCTCGTCAGTTGTAAACACTTCCCAGTCCGTTCCTCGTTCAATACTTATCACCGGGTTTGTAACTAGATTAACACGACG
This sequence comes from Bathymodiolus septemdierum, assembly GCA_963383655.1. Lineage (NCBI taxonomy): Eukaryota > Metazoa > Mollusca > Bivalvia > Mytilida > Modiolidae > Bathymodiolus > Bathymodiolus septemdierum. Next base: position 34,534,205 of record OY726526.1, on the reverse strand, counting down.
GGTGCCACATGTGGAGCAGGAACAACTTACCCTTCCGGAGCACCTGAGTTCACCCCCGGTATTTAGTGGGGTTCGTGTTACTCGATCTTTAGTTTTATGTGTATGTTTTGTAGATCGTTGGTTGTCCTTTTGTATTTTTTCTTTTGGCCATTGTGTTGTCTGTCCTTCGATATACTGACTCTGATTACCCCTTTGGTATCTCCAAACTCTTCTTGTGTAAATCTCATCACTAGTCGACGCTACGCTTCTCGTAGTGATACTTACACAACTGACTCGACAAGATACACACAGTTGTACCTACACAATATTAAAATAATTTTTAATTAATTAATCAGTCTTTCAATGATTTATGACCTTACTACCTCGTTTTACTCTCACACAGAAGCATGTTAAAGAGGCGTCGTCATAGTTAATCACATTGTCATTAAGCTGTGGTACACGTGTTGTAAGCGTCTCATGTGATCAACATGTGATAGAATATTGAGTGAAATTATATAAAACATCATGTTTCGCTCCAGATTAATATCGACGTCAGGGGATTAGATACACAACTCGTGTCTCCCTAACGACATGATGATGTGAATAGACATCTCGTGTTTGGTGGTGGTGGTGTGGAAAGGGGGGATAGTTAGACCATTGTGGTTCCTATCGGGATTTCCTTGATAGATGGTTGCCACTAACAAGGAGGCTACTGAACCAAGGGTTCCTATTGGTTAAGTTGAAGTCATCATTTCGAAAATGTTATGGTCGTCACCATGACTTGGTTAACCGTTATAGAATATCTGTGTTAGAAATGACCACGGATATGTTCCACTTGTAAACACTTACCGGTCCATTGCTCATTCATGACTTATCACCGGGTTTGTAACTAGATTAACACGACGAGTGTCACTAGTGGAACAGGAACTGCTAACCCTTCCGGAGCACCCGAGTTCACCTCCGGTTTTCAGTGGGGTTCCTGTTACTCGATCTTTAGTTTTATGTGTATATTTTGTAGATCGTTGTTTGTCCTTTGGGCCATTGCATTGTCTGTTCTTCGATTTAAAGATTCCGATTAACCCCTTTGGTACCTTCTAACTCTTCATATATACGTACTTATATTTGTCTGTCAAATCAAGTCTACATAACTAACGTTTTACACTTCATGCAATACACATTTGTTGTCTAAATAAATGTTAGATAATACAGAAGGGGTAATCAAAAGTGGACAACGAAAAAAACGGGCAACATAGGGTACACAAGACTGAGAAAAACACAACACAATATGTGTTGGATACTATCATACATAAACAACCACACATAACGTAAATAAGACATGAGCCCTCCTATAAACAACTGGAGGTAAAGACGAACGGAACATCGTTTTTATGCGGAAATCGTATTGTACATGACAATCTAATTATGTTTCTTTTATTTGTTTTGCAATATCATTTGTTGATATTATCTCGATTAGCAATATAACGTCATTGCTGGTGATATTATGTACTGAAGATGACTTCAAAGATTATAACTTGTGTCTTATCCATTCGTACCGGTATTGTTCTTGTTTTTGGACAATAAATTGCGGTTAAGGTTAAAGTAATATTAAATTATACTTGATGAATTTAATCTGCATACAAAATGTTCAATCGCACCCAAAACCAAATAAAATGCAAGAGAAACCAATTTGTTTTATCCTACGTTCAAAGAAATTTTTAAAAACATATCAACCCGTATTACCATCAATATCATGCATATATCTTGGGTGCAATGGCTTGTTAATAAATCCATTTAAAATTTCTGTAATTAAACATCATCAAACTAGTTGTGTGGCAACAGCGGTGAAATTCTAAGCTTATCATTAATTTGAAAATAATTACTTTATTCAAGAAAATATTTTTAAATTCAATTACAAAATACATTTAAATTTGTTAATAATATACATGCATGCATACCATTTAATGAAATGGGTAATTGTACGCTTTATAAACTTTACAAACCAAATGGAGCCTTAATTCAAAGAAAGTGGTATTAAATTCTAAGAAAACCGCATTTATCTAGATAATAATAAAAACCTTAACATATTATCAGACACGGAACTGTCCTAACATGCACAGAAAGAACCAATTAAGTGATATTAATGATATAAATTAAAACCTATCTCCAGTCTCCAATACTCCATTATTGATTCAACAAAGGATATAAATCCACCATTGAATAATTTTCAGTTCTTCAGCAGAATTATTAATGAAATTACGCAATTGAAAAATGTATTACATGTGGGAATGCTTTAAGCAAATATTTTGTGTGTACAAATTACTAGACTGATTGGTAAATTCTTTGTGGTTTTTAACTGATGTGTACTCTGTACATATGCAGATATCAAATTATTTAAGGATTGATCTCAATTTATTTTCGGTTCATGAAGAAATACTCAAAAATGTGGTACACACTGTGTAACCCGCGAATACGCAAGGGTGTGTACCGCATTTTTTAGTTTATTTCGAATGAACCGAACAAAACAATGTGATCAATCCTGATAAATGAATTCCTAATTAATATTTTTCTTGTCCTAAAAATATTTTGTCAGATATTAATTGCTTAAATAGAATTAAAATAAAAAAAATTCTCAATTGAGACTTCCGGTTAAAAATTTTGTCTATGGAAAATAACATAATTTTGTTATCCAATCAACATCTCTCTAAGACATCAAATTAATTTATTACTTTATACTTTCAACACTCTGGACGTTTTGGTTGTTTGATTGTTAATTGCTTAACGTCCACCGATAAGTATTTCTGGAATATTCAGGACGAGAACAAATCCAAGATATATACAGAAAGAATAGGTCAACCGGGCAAAATGACCTTATGCTACAACGTTTTTCACTGGAACAAAATGTAGCCAGTAATCTTTAGAGGGCATCATCTGCAAGAAGAGTTTGAAGATTCCAAAGGGGTAATCGGAATCCGTAAATCGAAGGACAGACAACATAATGGCCAAAAGAAAAAGTACAAACAACGATCTACAAAACACTACATAGAAAACTTAAGATCGAGTAACACGAACCCCACTAAAAATCGGGTGATGAACGCGGGTGCTCCGGACTTTTAAGTAAAGATTTTTTTTAATTTCAGCCAATCAGGAACAAGAATATATATCCTAATTCGTAGAACGTGATTTTGCCTGATCTAGACTAAATGAGGAATCATTGTAGAAGGTGTATTTTAGTTACATCGTAGATATCAAATTTAGTGCGCACTACTCGTTTGTGGAATAAACATCATCAGACACAATCAAAAACCAATATATTTGAAAGCCAAATATTTTAAGTCTTTGGGGGCAAGATACCCAAAGGACCTAGTACATCATGTCAAAATCATCAACTTCCGTAACTAGGAAAGCTTTGAAATTAGACGACAAATTGAAAGCGATAAATTGTTGTGGTGGTGGGAAAAGTTGTCAGGCTATGACCGAGGAGATGGGTGTTGGTCGTACCCAGATAATGAATATTCTTAAAAGAAAACGCGAGATTCTCGATGATTTTGAAAACAATGTTCCTAGTACAAGAAAACGTCAAAGTCCTTTTACCGGCAGTGAAAACATAAACCAGTTATGCTGGGATGGGTGTCAGGAAGAAACTGGGCGAAGAATAAATGTTAACGGCCCATTGAAACAGTAACATCTAAATCACAGCCAATGCATCATAGGATTGTACATGATTTGAAATTAAGATACCGCTGTGGCCACAAAATCATCATGGAAATGAACACGGATACAACTTTAAATAGACCAGATTTACTTAAACAACTATATGCGTGTGATGCCATAAATTGGATCAGGAACGAGCTGGACAATACAACTATCGAAAAATGCTTAAAGTGGTGTGGATTCATTCACCAAGACAATGTTGAAATTAACACTGACAATGAAAGTGGTGATCCAGCCCTAATTGTATTACAAATGGCAAAGGATATCCTTTTGGCATTTCATACAAACACCGTATTGAAATTGATTGATAATTAGTACCTTTGATAGACATTACAGCTTGGATTCAAAATGTTCACGACATTTTGTTTTGAAAAAAAAACCCCGATGATATCGAGGAAAATTCAGATGAGGATGATAATTTTAGATGATTCATAACAAGATATTTGCACTGTTGCGGAAATGAACAAATATACAGAAAATATAAAAGCATTTTCAATTGCTTACATAGATGTTAAACTGTTAGCTACGTTGAGCACTATTGATGAAAGATGTAACGCAATATGCATTACAGCATTATCACAAACAAAAATGAATTCTTCAAGACAGTAAATGTTTAGACATAACATGTTTGATCTTTTTATTAGAATTGTACTTTTATTTAGTAAATATCTTTATTTATTTATGTATATGTTTTATTCAAATCATACCATATTGAGATTTAATGTAAATAAGGGTAATAACAAAATTACCGAACTCCAAACAATCTAACAAAGAGAAAGTAAAAACTCATAAGTAACATTACGACAGGAATTAAAAATGTTTATTTATAACTAATATATGATATTTTGTCGAAAAATTAAACCCCTTCATATAAAGGTCACACGAGCTTTTCTTTTAACAGAAATTATTAAGGTTTTTGAGAGAAAATGAAAGGCTGGACTTTCATGGATTGCAAAGTCCAATTGTTTTAGACAATTGTTAAAGTGAGTTGGACCAAGAGACCGATAAATATAATAGGAATATTGAGACCTTGTAAAAGTTTTGTCAAAAAGTCTGTCGACCAGAGTTGACAAAAATATTTTTAAGTGCATGGCACGTACGTTCTAGCGCAACATCGACTGTCAAAAATATATTTAAATAATACATTAAAACCTTTCCAAGATCTTTTTTTTCCCAAACTTTACAAGAGTAAAATAAGAATTCCCAATTATCAAATTTTCTGGAGAAATGGACAAATTGTAACAGAACTTTATCAATATAACCAGCAATAAAACATAAAATGACGAGACCAAATGTACACCACGTCCACCCACCATGTTGACCTTGACCTAATCTAATTTGCTCCCGTCAGAAAATAGTTGAGAAATCGCTCATTTGACATTAAACAAAAATCACTCACTCAATGTAAAAATAAAAACATTTTGAGAAGGAAACGCGTGATATGAATACAGTGGCGGACTGGGTCTCAAAATATTGGTTGCCAGGAGACAAAGGGGGCCTACCTATCGTCACGGTATGTGTTTTCGTTCGTCATATGTTTTCGTGGTATCCATTTTATTTTGATTTCCACAGCGCACGCATTATTTTTGACGTGTCTTCCGGTTTCTATTTATGGAACATAAACAATACGAAAGCTGACATCTGTAAAAAATGATAAAGTTTACTTTTAAAGACGTAAGTACCAAAAACAGTGAACCTACCTACTGAACCATACTTTTTGTAATGCAAAAAATGTACTTCATTTATAAAGTAGCTGGAAACAAATCCAGAAGGGCTATATAAAATTTAACTATGTCGTCTGCCTCTCGGACACCTGCTCTTCCTGTCATGTAACTATCATGAGGTCACTGATCGTATTTGTCAACAAAAGAGCAGACTGAAATGTGCCTGTTTCTTATATAAAATACATGTCACTTTGCAGTGCATTGTGATTTCAGCACTAAAAAAAACATCAAAAGTAAACACAATTTTGAAAGTGGTCATTTTCAAACATTCTGTTATTTTATTTAGATGTAGTATGATTTGGTAGATGACCAGAACCATGAAATTTTAAAACCAGCCATTTCCGGATTTTATATTCGTTTCCATCCCGTATATCGGCCTTGTTTTTATTTGCCACGGAAATAGATGACGCCATTTTACTGACAACAAAAGTTGCCAGGTAATCGAGAGTATATTAAAATACAAGAATGGCTTTAAAAACAATCTTATGCAAAGAGAAATATTTAACTAGCCATTCTTTGAAAATTCCAATCGTCATATGAATGAAGGGTTAACATTGTTAATCGCTATATCTGAAAATCGATAATAGCACGAAAACCGATAACACGATGGTACATCTACAATGTCTTATCATTTAATTTTTATAACGAATAAATACAATTTGCAAAATATACATGAATGTGCAACTATATTTTTTTTTTAATAATTACAGTATACACGTTACTGGCAGTAAGCAGAATTGCCATATGTAAATACAGAATTTTATATTTGAATTTTAAATAAGTTTTTGATGGATGTATAATATACTGTTATTCTGGAACTATACTGTTATTTTGAAAATTTTTAACCAAATTGAAAGTAAAGTCCAAAGTTTCTACCAGTTTCAATATTTTTAATGAATACTTCTTACTGTCAAAGATTAACAGATAGTTCAAAAGTACAGAAGTGTATTACATGCAGTCCACTATATTAAGGGAAAGTTAGCAAACGTTTGAGTTGACTAGATGATTGTGCAAATCTATCAATAATTGCTTCTGCATCCAATCATCTAACAATTCCTTTTCAATGGATAGCAACATGTAGGATTCCAAGTTCTCAGACAACGAATTTCTTAACCTAGTCTTTATGATCTTTAGCTTTGAAAATGTCATCTCACTTGGGTAACCGATAGTATGCAAACGAATTTATAAAGTTCATAAAGGTTATCATATGCTTTGTAATGAAGTCTGCTGGATGCCAAAATGCTTAGTACACACGACGGGCAAGTGCTGCAAGTTTTACAATTGTTACAATTGGAATCCATATAATTCTCACCATCATTAAGCAATAGCCTCAATACATCAAAGTTTGAAGCAAAAGAAAACAATTCCAATTTTACTTGATCTTTGTTGATTTGTGGAAACAACTTCATAATACAAATTACCTTCCAATGCTTCATCTTCAAAGCCCTTCTCTGCAGTAGTTTTAAACATTGCTGGGTCCAAGCAGGATAAATCTTTATACAGTTGTTTGTGTTGTACAAATTGCAATTCTAGTGACTGGACATTGCGATCCATTAATAGGTTAAACACATTTACATAAATCAGCCAGAGGATCTGAGGAATTTCCTTCATTATTAACAAGCTCATCTGCCATTCTTTTCTTCTTCCTCTGTCTTTTAACAGGCAACGCTGTTTCTAAAGCATCAATTTCCAATGTTTGGTTTTCATCTATATTCATCTGTGAAATCTTGCTATTACATTTAGTTACAAATTTCAAAGCCTTGTTGTGAACGCTATGAAATGTTCTTTTCTGTTCCTTCAACTTAGTTGTTGCTGAATCTACCAAACTCCATGCAGTAAGATGTGTTTGAAGCTACCAAATGGGTAATCAGAATCCGCATATCGAAGAAGAACAGACAAAACAATGGCCAAAAGAAAAAGTACAAAAGGACAAACAGCGATCTACAAAACATGCACACAAAACTAAAGATCTAGTAACACGAACCCCACTAAAACAGGGGTTGAACCCGTCAGCACCGGAAGGGTAAGCAGTTTCTGCTCCACTAGTGACGCCCGTCGTGTTAATCTAATTACAATCCCAGTGATAAGTCATGAACAAGGAAAGAAGCGGGAAGTGTTTACCACAAGTGGAACATACCCGTGGTCATTTGTAACACAGATATTCCATAGCGGTCAACCAAGTCATGGGGGTGACCGTAATACCTTCGAAGGAAATCCTGATAGGAACCACAAGCTCTGGAATATCGTATCAACTGAGAGATATATATTCCTTATGCAGGTGCTGCTGGAATCTTGCTGCATATGAATGGAAAGTTCACAATGGGAAAATTTAAATCTTCTCTTTTGTCGTAAAGTTTCGTTCTTAACCGTCCCTCACTGTCAATTTCGAGGTGTAGTTCAAGGTATGAAGCAGACCTATCTGTATCTGGTATCCTTTATTTCAAGCTAAATGGGATAAATGCGATCAACGAAATCACCAAACCTAGAATTATTTAGTGAAAGGACATCATATATGTAGCGGAACGTGAAATTAAGGGATCGGGCTAGATTCTTTTCGTTTTCCTTGAGAAGCCCCTATATGAAGTCTGTCTCGTACGAATAAATGAACAAGTAGGCGAGAAGAGGTACCCATAGGTATGCCGACTGTCTGTTGAAAAACACGTTCACCAAACATAGCAAATATGTTGTCAATCAAACACTCGAGCATATTGATGATGTCAGTTTCAGAGAACTGTTTAGTTGAATCAGAGTGTTTTTTTACAAATTAAGACATGTCCGTTCCTAGCACAAGGTATTTGTATCTAAAATGGCCATTCTTTTTTAAGTAATACAGTAAACATGTCTAAACCAATTGTCGGTAGATAACTGGATAACGGGGCTGTAGTTTCAAATATATACAAGTAAGTAAATGCTGTCAATATGGTTTCAAACTTTAGAAGACTCTGAAGTAAATCATTTGCTTCATGTTTTGTTTTTGTATGAAACTTGTCTAAATCGTGTATCATTGATAAGCATGAGTTTCTCCTAACAGATAAGATCTAACATAAATCATTTGTAAATTTAAACAGGTATTGCAAGCAATCCCATCCCTGGCTTATGCATAGTGTATACCAGGAAGCTATATCATACCAGCAAACGCCAGCGGGATGTTGATGTAAATGTAGCAAAGGCCCAGGATTGTATTTTAACCTCTCTCTCTCTCTCACACACACACACACACAGCCTGGGCCCACATGTCATCGGGCAAGCTGACAACCTGGCCAGTCCACCACTTATGAATGTAGTATTCAAACACGTAACCTTTCCAGTGTTTAAATAGTTTGCTGAACGAGGTTGGACCATTTTGTTTTCCAAAATATGTGTCGTCAAGCTAAAGATAAAAATGTGAAGACAAAATGACTGATGAATATATGTTGACTTAAACTGGAGGGCAACATTGTTAAAAAAAAATATGTAGATCTAATTTCATTTAATGGTATTGACAATTATATTTTTATTTAAAAGTTTACTATTGTTTCGCTCTTATGTCTTACGATGGCATTGTGTAGTATATAATATTTAAATTATGGCTGTTTAATAGAATTAATTTTTGTGTCACGAATATGAAATTATGCTATGTATAAAGTTCAAGATTATATACTATAGCATTATTTATAGTGAGGCTAGTTGGCATTTGAATAGTTTGAATGATCACATTACTCTAAGAGGGGAGGTTTGGGCCCATAAAACTCTGTCTATGGGCCAGGACAGTAAAGTGATGTATATAGGCGCGTATTGATCCTGTCTCTGCTTCTACAATTTTTCGATTGGATTTTGAAACTGTTCCGACGGTTTCGTATTTTTTCCATTTTTAACACCAGTAGGAATATTCTAAATTATTGTGTAATAGCAATGAAATGAAGGGGTTATTTTTGGTTCATAAATAAAATTAGAAGTCATATTTAATAGTTTATCTGTTTATAAGTAAAATGTTTTTGTAATAGTATCCTAGATCAGGGGTGTCATTAATGTTTTGAGTTGTAGGAGAAAAAAAATAAATGTTAAGGAATGATAGACTGGCGAAGCGAGTCTCGCGCAACGAGGTGGTATTTACGGCGAGGGATATGGAGCAAATGGTGCAAAATCCTGCATTCTAGCCATTCTCCTGGCATCAAATATGCTGCCTCAAATATTTGATTTTTTTATCAACATTTTTAATAAAAGTTCATAAAATTTTCAAAACATGGAAGAAGATACATCCTCCGAGAACCCTCCAGACACAGTTTGAACAGTTATTCAGACAGCAGCTTCTGTTCCACTAGTGGCACCCGTCGTGTTAATCTAGTTACAAACCCGGCGATAAGTCATGAATGAAGAAAGGACCGGGAAGTGTTTATGACAAGTGGAACATATCCGTGGTCATTTGTGACACAGATATTCCATAATGGAAATGATGAATTAGAGTACCATAGCTAACAAATGAGAAAATTCAGTATCATACCAACAATTAAGAAATTTCACAGTATATGAAGCATGCTAATGACTGAGAAATACAAAGTAGCATTAGAGTCCATTTGGTGGCTATTGAATAGGGAAATTAATATTAATTAAAAACCAGTTGTAAAATACAAATATACCAAAAATCACCAGTTATTCATACATGTCTTGATTAAATTTACCCCGAGATAAGACCCATTTATTAAAAAGATTCCCATTAAACCCCGTGGTATCTTAATTCATTCAAAACTGAAGTAGGGTAAGTAGCAAGTAAGGAATAACCTGTCATGTGATTCTGTTTATAAACAGATGCATGTTGACAAACCTTTAATTGGACAATAACGTTTGATGTCATATAAACTTATCACAACACCTGTACAGAAAAAGAAAATTAAACCAAACTTGACTTGGGTCAACTTATTTGCATAACAAGCAAGTAATAAGGGCTAGACTGTTCCCTTTAAAAAGTACATACCATGATGATACCTGAAGTAGAAATATCATTTGAGCAACTGAAAACGTTTTTAATTATTTGATAAAATTGCTGAAAAACTTGTATTCTAATATGGATGCTTATTGAAGGTGTCAAACAGATCAAAAGTTATGAAACATAATTTTGATGAATTATTTCCCCTATTTCAGTGTTCACCAAATGGACTTATAACAACTGAGAAAATATACACTAATCATAGTCATCATGAAAATCTGAATCATCATCATGCATATCCTCATCAGTAATGCCATCAACACTTGCAACCTTTTATGAAAACTTGGCCAACTGTAGCACACAAACTGCCTTGTTATATTCTAACTGAATTTCTTCAATATCAAGTTTGTGTACTACATCTAGTCAACGCAACTGGCTCACCCGGACCAGACAAGGATAGTCTTTGTTTCTCTTTATCAGATTGAGAAAGAGATTTCGGAAGCTTTCTCCGTGGTTTAGCAGACAACCATGCAGCTACACTATTTCTGACACGACTGTATAAAATGCCATTTTGCAATCTGTTTCTCAAACAAGTTTTTACAAGCTTCAGTCTGCTGAAGCCCCTATCTGGCCATGCATTTGATACTGGTAGGGTCAAAATAATTTCTCCTACCTTTATCACATGTGGAAAGAATTGCACCATTGAACTCTTAAATATGAGGAATTTGTTCAATGCCCACTGCATAGGTGTTTCATCAGACTTGCAGTTCAGAATTTCTTTTGGAAGTTCTTTTTCGAGTGGTCAAGGGCAATTTTTAATATATTGTATAGGATAATGAAGAATTCATTATACAGTCACAGGAAATAAAGTATATTATACAAACGTCTAGAAGCAAGTGATAACCATAGAAGATATCTGTCCCACTGGATCTCAAAGTTACTAAGGATACTAGGTTAATACTAAATATTATATACGTCTGAAAATTAAACCAAACTGTTAAAATTAGATTTTAGAGCTGTAAAATTTTTGTTCTTCCCTCGACGGGATTTGAACCCACACCATTGATACACTGCAGCACCATTCGTTTAGCCTTACGTCCAGCGCCCTAGACCACATCCACTCCCTAAAAAAAGGAGCTTCAAAAATCCTAGTGTTACCTTTTCTCGTAAGACAAATCTAGGGATAGACGTAAGACATGTGTATAAGCGTGTGTAGATGGTACATATATACTTAATATTATAATTTGACAGCAATCTAACTCAGCAATTTTTAATATATTGTATAGGATAATGAAGAATTCATTATACAGTCACAGGAAATAAAGTATATTATACAAACGTCTAGAAGCAAGTGATAACCATACAATATATCTGTCCCACTGGATCTCAAAGTTACTAAGGATACTAGGTTAATACTAAATATTATATACGTCTGAAAATTAAACCAAACGGTGTTAGAATTAGATTTTAGAGCTGTCAAATGTTTGTTCTTCCCTCGACGGGATTTGAACCCACATCATTGATACACTGCAGCACCATTCGCTTAGCCTTACGTCCAGCTCCCTAGACCACTCAACTACATCCACCCCCTTAAAAAGGAGCTTCAATAATCGTAGTGTTACCTTTTCTCGTAAGGCAAATCTAGGGATACACGTAAGACATGTGTATAAGCGTGTGTAGATGGTGCATATATACTTAATATTATAATTTGACAGCAATATATATATATCATTGACTTCCAACCTAAAACAGTAGCAGTATTTCTAAACTGTTCTCATTTTCAAGTCTTCATAATTTATATCCTTACCTCGCGAGTTTGTTATGCGATAGTCTCACTTTCCTGGTTTAGTACATGCACTTTTATAAAAAGTGGCACGGTTAAACGGGAAAAAAGAATGTATTTATATATTATACCACCGCTCCCCGAAGGGGGAGGGGGTATACTGTTTTACCTCTGTCCGTCCGTCCAAGATATTTTTCGTCTCATTTTTCTCAGTAACTGTTGATGGCAGAAATCTGACATTTGGTCACAAGCGTGATATAGGTATACCATATTGTGGGTAGCGTTTTTGGACCCGTCAGATTCCTACTTCCTGTTTGCCGACTTAGTTTCAAAATTTCAAAAATATTTACTTATTTTGTAGTTCAATATTTTCTATTATGTCAATTTTGAAATTTGCATTAGAAATTTGTGTCATTTAGCCACAAGTTTGCTGGTTTTTTATGCATGATATTATAAATTCTAAGCTCCCTAGTGACCGACTATGATTATTTAGACGGTCAGTAAATTGTTGAAGGGTATAATCATAGTCGGTCACGGGAGCTTAGAACATTTTTGTACGATGTTGCTGATCTATAACTTGAAACAGTAACTAAGTTTTTTCCACGAACTATGTTTGACGGACTTTCTTGGAAGTTCTAAGGCTAAAGACGTAATGGTCGCTAGACAAAATTAAGCACCGCCCACTGACCTTCTGTAAATTTCCGTCTGCATCGTTTCGTAACTGCACGTTTATCTATCGGCTGCATCGGTGTGTAACATTCTTTTAAGTAGTTTATTAGAAAAGTTAATTTCTTTCTTTTTTATTGTGTCTCAAGAAGAGTTTTTTTACTGTGTTATTTTAGAAGAAAATATAAATCATCCTCTTTCTTGCAGTTGTGTTTAATTATGCTAAGTCAAAATACACACACATATATATAGTGAACCTGGTCAAGTACACTTGGCATACGTCGTCTCAGTTATCGATTACAATATTTCTTTATTTCGGACAGCGTCAAGGTCAAATTATGCAATAATAGATTAAACAATGTTGCAGTCATCTGGCATATGGAATTTTCCACTGGCCAGTAGAGCGTATTAATCTTATTCTCTAGATTTCCATATATGGCTCTGGCTTCTATTATTAATTTTAGGAATTATTTTATCCAATCATAGATCGTCAAATAAATGCAACATCGTACAAATTAGTTAAGCAAGATTACGATAGTTAACCCGATCAAAGTTATTCCAGAAATGCAACAAGATTGATATCTCCGTTTTTATTAACCCGGAACAGCTCATGTTTACAATACTTATATATGTAATATTATACAAATTGAAAAGAGCAAGTAGTCTTGACCAGATGTCATATAGGTCATAGTAGATTGTAACATAGTCATCACCCAAAGTTATCTATTACATAATGAGGAACGACCGGAATGTATTCCGTGTAATTTCAATTACTCACTGACGCATGTTTTAATTGACTGCGTACGTAGAAGTTTCTGATGTTCGTCAGACATTCTACAATTACAACAATTTACCGGATTTATTTATAAATGTCGCAGGCGTAATACAATTTGAAAAATTTCAAAAGAAATTGATAAAATATAAATGTATAACATAAGTTCTAAATAATATGTTTTTATTCTTTAAATTTTTCTTTTTTTTGGTACATATAACACAATTGTTTTATCAAAAAAAAATATTTTATTTCTAAGAAGTCTGGTAGATGTGGAAATTTATTTGTACAATTTGCTTACGCCACGATATAACTCAGTGGAAAGCTGCTAAAATTGGCGTTAAACATCAATCAATCATTAAATCAATCGATAAATAAACGTTAGAGAACACCGAAAGGGCAATCAAAAATGGACCCCCCCCCCACCCCCCCCCCCCCCCACCCCTAAGAAAAAACTGGCAAAATTGGGTGCACAAGGGTAATAACAAAATTACCGAACTCCGAACAATCTTACAAAGGGAAAGTCAAAACTCATAATTATATAAACAGACAAAATCAGTCAACAACCAGAAAACTGTGAAAACCGTAATGACCCTGACTTGGTACAGCCATTTCTAAAGAAATGGTGGGTTGAATCAGATTTTAAAGCGCCAAACCTCCCGCTTTCATTACGGTTCAAAGGTTCCGGCTGTCACTATACCAGTATTTAAATACAGGAACAAAATAGGTAAAATAGTTGTCAAAGCAGTACCATATTCAGTGAAGTAAATGTCAAAGACACTTTTACGTCACACTTTGATAAAAAAAAAAATGTTGACATTTTTCTTGACTTCCTTATCTTTATACATTTTCACTATGTGAAAATGCATCGTTTATTATCGTTTCTGCAGAGACGGAATATATTTCGAAAAGACACAATATACAAAGACAAACAAAACGAAAAACACACCACAAATGAGGCATGAACCCTCCTACAAACAACTGGAGTTGAAGACGTACCGAACATCGTTTTTATCCGGAAATCGTAACGGACATCACAACACGGAATTAAGAACCTAAAGACACATAATAGCAAGCACGAGATGAGGAACGAAAATATAAGTCTTAAGAAATATTATATTTCTTACAAAATATAACTAAGTAAAATAAAAGTCAATATCAGTATGTTGCATGTATTAATCACCTGCTCATTGTAACAAATGTGGTAAAAAATTATTATTTAGATAATGTATCTCTGGTGCACGTTTTTAATGTATCTTTATCATTTGGATCCCTCAATATTTGAGTTAAGTTTCCGGTAGCCCTTTCCCGGTTTAGCGAGATTCCAGGAAAACTAAAGACCATGACAGACTGGTGAAAAGTTATATAGTCGATGCAAGAAAATATAATCAATTTTGCCTTGATTAATAAGAGGTTTGACGCCATCAAATAACAAGTTCACCAAGAGTCTTAACAATTGGAGTGTGTTTTTAAGTTTCTGTATTGATGTTGTACTACATTCCAATCACCACGAAATAGTCAGATAGTATTAGAAAAATTAATTCGCGGAATTTTAGAACGCCGATTTTACCGAATTACCAACTTATTGTAATGATTTTTTATTGGGCATGTCTATGGGGCAGTATTAGTGTCAAAATTATAGTGGGTTATTGTGTTTTAACAATATTTCAGTTATATCGTGGCGGTCAGATTTATTGATGGAGGAAACCGGAAAAAACCACCGGTTTGTCGCAAGTTACTGACAAACTTTATCACATAATGTTGTATCGAGTACTCCTCGCCTCGATGAGATTCGAACTCACAATGTTAGTGGTGATGGGCACTGATTGGATAGATAGTTGTAAATCCAATTACCATACGACCACGACGACCCCCGTCAAAATTATACATTTTTGGCAAGCCTTAGTTATTTGTGGCTAACCATAATTCAAAATGAGGTTAGCAGTAATTTAATTCATGTCTAGCCATAAATATTTAATTTTGTTGCTGATACCGCGCTTTAATATGTTGTCGGTTGCAGACTGCGAGTAGATCTTGCAGTATTTGCCTTTAAACCACCGGAAAGCAGAACACAAATCTAAGGTGGCATATATAACTTGATTCATTGATTTCGTACGCAATAATGAATTGGTCAGAAAGCATTTGGTAAATTTTTTTTAAATATCAGAGTCAACTAGTCTATTCAATCATGTTTTGTTTCCTAAGCCAATGATGAATTTACATACCTTAATATTTCTATATTAAAATTGTTACATAGATTACAAAATGATGTGTTGCTATTTAGTTTTGAGGGGTTAAAGGCCCCACATTTTGGCCGATTTTAATGGTATGATCGAATATGTATTAAAATGTGGAAAGCTTGTGTGTTTTATAACCAACAGATTTACAAAGTTTAAAATTTTTAAACCTTTTTCATGCAAGTCATGTGTTGCTTCATTAAAAGTTACCAGAAGCTTGTTATTCTCAAATATGAATACTGTTTTACATTTTCAATTTTGTTACCTTTATAACAACAATTTGCTTCAATTCTGCGACCAATGGTAATAAAGGGAGACACTTAATTTTTATTCAAGTCCCCACCCTGAACTCTAATTTGATAACTGCTATTTCACTTGACACATGATTAACACGCGTGGGTTAATCCGGTAAAAAATCATACTACCACGAACATCTCATTTTTACGGATTCTGATTACCCATTTGGTATCATCTTCTTACCTCCGAATCAACTTTTGTGTTGCCAGATAATCACTTTTGCCTGTCAAAGATTAAATCACGAGGACTAATCTGCTAAAGTGTGATGTCAATTCAACAAAGTTGGTATATTTTGTTACCTAATATATTGCATAACTTTACTTTTCATAATAGTTAGTTTTTATGAGATGTTTCTGTGTTAAATTTAAATACTAATAAGTAAGTGTACAAAATGTTCTAATTGAAGCATTATAACACCAATGACATATTAGTTTTCCAATGTCTTCAAGAGGACTGCGTGATAAAGTTTTGGCTCTTGACACATTTTACTGTCCTATATCAATCATATTACTGTTCATAAGACATTCGAAATTTCTCCCAAAGGCACATTTTAGAACCACCTTGTTACACGGTTGGTTTCGCTTATGATGTTTAACGCCACTCTTAACAATATATTCCGTTTTATATCGGCGGTCAATGTTATTGGTGGTGGAAACCGGAGAAACCACCGACCTGTCGCAAGTTACTGACAAACTTTATCACATAATGTTGTATCGAGTACACCTCGCCATGAACGGGATTCGAACTCACAACTATAGTAGTAATAGGCACTGATTACATCGGTAATTGGAAATCCAACTACCATACGACCACGACGGCCCCCTTTGTTACACGGCATATGATGACACAAGTCTAATTTGAAAAAAATGTAGAAATTTTACTCAGGTTTTTGATTGATATATGATAGAACGGTGGTACCATTCGACTTTGGCGATTTTCTCCTGCCGGTGCAGTTCTGTGGGAATCTGTTCGTACAAATAGGCATTTTTTGCACATGTTTGACGATGATTTCAGTTTGCTTTGGCCAAATCTTTCACAATTTGTTTTTGAAGATTTCTCCTGATGCTGTTCCAGGGTGATTGAACTTTGGTCGTGAACAAAATTGTCTTTTTCCATAACATTTCGTTCGATGAATATTTCTTTGACCAATTCTCATGAAAATGTTGTCAATTGTCCAGACTGATCACTTTCAGCTCCCTTGTGATTTTGATGATTTTAACCGTTACCTTCCAGAAACAAAAAATATCACACTGCAAGAACAGTTCAAAAATCCAATAGAAAATTCGTAGAAAGATGCAAAATACCCTCAACACACAGAATGCATGACCGCTCACTCAATGCTACTGGTGTTAACATCTTTTCTGTTCTCTTGCTTAGGGACCGACCATTTAACTTGCAGGGGGGGGGGTTATGATTGTTTGAATCGTTCAGAATTATATTTTCGGCAAACACGAGAGTTAGAATATTTATTTTATTTGTCGCGCACAGCGCGAAATTTTTTTCCAGAATGTAACATTAGGTTGTATGACAAAAACTCTGAATCAGATTATTTTTTATTCCTCCACCAAAATCAGAATATTTTTTTCAGCAACATTGGGAATCGGAATATTTTTTTAGAAAAAACCATACCCCCCCCCCCCCCCCCCCCCCTGGAAGTTAAATTGTCCGTCCCTTATACACCACACATTTAGCAAATAAAGGTGTCTCCATAGCTACATTCCAGATGATTTGAATCGTAGAAATGTAAAACTTCATTTCAAATCTTAATATAATTTAAAAACAAATATCTCTTTTTTTTTATTGAAAAACAATTTGTTTTGAATTGATAAATATTTAACTTGCTAAACACGATGACAAGTAATTGTTGTATATTGCATATGTATGTATATATAGATAGATACTTAACTCGACAAGTTTGTTATGTATTTGACGTAAAATACTAACTAAATGTTTCTTAAGACAATCATGGTGTTGTCTGAACCATTAATGTTTACATTAGAGCGTAAATTGATTACCACCATTGAAACACATGCAACATGAATGATTTTTTTCTAGCGTGAAAAATTCACAATCATTCATTAGTAGTTGTTTATAGCATGCACCGAATTCCTCTATCACGTGATCATAAATAACCATCCCGGTGGCAAATTATATAAGACGGTATTATGATTATAAAGGGAGCGAACATATATAGGTTACATATTGCATGGTATCTTCGTAGTTCCCTTATTGTAAGGATGTGTGGGTATTTATTTCAAATCTTCATGGGTTGGCTAGATCCAAGCTGGTTAAAATCAGATCTCTTACTTGCTTCATTTATGTCACGTATGTGGGGAGATCTTAGGAAACACCATTACGGGTGAAATAAGAGTAGCCTTATATGTATATGTAATGATAAACATGGTTGCGACATTCTTCAGCCAATGGGATTCCTCGTAGAATGCCATGTAATTTTGTAAGTCTTCATAGTCTCACAATCGCCATTTTTATAGAATGTGTGTATACTTGTAGTCACTCGTATGAGACCCGTAATAAGGTTTCCTCAGATGTCCAACGCCGCGTCATATCAGTAAGGGTATCAAGTGAGAGATGTCAGTCAGATTGGGGGTTTCTCATTTTCGTCGTTGTTAAATTTCAATATTCATCTTATCTTTTATATGATGCATTATTACTCCACTTGATGTTCATGGTTTTTGTGGTGGTGATTTTGATAAGAATTTTTTTAATCGTATATAGATTATTGAGAATTATTCATCTTTAAAGAGGAATGTAGTCATACAATCCAGTTTACAGCCAAGTTCTCTAGGAGATAATGTATTTAAGATATGAAGATTGTAAGTCACCGAAAACAGGAATCGTATTCACTGCCGTTTTTATGGAATTCTTTGTAGTTCTGTTTTTTTTTATTTATTTTTGTGTTCAGGATGTTGTCGTGTCCATCATGATTTTGATTTAGTGCTTATGGCTTCCATTTGACATTTTCCAATTTATTTATTTAAATTATGACAACATCATCAAAAACGACTGCAAATAAATACCACAAAAGTAATATGATACCGTAATTCGAAAATGGATTGAGAAGCAATAGTCGACAAAATACTACATTGCAATCTTACGATTGAGTACAACGAGCCGTACTATAAAATGGGGACGTACTCGTATGCGGAAGGGTAGACAATTCCTGTTCAACTAGTGGCACCTGTCGTGTTACTTGTCTTGTGTCAAGTCATGAATGTGGAGAGCACGGTGTTGTGATTTCCACTAATACATGACACAAATGGAGGTGAACTCTGCTGGTCCAGGAATTTAATGAACGTTGTACACGATCAGCAAGTTACAGTAATTTAAAAGTGAAACAAGACATACACAGAAAGCTCATTGTTTATTCCACATAGAGATGAAAATAAATGTATGAATAATCATACAATTACTACTGAATAATAAACCATAATTAAATAAGATCTTTGTTGATGATAATGTTCAAGATCTCCCTATAACTGCTTCCGGTGATAATTGTCACATGGTGCTCCCTTTAGATAAACACTACAATGAAATTAACCATTGTCAATTGAGTTTTAGACGTGTTTAACTTCACTACAGTTCCATAGATTGGATGTTTTATTTCTTTGAACTATATATTCTTTATATTTATGGAATGCATCATCTGTCTTTTTCTATTCATCTAATTCACTGCAGATTTTTGTTATCTTGATTTTATAGCTGTGAATCACAATATTTACGAGAAACTTGTTTTGGTTGGGGAAAAAATAGTGTTTACGTAAAATATATTACATTTCACCTAATAGAAATACTTATATATAAAAGTACAATCTGAAAGAAAAAAAAAAATTGAAAATTAAGTATGATACAGATATAGAAAAAATAACGATAAACAAAATAATCGATGTACTGTTACTGATTGTGTACACCAGTTATTTTTTATATTGAATTGATTGATAGATAGTTCTTTAACGTCACGAGAAACAGTATTCAAACGATACATTTATGCTTAGCATTTACTGTCCATACATAACGTAATTTGGTAAGACTAAGGTCAATCTACCCACCCCTCAGACATAGTGAAAACATAGATACCAAATGTAATACGCACGACGTGTTTCTGGAATAACCTTCATCTGGTACACTCAAAATCCAAAGATTGGAAAAGCCAAATAATTTTTGTGAGCAATAACATTAACCTCTAATAGCTATCTTGTATAGACCATTAGGTTTACTTGCTCTCAAAGATTGTTCAATCATTTGGCTTACCAACCTTTTGACTATGAGCCAACCTAAATCTTATTCCAAAAAAACGCGTCATGTGCCCATTTAATTGGATATCTACGTTTTAATTACTGACGAGAACACGATAAACAAACAACAAACCTGCATGTACAAAACAGGGAGGCATTGTGATTAGACTACGGCCGGATGTCTTAATGGCCACAAGTACAATAAGAGATGATGGATGGCTACATATAAATGACGTCTACATTATAGAGTGGTGTTGCCTCATTTTAAAAACAGT
Organism: Bathymodiolus septemdierum; assembly: GCA_963383655.1. Taxonomy (NCBI): domain Eukaryota; kingdom Metazoa; phylum Mollusca; class Bivalvia; order Mytilida; family Modiolidae; genus Bathymodiolus; species Bathymodiolus septemdierum. The sequence continues at coordinate 34,513,605 of OY726526.1, read as the reverse complement.
TCCAATAATTTTGCTTATAATAAATAATCTTAACAATATATATATATACAGTAGGTGGCCATAATTATTTCACCAAGATGGCCGCCATCTCATAACTTGTGGAATATATGCGATAGAGAAAAATAGGAAATATATTCTTAAGATTTAATTTACATACCTGTCATTTTCAGTATTTCGTTAAGTGACCTTTTGCTACAATTACACTTCGAATTCTCCTTGAAATTGAGTTATACAAGCTCTGAATATAAACTGAAGTTAGTCCAACCCATATCAACTACTTGTGTTTCATCTGAGAATATTACACGTTTCCAATATAATTGAACTGACATGGCAAGCTTACCTCTGCACCAATTTACACGATTTTTCGGTTTTTTAATGACACTGTTAAAGTCTTCCGAACTCGGTGCCTCGTGTATCCATGACATTTCAATCTGCGGCGAACGATTCTAGCAGAAACAGGCCGTGGTAGTCTTTCATTTACAATGTTAGTCAAATCTCTCAAAGTTTATCTCCTGTTGACTTTCACTGAGCGTAAGATTACACGGTCTCCTCGTTCCGTCACCAACTTTTTCCTTCCGGTTTTAGGCTTATTTTCCACGGAATTTCTCTCATCATAATGCTTTAGAAATTGTGTAATCGTAGAATGATCCCTCCCGATTATTTCAGCAATGTTCCTGTGTGCATAGCCTACTCGTTTCAATCGTAGTATCATTTGTTTCATCTCTGTTGTCATCTCCTTGTCTTGACGAGCCATTTTTTTTGCAGATGAAATTAAGCCAATGTTGTCAAAATAATGTCACTTCCGTCGAATGACTTTTTGAGCTTTGACCCCCAATTATACACTGTCAAAATTTTTGACATTTTAATGACAGTTAACTATATTAAATATGAAAGAGAAATTGGATGTTTCAATAATTGATTTTTAATTGCCGCTATCTTGGTGAAATAAGTATGGTCACCTACTGTGTGTATATTATTCAGGAATTCTAAATGTGCAGTTTCGTTCCAATCTGTTATTATTCACGCACTGTAAACCTTCGTCGTCTGCATAAAATGGAACATATTTTCAATCAAAGTGTGGATGGCGAACACGGTCGATTTGATCATGAAAAAAATACATCTGTCGTCATCTAAAATATGAGGGTTTTTTATGATGTATTTACAAATAAAAATAGATTTATATGCAAAAATATAGTTATATTTAATACGTTCTAAATATATAGTTTTATCTTTTTAATATTTCTTTTATTTGTACATATAATCCGATTGTTTTATAGACAAGTATGTTTTATGTTTTTATTTCTAAGGATCTTGTAGGTGTCTAAGTTTAATAATAAAATTTGTTCACGCCTCGATATAGCTGAAATATTGCTAAAGTTGGTGCTAAACACCAATCAATTTTTATGTTTGGTCAGAAATGTGTTTTATCTTAGTGCACGCGTATTGTCTTTTTAAGGTATAACAGACATATAGGAATACATTAAAGCATGCGCAATGTCTTTAACAAAAGTGGGTATTGATACATTATCACTATCACTATATATTTTGTTTCTTTTTCTTTCAAAAATAATCACAGAACCGCTAAGCTCCATATAAGAATATGTTTGATGACTTAAAATGGGAAGTCATTAAACCCGCACATCCTATTGATTCTGATTAAGACAGACCTTTAAATTCTGCATTTATACGCCTACACTTGGGGAAACTTCTTTTGATGTTTTATATTTGTCTTTTGTTCTTTATATAGTTTGTAAAATTTAAGGCATTCGGATTTCCAAAACGTGACAGTCCTGTTTAAGATGATGAAAAATATTAATTGAATTGAAAAAGTAGAATAAATTGTTCAATATTAACATTAAAGACAGTTATTAAAAATCTGTCAAAATTTTAAAAATATTTGTTCAAAGGACACTGACTTTGATTATTACTGTTTTATATCAATATTTCTGTTATTTACCCGGACGTAGCATAAGAACATTATTAGTGCATCATACATCTATCAAGGTTGACTGATAAATGAGACCAATAACAGCTGACTCATCAAAAATGTCACTTTCCAGATGTAATGGTTTTGTGTCTACAGAGTGTGTATATATGTTACGTATATTGTTTTAGGTTAGGGTTATGGTGTTTAACGCCGCTTTCAACAATATTTCAGTTTTATCGTGGCGGTCAGTTTTATTGGTGAAGGAAACTGGAGTACCCGGAGAAAACCACCGACCTGCCGCAAGTGACTGACAAACTTTATCACATAATGTTCTACACCTCGTCTGAGCAGTGTTCGAACTCACAACGTTGGTGGTGATAGGCACCAATTGCATAGGTAAATCCAACTACCATACGATCACGACGGCCCATATTGTTTTTGTATTAATAGATTAATGAGCATCAAAAGCTTTTAAAAGTTAGCAGATTATTTTATGTAATTGTATTGTATTTTGTAAGAAAAGCTTGAAATGACAATGAGGTGATCAGAAGCCATCAATAGAAGTAGGACAGACAAAAGAGAAAGGACAAAGGACAAAATAATGATAACCTCATTTCTTAAAATAACGACGGTGTTGATGTTTCGATCATTTTCAAAATCTGTGATGAGGCGACGCATTAAAAAAGACCTAGTAGTATAACATTCACCTGAACAGTAGTTATGTTATTTGTGAGTTTACTGTGCCATGTGTGCGCAATGAAATCAACAGAGATCGATAATGATCGACGGAGGAGTGAGTGATTGTTGTTTAATGCCAATATGAGCAATGTTTCAGCTATATCATGGCAAGAACAAGTTACTTTTGATGAAATGATGATGATGCCAGCTTTATACTAGACAAATACGCTTAAATATATCTTTACAGTGCTAGGTCACTGAATCAACAGTATGTGGGTAAACATTTCGCTCCAATTCGGCACATTATCCTATTTCCGAGCCAATTATTTTTCGCTCTTACTTCTTTAAGCATCTTGCTTAGCGTGAAAGCAACAAATATTAATTTTATTTTGTCTTTCATTTGACCCGACCAGGGATCGAACCAACTATATACCGGACGCTAACAAATAAGCCACCGATGCAGTTTCGACGGAAGATTATCAGATGTGAATCTTAATACATTGTATAACAAATAAGGGTAATAACAAAATTACCCAACTCCGAACGATCTTCAAAAGGGAAAGTCAAAACTCATAAGTATATAAACAGACAAAATCAGTCAACAACCAAATATAATATTATACCCCTGTAAAACGTATTGATTAAAATGGTAATTAATTTGATATTATTTTTATCTGGTGTTAAGGTTATTTATCGGTTAGTAGTTTATTAATCAACTGGTTTGTAAATTCCGGTTATACAAATACACGTGTTAAGGTTATATTCCGAGTCTCTAAAACACGTGTTATTGTCTCCAGAACCACCATTGACGAAGTTAATTACATTCGAACGTCAGACAGAAAATACAACATTAATGGAAATGAATAGTAACATTATTATATTTGACCAATGAGCAAAACTCATGGCTATAGATAAATTTTAGAGAAAACCGAAGGAGTAAACAAGAGTAGACAATCCAGACACATCGACAACATTCGGCATACAAGACTCAGAACCAATGACAAAACAAAATCCACGACACTGAAAACTAGAAAGATGAGCAATACAGACACCATCAAAAAACAGGAAATGAACCCAGGTGCTACCAATAAGGGTAAGCAGTTTCCGTTTCTGATAAATACATTCGCCGTGCAATTCATATTGTCCGGCAAAGTAAAAAGCTACGTAAACGGGAAAAGATCCATTACCATACGAGAAATGGTTATTTCGTAACGATCAAAACTATTCGTGATGACGACAGCAGAATTTATGCATAGATGACTTCAACCGAGGAGAAATTTAGCATTGTGTGGGTAGTCATTGCGCCAGCAATTGAAATTTGTCCAGAAAATGTATGTACTACACGCCCTAGAATAAAGTATGCGTTGTGACATGTGAACCCCATACGTTGTTGCTACTGTAATATAGCTACTGATGAAATGAAAGTTGAGTATTGGAAAAGTTAAGTCTTTATGGCTCATTTGGGAAGATGACATGCAGATAATACAAAATGTACAAGAAGATAACTTTGAAAATACCAAAGGGAGATCAGAAGCCGTAAATCGAAGAACAGACAGTGTACTGACCAACAGAAAACACTACACAGACACTAATGATTGGCTTAAATTGCCAAGAATTATATTTCATCTGAAGTATTAACATTAGTGTTTAGTAAATGTGAATTTATTACGATTCCACAAGGTTGTATTTCAATTGGTTGGTTCTAATTTTAGAAAAAAATGTAGTGCAGCTCATAAAGGGGCAATTCACTTTTTTCTTCAATGTCCACATTATCCGAAAAATGTTCCATTCTCGTTCAAACCGAATTTGGCATATATATTTTACTATTTGGGAATGAAAACCATAGTGACTAAACAAATTCAAGAATATTTGACAAAGTCCGAACATTCATCCAAAAAAAAAAGGGAAAAAAAAGAGAAACTAAGCGTTTTCAAGGGATTTAATCATCACATATCAACTGTTTTTGTACATATTTATTTATATTCTTGATACAATTATTATTTGTATACGTGACAATCTCCAAACATAGCACCCATTACCACTCAGTCTTTCTGTAATATATATATATATTACTATCACTGGGTCGATACCTTTGCTGGAGGGTACAATTCACCATTGTGGCTATTCTGTTTAAGCCTTTTGGCTGCGAAAAACTTTTTATATTTTACTTTCCAACCTTTAGACTTTAAGATTATTCCAGGAACGAGTCGTGCCCACCAAATTATATATCTACGCTTTTATAACCAAGCAATCTCTCACAGAGAGGGGACCCATATCCGTGACATGGGAACAAGCTGGACACCTCTGCTAGCCGAACACAGTATAGCACAATACAAATATATCACATTATTTATAGTCGACATCTGAAGTATGTTTATAATAGCCTTCTTCAATGTATATTGTGTGCAGTTATTTTCTGACATGCTATATTTTGCGCGTTTTTGACGTCTGTGTATCTTGAATTTCAGACTTAGTTTACAATACTTGGTAATCAACGCCTGTTCGTTAACTACATAATGTATCACATCGTCATACCTGTATGTATTTAAAAATACACCAATCAACATGAATTATACTATGTCGATGACTGTCTTACGCCAGTATATTCTTCAGGAAAACAGTGTATTCGGTTTTCCCAGAAGAGTTATTCATCTCAATCATATTGTTAGCCCATTTCAGGTAAGCGTAAATCCATGATCTAGTCAGCGAGACACATGTTTCCTCAATAAATATACGAACGCGGTGTACAAAGTACATATAGTGGCTGAACTTATTTCTTTTGTTATCGTATGGTATAAATGTGTTCACATTACTTGTAAACACTTCCCATTTCTTTCCTCATTCATGACTTATGACCGGGTTGGTAACTAGATAAACGGGTACCACTAGTGGAGCAGGAACTGCTTACACTTCGGGAGTTCAACCCCGGATTTTAGTGGGGTTCATGTTACTCGATCTTTAGGTTTTGTAGATCGTTCTTTGTCCTTTTTTCTTTTGTCCATTGTGCTGTCTGTTCTTCGATTTAACAGATTCTGATTACCCCTCTGGAATCTTCCAAATCTTCTTACAAAACTACTTCATAGATATTACTGCATTTTGTTAATGGTTAGATGAATCTTCACCTACACAAATTAATGGTTGATATGACTGAAGAATACGTAGATAATAGTGAGTGAGTATTGCCATATCAGCATGTGGCGAGAACAAGTTAATTCTTAATGCGATGATGAGGTCCGCTTTGTACCAGACCAACACGCTTGGTCTGATTTTTATAGTGCTAATTCACCGAAACAACAGCCGTGCGTAGACATTATTCTGATTCCGAGTCAACCAGTCGTTTGTTCATACTCATGGGTTTCTTACTTTTTGTAGCGGTGAAGCAACAAATACATATTTTATAGTCCAATTACAACACTGATGCGGTTACTCAGATTATATATTTTAAAATAATAATATGTTAGAGTTTAGGATCCTATAGAGAAGTAATATATTAAGTTTTTTGTTTTTGTTTTTCATTTCAGGATTGGAGGTATTTGTTTGTAATTTTAACTTTCAATATATTTTTTATCTCTGCAACACTCAACAAATCATGTGTCTTTATCAAATCACAAACCAGGAAGAAAGATAAACATGACATACTACACTGTATCGAATTCCCCTTACTTTTGTTTTCTATAATCAATGACATACTGCACTGTATCGAATTCGCCTTACTTTTGTTTTCTATAATCATGACATACTGCATTGTATCGAATTCGCCTTACTTTTATTTTCTATTATCATGACATGCTGCATTGTATCGAATTGGCATTACTTCTGTTTTCTATAAGCATGACATACTACGTTGTATCGAATTCGCCTTACTTTTGTTTCCTATAATCAATGACATACTGCACTGTATCGAATTCGCCTTACTTTTGTTTTCTATAATCAATGACATACTGCACTGTATCGAATTCGCCTTACTTTTGTTTTCTATAATCATGACATACTACACTGTATCGAATTCCCCTTACTTTTGTTTTCTATAATCATGACATACTGCATTTTATCGAATTCGCCTTACTTTTGTTTTCTATTATCATGACATACTGCATTGTATCGAATTGGCATTACTTTTGTTTTCTATAAGCATGACATACTACGTTGTATCGAATTCCCCTTACTTTTGTTTTCTATAATCATGACATACTGCACTGTATGGAATTCGCCTTACTTTATGTTCTATAAGCATGACATACTGCATTGTATCGAATTCGCCTTACTTTTATTTTCTATAAGCATGACATCCTACACTATCGAATTCTCCTTACTTTTGTTTTCTAGGATCATGACATACTACACTATCGAATTCGCCTTACTTTTATTTTCTATAATCATGACATACTACACTGTATCGAATTGGCATTACTTTTGTTTTCTATAAGCATGACATAAGACATTGTATCGAATTCGCCTTACTTTTGTTTTCTATAAGCATGACATACTGCACTGTATCGAATTCGCCTTACTTTTGTTTTCTATAATCATGACATACTGCACTGTATCGAATTCGCCTTACTTTTGTTTTCTATAAGCATGACATACTACATTGTATCGAATGCGCCTTACTTTTATTTTCTATAATCATGACATACTACACTGTATCGAATTGGCATTACTTTTATTTTCTATAAGCATGACATACTACACTGTATCGAATTCCCCTTACTTTTGTTTTCTATGATCATGACATGCTACACTGTATCGAATTCGCCTTACTTTTATTTTCTATAATCATGACATACTACACTGTATCGAATTGGCATTACTTTTATTTTCTATGAGCATGACAAGACATTGTATCGAATTCGCCTTACTTTTGTTTTCTATAAGCATGACATACTGCACTGTATCGAATTCGCCTTACTTTTGTTTTCTATAATCATGACATACTGCATTGTATCGAATTCGCCTTATTTTTATTTTCTATTATCATGACATACTGCATTGTATCGAATTGGCATTACTTCTGTTTTCTATAAGCATGACATACTACGTTGTATCGAATTCGCCTTACTTTTGTTTTCTATAATCAATGACATACTGCACTGTATCGAATTCACCTTACTTTTGTTTTCTATAATCAATGACATATTGCACTGTATCGAATTCGCCTTACTTTTGTTTTCTATAATCATGACATACTACACTGTATCGAATTCGCCTTACTTTTGTTTTCTATAATCATGACATGCTGCATTGTATCGAATTCGCCTTACTTTTGTTTTCTATAATCATGACATACTACATTGTATCGAATTCGCCTTACTTTTGTTTTCTATAATCATGACATACTACACTATCGAATTCGCCTTACTTTTGAGTTCTATAAGCATGACATACCTCACCGTATCGAATTCGCCTTACTTTTGTTTTCTATAAGCATGACATAATACACTATCGAATTCCTCTTACTTTTGTTTTTTATAAGCATGACATAATACACTATCGAATTCCTCTTACTTTTGTTTTCTATAAGCATGACATACTACACTATCGAATTCCTCTTACTTTTGTTTTCTATAAGCATGGCATACTACACTGTATCGAATTCCCCTTACTTTTGTTTTCTATAAGAAGAGTCTGAAGACACCAAAGGGGCAACCAGAATCGGTATATCGAAGAAGAACATACAACACAATGGCCAAAAGAAAAAGTACAAAAGAACAAACAATGATCTACAAAACATACATATAAAACTAAAGATCGAGTAACACGAACCCTACTAAAAACCGGGGGTGAACTCAGGTGCCAAGTCATGGTGGCGCCCGTATAATTGTTTAAGTGATGACTTCCACTTTCCCAAAAGGAACTCTTGGTTCAGTAGCTTCCTTGTTAGCAGCAACCCTCTATAAAGGAAATCCTGATAAGAACCACAAGCTCAGGAATATCGTATCGTCTGAGAGATATATACTCCATATGCAGGTGCTGCTGGAATGTTGCTACATATAAATGGAAAGTTCACAATGGGAAATTTGAAATCATCTCTTTTGTCGTAAAGTTTCGTTCTTAACCAACCCTCACTGTCGATTTCGAGGTGTAGGTCAAGGTATGAAGCAGACCTATCTGTATACACGGTGTATATCCATAGCAGAACCTTTCCGCTCAAATATGCGTTACGCGATACCTTGGGAATAAGTAACGGTTCCTTTGTGATGAAAAGGATGTCAACAAGTGGGAAACCCACATAATAATGGATAGCTGCAAGGAAGGAAGGTAAATATATCGTATATTTTGCTCCCACGGAACTCTCTGATGTATGATTCAATCCAAAACCAAAAACCATTCACATACGTCTGCTGAAAATGCGTTTCGCACGCTTTCCAACGAGATGACTCAATATAAAGTGAAATTTCGGACATATCTTTTATGAATATTTGCTTTTTTCTACCTTTTAACTCTAAAATTTTAACAATTATTAAAAGAAGAAATCTAAATGCACCAACTCCTAAACCAGTCTTCAGTTAATAATCCATTAAAGCCCATTAAATTCGATTTTTAATAGAAAAGGTTCGTAACGGCACCTTTACGATTTATAGAAAACGTGTTAAAATGTGGCACAGCGACCTTCGCGACTTGGAGGCAACGGACACGACAATAATTGTTTTATTATTCTTTGTTTTGTTTCAGGAAAAGTGGAACAAAACGAATCTGTTACTTCCTGGATTTCATCAATTGAGTGTGCATTGTTATCTAATTCTGCTTCCTCAGTTTCGTTTGTACGTATTATCTCAAGCCCAAGTAGATCTAACATAATTATGTGACTCCATCTAAAATATGAATATTGAAATAATATGCAAATTGTTTGTTTTCGACATTATAACATATTTATCGGGGGCCTTAAGGAGGTCGCCTTGCAGTGTGGGTTTGTGCTCATTGTTGAAGACTGTTTGGTGACCTCTTTTTCATATGTTTTGGATTTTGCTTGTTATAGGATCGTTGTCTCATCTCTCTTTATATCTATTTAATTTTGGAATAATTACATGGTGCCGTAATAACATGCTTCTTAGCCAACAGCATCATGACACGTTGCTAAAAGGTTTGTTTATATGTCTAGATAAACAAGGGTGGGCAACCTCCTATTTTTTACGGTATACTGGGGTGTGCAAATATATGAAAGGGTAACAAGTTTTGTAAGTTTATGAAACAATTATATAAATTTGGGGGCAATTTTTCTCCTTTTCTAGTAAAAAAATGGCCAAATATAGTGTATAATATACCCGTGTAGGATATATTAATTTGGGCCAGTTTTCAATCCGTCAGACCTCCACGATATAGCTGAAATACTGCTGAAAGTGGCGTTAATCCCCATTCAATCAATCAATCATTCAATGGGACATCCCCGTAAAAAGTATGGTTGTTACCCCTCCTCCCCCGGAGTCCCTAATTACCAGTGTAAGAACGCTTTGAATATTTCCTTTGGCAATCCCGAAGGCTGCAGTTCCACAAACATAAAGATCCGTTGCTTTGCAGAAATGACATTTTTTCATCATTATTGATTTTATTATACATTAATTGGTTTTCATATTTGTCATGGCATTGAAATGAACATCCGAGACATACTCTAGCTAATAATCAAATAACAGAATGCTGTTAAATTGATGATATAAGACAAACTATGTGATGAAAACGTCTTTTCAATATGTTGATGCGGTGAAAACTGCAATCGTTTTTTTTTTATAAATGCCGCTTCTGCGTATGAACAGATGCGATAAATCTTGTAGAAATGGCAAATGTAATAATAGTCGAGTTCCGTGACACTTAATATACAGTTCCTAAACATCTGTGATCGTATTAAATCGTAAAAATAAGACCGGTTTTTCAACTTACCTAAAAAATCTACCAAGGATCCGTTACTTGTTCCTGAAGAATCGCGTAACGTCGATGTTCATCGCGAAGGTTCTGTTATGGATATACACCGTGGTATATGTGGTATCCTTTATTTCAAGCTCAATGGGATAGATGCGATCAACAAAATCACCAAATCTAGTATAGCATGCGCAAGATTTAATGGTCGTGTAATAGAGCTATCCTAAAAAATGGGAAATAATACTGGAAGAATTAATTTCTAAATCTCCAAAAGCTTCAAAGGAATGTCATATGTCATTTGACAATTGAATGATTGCTGAAAATTTTAACAAATCTGCACTTAATCAAACTAACATTACCTGTTATTAGCGAACCGGTTTGTAAATATAAACAAAGATGGCAGCCCCTACAAAAGTAAACAATCCAAACGTCGAAGTACTAATAAACCATAAACAATCTGAATTACCATCCGAAAATACACTAGAAACACCTGGCAGGCCCAATAAAAGACGAACTCCTGAAAGTCCAGAAGATCTGCCAGCAACTTCAAAACAACAAACACGACAAACGAGGCATCGTAGCACATCAGTGGGTGAAAAAGGTCGTAGTGCATCAGTCAGTACCAAAACAACTCCAGTGCAAAAAAAACTATCACTGTACAAGTTATTGAGGCACTAACTAGTCCAGAAGTTCTTAGTAAAATCATCCCCATTTTGTCTGACAAAATCAGTGAGTCAATAACTGATTCTATAAACAGCTCAGTTGAAGCAAGCATTAAGGCGCTGATGGACGAACATATTATTCCACTAAAACAAACACTGAAAGAACAACAAAAACGAATCGACGAACAGAAAGAGATGATATCTAAGTAGAAACACCTTGTAGTCCAACGTATTCAAGAAGAACAACATTTAAAGTCCTCATTAAAGGAAAAAGACAAGGAAATAGACTCTTTACATGACATTGTCAATAATTTAGAAGTCCGTCTTGAACACCAGGAACAATATTCCAGGAGGACCAGTCTTCGATTCCATAACATTGATGTACCCGTATACGATAGAGGTCATATCATTCACCCTGTTAACACAGATGACATCATAGTAGATATCTGCAAAAATAAACTTAAACTAGACATCAGCACCAATGATATTAGCCGGTCACATGTTATTGGTAAAGTCAGAAACGGAAAATCTCAAGTCATTGTTAGATTCTTATCATACAGATGTCGCGAAAAAGTGTATAACTCCAAAAGAAATCTCAAAAATGATGCCGACAGAATCTTTATCACAGAAAACTTGACAAAAACAAGGACAAACCTAGTAAAATCCCTCGCTGATCTAAAGTACAACCAAAACATCAAGACCTACTGGACAACGGACGGTCGTATCTACGCAAAACTTAACGAAAGTAGCAGACGAACGCTCATACGGAACCATGATGACATCAGAAACCTACTTAATGCCTCTGACTATGATATAAATTAAACTTAAAAAACTTAGCTATATATTTATCTCAGATTAATAGTTATTGTTTCTGAGGTTTTTTCCTTGCCATTCATGTATTGAATTGTATGTAAATATTTATCTTCCATCAGATTTGTATCCACTAAAATCGACTATCCTCTTACAATTTCATCCCCCATATAACTTTTATGCAGTAAATCCAGGTCAAATCACATTGTTTTTCTCCATAATGCTAAAAGTCCAGCTTAAATCCATTAAGTTTCATATCTATTGTTCTTCATATCCTATTTTTGTCATAACCCAACTTGTCCACACGCTGCAAGTCATACTATCTAAAATAAACATTTTTTTTTGTTTAACCTAGTTATATATGTGCCCCCTATCATACCCCGTAGGAGAAAGTGGACGTATCAAAGTATTGTCATATTATCGAAAAACCTTTCATAAAAAGTCAAAACGTTTAAAATTAGACAATACAATTCAATTAAATTGATATATCTGCACAGCGTAAATCCCCAATAATTAAAGATTGAGTTTTATTTATTATCTATAGGTATTCCTATACAGAACCCCTAATTTCCGGAGAAAGGGAACGTGTCAAAGTGTTAGCTTATTATCGAAAACTTATTTAAATAAAATCAACTTATAACTCATTCTATGCGCAATCGACTGACAAATTTATCAAATACCTAATACAGTAAAGCTATCTAGTTAAGCTGTCACATTAGTTGCGAAATTACGTGGTTGATTTCCGCGATCTATTCTAAAAGTTGTTCTCGACTCATCTGTTGTTAAAAAAAATCGTTTTTTTTCTGTTTTGGCTCATTGTCTTGAAACGACTTCTGAAATACACCAAGATAGTGCTTTCTTTCCGTCTTTGTAATTCTGTTACTATATGCACCAATCGTTACTTGATGTATTATTTGAACATTTGTGAAAAAAATATTACATAGATATATAGCGAGACTGTAACTGTAACTGTAAATTATATAAAATACTGTTATGCTCTTATTCGTTCCTCAACCGAGCATAAATTATTTATGTATTTAACATCATCAATTATCATAAAAAGACACAAACACCAAATATTTTGGGATCAGCTCGCCAGACGTGCAGCCAACAATCGAAAATCAAAACAAAGAAGAGGTAATAATGTCTTGTAGATAAAAATATATACAATACAATATCAAATCTTACAAACCGAGCTGTTTAGAAACTGTCATTCTATTAGAAATACTTTCTTTGACATAACCATCTTTATCACTATCACTTTTCCATCGTCCGTGTTTTTTGAAAAGTCTATCGTCATCTTCTGCGCTAGCTGCTGCTGTAGCGCCACCTGACCGTAAACTATGTAGGCAAAACCTAGATTTTTCTAAACCAATACTACTTAAAGCAGATAACAGTATTTCCCTAGCTGTAGTATAAGATAAAATACCACTTTTACGTAATCTATAAGTTTTGGATTTACTACAGTAACTGATAAGTCTAAAAATGTAGTCATTACTACCTTCTGAAATGTTAGCTAGTAGTAAATATCTGGATAACATGGCAACGGGACAAGTATAGTTATTTGTAGCTGAAATAATAACATATTTGCCTTCTCTATAAATATCTGTTTTACTTTTTTCAATGTTCAAATTAACATGATCAGAATAAAACTTTGTTAGAACGTTTGAGATTTACCAACTCTGAAAATCTTAAAAAAACCTGCATAACAAATTAGACACATGGTAACAAGTCTCAAATCTTTGAGATTGGAAGAAGTTGTGCCATATTTAGTAACAATTTGTTTGAAAATTTCTGGTGTTATAGGCTCTTTTTTGTGTATTGTGTGACCTACAGTTCTAATAACTCCTTCCTTTACACTTAAAACAAAATTTGATGTACATGGATTGTATACTCCAGCAAGTTTATGTGCCCAACGTATGCTGTAAAAAACTTCGTTTATAGAATTAACAGATTTACGTAAATCGGATAAGTGTATTAAATACAAGGGGACATGAAATTCTGTTGCTGGGAAAGAAGGAAGCTTTACAGATACACACACCATTTGCACCATTTTTCAAAGGCATTTTTATAACAGCGTCTAGTTGAGTCTGCTCTGGAATTCAAACACATCTGGGGCAACTTCTCCGCCAAATTTAACAAACCACCAGATAAACTTGAAGTATCTTTTGACAAGTCCTTCCATCTCCCAAATTTAAAAATGGCTGAAAATTGTATTAACAAATGAAAAATTTATAAAAATCATTCATTCAATTTTGAAATTAACACGCTGAATTCATGCTATTCATCGTAAACATATATACAAACAATTATCTCAAATTAAATATAATGCTAGATATTGCAACTTCATATCCATATCGACTTTGCCACTACAATATTAATAAAATAATACTAGGGCCATGTCCAATTTCACATTTTCCAAACATGCCGCTATGTAATAGGGTCATGTCAATTTCAACATGTTCCGAACAGTCACAAAACAAGCTGTTCCGACCATGCCCCACTATTTAGGCCAGGGCCGTGTCAAAAAGAAAATTCTACTAAAAAATATAATAAATATGTATAAAATTTTACATGTTTCGAACATACCTTTATTTTGATAGGCCATACCATTCTTCAAAAAAGATTCCGGCCATGCCACGAGAAATTAGGGCCATGCCAAACTCTGTGCTGCATTATGACCATGCAAAAACGCATAAATGAACATTACCATCAATGTAAACAAAATTATAACTTTAAGAATATCTGCCAAAACAAGGCAAAATAAATTTCAAAATTGAAATTTTACTGCCAACACCGGCGTAATAAATGGTTCCTTTCCAAAAATGGAATTAGGATTTGTACCTGGTACAAATATACCAGCTGTATTCTTAAATTCTAAAACATCAGATACATACGTTCTATAACATAAGTTCTCATCAAAAATGTATGGCCAGTAAGGAGCAGAAATCCATTTCGGTACAATTAAGGTACATCTCGCTTTACAGAAAAGCAAGTGCTTTATAACTCTAAGCACTGAAAACACTGGTGGTACTAGCCAATTATTATCAAATTGCCAGTTTTGAGAAAATGCATCTATGGCTTCCGATCCAGGATTCCAATACAAAGAATTATACCTATTTAATTTCTTATTATTAAAATTAGCAAAGCGATCTATAGTGAAAGGGCCCCAGAGGCCATTCATCAAATCAAAAAAATGTCCAGATACTTCTCAATCCTCATGATCAATTAATCTACTTATATAATCAGCCTTTTCATTTTCAGATCGTGGAATCCACTGAATGTCTATAGAAATAGAATTTGTAACACAAGTGGAATATATGCTTCTAGCTAACTTCTGCAGTTCTAATTTCATGCTACCTGACTTGACAATTTTAACACAATTTAATTGTTTTACCTTGAAATTGATCTTTAAACGAACTTAAAGCAAGCTCAATAGCTTTCATCTCACGCCAGGTTGAACTCTAAACTTTTTCAACCGAGTTACACATTTTATGAATTTTTTTTTATTTCAATTCTACAGTACAAACACCAGCAGCGATATCACTAACATCTGAATAGATTACTACAGATGAGCAACTATAACCTGCTAAATACTTTCGATTCAACTTTACTATGTTTTCTTGCCAAAACACTAATTCGGCCTTGACCTGATCTGATTGAATAATTTCTAGTAAACTGTCCCAAGCTGACCTCGTTTCAATGATCATGTAACAATAGCGGGTCATCAATCTTGAAATGTTTCCAATTACAGGTGACATTGATGTAATTTTACCTGTTACCTGAGCTAGGTTACGGGCAGTGATCAAAGGGAATTCGGACAATATTAGACTCACAGATTCTATCAAATGCTGTACCCGTCTATTCGGGATTTGCAATGAAAAATTCACTGAATCCCATATTATACCAAGCCACTCAACTGATTTATCAACATTAATCAAAAAACCAGCTTCAGTTAAGGATTTTCTAATGAAGAATGAATCTTTGAAACAAGAATCGTAATCTAAGCTCATACCTAAACCATCATCCAAGTACAATACAATATTTACAGCTTTAAATCTCCATTATTTAACCATGGCTCTCAAACATTTCGTGAATAAAAAAAGGGGAGGAGAGCAACCCAAATGGTAAAACAGTGAAACAATAAAAATTACTTTTCCACGAGAAGCCTAAATATGTCTGTTGCTTAGTACAAATATCAAAATGATGGTACCCCGACTTTAAATCGAACTTGTACATGTAACAATTTTGACCAAACAGTTGAATAGCCACTTTCCAGTCTTCATACTTAAACTTGTCCTTACGAACAAATTTATTTAAGATATTCAAATCTAAAATTAAGCGTTTCTTGACAGTTTTTTGTGTTGCTACACTTAAGGGACTGACAACGTATGGCTTGAAGGGCACTTTAATTGCACAACCATTATCTACTAATTCAGCAATAGCTGTGTCTACAAAGTCATGATTTTGAAAAGCAGACTTATTATTTTTAAAACACATGCTGGGTGGATTACTGCTAAAAGGAATAACATATCCTTCAGAAATAGTACCTAATATAAATTCATTTGCTCCAATATCTTTCCAATACTGTATGTGTGTTTTCAAGTTACCTTTAACACCTTTAAAGCTACCATGTAATTTTCTGTTTTCAAAGTAATTAACTTGTTCAGAAAAAATCTCAAATTCGGTAACATTGTTCTCATAACAGCTAAAGAAATTACAATCAATAAAATACTTATCATTAACAGTATATGCAGATAAATTAGGCGCTTCATTTAGTATATGTTGTTGTAGTTGAATTATGGCTGGCTCTGTTGAAGAGCGGACAGTTTTTTCTCCAATGTCCCATACTTTTACAGTGGAAACATACATCCCAGGGGCACGGCGTGCAAGCCGATACGAAAGGGCGGCTGAGGAGTAGAACTGCGCACATAATTATAATTTGGATTAGGACGAGTTTCTGATCTAGCGAGTGCTGAATATCTACTATACGGGATAGTGCGAATCTTTACTTTATCCTTAATATGTTTAATGGCTCTGTTTTCAGCCTGGCGAATTATTTTTTCGTCATCTGAGTTGTCCGCAATTTCATTTTGCTCGTATTCGCGAACGGTGGCCCAACCCCCAGCTGAGGTGTCTGCTATGCGAATCAACTTATTGCGTGATTTTAGCTTGTCACAAATATCAGTAACCAAAGAATTATTGAGACTAGAGGTACAATGCTTTTGCAATTTTGCTAAATCAGCGACTATTTCCTCGTTAAATCTGAATTGGATTTTATTGCCTTCACTTTTAAATTTTAAGTTAACTTGCTCCTTAACTTTCAAAGACAAATTTTCCTGTTCCGAAATAATATCGGACTTCAAATCATGCAATTTATGGTCAAGATATGTCTTAAACAAGTCAAAAGTATCTACTAAATCTTGTTTAGACTGATTTGGTTGACTCGGAGTATCCTGGCTTAACGCGAGGGCTGGGTGCTCACCTTGTCTAGAATCACTCTGAAAAACTTCGTCTCCGTGCTCAGACATTTCGAACGAACTAGCTGCACCGAAGGCCGAGCGTCGAATGTTATAAAGAATGTAGTATTTTCCGCAAAGCAAAAGGAGCTCGTGAAGCACGTAAAGAAACTTTAGCCTTGGAGTTAAATGCCAATGTAAGCTAATCATATCGCTTATATTTTTAAATAAAGCACATGTTTGACCTTAAAGGTAAACACGAACACTTGTTCTTAAGTATCTTAAATAAATATATTTCTTGTGTTGTGTCATGTTAAAAATACTTCAATTGATTAGTGATCGTTCATGCAGGAAATACACAACTTGTTATCGGAGTTTAACAAACAACAACTCAATATTTGGTATTGTATGCTTATCAGTAGGTAACAAAAAGCTAAATAAATAAAACCACAGCATTTTTATTTATTTATTTTTAATTTAATTTGAAAGCAAAACTGATGATGTCTTCCTGTCTGAACAGATTTTTTTTTTTTTTTTTTTCAACAAATATTAGACTTCCTAGACGAGATATTTTGTACTTTTACAGAGATCAATCAGATATTTTCCCTCTTCAATAACTGCTTGTGGTGTACCATCCCTCCCTAAAGGAGAAATATCATGGTTCTATTTTAATTTTGATATACACTAAATTTCCATATGTCGGAATTATTTTCCATATCTTCAAATCTATATTCAAAAATGTACATATTATATTCGACCGATTAATAACAAGTTGTTTTTTTGTGTTTTTTTTTTTTTTTTTTCCTTTTTTCTCAGTGTACGAAATATCAAAGATTAAATTGTAAAATGATGAAAATCTCCTGGAAATTAATACGTATCATGGTCATGTATCCAAATATCTTCATTGTATTCGAGATATCGATAATAATAAATACGCCAGCAAAATAAATGATAATTGTGTATCATCCATATATGAAGTTATTATTATTATTATTTTTTTTTTTATGGTTACATTTTTTCTTTAATTGATTGATGATAATGTGTACATATGTGTGTAAAGTGATTTTCTTTTGTGTGTCTAAAACTGTATTACCAATATTGTATAGTGTTTATGATATACAAATGTATAAAATTATCTATTATACATATAATTTTAATATAATGTAGAATATATAAGTCGTAGATATGTGGAGTGATGAATTGTGACAGGAATGATACAACATACCTGTAAATTAATGACATGATTCTTTTTTTCAATGAAGTTTAATATAACCACTATAATTTCCCATTTGAAACCCCGTTATATCTCAACATTTCAAATGAACTTACTTTTCATTTTCTTTGCTTGTATATATACATGTATTTATGTTTTGTTAACTTTCTTTACTATCTCATCATTGTTGCTATTTCTCCCATTTAATTTTGTGTGTGGATGCTGCGGTGTGTGTTTTGATGTGGGAGTGGGACGTGCCTATCTCTGCTCTTTGCTGTCTTCAAACCTAAAGCCCAATGGGTAATTGTTTGGAAGAATACAGAGCGGCTATAGGCATGTTCCATTCTCACACTTGCAGACTGTGTGGACCTTTTGTTATTCGGACTGATACCTATTTTAACATATTTAGAACTAACCTCCGATGCTCTCTCTTTTTTGTCTGCCTTCTCTTGCTCCAGGGTCTAAATCCAAATGTAAATGCGTTGTTTTTACTTTTTACACTCCATTTTATACTACTTGTAGGAAATATCGAATCTAATCCTGGTCCACACGAATTATCACAGTCAATTTCGGAAAACAATCATACTGATAGATGTATTTCGTTGTGTAATATTAATATCCGCAGTATTAGAAATAAAATGGAGTTCCTGGAAACCTCTTTGAATGATTTCGATATATTAGTTGTAACTGAAACACACCTTGATAACCAAATAAATGATAGTGACATAACTCTCGATTCGTTTCCGAATATTATCCATCGAAAAGACCGTTCAAATAGTGGTGGTGGACTCCTCATTTATTCGAAAAATGATATCTCTATAATTAGGAAACCCGAATTAGAAAACAATCTTGACGAAATTATCGGGGTTGAAATACGATCCAAAGGTCAATCTTTTTTATTATGTAACACATATAGATCTCCGTGTACAGATATTGATTACTGGACACGATTAACATACGCAATAGAGTTGGCCCTTCAGGTAAATGAAAACATCATTATCACGGGCGTTCTGAATTCAAATCTATTGTGTTCAAATAACAACAAACTTATTGACCTTGTGAATATTTTTGACAAACCTACCAGGATAAGTGGTAATACTAGTACTTTATTAGACCCCATTATTCTAAGCGATACTTTGAACTGTAATTATTCTGATGTACTTAAAATACCAAGACATATAAGCGACCACGATGCAGCAATTGCATTCATTAAATGCCCAAAAGCTACATCGAAATCATTTACAAGAGATATCTGGTTATATGACCAAACTGATTTTGTTAGAATTAATCAGATGCTAACTGATATAAATTGGAATGAAAAACTTTGTATGTTTGATGATGTAGATGATATGTGTGAAGAATTTTCAAAAACTTTCCTTCAAATCTCAAGTGCATGTATCCCTTCAAAAACAATATTGATACGCGAAAAAGACAAACCATGGTTCAATAACGAAATACGAAAAGAAATCCGCATACGTGACCGGCTTAGGAAAAAATTATTAAAATCTCAAAACGAAAACAACATTATTAAATATAAAAAACAAAGAAATAAGGTAAATAATATGAAAAAAATAGCAAAGGAGAAATTTGAAAATAATTTAGACAACTTTTTATTAAATAACTCTTCAAACCCCAAAATGTATTGGAAAATAATGAAGATGTTAATCAAATCTAACAAAGGAAATTATTGTATACCCCCACTCCGGAATTCAATTAATGATCAAAATATTGATGATATTGCTTATGACGATTCGGACAAATGCGAGTTATTGAATAAATACTTTAGCTCAATATCAAAACTGGACGAAGAAAATGTTACTCTCCCACAGTTTGACTCAAAAACAAATAATATTATTCACGAAATACATATAACAGAGAACGAAATTGCTGATGTTATTCAAATTCTTGACCCAAACAAAGCAACAGGACCAGACAAAATAAGTCATGAAATGCTTAAAATTTCTCCTGAGAAAATTGCAAAGCCCCTTTTAATAATATTTAATAAATCTTTACAACAGAGCAAATATCCTTCTAATTGTAAGAGTGCTCATGTTATTGCAATTTTCAAAAAGGGTGACACATCCCTACCCTCCAATTATCGCGCGATATCTTTATTAAGCTGTGTAGGTAAATTAATGGAACGAATAGTGTCTAAACATGTTTACAATCATCTTGTTGATAGCAATCTCATATATAAATACCAATCGGGGTTTTTGCCAAAACATTCCACTGTCCATCAACTATTAGAACTATACAATTCGATCCTAAACACTCTAGAAAAAAAAAGAATTTAGCTGCTTCGTCTTTTGCGATTTTTCTAAAGCTTTCGACAAGGTTTGGCACAAAGGTCTTATTCACAAAATGAATTCATACGGAATTCAAGCGAAGTTAATAAAATGGTTCGAAAACTATCTGTTCAAAAGAAGACAAAAAGTAATTAATAAAAACTCTTGGTCAAGTTTCGAACCTGTCTCAGCTGGTGTACCCCAAGGGTCGGTATTGGGTCCCCTCATGTTTCTAATATACATAAATGATATAGGAGAAAAACTTATATCGTTGAGTAGATTATTTGCTGACGACACATCACTCGGATATTCTAGTCAAAGTGTTGATCAAATAAAAACTGTAATCAATCTACTCGAACTAAATGCCTGGTCTAGTAAATGGCTAATGTCATTCAATCCTGAAAAAACAGAAATCTTGTTTTTCTCCAATACCGGTAACATAGACAACATCGAATTTTCTTTTAATGGCAAAAGTATCCCTTTATCTACTAGTCATAAGCATCTGGGAGTTATCCTCTCCCAAAATGCAAAATGGAATGAACATTTAGAAAATATGATAACAAATATAACCAAACATTTAGGTATATTACGGAAATTAAAATTCAGTCTAAATAGATCCAACTTAGAAAAAATGTATTTAGTCTACATTCGCCCCCTTTTTGAATACGCTTGTGAAGTCTGGGATAATTATGGAATTGGCTATTCAGACAAATTAGAAAAACTTCAATTAGACGCTGCCAGAATTGTAACAGGTTTACCCATTTTTACAAAATCGGAGTATTTATATGCTGAGACAGGTTGGGAAACACTATCAGAGCGGAGATATCACAGAAAACTCCAATTATTTTTTTAAATAAAATGTGGAATGGCACCTGAATACTTGCGTCATCTAGTTCCCCCAACTATTCAGAGTACTACTATATACCCTTTGCGAAATGGTGATAATTTAATAGTTCCTTTCTGTAGACTCTCTATAACCAATTCGTCCTTTATTCCTTCCACAGTTAAAGAATGGAATAAACTTGACATTGAAATCAGAAAATTAGATTCCTTATCCAAATTCAAAAACGCTATCCGTCTTAACAACCAATCAAATAAGATCTCAGTTCCCAAACTGTATTACTATGGCCCTAGAAAGTTAAACGGGATCCTAACACAAATTAGATGTACAGCTTCTTTCCTCAACCATGATCTACACAAGGTTCATATTTTATCTAGCCCAGCGTGTAGCTGCGGTGCCCCCCAAGAAGATGCGAACCACTTCTTTTTTGTTTGTACCAAATATTCTGAAATAAGAAATGATCTGTTTCTCAGCATAAGCGATTTGTCTCAATTGATCAATAGTTCACTTCTCACATCAGGAAGCGAAACCTTAAGCTATGCAGATAATTGCTTTATTTTTGATTCAGTTTTTCGATTCATAAAAAGGTCTAAACGATTTCTAATCGTTTAATGTACTAACCAAACACCATCCGCCATCCAAACACATACACACACACATACTTTTTCCTCATTTCTTTTTACTCGTTTACTATTTTCAGCTATATTATTTGATAAACTTGTATTTTTCTTGTTTTCTTGTGCATTCTCAATAATGTAATACTGATTGTAAATATAGGAGAAGATTCCATAAGTTGGTATAACTTGTGTCTGCTCCTCTTTGTATCATTGATCAAATAAAATAATTATAAACTAAACCAAATCTAGAATTATTTAGTGAAAGGACATCCTCTATATAGCGGAACGGGAAATGAAAGGATCAGGCTAGCTTCTTTTCGTTTTTCTTGAGAAGCTCCTGTATGAAGTCTGCCTCATACGATTAAAGGAACAAGTCGGCGAGAAGAGGAGCACAGTTTGTACTCATAGGTATGACGACTGTCTGTTGAAAAACACGTCCACCAAACATAACAAATATGTTGTTGTCAATCAAAAACTCAAACATGTTGAAGATATCAGTTTCAGAGAACGTTTTAATAGAATCAGATTGGTGTTTTACAAAATAAGATCTGCCTCTTCCTAGCACAAGTTGTATCTACGTTGGCCATTCTTTTTTATGAAACACATTTGGATCAACTCCCTTAATTTGTCCTTCAGCTTAGAGTGAGGAATAGTTGTGTAGAGGGTAGAGAAGTCAAATGTTTTAATGCTATTGCAGGAGGAGAGGGACCTAGATTGCATGTACTCTAACAGATCTTTCGAGTTCTTCAGAATCCACATCTGATTTACACCACCTCTCGAGTAGCTAGTCTCACAGTAGCTCTGAAACCCGGTTTTGACCGCCGATAGAATATACATGATAATAATTTGGAAAGAGGTTTCGTGGAACATTTGGCAGACCCAGCAATATAACGCAATATAAAGCATGACATACTACACACTATCGAATCCACCTTACTTTTGTTTTCTATAATCATGATATACTACACTATCGAATTCGTATTACTTTTGTTTTCTATAATCATGATATACTACACTATCGAATTCGTATTACTTTGTTTTCTATAATCATTATATACTACACACTATTGAATTCGCATTACTTTTATTTTCTATAATCATGATGATAACTTTTCGGACGATATTGATGTGTCTGAAACAAAAGCTCCCGATGGTGACTTAAAATTCTCTATTAGAACTATTTTACAGCTATCAGACTGTGTTGATACCATTCCTATAAACAAAGGTAAGCGTCATGATTTTCAAATTCTACTTTCTAATGGCGTGGGGAAGGGGTGCGTAATTGACGAAAATGTATCAGTAGCTAAAAAATACTTTCATTGCGTCATCATCACTAAGAATGTGGGAAAAAACTGTAAATATCTAATTTAGTTCACACGAATCATTTCTAGAATAGCCTTCCTCAGATGTCAATCTAGAATAGCCTTCCTCAGATGTCAATCTAGAATAGCCTTCCTCAGATGTCAATCTAGAATAGCCTTCCGCAGATGTCAATCTGGAATAGCCTTCCGCAGATGTCAATCTGGAATAGCCTTCCTCAGATGTCAATCTGGAATAGCCTTCCTCAGATGTCAATCTGGAATAGCCTTCCTCAGATGTCAATCTGGAATAGCCTCCCTCAGATATCAATCTGGAATAGCCTTCCTCAGATGTCAATCTGGAATAGCCTTCCTCAGATGTCAATCTGGAATAGCCTTCCTCAGATGTCAATCTGGAATAGCCTTCCTCAAGATGTCAATAGATTGGAAATGTAAATAGTTTAAAAGAAAAGTCTTTGGGGTTCATAAAATCAAACGGTCTAAACAGGATAGCCAAAATCTGCTAAGGTCACTATTGTGAGATTTTTGTATACGTCCACTGATATTTTGCTCATACGTTATTCAAAAGTTTCAAGGTTTAATTTTGTCTGGGAAAAATGATATACAAATTTATATATCTGTTTTCCATTATCAAGGGAAGCAAAAGCAAAATGATGAAGATTTCTAATTCAAGACAAGACAGCTTTTAACTAGATTAATTACACTGGGTATTGGTGAAGCTGGCCTGGGCTCAACCCCATGGAGCTGTTCAGCGTGCCCCCATGTGGAGGATAACGGGAGTGTTCTCGTTGGGTGTAGTGTTGTCGGGTCATATTACGGTAAGCCTAACCTTGGACCATAGTGGGTAACGTGTTTGGAGAGTGCCACGCTCTGTGCACGCAAAAGACATCGTTTGTAGATTTTGAAAAAGAGTAGGAACATTGCGACCGCTACAAAAAACTTAATTTACCGTTTCTACCGAGATTTTCACAAGGAACACGGGATGTAATGGGTAGGGACGGAAGCCTTTCGCAAGGGACTACTAATGGCTAATTTCAACAAGTTATTGTTCACTAGGAACAGCGACTAGTTAACTTTTACGTACAAGAGTGTAGTATTATCCAGACATAAGACACTCATTGATGTTCACAAGGGCGATTGGTTTATTTAAATCTGTTAGCACAACCAACGAACGACTAGGCCAATAGATTCATATTTATTATGTACAACAAATGACTATAATTTCGTCTTGTACACATCATTTGTTTTACACAGGTCATAGCTTTGTGAACGGTTGTTGGTCAACAATAACCAAACGGATATATAAATTCCAAGTTAAAAGAATATATGTAATATTATTTTACGGCATGCAGCTTTTTATTTTGTTCCATAGTAAAATCATGTTGAGGCCGAGAGCTGACAATTCGTCAGTGAAATACTTCATAGGAGGAAATGATAAGAATTTTGGAGAATGCAGTTAGTTTTTAAGACAAATAAATGTTTATTATTGTTCTTGAATGATTCGTGCTTAAAGGAGAAACAAAAGAAAATTCCAATTTCATTCTTCGTTTCGATAGAAATGGTGTTCGAACGTATTTATTTTCGTATTTGACGCGAACATACTAACCTTTATACGATAGAGTAGGTTTTGCAGAAGTAATGTCATCTTTTCTATGAAAATTTAATAGGAAATATTTATACCACGGTTTTTCGAGTTAAATAGTTAAATAATCGGACGCGCAATTGTTAAACCGTTTGATTATTGCACGGTTTTCTGAGAGTAATAAAACCAAAGCTCAGATTTAAAGTGTACAATATCTCGTGTCTGTGTGTATTATGTCAGAGTTCTCAGATGCTGCTTACATTATTGTATATATACCATAAAAAGATCAAAGGAAACGAATGCATTCATGTTTCAATATATATATATATTTAAGAATAGAAATCAACTTTTCTATAATTTCCTTTATTTTACTTCCTTGTCTTACGTAATATACAATAATAAATAGAAACTTAAAGAGAAAGTTGTCTTTATGCTCTACAGTCACATCAGTTTCTCTGGTTATAATTGATATCACTGCAACTAAGAGAAATCAATATTAATTTCTGTCTGGAATAAATTCATTCTTGAAGATCTTAAGCCATAATAATAATTTTAATAAACAATTAATATTGCACGATACATTGTCTGATTGTACGTCGTTTGATCAAATGTATTTCCTTATTGTGTGTTGAATGATTGTTGCAAAAAGAAAAGAGAACGAAACGTTATAAAGTAAAAAATGTATGCCAAAAAACAAAACAAAACTGGGACAAAGACAAACAATAATCATGGTGAACATATGCCAAAGACTAAAGGTGAGCAAGACAGATTCCATAAAACAAAAATAGGGAAGAATTATAGTGCTCAGGACGGGAAACTAGTTCTTGCTTCATATGTGACTCCACGCATGCTATTCATGGAAATAGTGTAGCGAAGATGGTTTGTTTATTTCTATTTCTTCCTTGTGTTATTATAAAAAATTGTTTATTATTAAAATGTCCAACTTGTCGAGGTAGAGGAAAAGGCGAAATTTCCAAACAATGAAATAAATGTTAGAGAAAACTGACAGGGCAATCAAGAATTGATAATCCAGAGTCACTGCCAACATTTGGTATAGAAGACACAGGACGGGAAAAAAAAATGAAATAAAAAAAAAAAAAAATGAGAAACACGAACCCCACCAGCAAAAACCCGGGAGATGAACACAGGTCCTCACGAAGGGTAATTATCTTGCAGACCGTTGTTATGCTTCTATCGGTCTCAGAACAACTACCAGATGCAAATATAAAAAGAAAAAGTACGGTGATGGTGAATAATATAACCAATGCCTGTATTATTTACTAGTTTAACCCCGCCACTTTTTATTGAAGTGTCTGTACCAAGCCAGGAAAGTGAGAGGTCATGTATTTGTGTGTTAGGTGTATCAATTTTGCTTCTTTCTATGATTTTCATATTGGATTTTGGACTTGTTACGACAGTGTAGTATTTTTCGTTTTTATTTTATTGCTGTTTTTTTTTAATTGCAGAAACGATTCCAACTTTCAACAAGAAACCAGAACTTAAGGCATGTATTAAGAACAAAAGAAACCGAACAACATTTTCTACCCGTCAGTTACAAGAACTAGAGAAAGTATTCAAGAAAACCCATTATCCTGACGTGTTTCTAAGAGAGAGGCTGGCATCGAAAGTCAAACTTCCTGAATCAAGAATACAGGTACACATAAACATTGTAGTTACCAAGATAATTCTAATAAAATCAGTGTTATGAAAAGATCGCTTAAACAGTGATAGTCAACAATTCAACTAATCGGATAATAATCTCTCATCAAAACTTATTGACCACAAAAAAAAAACCACGATTCAAATATAACATTTATAAACCATATGAATTGTTAAAGATTTCACGCCTCATTATGTCATCAGAATTGTTGAGAGTAGATACGTAAACTAGTTTGCTGTCGTTATATCATTAGTACTTTGATATTAAGATAAGCGTAAGCAAATAAGTCTTAGTGGGTCATGTATAAAACCATACAAGATCAAGTAAAACAATTGTATGAAAATACAAATACATGTTATATGTATACCGGTATGTATTCAGTACTTTATACGAAGCAAATGCTTATTCAGTTATTATGAACAGTGAAAGGGTAAATCTAAAAAGATTTCGAAGACATGAATTGCTCCGGTTGCTCCATGTGCAACATAAATCACAAAGATGTCTTGAAACTTTATAATGAACTACATTCTGGGAACCAGATACATGTTTAATTATCTGGACACTCGCTTGACATACAGTGTTAACGAGGGTTAAAATTCACAGCTCCTAAATAATATAATTTATTAAAACTAGTCACTCTGCGTCAGGAATATATAATCTGTTTTGGCCCTTTGGTTTACTTCCTACCAAAAAAACTTGAATTATTTGACTTCCCAAACTTTTGATTGTGAACATACTTGATGAAGGTTACCATCGAAACGTGTCGTGTGCACTAAATTATATATCTACTTTTAAATTGCAATATAAATCTGAAAAAGACAGAAATGTTCTATCTGAGAAACGAGCTATGTTGTTCGACTGTATGAATATTGCAATTTCATGATGTGAGAAAAACCTGTAATGTTTTTTCGCAATAGACAGATGATTGGATTAGACAGATTAATTATATGACGACTTGACATATTGGAACTAAATTATAAATTCGGTTTAGATATGATTCCGTGTTATTTATAATTTCGGTTTCCCTGTATATAATTATATTTATTCAAAATATTCATTGAAGGTTTGGTTTCAAAATAGAAGAGCGAAATGGAGAAAGAGGGAGAAATTTTGTAAAACACCGGGAACTTTCTCGTGTAATGTTCAGTTTCCAGTTTGGAACGCTGTTAGAACCTACATGGTGAATACATTTTCACGTCTTCATTAGATATATGTTAAAGTTTCTTCATATATACTACAAATGATTGCTCTAAAACCATGGCGACGGTACATTGTAAATATAGGAGGTGCCACATTAGGGTTGGCTAAATGAATCCAACAAAATGTGTATATTCACCATTGCCTGCTATTAACAAATTACAGAATTTCATAAGAAACAGTTCTTTACTTTAAGTCGAACGAAATGGTTATCATAACAAAGTCATATACTCACATTATGACCTATATGTAAATGTCACCACCCCCTTGCACGACACATCTTAGAGCGCTGTATTTGTAAGACAAACGTTATCAGTCGGATAACACCGTTAAGAAATGAAAACGAGAATTTTGTTCAGTTGCATGGTTTAGGTTTATGGTGTTTAATGCCACTTTCAACAATATTTCAGTTATATCGTGGCGGTTTATTTTATTGATGGAGGAAACCAGAGTGCCAAGAGAAAACCACCAACCTGTCGCAAGTCACTGACACACTTTATCATATAATGTTGTATCGAGTACACCTTTCCATGAACGGGATTCGAACTCACAATTTTAGTGATGATAGGCACTGATTGCACTGGTAGTAAATCCAACTACCATACGATCACGACCACGACGGCCCCAGTTCAGCAGTATGTAATATATCCATAAAGCACCTTAAATATGTCACATTATGTATAAACCTTATATAAAACCGAAAGGACAATATTGAATGGAAAACCGGAGACAAAGGTATGATTAGGTACACGACATAGAGAATAGACAACAAAAGAAACACACAAAAAAACCAACAGCACAGAAAGCGAAGAAACTAAGTAACACGTTCCCCAACTTTATAGCAAACGGATAAAGCATCAAAAGCACGACCAGGAATTCTGGGAAAGTTAGCAAACCTTTTCATCTATATGCTTATAAACAAAATTTGTTTGTGAATATTTATCATCGATTCGTTATTAGTGCTATATATAGTAATTTCATGCCTTTTATGTACTTCTTTTATGTAACAAATTGTAATACGGAGAAGACTTCATCAGTTTGTTTATCTGGTTTCTTATCCATTTTGTCTATTTAGTTGGCAAATAAAATATGCTTAAACTAAGCAAAATTTAAACATTCATGGTCAACAATTTCACCAATATCAGAATAACGAACAATCACATATCACCAACATCAACATAACGAACAATCACATATCACCCCAAATCAGTGAATGCAAACAAGACCACTACATACATTGTATGTCGATGAAAATAGTGGTTTCTGTTTTTGTTTTCAAAACTCAAAATAAAGCAGCCTTATTTGACACATGTTTACAATCGTGTGTATCATGTCTGCAAATATGACAGAAGAGATTGAAGATACTAAAGGGGCAATCAGAATGAAAATGTATGCATCATGTTAAACGTGCATACAATAATTTAAGACGTATACAAAAAAAATGAAAAACACAAAAATATCACACTGTCCGAACAGTTTCAAAATCCAATCGACAAAAATCTTTTAGATCATTTCTACAATCCACAACTCATTTGAACCACCTCTACAATTATCTAAGACATCCATGTAATACTTTGAAACGCTTTTGTGCAAACATTTAAATCATAAATGTAATTTGGTCTTGATCAACAAATTCATATAATTTCTAATAAAATGAAAAACAAGAAATACCAGACTGTCGAAACAATCCTGAAATCATGGAAAGCAGCAAAATAGATACACATAACACACAAATGTATGACCGCATATCTTCATGGCTTGATAGAGGCACTTCAATGAAAAGTGGCAGGGTTAAACTAGAATTATGGGCCCACACATCTCCTCATAGTGAAATGATGCGGTCATTCACGTGCTTTCAATATGCAAGTAACATGTCAACCCTCACATATAAAAGAACGATTGACTGATATTTCGCCTCGTCTAAATATGGTTGTGAAATTTACCATATAATTCTATTTTCAGAGTCCTTATTCGATGATGACGACTCAGCTTGATGGGTCCACAAGAGTACCTATACCACATATTTCTAGCCTGTTCAAATACACTACAACTGCAAGGCGAGACACCACGGATGCCATAACAGACCCATCAATTGTTCAGTCATTGAAAAATTACAAATGAACACAATGAACACTAAATATTAATAAACAGAATAAGTCAACAATACATTGTTCTTTCTGTAAGTTACTAAAATGCTACAAATAAATGTCTTCAATCCTTAACTCTGATCATATTTACGGCAAAACTGCATATTCGGTTAGCAAGTGTAAAATTACAAACGAACGTCATGAACCATCGGTCCTTCTTTTATATATTATGACGACTTTCACATGACCATTTTTAACATTTAGTCAGTTCCTCTGCAAAATCATAGAAAATACATACTATCAACAACGTCAGTTATTGTTTTTATTTGAACACCGAAATATATACGATTTCTTTTGCCTTGTAGCGGTGAGACACTTGAAGGCATCCTCCCCCGGGGAACAAAGGGGTATATAAATAGGATTAATACAAGAAAAGTTTGAAGCCATCAAAGAGTCAATGAGAGGCTGCAAAACACTTAGTTGTGCCGAAAGGTAAGCAGTTCTTGCTCCGTTTGTTTGTTGTAACTGTCTAGCGACAAGAGCAACATTATTATGGAAACACCAGTATACTTAAATAAATACAAAAAAGAACATAAATGTAACATGATCCGCTTACAAGACAAATGGAAATAAATACGAAACTCCAAAAAGCGCGGGAAGAATCTAATACATGACTCGTGTTTAGGACGAGACTCGTTTGAATACTATTAGATCTTGCTCGTAAACAGATATCATGTCTACTTGCCAAATTGCAAATGTTTATTAAGGAGTGGTCATTTGTGGTCAACTGCAAATATATCCCATTGTCCTTGTGCCAATCATAACATCCATCCATAAGCCAATACCACCACCAAATTATTACCCACATGATTTATTGTCTACGAAACTTGTGTTTCATGTCTATTCAAGACGAAGAATAAAAATCCTTTAGGTAACAAAACGACACTGTGTCTGGTCTATGTGGGTTAGTTTGTCTGAGAAGATGATTTGATAGATATGGTCTGAAATGTTTGCCTTGCGATGGGACACTAACGACCAATAAAAATATAAAACCAAAATAGTTTAAAATAATTGTGTATTTGATTCGTCTAACAGACACGCCTTTAAAATGGGGTTTTCCTCTCATCATGAATATATCGCAGTACTCAGGAACGCAGAAATTTCTAGAATAGGGACGACTAGGATGCACATGTAAAAAGGGAACAAGATAAAGTTTAGACAGAACAAACGTTCTGACAACCACACACTACCACGAATACCAAGAATGAAACCAGATCTCTCCCTGTGTCATTACTGACACCCGCTGTGTACAGTAGGGGCAACACCATGTGTACAGTAGGGACAACACCAACAGTTTGTTGTTTATGCAGCCGTATATGTTACCTACCTGATTTGTTGTCTATACACTTGTTGTTTCTTCGGTTATAAAGTCATTTACTGCCTATTCAATGGATACAGTTGTGCAAATAACTGTTTCTTTATAGTCTGCTG
The DNA here is from genome assembly GCA_963383655.1 of Bathymodiolus septemdierum. NCBI lineage: Eukaryota > Metazoa > Mollusca > Bivalvia > Mytilida > Modiolidae > Bathymodiolus > Bathymodiolus septemdierum. The sequence goes on along the minus strand of OY726526.1, from coordinate 34,481,926 downwards.
GAGTTCTTGTTTTACTGTCAAGTTTTTGTATGGGGTTGTGGTCCTCGTCTGTCTGTCTGTAGACACAATGTTCTTTTGCTCTCTCAAAATGTCAGATTTTTATGAAATTTGACACAACCATCACCGACACAGACGAAATGTCCCGATAATGTTTGGCCATACTATTCTCTCAAAACAAGAGGCTCAATTGTGCCAAATGGTTCTTGACTTGCAGCGATTGTATCACAAATTATCATAAGGCTTAACCAATTATTCACAATCTAATTATTGTCGCAAATACTGCAAATGTGCACTTTGTATGTGTTTTTATTAATTTGCTATGTAAATTTGTTAATATTTTTGTTTATTCAAAACATGCGAGATTCCATTAGTAAAAATATCTTGAAAATAATATTAGTGATGAAAATAATTCTTGTTTTATAGAATTATCTAAAACAAATTAAATTTTATATTATGCAATTAATTAAATTACCGTGTGTTTTAGAAAATAAATAAATTTCAAGTATTTCCATATATTTTGTAAGTAAAAACTGTCTTTACTCAAATTATTAAATAAAAGGTTTATATTTATAAGCTAGATGCACCATGCCAATAATTAAATCAGTTATGATGAATACATTGGATGAACAGGAACGTAATTAAAATTAAGTATAATCTCAGTACAAATGTAAACATAATACAATTGATCGCCGAAGATGTCAATTTGAAAGTTTATCAAGTCCAGAACATTTTGAAAGGTAATTTTGTTAAGTATACTATTAGGATTACTTTGTTCATCGTCGTGAATGTGGAAGACAGTGTTCTATTGGACTAGACTCTCTATCATTGAATAAACACTACCATTTTACCAAAGAGCTATATATTCGTGTTCAATACACCCAGATGCCTGTTATATTTGAACATTATGTCAAAATTTACCAGATGCTTGTTTTGTATGTTGATCATTGTATTGTCTGACCTTCGAGTTACGGCTTTTGATCTTCTTGTCTTGGTTGAGTATAGTTGTTGGTAGGATGAAACATTTCTATTTTGTAGCAGTCGTTGCAATACACACTTATATTACTAGTAATACCATTTTCAAACTCAATTACGTGAATAAAGATTGATTCTATGCAAGTTCCTGGTTGCTTTCATTCGATATTATAATAGTATAACCATCTTTAATCGTTGCTCCATTCACCATAGAATTATCTTTAGTTTCAACTACAGTAAAACATTAAACAATCTGACTACAAATATAGACGTTGAAAACTTTTTTTTATAGATTTTTCGAACATCTGACAAAAGATCTACGTCATATTCCAGGAACTGTTTACCATTTAGGAGCACCTGCGATCACATCCGGTTTTTAGTGGGGTGCGTGTTACTGGATCTTTAGTTTTCTGTGTATTGTTTTGTAGATCGTTGTTTGTCATTATGTCCTTTTTCTTTTGACAATTGTCCGTCCTTCCTCCATTTTTCACTTCTGACTATCCCTTTGACAATTGTCCGTCCTTCATCCATTTTTCACTTCTGACTATCCCTTTGACAATTGTCCATCCTTCCTCCATTTTTCACTTCTGACTATCCCTTTGACAACTGTCCGTCCTTCCTCCATTTTTCACTTCTAACTATCTCTTTGACAATTGTCCGTCCTTCCTCCATTTTTCACTTCTGACAATCCCTTTGACAATTGTCCGTCCTTCATCCATTTTTCACTTCTGACTATCCCTTTGACAATTGTCCTTCATCCATTTTTCACTTCTGACTATCCCTTTGACAATTGTTCGTCCTCCATTTTTCACTTCTGACTATCCCCTTGACAATTGTCCGTCCTCCATTTTTCACTTCTGACTATCCCTTTGACAATTGTCCTTCATTCATTTTTCACTTCTGACTATCCCTTTGACAATTGTCCTTCATCCATTTTTCACTTCTGACTATCCCTTTGACAATTGTCCTTCATCCATTTTTCACTTCTGACTATCCCTTTGACAATTGTCCGTCCTTCCTCCATTTTTCACTTCTGACTATCCCTTTGACAATTGTCCGTCCTTCATCCATTTTTCACTTTTGACTATCCCTTTGACAATTGTCCGTCCTTCATCCATTTTTCACTTCTGACTATCCCTTTGACAATTGTCCGTCCTTCCTCCATTTTTCACTTCTGACTATCCGTTTGACAATTGTCCGTCCTTCATCCATTTTTCACTTCTGACTATCCCTTTGACAATTGTCCTTCCTCCATTTTTCACTTCTGACTATCCCTTTGACAATTGTCCGTCCTCCATTTTTCACTTCTGACTATCCCTTTGACAATTGTCCGTCCTTCATCCATTTTTCACTTCTGACTATCCCTTTGACAATTGTCCGTCCTTCATTTTTCACTTCTGACTATCCCTTTGACAATTGTCCGTCCTTCATCCATTTTTCACTTCTGACTATCCCTTTGACAATTGTCCTTCATCCATTTTTCACTTCTGACTATCCCTTTGGTATCTTCAAGCTTTTCTTCCTTTCTCATCAATATTTCAGTTATATTTTGTCAGTTAGTTTTATTATCAGGAGAAACCATCTTACACAGAGAAAACCACTGATAAGTCACTGATAAACTTGACCACATAACGTTGTATCGAGTTCATCTGCCCATATGTGTGCACTGGTTACATACTTAGATGTAAATTACTGTACCGCTGTGACCTCGACGGCAACCTCTTACAATCAAATTGAATGTTAACAACACGTCTTCAACCTATTATCCACCAGGTCTTTATCCTACAATATTATTGCATTTTTATAATGAATTTCATTCCATATTACATATTTAAAATTTATAGTGATGGCGTCACACACGCACTTCCAGTTTCATTAAACTAAATTGAATTAGCATCAGTATTTCCAGTTTTTAATGCATAATTTTTTGTCAATATTCCACTTAGGTAATTATTTATCTGGTTTATATACCGTGTATATCATACAATTACATTAGCTCTACATTTATGCCTATTTGTATAATTAGGACCTGTATTTTATTTTATAGACAAAATGCAGATCTAATTATATTATATACACGTCATTTTGAAATATAAGAGATACGAGACAACAGAAATGTCAAGCTCATATAAATTATTAATCTTCTTGAGAGTCAATTGCAATCAAAATATATGGGGCAGTCGTGGTCATGATTGTATGGTAGTTGGATTTACAACTACCTGTGCTATCAGTGCCTATCGCCACTACAGTTGTGAGTTCGAACGCCGTTCATGCGAGGTGTACTCAATACAACCTTATGTGGTAAAGTTTGTCAGTGACTTGCGACAAGTCGGTGGTTTTCTCCGGTTTCCTCCACCAATAAAACTGACCGCCAAGATATAAGTAAAATATTGTTGAGAGTGGCGTTATACACCATAAGTCAATCAACATAAAGTTATTCATAGCATATGTCAACGGTTCGTAATACATTGTAGAAACAATTGTCAGGCCAGGCTGGACCAAATCTGTAGCAATGAATACACTATCGAATGCTCCCCTATCTCTCCCTTTTTACGACTTCACTAATATAAAATTATCAGAATCAATTACAAATTTACCAGGTAACTTACTTGATTGCTAACGTCCAGGGTCCAATATGTATGCATGTTCAGCTTGACGAGAACAGGTTCACTAATATATAGAAAATATACAGAAATGACAAAGGAATAGGACAGACGTGCCAACGACTTTTGGTAGCCACCATTAAACAGCTGTTTAATCATACCTTACTGTCGTTTTCAATATCTTGATCAACAAATGAAAAACGAAAACAAAAGGTCCAACATGCAAAAATCAAAGTCTTCAAATTACGTCACTCCATTCTTTGTACTTAACGTTAATTCACTATCGTCCCTATCGGTTTCGTATATTATGACTCATTGTTCATAACTTCTTTGTCAGAGTATATTCTATAGCTGGTTCCAATCAAATACATGCACTTAGCAAACTTTCTAAATATTGAACTCCGATTACCTCAGTCAAATTAGATTAACGAGTCAAGTGACGGTTCAATCACGAATCAATTCAGTTTTTATATATTGACGTTGAACATTATGAATGGTTTTATACGGATCTTTATCCCTAAACCGGATTGCACTTTATCATTATTTTATTTAATTTTACGATATACTGTAAATAATCACCTACTTACATCACATACTTCCATCAGATTTCATCAAAATAGCTTAGGGTGATTGCCATCTAAACATTATGCACAGTGCAAATATCTTTTCCCGTTAAGAATTCACTAATATAATTAACAGTTTGATTTAAACAACATATAATAATTACATTTCATGTACTTTAACATTTACACTTAGTAGCAAGGGGATGTATTTGATCTAATTACAATGTAGATCTACTACACATGTCATGTCAATAAACTAATGTTACGAGACAATAGAGATTTCAAAAACATTAAACATTGTAAAAGCAGACTTGTCAGGTTTGTACTTGTACATGAAACATTGAACTTCATGCCTCTTTCTACGATTCTGATATTTGAATTCAGAATTGTTCCAACAGTGTGGTATTTTTTATTTTCCATTTTATCAGAACCAGTCAAGTTTAATGAATTGCGACTTTTAGTTGTTTCTTCATTTCCAATGTGGTTTTTTTTTTAATTTTATTTGAATATATATACCGTCTCTATGGTGTAATGGTTAACATGTTCGCCTCGGGTGCGCTAGAATGGGGGTTCGGTTCCAGTCAAAAACTTGAACAAAATGATATTTTCTGATACTCTGCTTGTCACGCACAATGAAGAAGCAAAAGCAAAGACTTGGTTGGTTCACAGACAGAATAATGTGTCTGAATGGACCAACATGTCTACATGTGGATTTATTTATGCAAAATGTACATGCAATATCGAATTCTACAAATAGAAATAATTTCCCAATTTTAAACAAAGGTATTTCAAACTATGACTCGAATTAAAAACCCTTCCGGAGCACCTGAGTTCACCCCCGGTTTTTGTGGGGTTCGTATTTCTCGATCTATAGTTTTATGTGTATGTTTTGTAGATCGTTGTTTGGCTTCATACATCTAGAAATTGCTAGTGAAGGTCAGTTGAGAAGGAACCGTTATTGCAGTTAAGAAATGGGTTTTATATAGCGATTGTGATGACGACTATAACATTTTTGTAACGCTGACTTCAAGAAGAGTTTGAAGATACCAAAGGGGTAATCAGAATCCGTAAATCGAAGAAGAACAGACAACACAATGGCCAAAAGAAAAATTACAAAAGGACAAGCAACGATACAAAGCATACACATAAAACTAAAGATCGAGCAACACGAACCCTACTAAAAACCGGGAATGTCCTCAGTGTTAATATATGATGAACACAAATAAAAAGTAATCAGAAGAAATTTCAATTTAAAATAATATTCTTAAGGAGAAATCATTTAATTTTGACCGGAGACAATAAAAGGTTTACAATTCTGGATATTTCTCTACACTGAATGTGTCAAACATTCGAATTTTTGTCGTTTTGATACAAGAAAAAGTTAGAAGATACCAAAGGGGTAACCAGAAGCTATGCATTGAAAAAACAGACTACACAATGGCCAAAAGGACAACCCGTGTAAGGGTGTGTATAACCTGATTGAGGTTATTTCAAAATAAGGCAAATAATCGGAAATGAATTTAAATAACCCCAAAGGTGCCTCATTTAAAGAAAATCACCTGATGACAACGGCACGCGACGCCTTGAGAGCGACGTCTATTTTTAGATTCCGTTCATTGACAAATAACCCCAGCTTTTTAAACCAATCAAAACACGTATAAAATGACATGTGTCTCTAAAATTAATTCATTTGGAATTACACGGAATACATTCCGGTCGTTCCTCATTATTTAACAAATAACTATGAGTAAGTCTACCATGACCTATGCGACATCTGGTCAAGACTACTTGTTCCTTCCAGTTTTGACCGTAAAAACAAGGAGTCTTACCAACTAGGGAATGTATTTGTGCAATTTGCTATAAATTTGCTGGTCCCAACTGTCTTTACAGCCTTTTGAAATATATTTCACAATAAAAGGTAAACAATCCGTCCTTGGCTTCCTGGTCATGACATAATCCACGGGAGATGAAAGTATCACGTTAATAATGGACAATCCAGTACAGAGCACAACCTTTCTGATATTCCCCTTTTTTTTTAATTAAACCTATAATATAATTATGTAATTTGATGAGTTATGCAAAAATGTGTACTTCTACATTAAGGTGATTAATGAAAGTCGACACCGTATTAAATGAAATATAATATATGTCTTAACAGGTCAAAAGGGGAATGGTAATAAAATTATGTAATTGATGAGTTATGCGCAATTCTATATAAGATGATTAATGAGGAGGTTAGGGCTATGGTGATTAACGCCATCTGAATAATGAGTATACACCATCATCAATGAAATATAATACATGTATTAACAGGTCAAAGGAGGAATGGTAAGTTTAGTGTGCCCCCTCATTAATTTGTGTGAACTCGATGTTGATTTATTAAAACAAAGCACATCTCTCTCATTAATGCTGCGTGCTTAGCAGAGAAGCAAGAAATACCGATTTTAAATTCTTTGGTTTGACCCGACCGGGGATCGAAACCACGATTTATCGCACTCGACACGAGCACACTAACCATTACACCACCGATGAACCCACGATCTACCGCACTCGAGACCAGCACGCTACCCATTACACCACCGATAAACCCACGATCTACCGCACTCGAGACCAGCACGCTAATCATTACACAACCGATGAACCCACGATCTACAGCACTCGAGACCAGCACGCTAACCACTACACCACCGATGAACCCACGATCTACCGCACTCGAGACCAGCACGCTAACCATTACACCACCGATCAACCCACGATCTACCGCACTAGAGGCCAGCACGCTAACCATTACACCACCGATAAACCCATGATCTACCGCACACGAGACGAGCACGCTAACCATTACATCACCGATGAACCCATGATCTACCGCACTGTAGACGAGCACGCTAACCATTACACTACAGATGAACCCACGATCTACCGCAATTGAGACCAGCACGCTAACCATTACACCACCGATGAAACCACAATCTACCACACTCGAGACCAACACGTTAACCATTACACCACCGATAACCCCACGATCTACCGCACTCGAGACCAGCACGCTAATCATTACACCACCGATGAACCCACGATCAACTGCACTCGAGACCAGCACGCTAACCATTACACTACCGAGATCAGTACACTAACCATTACACCACTCGAGACCAGAACGCTATCCGTTACACCATCGAGAACAGCACGCTAACCATTACACCACCGAGACCAGCACGCTAACCATTACACCACAGAGACCAGCACGCTAACCATTACACCACAGACCAGCACGCTGATCATTACACCACTCGAGACCAGCACTCTAACCATTACACCACCAAACCAGCACGCTAACCATTACACCACAGAGACGAGCACCCTAACCATTACACCAGAGACTAGCACGCTAACCATTACACCACAGACCAGCACGCTAACCATTACACCACAGAGACTAGCACGCTAACCATTACACCACAGAGACCAGCACGCTAACCATTACACCACAGAGACTAGCACGCTAAACATTACATCAGAGAGACCAGCACGCTAACCATTACATTACAGATACCTGCACGCTAACCATTACACCACCGAGACCAGCACGCTAACCATTACACCACCGAGACCAGCACGTTATCCATTACACCACATAGACCAGCACGCTAAACCTTTTTGCTTGCTCAACATTATGTTGAGACCATCTCGTTTACCAGGCATGTTTATGGGTCGGAAATTTGAGAATTAAGGAAAATATTGATTGTCTAGAAAAAATACGGTTACGATTTTGTAAATTACTATTGAAATTAAAATCATCAACACCAAATTATATGATTTATGAGGAATTGTGGCGATTTCCTACCGAAATTGACATAAAAATAAGGATGGTGTCATTTTGGGCCAGACTTTATTGGGGAAAGAAACAAAACTCTCGTACTTATCATATAAACTTGTATACACGCTTTCTACTGAAGAAAATGTTCACTTCGTCTGGATTAAATATTTAAAATAACTTTTCGATGAAACAGGCTACTCTAATATTTGGATAAATCAAGATGTTCAGAATTCTAATTGGTTCATTTCGAGTATAAAATTACGCCTGCATGATCAATTTAAACAAGTCTGGTACTCCCAAATAGAACACTCTCCAAAAGCATAAATTACCAATACCAGTATCAATAGAAACTGGCCGGTGGAATAATGTCGACTGTGTCAATAGAATATGTACAAAATAAAGATTAGTATAACTTCCACTAAATTTTATAACTACGTTTATATTCCATTCAACTCCATGGACCGGCGTGATCGTATGGTAAGTGCATTTACACTACTAAAGTTGTGAGTTCGAATCCCGCTCATGGTGAGGTGTATTGGATACAACCTTATGTGATAAAGTTTGTCATGGACTTGAGATAGGTCATATGTTTTCTCCAATACTCCGGTTTCCACTACCAATAAAACAGACCGCCATGAAATAACAGAAGTATTGTTAAAAATGTCGTTAAGCAACATAATCATACCCATAACCTCATCAATTACCAACCATTTCTTACAGTAGATAATTTACAAGTCGTTATATCCGGTGAATTAAACCCCATAACCTCATCAATTACCAACTATTTCTTACAGTAAATAATTTACAAGTCGTTATATCCGGTGAATTAAACGTACATGTCTAATTTAGTTTTGTTTTAATAAACTTTATCATATACGCTTAAAGTAAAACATTAGAAGTTAGAAAGTCATGTCCTTTAAAAGAGAACCGCATCGGTGGTGTAATGGTTAGCGTGCTGGTCTCGGTGGTGTAATGGTTAGCGTGCTGGTCTCTGTGGTGTAATGGTTAGCGTGCTGGTCTCTGTGGTGTAATGGTTAGCGTGCTGGTTTCGGTGGTGTAATGGTTAGCGTGCTGGTTTCTGTGGTGTAATGGTTAGCATGCAGGTCTCTGTGATGTATTTGTTAGCGTGCTGGTTTCGGTGGTGTAATGGTTAGCGTGCTGGTCTCAGTGGTGTAATGGTTAGCGTGCTGATCTCGGTGGTGTAATGGTTAGCGTACTGGTCTCGGTGGTATAATGGTTAGCGTGCTGGTCTCTGTGGTGTAATGGTTAGCGTGCTGGTCTCTGTGGTGTAATGGTTAGCCTGCTGGTCTCTGATGCAATGGTTAGCGTGCTGGTCTTGGTGGTGTAATGGTTAGCGTGCTGGTCTCGCTGATGTAATAGTTAGCGCGCTGGTCTCTGTGGTGTAATGGTTAGCGTGCTGGTCTCTGTGGTGTAATGATTAGCGTGCTGGTCTCGGTGGTGTAATGGTTAGCGTGCTGGTCTCTGTGGTGTAATGGTTAGCGTGCTGGTCTCTGTGGTGTAATGGTTAGCGTGCTGGTCTCTGTGGTGTAATGGTTAGCGTGCTGGTCTCTGTGGTGTAATGATTAACGTGCTGGTCTCGGTGGTGTAATGGTTAGCGTGCTGGTCTCGGTGGTGTAATTGTTAGCGTGCTGGTCTCGGTGGTGTAATGGTTAGCATGCTGGTCTCTGTGGTGTAATGGTTAGCGTGCTGGTCGCTGTGGTGTAATGGTTAGCGTGCTGGTCTCGGTGGTGTAATGGTTAGCGTGCTGGTCTCTGTGGTGTAATAGTTAGCGTGCTGGTCTCGGTGGTGTAATGGTTAGCGTGCTGGTCTCGGTGGTGTAATGATTAGCGTGCTAGTCTCGGTGGTGTAATGGTTAGCGTGCTGGTCTCGAGTGCGGTAGATCGTGGGTTCGATCCCCGGTCGGGTCAAACCAAATAATTTAAAATCGGTATTTCTTGTTTCTCTGCTAAGCACGAAGCATTAAGGAGTGATATGTGCTTTGTTTTAATAAATCAACATCGAATTCACAAAAGTTACCATTCCCCCTTTGACCTGTTAATACATGTACATTTTTGTATTATATTTCATTGATGATGGTGTATACTTTCATTATTCAGATGGCGTTAAACACCATAACCCTAACCCCCTCATTAATCAGCTTATATAGAATTGTGCATAACTCATCAAATTACATAATTGTATTACCATTCCAAGGGAATATATGCAAAAAAATAATATAAAGACAATTAAATTGTATTTCCATGTTCTCAATAAAGGGACAATAAATAAGTTAACAGACTAAGACTCAGTTACTGACGGAAATGGCACCTAGTTGAAGGGTTTAGGCCGCATTGCAACTTCAAGATGAAGAACAGCAATTATAAGGTGCTGTTCCTGTATAGCAATCACGAACATAGTATGTTCAAGTTTATATGTGTGATTTTGTCTAATGGAATCCATAATATTTTTGAATCGGCAATTAACAAAGTTTCTTGAACTAAGTTGTACATGTTAGATGACCATTAAGAATGTACAATTGTGTATAGATAGCTGTGACATATTTTTATGACTATTTTGAAGCAAAACTGGTCCCAAATATACTTTAAGTCGCTCAAAAACCCCCAGACCCCCTCGGTAGAATAACATAGTAAGCTACGCCCCTGCATTCCCCTTTTGACCTGTTAAGACATATATTATATTTCATTTAATACAGTGTCGACTTTCATTAATCACCTTAATATAAAAGTACACATTTTTGCATAACTCATAAAATTACATAATTTTTTCATAGGTTTAATTAAAAAACGGGAATATCAGAAAGGTTGTGCTCTGTACGGGATTGTCTATTATTTACGTGATACTTTCATTTCCCGTGGATTATGTCATGACCAGGAAGCCAAGCTGAATTTTTTAATAAGCCAACCTGAAATTTTTAATAAGCCACGTTCGCTGACTATTCTTGTCCAATTTGTCTGAGGGGGGCCCGGTAGGTATATTTAAATGTGGCAATCGAAAAGAGAAATATCTTGGGAGTGTAACGATATAATGGGGTCACCGAAAGGATCACAAATAAGCGACAAATATTGAGGCGAAGCGGGGAAGGGGAAAAGGGTAGATGTTTACCTTGAAGTAAGGAAGAGGAGGGGGCATATATTTTTTGAATGAAACAAGTGCCTGTGAAATAAATCCACATATAGACATGTTCCATTCAGACACATTATTCTGTCTGTGAATCAACCAAGTCTTTGTTTTTACTTCTGTATGGTGCGTGCCAAGCGGTGAATCAGAAAATATCATTTTGTTCAAGTTTTTGACTAATCCCCGTTCTAGCGCAGCCGAGGCGAACATGTTAACCATTACACCATAGAGACGGTATATATATTCAAATAAAATTAAAAAAAAACCACATTGGAAATGAAGAAACAAATAAAAGTCGCAATTCATTAAGCTTAACTGGTTCTGATAAAATGGAAAATAAAAAATACTACACTATCGGAACAATTCTGAATTCAAATATCAGAATCGTAGAAAGAGGCAGGAAGTTCAATGTTTCATGTACAAGTACAAACCTGACAAGTCTGCTTTTACAATGTTTAATGTTTTGAAATCTCTATTGTCTCGTAACATTAGTTTATTGGCATGACATGTGTAGTAGATCTACATTGTAATTAGATCAAATACATCCCATTGCTACTAAGTGTAAATGTTAAAGTACATGAAATGTAATTATTATATGTTGTTTAAATCAAACTGTTAATTATATTAGTGAATTCTTAACGGGAAAAGATATTTGCACTGTGCATAATGTTTAGATGGCAATCACCCTAAGTTATTTTGATGAAATCTGATGGAAGTATGTGATGTAAGTAGATGATTATTTACAGTATATCGTAAAATTAAATAAAATAATAATAAAGTGCAATCCGGTTTAGGGATAAAGATCCATATAAAACCATTTATAATGTTCAACGTCAATATACAAAAACTGAATTGATTCGTGATTGAACCGTCACTTGACTCGTTAATCTAATTTGACTGAGGTAATCGGAGTTCAATATTTAGAAAGTTTGCTAAGTGCATGTATTTGATTGGAACCAGCTATAGAATATACTCTGACAAAGAAGTTATGAACAATGAGTCATAATATACGAAACCGATAGAGACGATAGTGAATTAACATTAAGTACGAAGGATGGAGTGACGTAATTTGAAGACTTTGATTTTTGCATGTTGGACCTTTTGTTTTCGTTTTTCATTTGTTGATCAAGATATTGAAAACGACAGTAAGGTATGATTAAACAGCTGTTTAATGGTGGCTACCAAAAGTCGTTGGCACGTCTGTCCTATTCCTTTGTCATTTCTGTATATTTTCTATATATTAGTGAACCTGTTCTCGTCAAGCTGAATATGCATACATATTGGACCCTGGACGTTAGCAATCAAGTAAGTTACCTGGTAAATTTGTAATTGATTCTGATAATTTTATATTAGTGAAGTCGTAAAAAGGGAGAGATAGGGGAGCATTCGATAGTGTATTAATTGCTACAGATTTGGTCCAGCCTGGCCTGACAATTGTTTCTACAATGTATTACGAACCGTTGACATCTACTACGAATAACTTTATGATGATTGGTTTATGGTGTGTAACGCCACTTTCAACAATATTTTAGTTATATCTTGGCGGTCAGTTTTATTGGTGGAGGACCCAGAGAAAACCACCGACTGTCACAAGTCACTGACAAACTTTACCACATAATGTTGTATTGAGTACACCTGGCCATGAACGGCATTCGAACTCACAACGTTAGTGGAGATTGGCACTGATAGCACAGGTAGTTGTAAATCCAACTACCATACGATCATGACCACGACTGCCCCATATATTTTGATTGTAATTAACTCTCAAGAAGATTAATAATGTTTATGAGCTTGACATTTCTGTTGTCTCGTATCTCTTATATTTCAAAATGACGTGTATATAATATAATTATGTCTACAGTTTTTCTATATAATGAAATATGGGTCCTAATTATAGAAATAGGCATAAAAGTAGAGCTAATGTAATTGTATGATATACACGATATATAAATCAGATAAATAATTACCTAAGTGGATTATTGAAACAGATGTATGCACTAAAAACTGGAAATACTGATGCTAATTCAATTTAGTTTAATGAAACTGGAAGTGCGTGTGTGACGTCATCACTATAAATTTTAAATATGTAATATGGAATGAAATTCATTATAAAAATGCAATAATATTGTAGGATAAAGACCTGGTGGATAATAGGTTGAAGACATGTTGTTAACATTCAATTTGATTGTAAGAGGTTGCCGTCGCGGTCACAGAGGTACAGAAGTTTACATCTAAGTATGTAACCAGTGCACCCATATGGGCAGATGAACTCGATACAACGTTATGTGGTCAAGTTTATCAGTGACTTATCAGTGGTTTTCTCTGTGTAAGATGGTTTCTCCTGATAATAAAACTAACTGACAAAATATAACTGAAATATTGATGAGAAAGGAAGAAAAGCTTGAATATACCAAAGGGATAGTCAGAAGTGAAAACTGGAGGAAGGACAATTGTCAAAGGGATAGTCAGAAGTGAAAACTGGAGGAAGGACAATTGTCAAAGGGATAGTCAGAAGTGAAAAATGGAGAAAGGACAATTGTCAAAGGGATAGTCAGAAGTGAAAAATGGAGGACGGACAATTGTCAAAGGAATAGTCAGAAGTGAAAAATGGAGGAAGGACGGACAATTGTCAAAGGGATAGTCAGAAGTGAAAAATGGATGAAGGACAATTGTCAAAGGGATAGTCAGAAGTGAAAAATGGAGGACGGACAATTGTCAAAGGGATAGTCAGAAGTGAAAAATGGATGAAGGCCGGACAATTGTCAAAGGGATAGTCAGAAGCGAAAAATGGATGAAGGACGGACAATTGTCAAAGGGATAGTCAGAAGTGAAAAATGGAGGAAGGACAATTGTCAAAGGGATAGTCAAAAGTGAAAAATGGAGGAAGGACGGACAATTGTCAAAGGGATAGTCAGAAGTGAAAAATGGAGGAAGGACGGACAATTGTCAAAGGGATAGTCAGAAGTGAAAAATGGATGAAGGACGGACAATTGTCAAAGGGATAGTCAGAAGCGAAAAATGGATGAAGGACGGACAATTGTCAAAGGGATAGTCAGAAGCGAAAAATGGATGAAGGACGGACAATTGTCAAAGGGAGAGTCAGAAGTGAAAAATGGATGAAGGACGGACAATTGTCAAAGGGATAGTCAGAAGTGAAAAATGGATGAAGGACGGACAATCGTCAAAGGGATAGTCAGAAGTGAAAAATGGATGACGGACGGACAATTGTCAAAGGGATAGTCAGAAGTGAAAAATGGATGAAGGACGGACAATTGTCAAAGGGAGAGTCAGAAGTGAAAAATGGATGAAGGACGGACAATTGTCAAAGGGAGAGTCAGAAGCGAAAATGGATGAAGGACGGACAATTGTCAAAGGGATAGTCAGAAGTGAAAAATGGAGGAAGGACAATTGTCAAAGGGATAGTCAGAAGTGAAAAATGGAGGACGGACAATTGTCAAATGAATAGTCAGAAGTGAAAAATGGATGAAGGACGGACAATTGTCAAAGGAATAGTCAGAAGCGAAAAATGGATGAAGGACGGACAATTGTCAAAGGGATAGTCAGAAGTGAAAAATGGATGAAGGACGGACAATTGTCAAAGGGATAGTCAGAAGTGAAAAATGGATGAAGGACGGACAATTGTCAAAGGGATAGTCAGAAGTGAAAAATGGATTAAGGACGGACAATTGTCAAAGGGATAGTCAGAAGTGAAAAATGGATGAAGGACGGACAATTGTCAAAGGGATAGTCAGAAGAGAAAAATGGATGAAGGACGGACAATTGTCAAAGGGATAGTCAGAAGCGAAAAATGGATGAAGGACGGACAATTGTCAAAGGGATAGTCAGAAGTGAAAAATGGATGAAGGACGGACAATTGTCAAAGGGAGAGTCAGAAGTGAAAAATGGATGAAGGACGGACAATTGTCAAAGGGATAGTCAGAAGTGAAAAATGGATGAAGGACGGACAATTGTCAAAGGGATAGTCAGAAGTGAAAAATGGATGAAGGACGGACAATTGTCAAAGCGATAGTCAGAAGGGAAAAATGGATGAAGGACGGACAATTGTCAAAGGGATAGTCAGAAGAGAAAAATGGATGAAGGACGGACAATTGTCAAAGGGATAGTCAGAAGTGAAAAATGGATGAAGGACGGACAATTGTCAAAGGGATAGTCAGAAGTGAAAAATGGATGAAGGACGGACAATTGTCAAAGGGAGAGTCAGAAGCGAAAATGGATGAAGGACGGTCAATTGTCAAAGGGATAGTCAGAAGTGAAAAATGGAGGAAGGACAATTGTCAAAGGGATAGTCAGAAGTGAAAAATGGAGGACGGACAATTGTCAAAGGAATAGTCAGAAGTGAAAAATGGATGAAGGACGGACAATTGTCAAAGGGATAGTCAGAAGCGAAAAATGGATGAAGGACGGACAATTGTCAAAGGGATAGTCAGAAGCGAAAAATGGATGAAGGACGGACAATTGTCAAAGGGATAGTCAGAAGTGAAAAATGGATGAAGGACGGACAATTGTCAAAGGGATAGTCAGAAGTGAAAAATGGATGAAGGACTGACAATTGTCAAAGGGATAGTCAGAAGTGAAAAATGGATTAAGGACGGACAATTGTCAAAGGGATAGTCAGAAGTGAAAAATGGATGAAGGACGGACAATTGTCAAAGGGATAGTCAGAAGTGAAAAATGGATGAAGGACGGACAATTGTCAAAGGGATAGTCAGAAGCGAAAAATGGATGAAGGACGGACAATTGTCAAAGGGATTGTCAGGAGTGAAAAATGGATGAAGGACGGACAATTGTCAAAGGGATAGTAAGAAGTGAAAAAGGATGAAGGACGGACAATTGTCAAAGGGATAGTAAGAAGTGAAAAATGGATGAAGGACGGACAATTGTCAAAGGGATAGTCAGAAGTGAAAAATGGATGAAGGACGGACAATTGTCAAAGGGAGAGTCAGAAGTGAAAATGGATGAAGGACGGACAATTGTCAAAGGGATAGTCAGAAGTGAAAAATGGATGAAGGACGGACAATTGTCAAAGGGAGAGTCAGAAGTGAAAAATGGATGAAGGACGGACAATTGTCAAAGGGATAGTCAGAAGTGAAAAATGGATGAAGGACGGACAATTGTCAAAGGGATAGTCAGAAGAGAAAAATGGATGAAGGACGGACAATTGTCAAATGGATAGTCAGAAGTGAAAAATGGATGAAGGACGGACAATTGTCAAAGGGATAGTCAGAAGGGAAAAATGGACGAAGGACGGACAATTGTCAAAGGGATAGTCAGAAGTGAAAAATGGATGAAGGAAGGACAATTGTCAAAGGGATAGTCAGAAGCGAAAAATGGATGAAGGACGGACAATTGTCAAAAGAAAAAGGACATAATGACAAACAACGATCTACAAAACAATACACAGAAAACTAAAGATCCAGTAACACGCACCCCACTAAAAACCGGATGTGAGCGCAGGTGCTCCTGAATGGTAAGCAGTTCCTGGAATTTGACGTAATCTTTTGTCAGATGTTCGAAAAATCTAAAAAAAAAAAGGTTTTCAACGTCTATATTTGTAGTCAGATTGTTTAATGTTTTACTGTAGTTGAAACTAAAGATAATTCTATGGTGAATGGAGCAACGATTAAAGATGGCTATAATATTATAATATCGAATGAAAGCAACCAGGAACTTGCATAGAATCAATCTTTATTCACGTAATTGACTTTGAAAATGGTATTACTAGTAATATAAGTGTGTATTGCAACGACTCCTACAAAATAGAAATGTTTCATCCTAGCAACAACAATACTCAACCAAAACAAGAAGATCAAAAGCCGTAACTCGAAGGTCTGACAATACAATGATCAACATACAAAACAAGCATCTGGTAAATTTTGACATGATGTTCAAATATAACAGGCACCTGGGTGTATTGAACACGAACATATAGCTCTTTGGTGAAATGGTAGTGTTCATTCAATGACAGAGAATCTAGTCCAATAGAACACTGTCATCCAGATTAACGACGATGAACAGCGTAATCCTAATATTATACTTAACAAAGTTACCTTTTAAAATGTTCTGGACTTGATAAACTTTCAAATTGACATCTTCGGCGATCAATTGTATTATGTTTACATTTGTACTGAGATTATACTTAATTTTAATTACGTTCCTGTTCATCCAATGTATTCATCATAACTGATTTAATTATTGGCATAGTGCATCTAGCTTATAAACATAAACCTTTTATCTAATAATTTGAATAAAGACAGTTTTTACTTACAAAATAAATGGAAATACTTGAAATTTATTTATTTTCTAAAACACACGGTAATTTAATTAATTGCTTAATATAAAATTAAATTTGTTTTAAATAATTCTATAAAACAAGAATTATTTTCATCACTAATATTATTTTCAAGATATTTTTACTAATGGAATCTCGCATGTTTTGAATAAGCAAAAATATTAACAAATTTACATAGCAAATTAATAAAAACACATACAAAGTGCACTTTTGCAGTATTTGCGACAATAATTAGATTGTGAATAATTGGTTACGCCTTACGATAATTTGTGATGCAATCGCTGCAAGTCAAGAACCATTTGGCACAATTGAGCCTCTTGTTTAGAGAGCCTAGTATGGCCAAACATTATCGGGACCTTTCGTCTGTGTCGGTGGTGGTTGTGTGATATTTCATAAAAATCTGACATTTTGAGAGAGAAAAAGAACATTGTGTCTACAGACAGACAGACGAGCACCACGACAACCACATACAAAAACATGACAGTAAAACAAGAACTCCAGCTGACTATAAAGAAACAGTTATTTGCACAACTGTATCCATTGAATAGGCAGTAAATGACTTTATAACCGAAGAAACAACAAGTTTATAGACAATAAATCATGTAAGTAACATATGCCGCTGCATAAACAACAAACTGTTGGTGTTGTCCCTACTGTACACATGGTGTTTTCCCTACTGTACACACGGGTGTCAGTAATGACACAGGGAGATATCTGGTTTCATTCTTGGTGTTCGTGGTAGTGTGTGGTTGTCAGAATGTTTGTTCTGTTTAAGCTTTGTCTTGTTCCCTTTTTACATGTGCATCCTAGTCGTCCCTATTCTAGAAATTTCTGCGTTCCTGAGTACTCCGATATATTCATGATGAGGAGAAAACCCCATTTTAAAGGCGTGTCTGTTAGACGAATCAAATATACAATTATTTTAAACTATTTTGGTTTTATATTTTTATTGGTCGTTAGTGTCCCATCGCAAGGCAAACATTTCAGACCATATCTATCAAATTATCTTCTCAGACAAACTAACGCCCATAGACCAGACACATTGGCGTTTTGTTACCTAAAGGATTTATATTCTGCGTCTTGAATAGACATGAAACACAGGTTTCGTAGACAATAAATCATGTGGGTAATAATTTGGTGGTGGTATTGGCTTATGGATGGATGCTATGATTGGCAGAAGGACAATGGGATATATTTGCAGTTGACAACAAATGACCACTCCTTATAAACATTTACAATTTGGTAAGTAGACATGATATCTGTTTACGAGCAAGATCTGGTAGTATTCAAACGAGTCTTGTCCTAAACACGAGTCATGTATTAGATTCTTCCCGCGCTTTTTGGAGTTTCGTATTTATTTCCATTTGTCTTGTAAGCGGCTCATGTTACATTTATGTTCTTTTTTGTATTTATTTAAGTATACTGGTGTTTCCATAATAATGTTGCTCTTGTCGCTAGACAGTTACAACAAACAAACGGAGCAAGAACTGCTTACCTTTCGGCACAACTAAGTGTTTTGCAGCCTCTCATTGACTCTTTGATGGCTTCAAACTTTTCTTGTATTAATCCTATTTATATACCCCTTTGTTCCCCGGGGGAGGATGCCTTCAAGTGTCTCACCGCTACAAGGCAAAAGAAATCGTATATATTTCGGTGTTCAAATAAAAACAATAACTGACGTTGTTGATAGTATGTATTTTCTATGATTTTGCAGAGGAACTGACTAAATGTTAAAAATGGTCATGTGAAAGTCGTCATAATATATAAAAGAAGGACCGATGGTTCATGACGTTCGTTTGTAATTTTACACTTGCTAACCGAATTTGCAGTTTTGCCGTAAATATGATCAGAGTTAAGGATTGAAGACATTTATTTGTAGCATTTTAGTAACTTACAGAAAGAACAATGTATTGTTGATTTATTCTGTTTATTAATATTTAGTGTTCATTGTGTTCATTTGTAATTTTTCAATGACTGAACAATTGATGGGCCTGTTATGGCATCCGTGGTGTCCCGCCTTGCAGTTGTAGTGTATTTGAACAGGCTAGAAATATGTGGTATAGGTACTCTTGTGGACCCATCAAGCTGAGTCGTCATCATCGAATAAGGACTCTGAAAATAGAATTATCATGGTAAATTTCACAACCATATTTGGGCGAGGCGAAATATCAGTCAATCGTTCTTTTATATGCGAGGGCTGACATGTTACTTGCATATTGAAAGCACGTGAATGACCGCATCATTTCACTATGAGGAGATGTTTGGGCCCATAATTCTAGTTTAACCCCGCCACTTTTCATTGAAGTGCTTCTACCAAACCAGGAAGATATACGGTCATACATTTGTGTGTTATGGGTATCTATTTTGCTGCTTTCTATGACTTCCGGACTGTTCTGACATTGTGGTATTTTTTGTTTTTCATTTTATTAGAAATTATATGAATTGGTTGATCAAGACCAAATTACATTTATGATTTAAATGATTGCACAAAAGCGTTTAAAAGTTTTACATGGATGTCTAAGATAATAGTAGAGGTGGTTGAAATGAGTTGTGGATTGTAGAAATGATCTAAAAGATTTTTGTCGATTGGATTTTGAAACTGTTCGGACAGTGTGATATTTTTGTGTTTTTCATTTTTTTCCGTATGCGTCTTAAATTATTGTATGTACGTTTACAATGTTGCATACATCTTTCATTTTGATTGCTCCTTTAGTATCTTCAATCTCTTCTTTCATGTTTGCAGACATGATACACACGATTGTAAACATGTGTTAAATAAGGCTGCTTTATTTTGAGTTTTGAAAACAAAAGCAGAAACCACTGTTTTCATCGATATACAATGTATGTAGTGGTCTTGTTTGCATTCATTGATTTAAGGTGAGATGTGATTGTTCGTTATGTTGATATTGGTGAGATGTGATTGTTCGTTATGTTGGTATTGGTGGGATGTGATTGTTCGTTATGTTGATATTGGGGAGATGTGATTGTTCGTTATGTTGATATTGGTGAGATGTGATTGTTCGTTATGTTGATATTGGTGAGATGTGATTGTTCGTTATGTTGATATTGGTGAGATGTGATTGTTCGTTATGTTGATATTGGTGGGATGTGATTGTTCGTTATTCTGATATTGGTGAGATGTGATTGTTCGTTATGTTGATATTGGTGAGATGTGATTGTTCGTTATGTCGATATTGGTGAGATGTGATTGTTCGTTATGTTGATATTGGTGAGATGTGATTGTTCGCTATGTTGATATTGGTGAAATTGTTGACCATCAATGTTTTAATGTGGTTTAGTTTAAGCATATTTTATTTGCCAACTAAATAGACAAAATGGATAAGACACCAGTTAAACAAACTCATGAAGTCTTCTCCGTATTACAATTTGTTACATAAAAGAAGTACATCAAGGCATGCAATTACTATATATATCACTAATAACGAATCGGTGATAATTATTCACAAACAAATTTTGTTTATAAGCAAATAGATGAAAAGGCTTGCTAACTCTCCCAGAATTCCTGGTCGTGCTTTTGATGCTTTATCCGTTTGCTATATAGTTGCTCGATTACACAATCAATTGATGACATTAACTCAGTTCTAATAAATTTTCCCTAAAATATATCTGTTTACCCTTCACGAGCAACTCTTGTTGACCTCCGGTTTTTGATGGGGAACGTGCTACTTATTTTCTTCGTTTTCTGTACTGTTGGTTCTTGTTTTTATTTTTTATTTTGTTTTGTTTTTTTTTGCTTCTTTTGTTGTCTATGCTCTGTGTCGTGTACCCAATCATATCTTTGTCTCTGGTTTCCCGGTTTTATATAACGTTTATACATAATGTGACATATTTAAGGTGCTTTATGCCTATATTACATACTACTGAACTGGGGCCGTCGTGGTCATGATCGTATGGTAGTTGGATTTACTACCTGTGCAATCAGTACCTATCATCACTAAAATTGTGAGTTCGAATCCCGTTCATGGGGAGTTGTGCTCGATACAACATTATATGATCAAGTTTGGCAGTGACTTGCGACAGGTTGGTGGTTTTCTCTTGGCACTCTGGTTTCCTCCACCAATAAAATAAACCGCCACGATATAACTGAAATATTGTTGAAAGTGGGGTTAAACACCATAAACCTAAACCATACACCTGAACTAAATTCCCATTTTCATTTCTTAACGGTGTTATCCGACTGATAACGTTTGTCTTACAAATACAGCGCTATAAGATGTGTCGTGCAAGGGGTTGGTGACATTCACATATAGGTCATAATGTGAGTATATGACTTTGTTATGGTAACCATTTCGTTCGACTTAAAGTAAAGAACTGTTTCTTATGAAATCCTGCAATTTGTTAATAACAAGCAATGGTGAAAATACACATTGTGTTGGATTCATTTAGCCAACCGTAATGTGGCACCTCCTATATTTACAATGTACCGTCGCCATGGTTTTAGAGCAATCATTTGTACAGTATATATGAAGAAACTTTAACAAATATCTAATGAAGACGTGAAAATATATTCACCATGTAGGTTCTAGCAGCGTTCCAAACTGGAAACTGAACATTACACGAGAAAGTTCCCGGTGTTGTACAAAATTTCTCCCTCTTTCTCCATTTCGCTCTTCTATTTTGAAACCAAACCTTCAATGAATATTTTGAATAAATATAATTATATACAGGGAAACCGAAATTATATATAACACTGAATCATATCTAAACCGAAATTACAATTTAGTTCCAATATGTTAAGTCGTTATATAATTAACCTGTCTAATCCAATCGCCTTTCTATTGCGAAAAATCATTACATTACATTACATTACATTTACTTTTAATAAAAAAAAAAAAAAAAAAAAGAGGAAATGGGCATGGATTGGCCACACACTGAGGAAACCACCAAACAGCATCACCAGACATACCCTCAAATAGAACTTACAAGGCAAAAGAAGCAGAGGACGACCTAGAAAAACCTGGCGTAGAGACACAGAGTCAGAATTGAAAGAGCAGGCACACAACTGGAATTTGGCAGAAAAACAAGCGCCAAATCGAGTTAGATGGAGGGAGTTCGTCAATGGCCTATGCTCCCTAGCGGAGCAAAGGCCTTAAGTTAAGTAAGTTAGGAGCTGTAAATTGTAACCCTCGTTAACATTGTATGTCAAGCGAGGAAGTAAACCAAAGGACCCAAACAGATTATCTATTCCTGACGCAGAGTGACTTTAGTTTTAATAAATTATATTATTTAGGAGCTGTGAATTTTAAACCTCGTTAACACTGTATGTCAAGCGAGTGTCCAGATAATTAAACATGTATCTGGTTCCCAGAATGTAGTTCATTATAAAGTTTCAAGACATCTTTGTGATTTATGTTGCACATGGAGCAACCGGAGCAATTCATGTCTTCGAAATCTTTTTCGATTTACCCTTTCACTGTTCATAATAACTGAATAAGCATTTGCTTCGTATAAAGTACTGAATACATACCGGTATACATATAACATGTATTTGTATTTTCATACAATTGTTTTACTTGATCTTGTATGGTTTTATACATGACCTACTAAGACTGATTTGCTTACGTTCATCTTGATATCAAAGAACTAACGATATAACGACAGCAAACCAGTTTACGTATCTACTCTCAACAATTCTTATGACATAATGAGGCGTGAAATCTTTAACAATGCATATGGTTTATAAATGTTATATTTGAATCGTGGTTTTTTTTTGTGGTCAATAAGTTTTGATGAGAGATTATTATTCGATTAGTTGAATTGTTGACTATCACTGTTTAAACGATCTTTTCATAACACTGATTTTATTAGAATTATCTTGGTAACTACAATGTATATGTGTACCTGTATTCTTGATTCAGGAAGTTTGACTTTCGATGCCAGCCTCTCTCTTAGAAACACGTCAGGATAATGGGTTTTCTTGAATACTTTCTCTAGTTCTTGTAACTGACGGGTAGAAAATGTTGTTCGGTTTCTTTTGTTCTTAATACATGCCTTAAGTTCTGGTTTCTTGTTGGAAGCTGGAATCGTTTCTACAATTAAAAAAAAAACAGCAATAAAATAAAAACGAAAAATACCACACTGTCGTAACAAATCCAAAATTCAATATGAAAATCATAGAAAGAAGCAAAATTGATACACCTAACACACAAATACATGACCTCATACTTTCCTGGCTCGGCACAGACACTTCAATAAAAAATGGCGGGGTAAACTAGTAAATACTACAGGCATTGGTTATATTATCCACCATCACCGTACATTTTATTTAAATTATAGTTTTTCTGAGACCGATAGAAGCATAACAACGGTCTGCAAGATAATTACCCTTCGCGAGGACCTGTGTTCATCTCCGGGTTTTTTTGGTGGGGTTCGTGTTTCTCATTAGAAACAAAATATTTCATTTTTGTTTTTGTTTTCTTCCTGTGTCTTGTATACTAAATGTTGGAAGTGACTCAGGATTGTCAATTCTTGATTTCCCGGTCAGTTTTCTCTAACATTTATTTCCTTGTTTGGAAATTTCGTCTTACAGCCTCCAACAAGCTGGACATTTGAATAATAACACAAGGAAGAAATAGAAATAAACAACCCATCTTCGCTCTCCAACAAGCTGGACATTTGAATAATAACACAAGGAAGAAATAGAAATAAACAACCCATCTTCACTCTCCAACAAGCTGGACATTTGAATAATAACACAAGGAAGAAATAGAAATAAACAACCCATCTTCGCTCTCCAACAAGCTGGACATTTGAATAATAACACAAGGAAGAAATAGAAATAAACAACCCATCTTCACTCTCCAACAAGCTGGACATTTGAATAATAACACAAGGAAGAAATAGAAATAAACAACCCATCTTCGCTCTCCAACAAGCTGGACATTTGAATAATAACACAAGGAAGAAATAGAAATAAACAACCCATCTTCGCTCTCCAACAAGCTGGACATTTGAATAATAACACAAGGAAGAAATAGAAATAAACAACCCATCTTCGCTCTCCAACAAGCTGGACATTTGAATAATAACACAAGGAAGAAATAGAAATAAACACTAATAACACAAGGAAGAAATAGAAATAAACAACCCATCTTCGCTCTCCAACAAGCTGGACATTTGAATAATAACACAAGGAAGAAATAGAAATAAACACTAATAACACAAGGAAGAAATAGAAATAAACAACCTATCTTCGCTCTCCAACAAGCTGGACATTTGAATAATAACACAAGGAAGAAATAGAAATAAACAACCCATCTTCGCTCTCCAACAAGCTGGACATTTGAATAATAACACAAGGAAGAAATAAAAATAAACAACCCATCTTCGCTCTCCAACAAGCTGGACATTTGAATAATAACACAAGGAAGAAATAGAAATAAACACTAATAACACAAGGAAGAAATAGAAATAAACAACCCATCTTCGCTCTCCAACAAGCTGGACATTTGATAATAACACA
Source organism: Bathymodiolus septemdierum (assembly GCA_963383655.1). NCBI lineage: Eukaryota > Metazoa > Mollusca > Bivalvia > Mytilida > Modiolidae > Bathymodiolus > Bathymodiolus septemdierum. The sequence continues at coordinate 34,457,037 of OY726526.1, read as the reverse complement.
AGGAAGAAATAGAAATAAACACTAATAAGACAAGGAAGAAATCGAAATAAACAACCCATCTTCGCTCTCCAACAAGCTGGACATTTGATAATAACACAAGGAAGAAATAGAAATAAACAACCCATCTTCGCTCTCCAACAAGCTGGACATTTGAATAATAACACAAGGAAGAAATAGAAATAAACACTAATAACACAAGGAAGAAATAGAAATAAACAACCCATCTTCGCTCTCCAACAAGCTGGACATTTGATAATAACACAAGGAAGAAATAGAAATAAACAACCCATCTTCGCTCTCCAACAAGCTGGACATTTGAATAATAACACAAGGAAGAAATAGAAATAAACACTAATAACACAAGGAAGAAATCGAAATAAACAACCCATCTTCGCTCTCCAACAAGCTGGACATTGGATAATAACACAAGGAAGAAATAGAAATAAACACTAATAACACAAGGAAGAAATAGAAATAAACAACCCATCTTCGCTCTCCAACAAGCTGGACATTTGATAATAACACAAGGAAGAAATAGAAATAAACAACCCATCTTCGCTCTCCAACAAGCTGGACATTTGAATAATAACACAAGGAAGAAATAGAAATAAACACTAATAACACAAGGAAGAAATCGAAATAAACAACCCATCTTCGCTCTCCAACAAGCTGGAAATTTGAATAATAACACAAGTAAGAAATAGAAATAAACACTAATAACACAAGGAAGAAATAGAAATAAACAACCCATCTTCGCTCTCCAACAAGCTGGACATTTGATAATAACACAAGGAAGAAATAGAAATAAACAACCCATCTTCGCTCTCCAACAAGCTGGACATTTGAATAATAACACAAGGAAGAAATAGAAATAAACACTAATAACACAAGGAAGAAATCGAAATAAACAACCCATCTTCGCTCTCCAACAAGCTGGACATTTGAATAATAACACAAGGAAGAAATAGAAATAAACACTAATAACACAAGGAAGAAATAGAAATAAACAACCCATCTTCGCTCTCCAACAAGCTGGACATTTGATAATAACACAAGGAAGAAATAGAAATAAACACTAATAACACAAAGAAGAAATAGAAATAAACAACCCATCTTCGCTCTCCAACAAGCTGGACATTTGATAATAACACAAGGAAGAAATAGAAATAAACAACCCATCTTCGCTCTCCAACAAGCTGGACATTTGAATAATAACACAAGGAAGAAATAGAAATAAACAACCCATCTTCGCTCTCCAACAAGCTGGACATTTGATAATAACACAAGGAAGAAATAGAAATAAACACTAATAACACAAAGAAGAAATAGAAATAAACAACCCATCTTCGCTCTCCAACAAGCTGGACATTTGATAATAACACAAGGAAGAAATAGAAATAAACAACCCATCTTCGCTCTCCAACAAGCTGGACATTTGAATAATAACACAAGGAAGAAATAGAAATAAACACTAATAACACAAGGAAGAAATCGAATTAAACAACCCATCTTCGCTCTCCAACAAACTGGACATTTGAATAATAACACAAGGAAGGAATAGAAATAAACACTAATAACACAAGGAAGAAATAGAAATAAACAACCCACCTTCGCTCTCTAACAAGCTGGACATTTGATAATAACACAAGGAAAAAATAGAAATAAACACTAATAACACAAGGAAGAAATAGAAATAAACAACCCATCTTCGCTCTCCAACAAGCTGGACATTTGATAATAACACAAGGAAGAAATAGAAATAAACACTAATAACACAAGGAAGAAATCGAAATAAATAACCCATCTTCGCTATACAACAAGCTGGACATTTGAATAATAACACAAGGAAGAAATAGAAATAAACACTAATAACACAAGGAAGAAATCGAATTAAACAACCCATCTTCGCTCTCCAACAAACTGGACATTTGAATTATAACACAAGGAAGGAATAGAAATAAACACTAATAACACAAGGAAGAAATAGAAATAAACAACCCACCTTCGCTCTCTAACAAGCTGGACATTTGATAATAACACAAGGAAGAAATAGAAATAAACACTAATAACACAAGGAAGAAATAGAAATAAACAACCCATCTTTGCTCTCCAACAAGCTGGACATTTGAATAATAACACAAGGAAGAAATAGAAATAAACACTAATAACACAAGGAAGAAATCGAATTAAACAACCCATCTTCGCTCTCCAACAAACTGGACATTTGAATAATAACACAAGGAAGGAATAGAAATAAACACTAATAACACAAGGAAGAAATAGAAATAAACAACCCACCTTCGCTCTCTAACAAGCTGGACATTTGATAATAACACAAGGAAGAAATAGAAATAAACACTAATAACACAAGGAAGAAATAGAAATAAACAACCCATCTTCGCTCTCCAACAAGCTGGACATTTGATAATAACACAAGGAAGAAATAGAAATAAACACTAATAACACAAGGAAGAAATCGAAATAAACAACCCATCTTCGCTATACAACAAGCTGGACATTTGATAATAACACAAGGAAGAAATAGAAATAAACAACCCATCTTCGCTCTCCAACAAGCTGGACATTTGATTATAACACAAGGAAGAAATAGAAATAAACAACCCATCTTCGCTCTCCAACAAGCTGGACATTTGATAATAACACAAGGAAGAAACAGAAATAAACAACCCATCTTCGCTCTCCAACAAGCTGGACATTTGATAATAACACAAGGAAGAAATAGAAATAAACAATAATAACACAAGGAAGAAATAGAAATAAACAATAATAACACAAGGAAGAAATAGAAATAAACAATAATAACACAAGGAAGAAATAGAAATAAACAATAATAACACAAGGAAGAAATAGAAATAAACAACCCATCTTCGCTCTCCAACAAGCTGGACATTTGATAATAACACAAGGAAGAAATAGAAATAAACAACCCATCTTCGCTCTCCAACAAGCTGGACATTTGATAATAACACAAGGAAGAAATAGAAATAAACACTAATAACACAAGGAAGAAATAGAAATAAACAACCCATCTTCGCTCTCCAACAAGCTGGACATTTGATAATAACACAAGGAAGAAATAGAAATAAACAACCCATCTTCGCTCTCCAACAAGCTGGACATTTGATAATAACACAAGGAAGAAATAGAAATAAACAATAATAACACAAGGAAGAAATAGAAATAAACAACCCATCTTCGCTCTCCAACAAGCTGGACATTTGATAATAACACAAGGAAGAAATAGAAATAAACAATAATAACACAAGGAAGAAATAGAAATAAACAATAATAACACAAGGAAGAAATAGAAATAAACAATAATAACACAAGGAAGAAATAGAAATAAACAATAATAACACAAGGAAGAAATAGAAATAAACAACCCATCTTCGCTCTCCAACAAGCTGAACATTTGAATAATAACACAAGGAAGAAATAGAAATAAACACTAATAACACAAGGAAGAAATAGAAATAAACAACCCATCTTCGCTCTCCAACAAGCTGGACATTTGATAATAACACAAGGAAGAAATAGAAATAAACAACCCATCTTCGCTCTCCAACAAGCTGGACATTTGATAATAACACAAGGAAGAAATAGAAATAAACAATAATAACACAAGGAAGAAATAGAAATAAACAATAATAACACAAGGAAGAAATAGAAATAAACAACCCATCTTCGCTCTCCAACAAGCTGGACATTTGATAATAACACAAGGAAGAAATAGAAATAAACACTAATAACACAAGGAAGAAATCGAAATAAACAACCAATCTTCGCTATGCAACAAGCTGGACATTTGATAATAACACAAGGAAGAAATAGAAATAAACAACCCATCTTCGCTCTCCAACAAGCTGGACATTTGATAATAACACAAGGAAGAAATAGAAATAAACAACCCATCTTCGCTCTCCAACAAGCTGGACATTTGAATAATAACACAAGGAAGAAATAGAAATAAACACTAATAACACAAGGAAGAAATCGAAATAAACAACCCATCTTCGCTCTCCAACAAGCTGGACATTTGAATAATAACACAAGGAAGAAATAGAAATAAACACTAATAACACAAGGAAGAAATAGAAATAAACAACCCATCTTCGCTCTCCAACAAGCTGGACATTTGATAATAACACAAGGAAGAAATAGAAATAAACAACCCATCTTCGCTCTCCAATAAGCTGGACATTTGATAATAACACAAGGAAGAAATAGAAATAAACAATAATAACACAAGGAAGAAATAGAAATAAACAATAATAACACAAGGAAGAAATAGAAATAAACAACCCATCTTCGCTCTCCAACAAGCTGGACATTTGATAATAACACAAGGAAGAAATAGAAATAAACAACCCATCTTTGCTCTCCAACAAGCTGGACATTTGAATAATAACACAAGGAAGAAATAGAAATAAACACTAATAACACAAGGAAGAAATAGAAATAAACAACCCATCTTCGCTCTCCAACAAGCTGGACATTTGATAATAACACAAGGAAGAAATAGAAATAAACAACCCATCTTCGCTCTCCAACAAGCTGGACATTTGATAATAACACAAGGAAGAAATAGAAATAAACACTAATAACACAAGGAAGAAATCGAAATAAATAACCCATCTTCGCTATACAACAAGCTGGACATTTGAATAATAACACAAGGAAGAAATAGAAATAAACACTAATAACACAAGGAAGAAATCGAATTAAACAACCCATCTTCGCTCTCCAACAAACTGGACATTTGAATTATAACACAAGGAAGGAATAGAAATAAACACTAATAACACAAGGAAGAAATAGAAATAAACAACCCACCTTCGCTCTCTAACAAGCTGGACATTTGATAATAACACAAGGAAGAAATAGAAATAAACACTAATAACACAAGGAAGAAATAGAAATAAACAACCCATCTTCGCTCTCCAACAAGCTGGACATTTGAATAATAACACAAGGAAGAAATAGAAATAAACACTAATAACACAAGGAAGAAATCGAATTAAACAACCCATCTTCGCTCTCCAACAAACTGGACATTTGAATAATAACACAAGGAAGGAATAGAAATAAACACTAATAACACAAGGAAGAAATAGAAATAAACAACCCACCTTCGCTCTCTAACAAGCTGGACATTTGATAATAACACAAGGAAGAAATAGAAATAAACACTAATAACACAAGGAAGAAATAGAAATAAACAACCCATCTTCGCTCTCCAACAAGCTGGACATTTGATAATAACACAAGGAAGAAATAGAAATAAACACTAATAACACAAGGAAGAAATCGAAATAAACAACCCATCTTCGCTATACAACAAGCTGGACATTTGATAATAACACAAGGAAGAAATAGAAATAAACAACCCATCTTCGCTCTCCAACAAGCTGGACATTTGATTATAACACAAGGAAGAAATAGAAATAAACAACCCATCTTCGCTCTCCAACAAGCTGGACATTTGAATAATAACACAAGGAAGAAATAGAAATAAACACTAATAACACAAGGAAGAAATAGAAATAAACAACCCATCTTCGCTCTCCAACAAGCTGGACATTTGATAATAACACAAGGAAGAAACAGAAATAAACAACCCATCTTCGCTCTCCAACAAGCTGGACATTTGATAATAACACAAGGAAGAAATAGAAATAAACAATAATAACACAAGGAAGAAATAGAAATAAACAATAATAACACAAGGAAGAAATAGAAATAAACAATAATAACACAAGGAAGAAATAGAAATAAACAATAATAACACAAGGAAGAAATAGAAATAAACAACCCATCTTCGCTCTCCAACAAGCTGGACATTTGATAATAACACAAGGAAGAAATAGAAATAAACAACCCATCTTCGCTCTCCAACAAGCTGGACATTTGATAATAACACAAGGAAGAAATAGAAATAAACAATAATAACACAAGGAAGAAATAGAAATAAACAACCCATCTTCGCTCTCCAACAAGCTGGACATTTGATAATAACACAAGGAAGAAATAGAAATAAACAACCCATCTTCGCTCTCCAACAAGCTGGACATTTGATAATAACACAAGGAAGAAATAGAAATAAACAATAATAACACAAGGAAGAAATAGAAATAAACAACCCATCTTCGCTCTCCAACAAGCTGGACATTTGATAATAACACAAGGAAGAAATAGAAATAAACAATAATAACACAAGGAAGAAATAGAAATAAACAATAATAACACAAGGAAGAAATAGAAATAAACAATAATAACACAAGGAAGAAATAGAAATAAACAATAATAACACAAGGAAGAAATAGAAATAAAGAACCCATCTTCGCTCTCCAACAAGCTGAACATTTGAATAATAACACAAGGAAGAAATAGAAATAAACACTAATAACACAAGGAAGAAATAGAAATAAACAACCCATCTTCGCTCTCCAACAAGCTGGACATTTGATAATAACACAAGGAAGAAATAGAAATAAACAACCCATCTTCGCTCTCCAACAAGCTGGACATTTGATAATAACACAAGGAAGAAATAGAAATAAACAATAATAACACAAGGAAGAAATAGAAATAAACAATAATAACACAAGGAAGAAATAGAAATAAACAACCCATCTTCGCTCTCCAACAAGCTGGACATTTGATAATAACACAAGGAAGAAATAGAAATAAACACTAATAACACAAGGAAGAAATCGAAATAAACAACCAATCTTCGCTATGCAACAAGCTGGACATTTGATAATAACACAAGGAAGAAATAGAAATAAACAACCCATCTTCGCTCTCCAACAAGCTGGACATTTGATAATAACACAAGGAAGAAATAGAAATAAACAACCCATCTTCGCTCTCCAACAAGCTGGACATTTGAATAATAACACAAGGAAGAAATAGAAATAAACACTAATAACACAAGGAAGAAATCGAAATAAACAACCCATCTTCGCTCTCCAACAAGCTGGACATTTGAATAATAACACAAGGAAGAAATAGAAATAAACACTAATAACACAAGGAAGAAATAGAAATAAACAACCCATCTTCGCTCTCCAACAAGCTGGACATTTGATAATAACACAAGGAAGAAATAGAAATAAACAACCCATCTTCGCTCTCCAATAAGCTGGACATTTGATAATAACACAAGGAAGAAATAGAAATAAACAATAATAACACAAGGAAGAAATAGAAATAAACAATAATAACACAAGGAAGAAATAGAAATAAACAACCCATCTTCGCTCTCCAACAAGCTGGACATTTGATAATAACACAAGGAAGAAATAGAAATAAACAACCCATCTTTGCTCTCCAACAAGCTGGACATTTGAATAATAACACAAGGAAGAAATAGAAATAAACACTAATAACACAAGGAAGAAATAGAAATAAACAACCCATCTTCGCTCTCCAACAAGCTGGACATTTGATAATAACACAAGGAAGAAATAGAAATAAACAACCCATCTTCGCTCTCCAACAAGCTGGACATTTGATAATAACACAAGGAAGAAATAGAAATAAACAATAATAACACAAGGAAGAAATAGAAATAAACAATAATAACACAAGGAAGAAATAGAAATAAACAACCCATCTTCGCTCTCCAACAAGCTGGACATTTGATAATAACACAAGGAAGAAATAGAAATAAACAACCCATCTTCGCTCTCCAACAAGCTGGACATTTGATAATAACACAAGGAAGAAATAGAAATAAACAATAATAACACAAGGAAGAAATAGAAATAAACAATAATAACACAAGGAAGAAATAGAAATAAACAATAATAACACAAGGAAGAAATAGAAATAAACAATAATAACACAAGGAAGAAATAGAAATAAACAACCCATCTTCGCTCTCCAACAAGCTGGACATTTGAATAATAACACAAGGAAGAAATAGAAATAAACACTAATAACACAAGGAAGAAATAGAAATAAACAACCCATCTTCGCTCTCCAACAAGCTGGACATTTGATAATAACACAAGGAAGAAATAGAAATAAACAACCCATCTTCGCTCTCCAACAAGCTGGACATTTGATAATAACACAAGGAAGAAATAGAAATAAACAATAATAACACAAGGAAGAAATAGAAATAAACAATAATAACACAAGGAAGAAATAGAAATAAACAATAATAACACAAGGAAGAAATAGAAATAAACAACCCATCTTCGCTCTCCAACAAGCTGGACATTTGATAATAACACAAGGAAGAAATAGAAATAAACACTAATAACACAAGGAAGAAATCGAAATAAACAACCAATCTTCGCTATACAACAAGCTGGACATTTGATAATAACACAAGGAAGAAATAGAAATAAACAACCCATCTTCGCTCTCCAACAAGCTGGACATTTGATAATAACACAAGGAAGAAATAGAAATAAACAACCCATCTTCGCTCTCCAACAAGCTGGACATTTGAATAATAACACAAGGAAGAAATAGAAATAAACACTAATAACACAAGGAAGAAATCGAAATAAACAACCCATCTTCGCTCTCCAACAAGCTGGACATTTGAATAATAACACAAGGAAGAAATAGAAATAAACACTAATAACACAAGGAAGAAATAGAAATAAACAACCCATCTTCGCTCTCCAACAAGCTGGACATTTGATAATAACACAAGGAAGAAACAGAAATAAACAACCCGTCTTCGCTCTCCAACAAGCTGGACATTTGATAATAACACAAGGAAGAAATAGAAATAAACAACCCATCTTCGCTCTCCAACAAGCTGGACATTTGATAATAACACAAGGAAGAAATAGAAATAAACAATAATAACACAAGGAAGAAATAGAAATAAACAATAATAACACAAGGAAGAAATTGAAATAAACAATAATAACACAAGGAAGAAATAGAAATAAACACTAATAACACAAGGAAGAAATAGAAATAAACAACCCATCTTCGCTCTCCAACAAGCTGGACATTTGATAATAACACAAGGAAGAAATCGAAATAAACAACCCATCTTCGCTCTCCAACAAGCTGGACATTTGAATAATAACACAAGGAAGAAACAGAAATAAACACTAATAACACAAGGAAAAAATAGAAATAAACAACCCATCTTCGCTCTCCAACAAGCTGGACATTTGATAATAACACAAGGAAGAAATAGAAATAAACAACCCATCTTCGCTCTCCAATAAGCTGGACATTTGATAATAACACAAGGAAGAAATAGAAATAAACAATAATAACACAAGGAAGAAATAGAAATAAACAATAATAACACAAGGAAGAAATAGAAATAAACAACCCATCTTCGCTCTCCAACAAGCTGGACATTTGATAATAACACAAGGAAGAAATAGAAATAAACAACCCATCTTTGCTCTCCAACAAGCTGGACATTTGAATAATAACACAAGGAAGAAATAGAAATAAACACTAATAACACAAGGAAGAAATAGAAATAAACAACCCATCTTCGCTCTCCAACAAGCTGGACATTTGATAATAACACAAGGAAGAAATAGAAATAAACAACCCATCTTCGCTCTCCAACAAGCTGGACATTTGATAATAACACAAGGAAGAAATAGAAATAAACAATAATAACACAAGGAAGAAATAGAAATAAACAATAATAACACAAGGAAGAAATAGAAATAAACAACCCATCTTCGCTCTCCAACAAGCTGGACATTTGATAATAACACAAGGAAGAAATAGAAATAAACAACCCATCTTCGCTCTCCAACAAGCTGGACATTTGATAATAACACAAGGAAGAAATAGAAATAAACAATAATAACACAAGGAAGAAATAGAAATAAACAATAATAACACAAGGAAGAAATAGAAATAAACAATAATAACACAAGGAAGAAATAGAAATAAACAATAATAACACAAGGAAGAAATAGAAATAAACAACCCATCTTCGCTCTCCAACAAGCTGGACATTTGAATAATAACACAAGGAAGAAATAGAAATAAACACTAATAACACAAGGAAGAAATAGAAATAAACAACCCATCTTCGCTCTCCAACAAGCTGGACATTTGATAATAACACAAGGAAGAAATAGAAATAAACAACCCATCTTCGCTCTCCAACAAGCTGGACATTTGATAATAACACAAGGAAGAAATAGAAATAAACAATAATAACACAAGGAAGAAATAGAAATAAACAACCCATCTTCGCTCTCCAACAAGCTGGACATTTGATAATAACACAAGGAAGAAATAGAAATAAACACTAATAACACAAGGAAGAAATCGAAATAAACAACCCATCTTCGCTATACAACAAGCTGGACATTTGATAATAACACAAGGAAGAAATAGAAATAAACAACCCATCTTCGCTCTCCAACAAGCTGGACATTTGATAATAACACAAGGAAGAAATAGAAATAAACAACCCATCTTCGCTCTCCAACAAGCTGGACATTTGAATAATAACACAAGGAAGAAATAGAAATAAACACTAATAACACAAGGAAGAAATCGAAATAAACAACCCATCTTCGCTCTCCAACAAGCTGGACATTTGAATAATAACACAAGGAAGAAATAGAAATAAACACTAATAACACAAGGAAGAAATAGAAATAAACAACCCATCTTCGCTCTCCAACAAGCTGGACATTTGATAATAACACAAGGAAGAAACAGAAATAAACAACCCGTCTTCGCTCTCCAACAAGCTGGACATTTGATAATAACACAAGGAAGAAATAGAAATAAACAACCCATTTTCGCTCTCCAACAAGCTGGACATTTGATAATAACACAAGGAAGAAATAGAAATAAACAATAATAACACAAGGAAGAAATAGAAATAAACAATAATAACACAAGGAAGAAATTGAAATAAACAATAATAACACAAGGAAGAAATAGAAATAAACACTAATAACACAAGGAAGAAATAGAAATAAACAACCCATCTTCGCTCTCCAACAAGCTGGACATTTGATAATAACACAAGGAAGAAATCGAAATAAACAACCCATCTTCGCTCTCCAACAAGCTGGACATTTGAATAATAACACAAGGAAGAAACAGAAATAAACACTAATAACACAAGGAAGAAATAGAAATAAACAACCCATCTTCGCTCTCCAACAAGCTGGACATTTGATAATAACACAAGGAAGAAATAGAAATAAACAACCCATCTTCGCTCTCCAATAAGCTGGACATTTGATAATAACACAAGGAAGAAATAGAAATAAACAATAATAACACAAGGAAGAAATAGAAATAAACAATAATAACACAAGGAAGAAATAGAAATAAACAACCCATCTTCGCTCTCCAACAAGCTGGACATTTGATAATAACACAAGGAAGAAATAGAAATAAACAACCCATCTTTGCTCTCCAACAAGCTGGACATTTGAATAATAACACAAGGAAGAAATAGAAATAAACACTAATAACACAAGGAAGAAATAGAAATAAACAACCCATCTTCGCTCTCCAACAAGCTGGACATTTGATAATAACACAAGGAAGAAATAGAAATAAACAACCCATCTTCGCTCTCCAACAAGCTGGACATTTGATAATAACACAAGGAAGAAATAGAAATAAACAATAATAACACAAGGAAGAAATAGAAATAAACAATAATAACACAAGGAAGAAATAGAAATAAACAACCCATCTTCGCTCTCCAACAAGCTGGACATTTGATAATAACACAAGGAAGAAATAGAAATAAACAACCCATCTTCGCTCTCCAACAAGCTGGACATTTGATAATAACACAAGGAAGAAATAGAAATAAACAATAATAACACAAGGAAGAAATAGAAATAAACAATAATAACACAAGGAAGAAATAGAAATAAACAACCCATCTTCGCTCTCCAACAAGCTGGACATTTGATAATAACACAAGGAAGAAATAGAAATAAACACTAATAACACAAGGAAGAAATCGAAATAAACAACCCATCTTCGCTATACAACAAGCTGGACATTTGATAATAACACAAGGAAGAAATAGAAATAAACAACCCATCTTCGCTCTCCAACAAGCTGGACATTTGATAATAACACAAGGAAGAAATAGAAATAAACAACCCATCTTCGCTCTCCAACAAGCTGGACATTTGAATAATAACACAAGGAAGAAATAGAAATAAACACTAATAACACAAGGAAGAAATCGAAATAAACAACCCATCTTCGCTCTCCAACAAGCTGGACATTTGAATAATAACACAAGGAAGAAATAGAAATAAACACTAATAACACAAGGAAGAAATAGAAATAAACAACCCATCTTCGCTCTCCAACAAGCTGGACATTTGATAATAACACAAGGAAGAAATAGAAATAAACAACCCATCTTCGCTCTCCAACAAGCTGGACATTTGATAATAACACAAGGAAGAAATAGAAATAAACAATAATAACACAAGGAAGAAATAGAAATAAACAATAATAACACAAGGAAGAAATAGAAATAAACAACCCATCTTCGCTCTCCAACAAGCTGGACATTTGATAATAACACAAGGAAGAAATAGAAATAAACAACCCATCTTCGCTCTCCAACAAGCTGGACATTTGATAATAACACAAGGAAGAAATAGAAATAAACAATAATAACACAAGGAAGAAATAGAAATAAACAACCCATCTTCGCTCTCCAACAAGCTGGACATTTGATAATAACACATGGAAGAAATAGAAATAAACAATAATAACACAAGGAAGAAATAGAAATAAACAATAATAACACAAGGAAGAAATAGAAATAAACAATAATAACACAAGGAAGAAATAGAAATAAACAACCCATCTTCGCTCTCCAACAAGCTGGACATTTGATAATAACACAATGAAGAAATCGAAATAAACAACCCATCTTCGCTCTCCAACAAGCTGGACATTTGAATAATAACACAAGGAAGAAATAGAAATAAACACTAATAACACAAGGAAGAAATAGAAATAAACAACCCATCTTCGCTCTCCAACAAGCTGGACATTTGATAATAACACAAGGAAGAAATAGAAATAAACAACCCATCTTCGCTCTCCAACAAGCTGGACATTTGATAATAACACAAGGAAGAAATAGAAATAAACAATAATAACACAAGGAAGAAATAGAAATAAACAATAATAACACAAGGAAGAAATAGAAATAAACAACCCATCTTCACTCTCCAACAAGCTGGACATTTGATAATAACACAAGGAAGAAATAGAAATAAACAACCCATCTTCGCTCTCCAACAAGCTGGACATTTGAATAATAACACAAGGAAGAAATAGAAATAAACACTAATAACACAAGGAAGAAATAGAAATAAACAACCCATCTTCGCTCTCCAACAAGCTGGACATTTGATAATAACACAAGGAAGAAATAGAAATAAACAACCCATCTTCGCTCTCCAACAAGCTGGACATTTGATAATAACACAAGGAAGAAATAGAAATAAACAATAATAACACAAGGAAGAAATAGAAATAAACAATAATAACAGAAGGAAGAAATAGAAATAAACAACTCATCTTCGCTCTCCAACAAGCTGGACATTTGATAATAACACAAGGAAGAAACAGAAATCTTCGCTATACACTATTTCCATGAATAGCATGCGTGGAGTCACATATGAAGGAAGAACTAATTTCCCGTCCAGAGCACTAGATTGCTTCCCTACTTTTTTTTTATGGAATCTGTCTTGCTCACCTTTAGTTTTTGGCATATGTTCACCATGATTATTGTTTGTCTTTGTCCCATTTTTGTTTTGTATTTTGGTATACATTTTTTTCTTTATATTGTTTCGTTCTCTTCCGCTTTTTTGCAACAGTCATTTCAACACACAATAAGGAAATACATTTGAAAGACATTTGATCAAACGACGTACAATCAGACAATGTATCGTGCAATATTAATTGTTTATTAAAATTATTATTATGGCTTATGATCTTCAAGAATGAATTTATTCCAGACAAGAAATAATATTGATTTGTCTTAGATACAGTGATATCAATTATAACAAGAGAAAGTGATGTGACGGTAGAACATAAAGACAACTTTCTCTTTAAGTTTCTATTTATTATTGTATATTACGTAAGACAAGGAAGTAAAATAAAGGAAATTATAGAAAAGTTTGTTTCTATTCTTAAATATATATAAAAAGATGACATTACTTCTGCAAAGCCTATTCTATCGTAAAAAGGTTAGCATGTTCGCGTCAAATACGAAAATAAATGCGTTCGAACCCCAAATCTATCGAAACGAAGAATGAAATTGGAATTTTCTTTTGTTTCTCCTTTAAGCACGCAGCATTCAAGAACAATAATAAACATTTATTTGTCTTAAGAACGAACTGCATTTTCCAAAGTTCTTATCATTTCCTCCTATGAAGTATTTCACTGACGAATTGTCAGCTCTCGGCCTCAACATGATTTTAATATGAAACAAAATAAAAAGATGCATGCCGTAAAATAATATTACATATATTCATTTAACTTGGAATTTATATATGCGTTTGGTTATTGTTGATCAACAACCGTTCACAATGCTATGACCTGTGTAAATCAAATGAAGTGTATAAGACGAAATTATAGTCATTTGCTGTGCATAATAAATATGAATCTATATATACTAGCTATTGACCTAGTCGTTCGTTGGTTGTGCTAACAGATTCAAATAAACCAACCGCCCTTGTGAACATAAATGAGTGTCTTATGTCTGGAAAATACTACACTCTTGTACGTAAAAGTGAACTGGTCGCTGTTCCTAGTGAACAATAACTTGTTGGAAATAGCCATTAGTAGTCCCTAGCGAACAGCTTCCGGCCCTACCCATTACATCCCGTTTTCCTTGCGGAAATCTCGGTAGAGACGGTAAATTTAGTTTTTTGTAGCGGTCACAATGTTCCTACAAATGAAATCTACAAAAGATGTCTTTTGCGTGCAGAGAGCGTGGCACTCTCCAAACACGTTACCCACTATGGTCCACGGTTAGGCTTACCGTATTATGACCCGACAACCCTACACCCAACGAGAACACTCCCGTTATCCTCCACATGGGGGCACGCTGAATAGCACCATGGGGTTGAGCCCAGGCCAACTTCACCAATACCCAGTGTAATTAATCTAGTTAAAAGCTGTCTTGTTTTGAATTAGAAATCTTCATTATTTTGCTTTTGCTTCCCTTGATAATTGAAGAAAGATATGTAAATTTGTATATCATTTGTCCCAGACAAAATTAAACCTTGAAACTTTTGAAAAACGTATGAGCAAAATATCAGTGGACGTATACAAAAGTCTCACAATAGTGACCTTAGCAGATTTTGGCTATCCTGTTTAGGCCGTTTGATTTTATGAACCCCAAAGACTTTTCTTTTAAACTATTTCAAATCTTTTGACATCTGAAGAAGGCTATTCCAGATTGACATCTGAGGAAGGCTATTCCAGATTGACATCTGAGGAAGGCTATTCTAGAAATGATTCGTGTGCACTAAATTTGATATTTGCAGTTTTTTTCCACATTCTTAGTAATGATGACACAATGAAAGTATTTTTTAGCTACTGATACATTTTCTTCAATGACGCACCCCCTTCCCCACGCCATTAAAAAGCAGAATTTGAAAATCATGACGCTTACCTTTGTTCATAGGAATGGTATCAACACAGTCTGATAGCTGTAAAATATTTCTAATAGAGAATTTTAAGTCACCATCGGGAGCTTTTGGTTCAGACACTTCAATATCGTCCGAAAAGTTATCAACAGAGCTATCGCCCTGACCCTGGTCAACATTCATATTTAGTTGAATGAAAGTGACAAAATTATAAAAATATCATAATTTTTCTTCTTCGTCATTATAATATTTAATCAAATAATTTCATTACAAGATCCCGTGTGTGAAGCCTTAGGATAGAGAATTAATATCCTCAATATCATAACAAGTTATAAGTGATATGTTTCAAATACATAAATTTTGAAATTAACGGCAATATTTCAAATGTTATGTTCAGCACTACCCTTGATGATGCTGTCAAGTTTGGACAAGATCCTTTTTACCTTATACCACTAGGGCTTCTGTAAGGATATTTGATCCCAGTACTCATCCTCCTAACAAGGAAATTAACTTTCCATTTATTAGTTTTCATTGCAATAATTATTGAACATCGTTTGATTACAAATGAAATCAAAGGCATGATAATCATTTTCACTTATAAGGATTCGCTTGCGCTAGCATTTATTACAGAAAAGCCATTTCATCAAATTATTACGTGACAACTTCTTATTTTGATATTTTATAATAATTAATATTCTAATATTTTGCTAATACCATATGTTATTGACCAACAACGTGTATTATCCCTGGTAAAAGATACATATTCACTATTCAAAGGCAAAATTTATTTATAAAAATGTTATTAAAATGACACGACAATTGAACTTCCTCTCATGTGACAAGATATAGTGACAATACACATTTTATTGTTTATGTAGCTAGAATTATCATTAATTCTCATGTTTCAAAATCATGGTTGATTTTGTTAAATATTAAAATAAATAGAGATTTAGCTTAAAAACATGTTCTCTATGTTAATGAAAACGTAGACATCAAATTTAGTGCGCACTACGCGTTTCTGGAATAACCTTCATCAGCTACTCTCAAAACCAAAATATTTGAAAGCCAAATAATTTTAAAATCTTTGTGAGCAAGACCACCAAAGAGCCTAAGCAGAAAAGTTGGCTAAGGTCACCTAGCTAAGGTCACCTAGCTAAGGTCGCCTAGCTAAGGTCACCTAGCTAAGGTCACCTAGCTAAGGTCACCTAGCTAAGGTCGCCTAGCTAAGGTCACCCATGCTTGATGAAGCAGAACCTTAGTTTAATAGTCAACATTTTATCTGTAAGAGAAATATTCAATATAATAGAGGAGTTAAATCCGTGTAATATTACGACAGGAAAGACAGGCGAACTACAGACAAGCTGATTAGTAAAATGTGAGAAAAAAATATTAGTATTTATAATATTTAATTTAAGGTGTTGTTTCGTAACAGTATCAGACGGGTTCAATAGTTCATTCTAATCTCAATTAATAAGGATTCTCGTTTCATTCGCAATATGTTTTATAACATACATATTTCAAATGATCATTTTTGAAACTATATCAAGTGCCTCAGACATATTCGATTTAATTTTAATTCTATATATCGCTTAAAAAAAAAAGGCAAAAAGTGTAATATATTTAATTTTAAAATGTCAACAACATACACAACTGACAATAAATCGTAAATCTTAAAACTTTCGTTAACTATTGAAATATTAACACCACTTCTTGAATGTTGACAAATTTCATCCTAGGATAATGATGAAAGACATTACGCATCGTATTTCAGAGATGGCCACCTCTAAATCAGTGAATAACTGGTCATTAAATAGAGTACCGAATGTGTACGACTTGTGGGGAGGGGTGGTGTCCACTACCATAATATAGTTTTTAAAGGAACAAAATCTCTGAATTATTGGGGATCCAAGTCCTGTCTGCATTGTGCATACCGTTTGACACAGTAATTTTATATTATAATCGACAGGATCCTTAACCACTATTTAAGGAGGTATAAAATCTTAAAGAACGTCAGAGCGTCATTTAGTGGTCTTTTGATTCCCATCTTCATGGCAGCAACAATAATTCTAGAATACTGCTGACGGTGATACCAAACAACATGCGCAATGAAATGGCTGAATAGAATTTCAGAGCACCTGAGTTCACCCCAGTTTTTAGTGGGGTTCGCGTTGCTCAATCTTTAGTTTTATTTGTAATCGTTTGTTGATCATTGTTTGTACGTTTTCTTTTGGTCATTGTATTATCTGTCCTTCTTCAATTAATGGCTTCTTTGGTATCTTCAAACATTTCTTATTAAATAAATATCACCAAATTATTTTTTCTCCAGTGGATAAACACTCGCTGGTTTTATGGGTGATTAGCGGGGAAGAGGGAAATCAGTCACACATGCTGGTTAGACCCGCGACAGTACATTTTTAATACCAATTACTAAAAGTATGAATATAGCAGCGTAAAATATTTGATATCTACGTTTTTATTACTATCATTTGGTCGATACCTCTGCTGGTGGACTATTAGTCCCCTAGGATATTATCCCCCAGTAGTCAGTGTTACTATCATTTGGTCGATACCTCTGCTGGTGGACTATTAGTCCCCTAGGATATTATCCCCCAGGAGTCAGTGTTACTATCATTTGGTCGATACCTCTGCTTGTGGATTATTAGTCCCCTAGGATATTATCCCCCAGTAGTCAGTGTTACTATCATTTGGTCGATACCTCTGCTGGTGGACTATTAGTCCCCTAGGATATTATCCCCCAGTAGTCAGTGTTACTGTCATTTGGTCGATACCTCTGCTGGTGGATTATTAGTCCCCTAGGATATTATCCCTCAGTAGTCAGTGATACTTCACTGACATGGTTTATTAGATATATTTATTACTGGAATTTACAGTTCTTAAATAATGTAATTATTAATAAAACTAAGATTCTCCTGCCTCAGGTATGGGTGAACTTCGCAGATTTTAGCTATACTATTTTGCCCCTTTGTTTTTTTGGCTCCCAAAACTTTAAATTATTTGGCTTTCCAATCTTTCGATTTTGAGCGTACCTGATGATGGTTATTCCAGAAACGCGTCGTGCGAACTAAATTAGATATCTACGTTTTCATTACTATCACGTGGTCGATATCTCTGATGGTGGACTATTATTCCCCATTTGTATCATCCGCCCAATAGTCAGTGCTTCGTCACTGACATGGTTTATTAGATATATTTATTACTGGAATTTACAGTTCCTAAATCATGTAATTATTAATAAAACTAAGATTCTCCTCCCTCAGGTATGGGTGAACTTAGCAGATTTTGGCTATTCTGTTTTGCCCCTTTGGTGTTTTTGCTCCCAAAACTTTAAATTACTTGGCTTTCCAATCTTTCGATTTTGAGCGTACCTGATGAGAAAACCGTCATGCGCACTAATTTGATATCTGCATTTTTATTTTTATTACAGTAGGAAATTTATCTGTTTTTCCGTGCCAGAAATTTCTCATTTTTGTGACAATAGCGTGACATAAACAATGAATTGAAATGAATTTCCGCATTTCTAAGCCTCATTAAAATAAATCTCATATTACAATCTTTTATCAATGAAATAAATTATCAATATTGGAAATCATAATACAAAGACGCAAACAAACTCAAGTTGTAATATAAAATTACCCTCCCTTGGTGTAATAACATGTAACAAACATCTTCCTGAAATAAGAAGACTTTGAAGATACCCAATGGGTAAGCAGAATCCGTAAACCGAAGAAGGACAGATAACACAATGAACAAAAGAAAAAGGACAAAAGGACAAACAACGATCTACAAAACATTACATGTAAAACTAAAGATCGAGTAACACGAACCGCACTAAAATTCGGAGGTGATCTTAGGTGTTACAGGAGGATGAGCAGTTCCTGCTCCACTAGTGACACCCGTAAGGTAAGAATCATGTGTCCAGCAAGTGTACTTACGTGGTTTCCTGGCCATAAAGGATTAGGCCTGCGACATTTCATACCTTTGTCAATTCTATTGCCTTTTTAATCGCACGGTCATTTTGGAAAATCACAACTATAATTCTACTTTTGAGTGAACAGTATTTCAGATATATTCACAAGAATAAATATGTTTACAAACAATAACACTATTTAGGTAAAGAAAAATATGTGTGCCTACAGGATAGGAATGGGGTTAAATTGTCAAGGAAAAAAAGTATATTATTCTGTCGTTATCCTAAGAAATGTTTATCTATAAATTTTGATAATTTGCTATATTTTGTGTATTTTCTTGTGTCACACGTGAAAGTGTAAATTTCTTAGTAAATTAGAGTTCCTATTTTTTTAGTATCTGTACGTTCTGAGTTCCGTGTTGTTATGTCCGTTACGATATCCACATAAAAGTATATTCGATTCATCTTTACCTCCAGTTGTTTGTAGGAGGGCTCATGTCTTTACCTCCAGTTGTTTGTAGGAGGGCTCGTGTCTCATTTACGTTATTTGTGTTTGTTTGTGCATAGTGTTGTGCAACACATTATGCTGTGATCTTATTTTTTTTGTCTTCGTCTTGTATGTCGCCAGTTTCTTTGGATTGTCCATTTTTGATTGGTCCTGCGGTATTCCTTAACTTTTATTTGATCATTTTAGTTCCTATGTTTGATCCGTAGTAATACCGTATCTCACCTTACTTGATCTGCCAGGAATTAATATATTTTGATAATCGACTATTTCATTCAAAAATACTTTTATTAGTTATTTTCTCTGCAATTTCAAATATCGGACAATGAATGAAAATTGAAGTATCAACAGGACAATGGAACAGGAAAAAAATGAATACCAGCACCGAATACCATCTTATTTATCAAGTGCTTCAATGATATTGCTACCAGCA
The DNA here is from genome assembly GCA_963383655.1 of Bathymodiolus septemdierum. NCBI lineage: Eukaryota > Metazoa > Mollusca > Bivalvia > Mytilida > Modiolidae > Bathymodiolus > Bathymodiolus septemdierum. The sequence goes on along the minus strand of OY726526.1, from coordinate 34,436,524 downwards.
TATAAAAAAACGTTAACAAAGCCAGACCTTCTAATTAGTGTGCTCTTGAAGTCTTCTAAATGAGCTGTTTTCAGGTGAGAATTGTAAAAGTTATTTCTTAGATAATATTGCTAACAGCATATAAAATAACTAAGCCTGAATTATTAATTAGAATTCCCTAGAATTGTTCTGAATTATTTTCAGGTGATGATGTTTCTTAAAACATAATTCATTTTTTTTTTATAACAGTTTAAATCTATTTTAAGTTGAAAAATCAATTTTCCTTTTATTGTATTAAATATATATTTTTCATTAGATTATTTCATGTTAAAGAAGATAGTCGTTCAATTGTTTCAAAATTCAGTGATTTGATATCAATACATGATATATATATATATTTCATTTCTAAGGGCAACACTTTTATTTAAATGAATGTTTTCAAGGAACTTTGGTAAATTCAAAGCTGTAAATTTTGAAATAATTGTTTGTACTATTTATATACTATATTGATTTATATGTTTTAATTAAGAAAATGTAAGCTCCAGAAACGTGTTATTGCTCCAACACAATTTTAAATAATTTTTGATAATAATAAATAGATAATTTTAATTTTAATAACAAAGAAAAACCTGTACATTAAAGGAATATTTAGAAACAGACCTTATATTTTGAAATTCAAGGAAATTATTACACCTCAAATATGCGATCTTCAATAATTATGTAGATTTGTTGCCATCATAAATAAAGGTTTGTGCCCTCCCAGTTAATTGAACTGCTACCAACCTGTAGATATACTATGTAAATATTGTAAATAATATATTTTGTATTGTGTATCTCTTTACCATGTTAGTTTATGAGAAATAAAGATATATATAGGTAAACAATTATTTGTCTTTCCCATCTGTTGATTTTGAGCCTACCCGATGAAGGTTATTCCAGAAACGTTTGGTGCACAATAAGTTTAATATCTACGTTTTTATTGAGGGAATGTAATAGGTCAAAATGTAGGCTCCAATATATCTAAGTTGGTAATAAACATGTCAAATGAACATTATAGGGCAAATCCGATATTTCTAAAGAGGTAATACACACATCCAAGGAATGTATTACGACAAATCTGATATATTTATTTGAGTAATACACATCTTTCGATATGTTTCTCCAGAGAATGTACTTGTACAAAGTTAGTATTTCTCTATGGGTGACAAAGCCATATTGTGTTTTAGAGTGAGTGAGTGAGTGATTGTTGTTTAACGCCAATTCAACAATTTTTCAGCTATATCATGGCGAGATCAAGTTAATTTTCAATGAAATGATGATGAGGTCCGCTTTGTTCTAGACCAACACGCTGAGTTGTATTTTTATAGTGCTAGCTCACTGAAACCACAGTCCGTGGGTAGACATGTCGTTCCACTAGGACACATTATTCTGATTCCGAGCAACCAATCTTTGCTCTTTCTCCTTAATGTTGCGTGCTTAGCGGAGAAGCAACAATTACCAATTGCATAGTCCTTGGTTTGACCCGATCGGGGCTCGAACCCACGATCTACCACACTCCAGGCGAGCACGCTAACCATTACGCAACCGATGCGGTTCATATTTGTTAGATAATCCCTACCTCCAGTGTATGTACTCATATAAAACCGATATTTCGCCGCAGCATTCAGGAACTTATTTTTCCAATTAAGGGTAATAGGTCATCGTCTCTGCATTTATTTATCACCTCTAACTGTTGTTCCTTGTTCTTTTTTATCAGCTTAAAATGTAACATAATGACACAATTTTAGGAGAATATGTACAAACACTTTTTTCTGTTTAATTTGAATATATTGTCAAAATTTACATTCTGAGAAGGGTTAAAGTTTTAATATGTATCAGTTTACCCCTGTTTTTGAGTGAGTGAGTGATTGTTGTTTAACGCCAACGCAGCAGTTCTGCAGCCATATCATGGCGAGAATAAGTTAATTTTCAATGAGATGATGATGAGGTTCGCCTTGTTCTAGACCAACACGCTGAGTTGGATTTTTTAGTGCTAGCTCACTGAAACAACAGTCGCGGATAGACATGTTGTTCCACTCTGCCACATTATTCTGATTCCGAGCAACCAGTCTTTGCTCTTTCTCCTTAATACTGCGTGCTTAGCGGAGAAGCAACAAATACCAATTTCATAGTATTTGGTTTGACACGACCGTGGCTCGAACCCACGATCTATCACAAAACTGTAGGCGAGCACGCTAAATTCATTTTATTTCTCATGACAAAGTATACCAAATCATTTTGAAATTTTTTCGAAATTTGCAAAATTCTCTGTAATAATACATAACCTCATCAGTTATATAATGGTTAACGTGCACACCTCGAGAATATAGATCGTGGGTTCGAGCCCCGGTCGGGTGAAACTAAGGACTAGAATTATTGATAGATAAAACGTCATCAATATACCTGTATGTGAAATTAAAGGCTCTAGCCTCATGAATCTTCTTATCTTTTACAAGCTTTTGAAGAAACTCCGACTCATACGAGTATAAAAATAAATCGGCTAGAAGAGGGGCACAATTCGTACCCATTGGTATGCCGACGACCTGCTGAAACAGTGTCCCTCCAAAGGAGACAAATATGTTATCGATGAGGAACTCCAGCATATTGATCACTTGTTCCTCGGAGTAGCATGTTTTACCTTTTTGAATTTTGTTTGAAAAATATGTGGAATTGTAGCCTAACGAAACAAATTTTGAGCCATAGTTTCTATGACTAAACACTTTATGAATTGTTTCTTTTAAGCGGGTTTTTAATTTGTCATGCGGTAGGGTGGTATATAGAGTTGAAAAATCAAAAGTTTTGATGGAGGATACCTGAGAGAAAGATCTAGATTTCAGGTTATCCAAAAGATCTTTAGAGTTTTTCAAAATCCACATGTGATTTATGCCACTACGCGAGTAAACAGTTCACAATATTTCTGTTGTCCCTCTTTTACTGCAGATAGAATCTTTGTCAGGTGAATAGACAATTCTTTCGTCGAACAAGTTGATGATCCCGCTATGTACCTTTCTAGAACTATAAAAATCCAAATCAACGTGTTATTATAGTACAAAGCAGACCTCATCAACAATATAATATGTTCTCGTCATTATTATTTATTATATAGCGTTGTATTAAGCTTGCATGTGTTGGTGTGGAAGCTATTGTATATATAGAAGTAAATCTTGCTATCAAACTAAAATCATTTGATTCAATTGTGGAGCCAATTTTACTGTATGGCTCGGAGGTGTGGGGTTTTGAAAATACTATAGACATAGAGCGGATACATTTACACTTTTATAAAAACATATTACAGTTGAGGAAAAGTACGCCGAATTATATGGTTTATGGTGAACTGGGACGTTTTCCTCTAAGTATTAATAAAGGGCGAAGCCCTTCTAACGGCTATACGATTTTTGGTAATAAAAGACAAAGTCCTTGTAACGGTAGGCTGTCCGATTTTTCCTTCTATATTGATAGTCAGATATCTGTTCACCAGAAGTTTAAAAAATAGATCAATTGATAATTTAGAAACGCAAAAGAAATATATTTCAATGACAAATTCCCAATTCTTGAATTATTTACTCTATGCAAAATTGAAATAATTAACATGAAATAGAATTCGAATAAAAAATCTCTTTCCACGAAACTCCCGACGGAAGAGCGGCGTACAGTAGGTAAAATGAACGGAACAGCCATAACAAATCGGCTACAAAATTCATTCAAAATAAAAGATAATAACGTGTCCGGATCATCGTATTATTGAAATTTCATTGAAGGATTTGCATTTGACCAGTTGGTCGTTATTTCCTGCATTTCATGTTGTTTTAGTGTGGTTGTAATACAAAAAATGGCGTAGTTACACTGTAAATAAAAAGGGGGGTCTTGAATGGAATATCTTTGTTAGCAGACGAATATCTTCTAACTCGCCGAAGTATTTCTTCGCACACAACTTTTTTGAATTTGTAAGTGGTTTTTTGTCAACCTAAATCTCATATTTTGATCATGAGTAAACTGGTGACCAAAAGCATTCCTATGCTGATATTTTAAAGGGTTCCATGGCACAAACTCAAAATAAAAATCAAAAGAACCCTACCCATGAAAAACCTGTGCCTGCAACAATCCATCTACGTTAGCCAAGGGTTGCGATTCGGGTCCCCTTTCTCTCCACCCTTGGCAGATCTAGAATACATTTTGAGGATTCGCGCTTTAATATTTCATTGATTACGGCTACCAGTACACGTATCCAATCAGAAGATGTTTTACACGGAGCACATGTTATCGACGAAATGTAAACAAAGATGGCACCGGAATGCTCTCATATGACAACGATTTGCCACTTCCCGTTTTGGTTCCAATGAAAACATCTTTCCCGTCTGCCAAAGCTTTGAAACTTTCATTTGGTTGACAGTAAGTGCTTCCAAATTAAATTTATCACAAATAAGTTTGTCTTTACTGGGCGCTTCCATTTTCAACTCTCCAGCATACGTATAACAAAACGATTCTGATTGGCTGGCGATGTCGACTATCTAGGGGGCGCAACTTCGATAAGCCACCAGGTGGCATTGCGCGCGGATTTCAAATGGCCGCCAAGGGTGGAGAGAAGGAGGACCCGAATCGTAACCCTTGAATAGCGAAGATGGCAACAGTCCTACCCAACAATTTAGACATTGAGAATAAAACCTCCAACTGTACTCCTAAGGAAATTTGTTTTGAAATTATTAAGATGAGCTCTCCTTCTCAAAATAATATTTTAAAGGGTTCCATGGCACAAGCTCAAAATAAAAATCAAAAGAACCCTACCCATGAAAAACCTGTGCCTGCAACAGTCCTACCTAAGAAAATAAAAATAGAGAATGACCATTCATAAAATATAACCCCACAACAACCAAATTTACAGCATGTACAGGATTCAACTATGCCTATGGGCTATGAATAATTTAAACCCCCACAAAATAAATTAAATGCCCCAAACTCTGGAAGAATTAAAATAGAAAGTGAAGATTTTCTTATCTATGATGTTCCTGGAGATGGCCAGTGCTTCTTTCATGCCCTTAGTTTAGCCATCACTGGCAATTCATCACGAAGCTTGGTTTATAGATCATTGGTCTGCTCAGAAATTTACAACAACTTTGATTTTTATGAAGACCAGTTAAAACTTAGTCACCATTTCAATATTTCAAGGCATGCATATTGGAATAAAATGGTTCATGGTAACCAATGGGCTACACGCACTGAGATTTCATTTGCTACTAGAATTTTGCAAAACAATATACCTATTTGATTACAGGGAAGAGATGGACATAACAATATCTGTTTCACTAAGGAAGAATATATAAATTTTTCTCTCAGTCGAAATGTGGATTTGCTTCTACACCTGAATCATTTCAAATTGCTTATAAAAAATTATAATGAACAAAATGATTTCCAGTTGTATTCGACAAGCATTGCAATACAGCAGAAAAGCAATGAAGATTCATTTTCAAGACTGAATAAAATATATAAAAACAAAATATCAAAATGGAAAAAACATGAAAAGAGAAAACAACCACAGGAAAAAATCATCCACATCTGGGAAAAAAATTAAACTGACAAAATCTAACACAAATGTAGAACAGAAAAATCCAACAGAAAAAAATTATGCCTGGAATTATTCCTAATGATATTGAAATACCTATTTCTATTATAGTAAAGTATGTCTCTATATAAGATCTTTTAAAAGATCTATATATTTTATAAGATTTTTTTTTTTTTTTGCAAACAGTCTTCAGTTACAGTCAAAGAGAGATAACTCCAGCCAAATAATAAATTTAAAAAAAAAGTGAAAAGTACTTGAAAAAAAAATACATTCCCTTCGTCCTTCAAACAGGTTGCCTGTCTCATATTAAATCATACTCCTATATTGATAGCCACATATCTGTTCACCGGAAGCATGAAATAATAGAACAAAGTGGTATTTAAAAACAAAATAAAAATTATTTCAATAAGAAATTCGCAAATCTGTAACCATTTCAATTCTTCTCAATTGAAATAAACTTAAAAGAAAAGTCTAATATCAAAATCGTGTGCTACAAGAAATGATCGTTCCATGTTTACAGTGATGGATGACGTTATTTTCTAGTGTGCATTTCGTCTGCTTCGGAGAGGAAAGAAACATGAATAAATGTACATCCACTTCTTGGTCATCCTGTCTCTGAAAACTTTGTGAGCTGGTGTCAAATATTGAAGAACAGCTCCGCATCGTTTTTATGTATACAGGAAACCTATTTCATCTCCACGATCTCGTAATTTGAAAGTGATTAAAAAAATGTGTACATTTGAAGTGCATTTGTGTATGATGTCTGGACAACTGATTTTGTCAGATAAGCCTTTTAACACATTTTCCATGGCAAGGTTAAAAATATTGCAATTGCGTCTGACCCTCACTCCCCTTTCCAATACCAACAAAGATCCTACTATATAAATCCTTGCTACCACGCATGGCATGTATTTTTTCTCTCTCCGAGTCTCTCGCCATTTTTTCCCCATGATCTGTGATTGGAATTGTGTATTTTTTTTTTATTCTTGTGACCCTTCATTCATTGATTCACCGTTATTTGTGAAATTCTCAAAAATGGCAAATTTTGATTTCCGTGAATCGTGATTTTTTTTTTTTTTTTATTTTATTTTTTTTTTTTTTTTTTAGTTTTCGTCTATGGAAAAGGTGTTCAAAATACATGTAGATGTAAATTTACAAATATGTTTTTCTTCAATTTACATCTGTATTTTAGGAGGCATTTTTCTTAATTGTCATTATCATCAAATAGGCTTCGCCCTTAAACAGGTTGTGCTTGTCTCATATTATTAAAATGAGAATGGTAGGTTTTTGGAATAGACTGGTTTCGAATGAACATAAACTCAGTAGCCATTTATATCGCTTGATGCTCTCATTGCATAATTCTTGTGTACATGACCATGGAGAAAGTTTGTACAGAATATTTTCAACAATACTGGTTTGTGCTATATATTAATTTCCATGGGGCTATCCCATTTATATCGTATAAACTGTTCCTGAAGCAGCAGCTACATGATCAGTTTATCTATAAGTGGTTTTCAGATGCAATGAACTCTTCTAGAGGAGAATTGTATTCCATATTAAAAAAAAAAATGAATTAGAAAAATATTTACTGCGGTTACCATCACATTATAGTGTTTGGATAACAAAACTTAGAACATCCAACTTAAAATTACCAATTGAAGTGGGTAGATGATACGGAATACCAAAAGAAAATAGACATTGCACTCTCTGCCTCAAAAACATTGGTGATGAATTTCATGTTTTATTCAAATGCGTTAATGATGTTTCAGAAACAAATTCATACCTAGCTATTATTGTAAAAACTCAAACGGGGGGGGGGGGGGGGGGGGGGGGGGGGGGGGGGGGTGAATGTTTTCAAATTGTCATATTCAATTATTGACAAATGTAGCAATTTGTATTAAGAAAATCTGTAAGTTACTATAACATGTCATACTCTGTTCATTAAGTTATATGCTGTAGTATTGTATAGTCTGTTCATTCTGTCGTGTATTATATACTATATGTTGTATATATGTCCTCATGTTACACAATTTGTGTCCGAGTGCTGTTGAATAAAACTTGTCTAAACCATACAATTGCACAAGTTTACAACTTGTGACTTATCCATTTATCTTGTTTTGTATGACAATAAAATATACTTAAAGTAAAATATACAATTGCTACCACGGATGGTCCCTCATCGACTCTTGTCCCTCATCGACTCTTGTTCTACCTGTATATTGTATTCGGGGAACATGCCATTACTTGGTCCTTTTTGTACCCCCTTACATCTCATCACCTACTAACTTGCATACCCAATATAATATGTTGACCGGTACCATGGAGGTCTTATCTTTTTTGTTTTGCAATTGCGAAAACTTCAATTGCTGATTAAACATATGGTTTCTGATTATCCCTTTAGTATCTTCAAACATTTCTTTCCTTCATAAGGGTGTGACATACCTATCTATTCTTACCTCTACCATAAGGTGGGCTGTGATATACCTACCTCTACCATAAGGTGGGCTGTGACATACAGACCTATACCATAAGGTGGGCTGTGACATACCTACCTATGCCATAAGGTGGGCTGTGATATACCTACCTATGCCATAAGGTGGGCTGTGACATACCTACCTATACCATAAGGTGAGCTGTGACATATCTACCTATGCCATAAGGTGGGCTGTGACATACCTACCTATACCATAAGGTGGGCTGTGACATACCTACCTATACCATAAGGTGGGCTGTGATATACCTACCTCTACCATAAGGTGGGCTGTGACATACAGACCTATACCATAAGGTGGGCTGTGACATACCTACCTATGCCATAAGGTGGGCTGTGACATACCTATCTATACCATACGGTGAGCTGTGACATACCCACCTATACCATAAGGTGGGCTGTGACATACCTACCTATACCATAAGGTGGGCTATGACATACCTACCTCTACCATAAGGTTGGCTGAGATATACCTACCTCTACCATAAGGTGGGCTGTGACATACCTACCTATGCCATAAGGTGGGCTCTGACATACCTACCTATGCCATAAGGTGGGCTGTGACCTACCTACCTATGCCATAAGGTGGGCTGAGACATACCTACCTATGCCATAAGGTAGGCTGTGACATACCTACCTATACCATAAGGTGAGCTGTGACATACCTACCTATACCATAAGGTGAGCTGTGACATACCTACCTATGCCATAAGGTAGGCTGTGATATACCTACCTATGCCATAAGGTGGGCTGTGACATACCTACCTCTACCATAAGGTGGGCTGTGATATACCTACCTATGCCATAAGGTGGGCTGTGACATACCTACCTATTCCATAAGGTGGGCTGTGACATACCTACCTATACCATAAGGTGAGCTGTGACATACCTACCTATGCCATAAGGTGAGCTGTGACATGCCTACCTATACCATAAGGTGAGATGTGACATACCCACCTATACCATAAGGTGAGCTGTGACATACCTACCTATGCCATAAGGTGGGCTGTGACATACCTACCTATGCCATAAGGTGGGCTGTGACATACCTACTTCTACCATAAGGTGGGCTGTGACATACCTACCTATACCATAAGGTGGGCTGTGACATACCTACCTATTCCATAAGGTGAGCTGTGAAATACCTACCTATGCTATAAGGTGGGCTGTGATATACCTACCTATGCCATAAGGTGGGCTGTGACATACCTACCTATACCATAAGGTGAGCTGTGAAATACCTACCTCTACCATAAGGTGGGCTGTGATATACCTACCTATGCCATAAGGTGAGCTGTGAAATACCTACCTCTACCATAAGGTGGGCTGTGACATACCTACCTATGCCATAAGGTGAGCTGTGAAATACCTACCTCTACCATAAGGTGGGCTGTGACATACCTACCTCTACCATAAGGTGGGCTGTGATATACCTACCTATGCCATAAGGTGGGCTGTGACATACCTACCTATACCATAAGGTGAGCTGTGAAATACCTACCTCTACCATAAGGTGGGCTGTGACATATCTACCTCTACCATAAGGTGGGCTGTGATATACCTACCTATGCCATAAGGTGGGCTGTGCCATACCTACCTATTCCATAAGGTGGGCTGTGACATACCTACCTATACCATAATGTGGGCTGTGACATACCTACCTATACCATAAGGTGGGCTGTGACATACCTACCTATACCATAAGGTGGGCTGTGACATACCTACCTATACCATAAGGTGGGCTGTGACATACCTACCTATACCATAAGGTGGGCTGTGACATACCTACCTATACCATAAGGTGAGCTGTGACATATCTACCTATGCCATAAAGTGGGCTGTGCCATACCTACCTATGCCATAAGGTGGGCTGTGACATACCTACCTATACCATAAAGTGGGCTGTGCCATGCCTACCTATTCCATAAGGTGGGCTGTGACATACCTACCTATACCATAAGGTGGGCTGTGACATACCTACCTATGCCATAAGGTGAGCTGTGACATACCTACCTCTACCATAAGGTGAGCTGTGACATACCTACCTATACCATAAGGTGGGCTGTGACATACCTACCTATGCCATAAGGTGAGCTGTGACATACCTACCTATGCCATAAGGTAGGCTGTGATATACCTACCTATGCCATAAGGTGGGCTGTGACATACCTACCTCTACCATAAGGTGGGCTGTGATATACCTACCTATGCCATAAGGTGGGCTGTGACATACCTACCTATTCCATAAGGTGGGCTGTGACATACCTACCTATACCATAAGGTGAGCTGTGACATACCTACCTATGCCATAAGGTGAGCTGTGACATGCCTACCTATACCATAAGGTGAGATGTGACATACCCACCTATACCATAAGGTGAGCTGTGACATACCTACCTATGCCATAAGGTGGGCTGTGACATACCTACCTATGCCATAAGGTGGGCTGTGACATACCTATTTCTACCATAAGGTGGGCTGTGACATACCTACCTATACCATAAGGTGGGCTGTGACATACCTACCTATACCATAAGGTGAGCTGTGAAATACCTACCTATGCTATAAGGTGGGCTGTGATATACCTACCTATGCCATAAGGTGGGCTGTGACATACCTACCTATACCATAAGGTGAGCTGTGAAATACCTACCTCTACCATAAGGTGGGCTGTGATATACCTACCTATGCCATAAGGTGAGCTGTGACATACAGACCTCTACCATAAGGTGGGCTGTGACATACCTACCTCTACCATAAGGTGGGCTGTGATATACCTACCTATGCCATAAGGTGGGCTGTGACATACCTACCTATACCATAAGGTGAGCTGTGAAATACCTACCTCTACCATAAGGTGGGCTGTGACATATCTACCTCTACCATAAGGTGGGCTGTGATATACCTACCTATGCCATAAGGTGGGCTGTGCCATACCTACCTATTCCATAAGGTGGGCTGTGACATACCTACCTATACCATAAGGTGGGCTGTGACATACCTACCTATACCATAAGGTGGGCTGTGACATACCTACCTATACCATAAGGTGGGCTGTGACATACCTACCTATACCATAAGGTGGGCTATGACATACCTACCTATACCATAAGGTGAGCTGTGACATATCTACCTATACCATAAAGTGGGCTGTGCCATACCTACCTATACCATAAGGTGGGCTGTGACATACCTACCTATACCATAAGGTGGGCTGTGACATACCTACCTATACCATAAGGTGGGCTGTGACATACCTACCTATACCATAAGGTGAGCTGTGACATATCTACCTATGCCATAAAGTGGGCTGTGCCATACCTACCTATGCCATAAGGTGGGCTGTGACATACCTACCTATACCATAAAGTGGGCTGTGCCATACCTACCTATTCCATAAGGTGGGCTGTGACATACCTACCTATACCATAAGGTGGGCTGTGACATACCTACCTATGCCATAAGGTGAGCTGTGACATACCTACCTCTACCATAAGGTGAGCTGTGACATACCTACCTATGCCATAAGGTGGGCTGTGACATACCTACCTATACCATAAGGTGGGCTGTGACATACCTACCTATACCATAAGGTGGGCTGTGACATGCTACCTATACCAATTATATATTCCTTTATACCAGTAGAATGGGACCATGTGTTGCACACATCTGTATCATGAAATCCATTCCCATTAACAGCAAATACACTTTAGATCATTGATGGAAGCCTATGGCGTTTTCAATTTTGATGGATTTGTTGGTTGGTTTATAGTGTTTAACGCCACTTTCAACAATATTTCAGTTATATCGTGGTGGTCAGTTTTATTGGTGGAGGAAACCGGGGAAACCCACCAACCTGTTGCAAGTCACTGACAAATTTTATCACATAATGTTATATCGAGTACACCTCACCTGAGTGGGATTCGTACTCACAACTTAAGTGGTAATAGGCACTGATTGCTGATTGCACACGTAGCTGTAAATCCAACTACCATGCGAGTACGACCACGACTGTCCCTCAATTTTGACATCAGATACAGGCCTGTAAATACAAACATAAGCATAGATTGTTTAAACCGTCGTCCTGTAGAAAACGACTGCAATAATAAATATGTCTTACATGATACTGTTGATTGTGATGTTAGAATAAGATAAACCAACGTAAGTCATATTATTGATCCGGCTCCAGTGCAAACTTTAGTTCCAGATTTGAATCCATTGATATGTTCCAGACCAAATCCGTATTTGGACCATACGCGTATGGTCCGGACCAAATTCGTATACTCATATGGTCCGACCTTGCGCATATTAAGACGATTTCGAAGGAAATATTTAATTGTTAATCTAAATATTAAATAATGAAGCGCATCTACACATATTTATCAACCAAGTGCAACATACATGTACATGTGGAAATCAATTTTAAACATTTAAACACATACGTCCAGAGTGACATTTGCTTTGGAATATGTGAGGGAAGGGGATACGGGATCAATTGACAAAAGACATTAAATCAAGATAAACCAACCTCTTTTGCTGGTACACACAGTTCATCCTCTACTCCAAGTAAAGGGCATGTACTAAGCTGGGATTAATAGATGGAATCATATGCAGAGAAACAATACTGACCGAAGAAATGTAGGATTAGGGTTATGAACAATATGGTGTTTAATGCGACTTTCAACAATATTTCAGTTATATCGTGATAGTCAGTTTTATTGGTGGAGGAACCCAGAGTACCCGGAGAAAACCACCAACGCAAGTCACTGACAAGTTTTATCACATAACGTTGTATTGAGTACACCTCGCTATGAGCGGGATTCGTACTTATAACATTAGGGGTGATGGGCACTGATTGTTTATGTAGTTGTAAATCCAACTACCATACGATCACGACCACGACGGCCCTCTGAAGAAGTGCATCATCCATAAGTATTACCAATAGCTTATGCTGTGAAGTTCTCAACAGTGATACGGGGAATATAGGAAAGGACGGAATTAGTACATTTTTCTGGCCTGGTATTCATTCACAGGGACGTAGAACAATCGTTCTGATAGTTGTATGCAAAAGTCGAATTATACATTCCAGTAATTGTAAATGTTAGATGACTACGGCACTATCTGTATAAATGTAAATAATGTAATATGCCACAGAACACTCAAATATCAGAGAGTTATAGGTGGGAACGTTTACCATCACTTTTCATAATAAATCAGTACTAAGAAGGATAACTCGTAGTCGTTTATTTACTAAAACAAAGTACATGGAACATATAAAACATCACGGTACATAGCGTTGGAAATCCAGGTCTTAGCTTGGAATAGGCATAAAATGTGGCAGGGTGAAACCATTTAATAAAATCTCAACTGTCTCCCTCTTGATTATTGGATCTCCAACGTTAATACATATATAAAACAAGCAATTAAAAATCTGCACATATTCATTTCTACTCAAAAAGACCATAAATGATTATTGTATTTAATATGGTAAAGTTGGCATTAAACACCAATCAATCAACCAATCAATGTATCTAATATACTAGTATATTCCAGGCTGTAAAATTGCTATTTTCAACTTGACAACAGATAATCAACGACCTGAGGTGATGTTTTAGTGACTAGTATATTTAATAGCGACTGTATCGGTGGTGTTATGATTAGGGTGCCTGCCTCGAGTCCGGTAGATCGTGGATTCGAGCTCCGGTCGGTTTACTGTTAGTGTTATGGTGTTTAGCGACACTTTCAACAATACTTCAGCTGTATCGTGGCGGTCAGCTTTATTGGTCGAGGAAACCAGAGTACCTGGAGAAAACCACCGTCCTGCCGCAAGTCACTGTCAAACTTTATCGCATAATGTTGTATCGAATAAATCTCGCCTTAGCGGGATCGAACTGACAACGTTAGCCGATCGTTTCAAACTGATGACAATAAAATTAGTATGTGCTGCTTCTCCACTAAGCATGTAGCAGTAAAGGCGAAAGATTACCGCATTGTACTAGACCAACGCGCTTAGTCTTCGATTTTCATTGCTCACTGAAACAATTGCCCGTGTGTAGTCATTTCGATCCACTCGGACATATTCTCCTGATTTCGTGGCAACCAGTCTTTGTTCCTTCTCAATTATGCTGCATGTTTATCGGAGAAGCATCAAATACCAATTCTATTTTCCTTGGCTTGACCCGACCTGACCTTGAACCCATGATCTATCAAACTCCAGAATAATACGATAATCATTACATCACTGATGCGGCTATGTATTATTTATATATATATATATATTTTTAAGTCCAAAATCGAAATTGGTTGTTTTTTGTGGTCCCTGACATTATGTATATATTTCAAATGATTTTCTGAAGGAAAACTAAAGTTAATGAATGGAAGCAAAATGCATAACTAGTGCATGGACGGACGGGTGGACACGAATAAAACTTGCTGTTCCTTACGCGTATTGTGCCAGGGGCATATATAATGTGAGTAAAATGTACAAAAACTAAGATACCATATTCAGATTAGATATTCATTGTGTCTCATTATCGAAATGTATTTTAATGGTATAGACCGACCACTTCACTGTTATGGCGTTGGTTTTATTTAACTCCAAGCCAGAAATCGTTCTCGCGCGAAAAAAAGTCAGTGGAGTCCACATTTTTTTTTGCACATGAATATTCAGTAAAGTTTGTTCATATTTAGAAGAAAAAAAAAGAAACTTAGTTCTTTTGCTATAATAATTCTTATATAGTTCACATATCAAATAAAACATCAGATTGAAAAAAAGTTGCTTTGAACATTCAAATACAAAGATATTATCATTTTCAATAGGAAAAAAAAGGGGGGGGGGGGGGGTGTCGATATCCGTATATTTACCCCAAGCCAGAAATCTTTTTCGCGCAAAATAAAAATAAGATTTTTGTTTAGTTTTGCAGATGAAAATTCAGTAAAGTTTGCTAAAATTTAGATAGAAAAAAACCAATTTGCATCTATTATCATAATAATTCTTTTAAAAAATCATATTTCAAAGAAAACATCTTATTGAAAAAGTTGCTTAAAACATTAAACTACGAAATAAAATACGTCATAATCGTTTAAGCTGTTGTTAGCATTTCTAATATGAGCTGATGAAATACTACGAAATATAGGAGTTATTTATAGTAACGTTTGTAATAGTTATTTTTAGCAGTAGTAAATAAAAGATAATTTTAAAATTTTAATTTCTTACTAATTTTTTCTATTATATTAAGGGACTGCTTTTTTTAAATTTCATTATTCATCGATACTTTGAACTAACTATCAACTTAAATCATAAAAAGAAACACAATTTCAATAATAATAAATACATTATATTATCGTTTTAATGAAATGATCTAAAAATAGATCGGGAATTGTATATAAATATATGGTGTTGGCAACAAGTTAAGTAGCTTAGACGAATAAAAATGTATTAAACAGTCCGTCAGTCGTTATGCAGTAACAAGATAAGGTAAAGAAATAATTTAGTTTAGTTATTTCATTATTTATTTGAATTATTACTTGGGGTCACAGAAATGGACCCTCCCATTAATTTTTAATCTTGGGGGTATTAAACTTGAAAACATTACTGGTCATAAATTTTCACTTCAAATTTAGCTGTCAAATGTCTCTAAAACAGATTAATCGTAAGTCAAATTTTTTTTTTTAATATAGGAAAGTTAATAATGTATAATCGAAAAAAAAAGATTATGAGGTACTTAAAATAAGAAGAAAAAAGAAAACAAAAATTGCATGGGCGGGGGTTAGGAGGAAAAAGAACGTTTTGCTATATTTAAAAATGATATCAAGTGTATCGCATGTCTTAAATTGTATAATAGTTTTTTATTAATAAAAAAAAAAATTTGGGGGGGGGGGGGGGCAACACTGTGGTGCTATGTATCACATAATCAAGAACATGTGATGAAGACAGCGTACTCTCCCTACATTTAGGGCTTCAAATGCGATAAATAAAACAAACACAGCTTTTCTTATTTCATATAATGTCTAATATCATAAATAATATTGTGAACTTCGATTAGATGAACTGTCTTCTCATTTAGTGTCAATTTGTAGTTGAAGGTCGACCTCTTAAGATATAAAATTCAATGTGTGCATTCTGTCACGTAGGTCCAAAATTAATGTAGCCTCCAAAAACCTTCTTCAAATAATGTCAGCAATGTTGAAGTAATTGATTCAGAACAATAAGAAACAATATATTTATATAATAGTTACTGATATGGAGGGCAATATCAGTAACTATTGTGTTTATTGCATTGTAAACCAGAATCTGACACATACACTGTACAATATAAATGCATAGACATTTTTAATCAGGATCATTGAAGGTTTCCCTAGGCGTTATCACCTTCGTTATTACCTAATTTGAATTGACTACAGCAATTGTTTGAATGGTGTTCAACTTATAATGAGAAATAAAATGAGATTATAAGTAACATTGTAATTACGGAAAACGTAAACAAACAATTATCCGTGTATAGACCATTAGTACCAGTCTATGCACGGGTTTTGGACCGGTCTATATCAGCATTCAAGTCTATATCGTGGAATAGTGAAGGTCACGTGGAGAGTGTTCAGCCAATTAAATGTATGATGTTTATTCTGATATGCAATAACAAAGCTTTATTGTTACATTAGCTATCAATTTGTGATAAAAATAACAAAATTTTAAATAAATGTAAAAGAATACCGAATGGGCAATCCAAATTGGACAATCCAGAGTAACTGGTAACATAGAGTATGAAGAAAAACAAAACGAAAACACAACACAAGACGTGTTGGACACCACAATACGTGTTGGACACCACCATACGTGTTGGACACCACAATACGTGTTGGACACCACAATACGTGTTGGACATCACAATACGTGTTAGACACCACATGACGTGTTGGACACCACAAGACGTGTTGGACACCACAATACGCAAATAACACAAATAATGTAAATAAAACATGAGCCCTCCTACAAGCAAATGGAGGTAAAGACGAACCAAACATCGTTTTAATGCGGAAATCATAAGCTGTGCAATAATACAACACCATAAACAAGCAACAATAGTTTCCACTGTCCTCAGTTGTATAGGTTAATTCATAATAGCACACCATTCATTTAATACACCAGATTAGCCATGATCTTTGGACGACTCCATCACACTCACTGTCTTTTCTTTGTATATTTTTGGACGACTCCATCACACTCACTGTCTTTTCTTTGTATATTTTTGGACGACTCCATCGCACTCACTGTCTTTTCTTTGTATATTTTTGGATGACTCCATCACACTCACTGTCTATTCTTTGTATATCTTTGGACGACTCCATCACACTCACTGTCTGTTCTTTGTATATTTTTGAACGACTCCATCGCACTCACTGTCTGTTCTTTGTATATTTTTGGACGACTCCATCACACTCACTGTCTGTTCTTTGTATATTTTTGGACGACTCCATCGCACTCACTGTCTTTTCTTTGTATATTTTTGGACGACTCCATCGCACTCACTGTCTTTTCTTTGTATTTTTCAGAATGTTGCTCTTGTAATGATGTGTTGATTATGACGAAGAAGAGATGGTGCATGTACATGTATGATTAAGCATGCATCTTAGAGATTATGGGAAGTGGAGATCGTAATTCTTAACTAAATGGCGGCGAATAGTCATCGGAAATCATTCTCGTGCAGACTAACCACACATGGTTAGTCGGATTATGAAATCCAATTTACCTCTTATATGAGGTAGCCGTACGTTGTAGGACAACAGATGGTCAACCATACCGGGTTGACCAGTCATGCTGCCACCATGGCTCGACACGCTATCTCCGGGATGATGGCCACTGGCCTCATCTCCGGTATCACCATTTACATCGTTTTTCCTCATATACGGAGATCTTTTCGTCGTTTCTCTGGATGGCTGATGGATAAGTCAATGACGCCTTTCAAGACAAACCTCGAAGAGATCGACATTTCAACTGCAACCTGCTTACTACGAAATGACCCTTCAAAAAACTCTGTAAAATTAGAAGATGCCGAACATGAGAAGCAAAAAATTGCCTCCTCCTCTTCCAGCGACGATGAAACTGAAATAAAAAATAACAAAGAGTCAGCAATTACCGTTGAATTACCCGAAAATGGAAAACTTGTCATTCAGAAACTAGAGACATTTAATATTTTTACAGAAACAGTGAAATATAACGTCAAAAACGAACGCAATAATTCCGATAAAACTGTATATTGCAAAAATATATTTTTAAAAGACAGAAAAGGAAAGTTTTATTACATCATTTGTCATGAAGATAATAATGTTAATCTACGTCAGTTGAAATACAAACTTCATGCACACAGAAACTTTTCATTTGCGTCAGCAGAGGAAGTTGATCAACATCTGCATGTGGAACCAGGTTGCATTACTCCTTTTGTTTTCCTCTCCGAAGCCGTTTCTAAAGACATAGTCGTTGCGATATCACGAGAATTGATGTTTGAGAAACACTTGAACTTTCACCCGCTACATGCAGAATTTACTACAAGAATTTCTTTTGGACTTCTGTTAAAGTTATTTGGTCATCTTAAAAGAAAATTATGTATATTAGATATATAATAAACTTCATATTCATACACTATAATCATGTCACGTGGTGTGTGTTGAATAATGTTATGATATGTAAACGATGTTATATATCTACATTGATCGAATGATTGAGTGATTGTTGTTTAACGCCGAACGAGCAATATTTTTAGCTATATCATGACGAGAACAAGATACATTCGATGAGATGACGATGCATGTCCGCTTTGTACTAGACCAACACGTTTGGTTGGATTTTAAAGTGTTAGCTCTCATTGAAACAACAGTCCATGAGTAGACATGTCGCTCCACTCGGACACATAATCCGAATTCTAACCACTCTTTGTTCTTTCTGTTTGCTGTTGCATGCATTGCGAAGAAACTACAAATATCAATTTTATAGTCGTGAGTTTGAACCGACCTGGGCTCGAACGCACAATTTATCACAATCGAGGCAAACACGCTCACCACTACACCACTAATGTGGTTCATAGTGAATTCGTTTCAGTGAGCATTGTGAAATAGAATATTACTTATTGTATCATATAACTCAACTTCTAAATTCGATATTTGATTTTCCTTTTGTTAAATGAAAATAAAATTTAAACAGTGATGGTCAAGACTTCCACCAATATCAACAAAACGACCAATTGCCTCTAAACAGTGATGGTCAACAATTCTACCAATATCAACAAACGACCAATTACCTCTAAGCAGTGATGGTCAACAATTCCATCAATATCAACAATACGACCAACTACCTCTAAGCAGTGATGGTCAACAATTCTACCAATATCAACAAAACGACCTATTGCTTCTAAGCAGTAATGGTTAACAATTCTACCAATATCAACAAAACGACGAATTACCTCTAAACAGTGATGGTCAACAGTTCTACCAATATCAACAAAACGAACAATTACCTCTAAACAGTGATGGTCAACAATTCTACCAATATCAACAAAACGACCAATTGCCTCTAAGCAATGATGGTCAACAATTCTACCAATATCAACAAGACGACCAATTACCTCTCAACAGTGATGGTCAACAATTCCACCAATATAAAAAAAAAACGACCAATCACCTCTAAACAGTGATGGTCAACAATTCTACCAATATCAACAAACGACCAATTACCTCTAAGCAGTGATGGTCAACAATTCCATCAATATCAACAATACGACCAGCTACCTCTAAACAGTGATGGTCAACAATTCTACCAATATCAACAAAACGACCTATTGCTTCTAAGCAGTAATGGTTAACAATTATACCAATATCAACAAAACGACGAATTACCTCTAAACAGTGATGGTCAACAGTTCTACCAATATCAACAAAACGAACAAATACCTCTAAACAGTGATGGTCAACAATTCTACCAATATCAACAAAACGACCAATTGCCTCTAAGCAATGATGGTCAACAATTCCACCAATATCAACAAAACGAAAAATTACCTCTATACAATGATGGTCAACAATTCTACCAATATCAACAAAATGGCGAATTACCTCTCAACAGTGATGGTCAACAATTCTACCAATATCAACAAGACGACCAATTACCTCTAAGCAGTAATGGTCAATAATTCTTCCAATATCAACAAAACGACCAATAGCCTCTAAACAGTGATGGTCAACAATTCCATAAATATCAACAAAACAACCAAATACCTCTAAACAGTGATGATCAACAATTCCATCAATATCAACAAAACGACCAATCACCTCTAAACAGTGATGGTTAACATTTCTACCAATATCAACAAAACGACGAATTACCTCTAAACAGTGATGGTCAACAGTTCTACCAATATCAACAAAACGAACAAATACCTCTAAACAGTGATGGTCAACAATTCTACCAATATCAACAAAACGACCAATTGCCTCTAAGCAATGATGGTCAACAATTCCACCAATATCAACAAAATGGCGAATTACCTCTCAACAGTGATGGTCAACAATTCTACCAATATCAACAAGACGACCAATTACCTCTAAGCAGTAATGGTCAATAATTCTTCCAATATCAACAAAACGACCAATAGCCTCTAAACAGTGATGGTCAACAATTCCATAAATATCAACAAAACAACCAAATACCTCTAAACAGTGATGATCAACAATTCCATCAATATCAACAAAACGACCAATCACCTCTAAACAGTGATGGTTAACATTTCTACCAATATCAACAAAACGACGAATTACCTCTAAACAGTGATGGTCAACAGTTCTACCAATATCAACAAAACGAACAAATACCTCTAAACAGTGATGGTCAACAATTCTACCAATATCAACAAAACGACCAATTGCCTCTAAGCAATGATGGTCAACAATTCCACCAATATCAACAAAATGGCGAATTACCTCTCAACAGTGATGGTCAACAATTCTACCAATATCAACAAGACGACCAATTACCTCTAAGCAGTAATGGTCAATAATTCTTCCAATATCAACAAAACGACCAATAGCCTCTAAACAGTGATGGTCAACAATTCCATAAATATCAACAAAACAACCAAATACCTCTAAACAGTGATGATCAACAATTCCATCAATATCAACAAAACGACCAATCACCTCTAAACAGTGATGGTTAACATTTCTACCAATATCAACAAAACGACGAATTACCTCTAAACAGTGATGGTCAACAGTTCTACCAATATCAACAAAACGAACAAATACCTCTAAACAGTGATGGTCAACAATTCTACCAATATCAACAAAACGACCAATTGCCTCTAAGCAATGATGGTCAACAATTCCACCAATATCAACAAAACGAAAAATTACCTCTATACAGTGATGGTCAACAATTCTACCAATATCAACAAAATGGCGAATTACCTCTCAACAGTGATGGTCAACAATTCTACCAATATCAACAAGACGACCAATTACCTCTAAGCAGTAATGGTCAACAATTCTACCAATATCAACAAAACGACCAATAGCCTCTAAACAGTGATGGTCAACAATTCCATAAATATCAACAAAACAACCAAATACTTCTAAACAGTGATGATCAACAATTCCATCAATATCAACAAAACGACCAATCACCTCTAAACAGTGATGGTCAACAATTCTACCAATATCAACAAAGCGACGAATTACCTCTAAACAGTGATGGTCAACAATTCTACCAATATCAACAAATCGACCAACTACCTTTAAACAGTGATGGTCAACAATTCCATCAATATCAACAAAACGACCACTCACCTCTAAACAGTGATGGTCAACAATTCTACCAATATCAACAAAACGACCAATCACCTCTAAGCAATGATGGTCAACAATTCCACCAATATCAACAAAATGGCGAATTACCTCTCAACAGTGATGGTCAACAATTCTACCAATATCAACAAGACGACCAATTACCTCTAAGCAGTAATGGTCAATAATTCTTCCAATATCAACAAAACGACCAATAGCCTCTAAACAGTGATGGTCAACAATTCCATAAATATCAACAAAACAACCAAATACCTCTAAACAGTGATGATCAACAATTCCATCAATATCAACAAAACGACCAATCACCTCTAAACAGTGATGGTTAACATTTCTACCAATATCAACAAAACGACGAATTACCTCTAAACAGTGATGGTCAACAGTTCTACCAATATCAACAAAACGAACAAATACCTCTAAACAGTGATGGTCAACAATTCTACCAATATCAACAAAACGACCAATTGCCTCTAAGCAATGATGGTCAACAATTCCACCAATATCAACAAAACGAAAAATTACCTCTATACAGTGATGGTCAACAATTCTACCAATATCAACAAAATGGCGAATTACCTCTCAACAGTGATGGTCAACAATTCTACCAATATCAACAAGACGACCAATTACCTCTAAGCAGTAATGGTCAACAATTCTACCAATATCAACAAAACGACCAATAGCCTCTAAACAGTGATGGTCAACAATTCCATAAATATCAACAAAACAACCAAATACTTCTAAACAGTGATGATCAACAATTCCATCAATATCAACAAAACGACCAATCACCTCTAAACAGTGATGGTCAACAATTCTACCAATATCAACAAAGCGACGAATTACCTCTAAACAGTGATGGTCAACAATTCTACCAATATCAACAAATCGACCAACTACCTTTAAACAGTGATGGTCAACAATTCCATCAATATCAACAAAACGACCACTCACCTCTAAACAGTGATGGTCAACAATTCTACCAATATCAACAAAACGACCAATCACCTCTAAACAGTGATGGTCGACAATTCTACCAATATCAACAAAGCGACGAATTACCTCTAAACAGTGATGGTCAACAATTCTACCAATATCAACAAATCGACCAATTACCTCTAAGCAGTAATGGTCAACAATTCTACCAATATCAACAAAACGACCAATAGCCTCTAAACAGTGATGGTCAACAATTCCATAAATATCAACAAAACAACCAAATACCTCTAAACAGTGATGATCAACAATTCCATCAATATCAACAAAACGACCAATCACCTCTAAACAGTGATGGTCAACAATTCTACCAATATCAACAAATCGACCAATTACCTCTAAACAGTAATGGTTAACAATTCTACCAATATCTATAAATATTACAAAAAGGAGAAAATAAAATAACACAACACAACATATGTTGAACAGCTCCTTATGATATCACTAAACATTAGTGGTAGAATGGTATTTCTAGTTCAATCTTCTCATTAAGTTCCTTGCAATAAAAAGGAAGTTTTCAATTTGTCTCATTAATGACACAATCAAATAAATAAATCTTTACGACAAGAAGAACAGCAATACAAGTTAGTATGTCGACGACATTCCTCTATCTCTCATGGTTTCTGAAAAAAGACATGACAGAAAGTACAAATGTCCAAAATTTGAATCAAACATCATTTGTTTGTGTTCGTGTTTTTCTTTTTCTTTGTTGTTTTTTGTTTGTTGTTGTTGCATAATTCTAATCTTAATGACTCATTTGTTAGTCAATAACGAAAGTTGCCTATTATATTTTGAAAAAGCGACTAGAAGGACCATAAATGAGAATGTTCACATACATGTATTTCAAATGTTAATGTGCACATTTTTTATAATATATTTTCCTTTATATTCCTAATAGAAATTCTTGCCTACAGTTTGCAATCAAATTTGACTTTACTAGTTCTAGTTGTTTCAAAAATTAGAAACGCTAGTCTATTGATGAGCGGTTATTACATAAAAGAAACGCTACTGTTTAAATGGGGGTCTGCTGTATAACGGAAAAGTCATTGTTTAACTGAGCGTCTACTGGAAAAAGGAAATGCTGCTGTTTAACTGATCGGCTACTGCAGAAAGGAAAGACTTCCGTTTAACCGAGCGATGACTGTATAAAGGAAAAAAGAAATGGTATTTCTTACATGAACGGTTTTTGTTTAACTGAGTAGCTATTGTATAAAGGAAAAACTACTGTTTAACTCGGCGGCTACTGTACAAATGAAAGGTCATTGTTTACCTGAGCGGGATTAAGAAAGGGTATTGTTTAAATGAGCGGCTATTATATAAATAAAAGGCTACTGTATAAAGGAAAGGCTATTGTTTATCTGAGCGGCTACTGTATAAAGAAAAGGCTAATGTATAAAAGGAAAACCTACTGCTTAACTGCCCATCTACTGCAGACAAGAACGGCTACTGTTTAGCTGAGCGGCTACTATATAAAAGAACGGCTACTGTTTAATTGAACGGCTATTGGATTAAGAAAAGAGGGTACTGTTTAACTGAGCGTCTACTGTATAAAGAAAAGGCTACTGTATAATAAATAAGGGTAATAACAAAATTACCGAACTCCGAACAATCTTACAAAGGGAAAGGTTATTGTTTAACTGAGCGGCTACTGTATAAAGAACAGGCTACTGTATAGAGGCCATGTTATTGTTTAACTGAGCGGCTACTGTATAAAGAAAGGGCTACTGTATAAAGGAAAGGTTATTGTTTAACTGAGCGGTTACTGTATAAAGAAATGTCTACTGTATAAAGGAATGGTTATTGCTTAACTGAGCGGTTACTGTAAAAAGAGATGTCTACTGTATAAAGGAAAGGTTATTGTTTAACTGAGCGGCTACTGTATAAAGAAATGTCTACTGTGTAAAGGAAAGGTTATTGTTTAACTGAGCGGCTACTGTATAAAGAAAAGGCTTCTGTATAAAAAAACTACTACTTTAACTGCTCATCTACTGCAGACCAGAACTGCTACTGTTTAACTGAGCGGCTACTGTATAAAGAAAAGGCTTCTGTATAAAAAAACTACTACTTTAACTGCTCATCTACTGCAGACCAGAACTGCTACTGTTAAGCTGAGTTGCGACTGTATAAAGGAAAGATTACTGTTTAGCTGAGCGGCTGCTGTATAAAAGAACGGGTAATGTTTAATTGAGCGGCTATTGGATTACGAAAATAGGGTATTATTTAAATGACCGGCTCCTGTAAAAGGGAAAGGCTACAGTTTGACTATGTGGCTATTGCATAATGGAAAATGTACTAATTAACTCAGCGGTACCGTATATAGGAAAGTTTATTGGTTCAAAGAGCGGCTACTGTTTAACTGATAATCTACAGGATTAGAGAACGGCTATTGTTTAACTGAGCGGCTACTGTATAAAGAGAATGCTACTGTTTAATTGATCGGCTGCTATCTATCTGAGAATCTACAGGATTTATGAATGGCTATTGTTTAATTGAGCGGCAACTGTATAAAGGAACGGCCACTGTATAGGAGAAATGCTACTGTTTAATCCAGTGGCTACTGCATCAAGCGAAATGCTACTGTTTAACTGTATAAAAGAAAGGTTACTGTTAAGCGAATGTCTATTGTATAAAAGAAAAGCTACTGTATATCTCAGTGGCTATTGTATAAAGGAAAGGTTACTGTTTAGCTGAGCTGTATAAAGGAAAGACTACTGCTTAACTGCATGTGTTTTGCATAAAGGAAAGGCTACTGTTTAGCGAAGCGGCTACTGCGTAAAGTAAAAATTACTGTTTAACTGAGTTGTATAAAAGAAAGGCTACTGTTTAACTGAATGTATTTTGTATAAAGGAAAGGCTACTGTTTAACTCAGTAGCTACTGTATAAAGGACAGGCTACTGTTTAACTGTGCTGTATGAAAGGAGGCTATTGCTTAACTCAGTGGCTACTGCATAAAGGTAAGGGTACTGTTTAGCTAAGCGGCTAGTGCATAAAGGAAAGACTACTGTTAACTGAACGGCTACTGCATCAAGCAAAATGCTACTGTTTAGCTGAGCTGTATAAAAGAAAGACTACTGTTTAACACAATGTCTATTGTATAAAGGAAAGGCTACTGCTTAACTTAGCGGCCACTACATAAAGAAAAGACTACTGTTTAGCTGAGCTGTATAAAAGAAGGCTACTGTTTAACTGAATGTCTATTGCATAAAGGAACGGCTATTTATTAGCTGAGTGGATACTGTTTAACTGAACATCTACAGGATTGAAGAACGAATATTGTTTAGCTGAGCGGCTACTGTTTAAAAGAACGCCTACTGTTTAACTAAGCGGCTACTGTATAAAGGAAATTCACTCTTTTTGGCTAACCGGATGCTGTACACAGGAAAGGCTACTGTTTATCTGAGCGGCGACTGCATAAGGGAATGTATATTATTTAACTGAGCAGCTACTATATGAAAGAAATGCTATTCCTAACAGATCGACTATTGCATAAAGGAAAGTCTACTAATTGACCAAGCGGCTACGGTATAAAGGAACGGCTATATAAAAGAAAGGCTACTGTTTAACTGAGCTGCTATTGGATTAAGAAAAGAGTGTAATATTTAACTGAGAGGCTACTGTATGAAGAGAATGCTACTGTTTAATCGATCGGCTGCTATCTATCTGCGAATCTAAAGGATTTATGAAAGATTATTGCTTAACTGAGCGGCTACTGTATAAAGGAACGGTCACTGTATCAAGGAAAGGTTACTATTTAACGGAGCGGCTACTATATAAAGGAAACTTTATTGTTTAACTGCGCGGCTACTGTGTAAAAGAATGGCTACTGTTTAATTGAGCGACAATTGGATTAAGAAAAGAGGGTATTATTTAAGTGAGCGGTTCCTGTAAAAAGGAAAGGCTACTGTTTGACTATGTGGCTATTGCATAATGGAAAATCTACTAATTAACCCAGCGGCTACCGTATATAGGAAAGTTTATTGTTTCACCGAGCGGCTACTGCTTAACTGATAATATACAGGATTAGAGAACGGCTATTGTTTAGCTCAGCGGCTACTGTATAAAGATAATTCTACTGTATAAATGATCGCCTGCTATCCATGTGAGAATCTACAGGATTTATGAATGGCTATTATTTAACTGAGCGGCTACTGTTTAACTAAGCGGCTACTGCGTAAAGGAAATGGTACTGTATTGATGACCTGTATAAAAGAAAAACTACTGTTTAACTGAATGTCTATTGTTTAAAGGAAACGCTACTGTATAACTAAGCGGGTACTGCGTAATGGAAAGGCTACTGTTTAGCTGAGAAGTATAAAAGCTATTGTTTAACCGAATGTCTATTGCATAAAGGATAGGCTACTGTTTAGCTGAGCTGTATGAAAGAAAGCTACTGTTTAACTCAGTTGCTACTGCATAAAGGAAAGGCTACTGTTTAACTAAGCGCCTAGTACATAAAGGAAAGGCTACTGTTTAACTAAGCGGCTAGTACATAAAGGAAAGACTACTGTTTAACTGAGCGGCTACTGCATAAGCGAAATGCTACTGTTTAACTGAGCTGTATAAAAGAAAGGCTACTGTTAAGCGAA
Organism: Bathymodiolus septemdierum; assembly: GCA_963383655.1. Taxonomy (NCBI): domain Eukaryota; kingdom Metazoa; phylum Mollusca; class Bivalvia; order Mytilida; family Modiolidae; genus Bathymodiolus; species Bathymodiolus septemdierum. Next base: position 34,409,024 of record OY726526.1, on the reverse strand, counting down.
TGTATATTGTATAATGGAAAGACTACTGTTTAACTCAGTGGCTACTGTATAAAGGAACGACTAATGCATAAAGCGAAATGCTACTGTTTACCTGAGCTATATAAAAGAAAGGCTACTGTTTAACTGAATGTATATTGTATACAGGAACGGCTACTGTTTATCTGGACGGCTACTGTATAAATGATAGGCTACTGTTTAACTGAATGACTACTGTTTAGTTGAAAAGTTGTTGTATAAAGGAATTACATTGCATATCAATATATAGTAAAATTATTTTTACTAATATTTCTGTGACGAAAAAGTATTGTTTACTGGTTATAAATTTAATAGTATACCATTAATCTGTAAGCAAAGGGTCATTTAAAACTTACTTTTAAGTCGCTGTTTTTATGTACATTATTTTGTTATATTAAAGACTTCTCGCGTGTGTTTTTTGTTGGTGTTTGTTGGTATTTCTCAATTTTTTTATTTATTTTATTATTTTAATTTAGTTGTTTTTATTTGTTTTGTTCTTTTTGTTGTTGTTTTAATTGATTGGTATTTTGTTATCATGTAGTAGTAAATATTCCATCAGAGTTTGTCAGTGTTCCAAGTCACAACAATCCATAAAATTGGGAATACCATTTTTAACTCGTTCGTTCGTAATGAAGAGGCTGATGCTGACACAACTTAAATCATATTGTTTTGTCGTACAGAACAAAATTGTATATACCATTAACCAAGCCATGTTGGCCACGGTCAAACTTTCGAATAACAAAAACTGGTTGGCTCCGAATCAGAAAAATGTGTCCGAGTGGAGCGACATGTTTATCCGCAGACTGTTTTTTCAGTGAGCTAGCACTATAAAGATCCAACTCAGCGTGTTGGTCTAGAACAAACCGGACCTCATTATTATCTCATTGAAAATTAACTTGTTCTCGCCATGATATAGCTGAAAAATTGCTGAGTTGGCGTTAAGCAACACTCACTCACTCACTCACTCACTCACTCACTCACTCACTCACTCACTCACTCACTCACTCACTCACTCACTCACTCACTCACTCACTCACTCACTCACTCACTCACTCACCCACTCACCCACTCACTCACTCACTCACTCACTCACTCACTCACTCACTCACTCACTCACTCACTCACTCACTCACTCACTCACTCACTCACTCACTCACTCACTCACTCACTCACTCACTCACTCACTCACTCACTCACTCACTCACTCACTCACTCACTCACTCACTCACTCACTCACCCACCCACCCACCCACCCACCCACCCACCCACCCACTCACTCACTCACTCACTCACTCACTCACTCACTCACTCACTCACTCACTCACTCACTCACTCACTCACTCACTCACTCACTCACTCACTCACTCACTCACTCACTCACTCACTCACTCACTCACTCACTCACTCACTCACTCACTCACTCACTCACTCACTCACTCACTCACTCACTCACTCACTCACTCACTCACTCACTCACTCACTCACTCACTCACTCACTCACTCACTCACTCACTCACTCACTCACTCACTCACTCACTCACTCACTCACTCACTCACTCACTCACTCACTCACCCCCCTCCCTCCCTCCCTCCCTCCCTCATGAATGAATGAATGAATGAATGAATGAATGAACGAATGAATGAATGAATGAATGAATGAATGAATGAATGAATGAATGAATGAATGAATGAATGAATGAATGAATGAATGAATGAATGAATGAATGAATGAAGGAACAAGTCAGCGAGAAGAGAAGCACAGTTAGTTCTCATCAAAATGCCGAATGCCTGTTGAAAAATACGTCCATCAAACATAGCATGTTGTCAATCACAAACCCAAGCATACTGATGATATCAATTTCAGAAAAGAGTTTGAAGATACCAAAGGGTTAATCAGAATCCGTAAATCGAAAAAGAACAGACAACACAATTGCCAAAAGAAAAAGTACAAAAGGAAAAACAACGATCTACAAAACATACACATATAAAAGGAAAGTCTACTGTTTAACTCAGCGGCTATTGTATATAGGACTTGCTACTGTTTAACTGAGTGGCTATTGCATAAAGGAAAATATACTGCTTAGCTCAGCGGCTGCTGTATAAAGGAAAGGTTATTGCTTATCTGAGCTTCTACTTTCTAAAAGAATGCCTAATGTTTAACTGCGCGACTACTGGATAAAGAAAATGGTAAGTTTAAATGAGCGGCTATTGTATAAATGAAAGTCTCCTGTTGATCTTGGCGGGTACTGTATAATGGAAAGGCTATTGTTTAGCTCAGCGGCTACTGTTTAAACGAGAATCTACAGGATTAGAGAACGGATAATGTTTAATTGAGAATAAACTGGATTTAAGAAAAGTGTATTGTTTAAATGACCGGCTATTGTATAACGGAAAGGCTACTAATTAACTCAGTGGCTATTGTATACAGGAACGGCTATTTCACTGAGCGGCCACTGTTTAACTGATAATTTACAGGATAAGAGAACTAATATTGTTTAACTGAGCGGCTACTGTATAAAGAGAATGCTACTGAATTAAATGAACGGCTGCTATTTGTCTGAGAATATACAGGATTAAAGAAGGGCTATTATTTAACTGAGACGCTACTGTATAAAGGAAAGGCTATTACTTAACTGAGAGGCTACTGTATAAAGTAAATCCTACTGTTTAACTGAGCGGCTACTGCACAAAAGAAAATACTACTTTTTAACTGAACTGTATAAAATATACAAATGTAGTAGTAAATATTACATCAGAGTTTGTCAGTGTTACAAGAAACAACAATCCATAAAATTGGGAATAACGTGTTTAACTAGTACGTTCCTAATGAAGAGGCTATGAAGTTAATGATGTTGACACAACTTAAATCATATTGGTTTGTCGTACAGAAGCAAATTGTATATACCAAAGGAGTAATAAGAAGTCGACGGACAGGCAATACAATGGTGAAAACAAAAGGGACAAAAAGACAAAATAATAATCTACAAAAACACTACGCAGAAAACAAAAAATTGAGCAACACGAACTCCACTAAAACCCGGGGTACACTCAAATGGTCTGAAAGGGTAAGCAGTTCCTGCTTCAAATGTGGTACTCGCTGTGTTGCTCTGGTTATAACCCCGGTGATATTTCATGTATAAGGAAAGAAATGGATTGTGATTATACCAAATGAAACATGTTCGTGGTTATTTGTTGCACAGGTATTCCGTAGCGATTAACCAAGCCATGTTGGCCACGGTAAAACATTCGAAGTGATGACCTTAGCTTAACCAATAGGAACCCTTGATTCAATAGCTTCCTTGAAATCATGAAAAGAATGACAAACTCTGGAATATCGCATCAACTGAGAGTTATATACTCCACATCCATATACTTCTGGAATATTGCTCCATATAACTGTAAAGTTCACAATAGTAAAATTACAATATTCTCCGTTGTCGTATTTTCTTACGTTCTTAACCGGCCGTCACTGTCAACTTCTATTTATAGGTTTATGCATGAAGCAAACATAGCTGTTTATATGGTATCCTTTATTTCAAGCTTGACAGGATAGAGGTGATCAACAAAATCACCAAGCTTAGAATTACTTATAGAAAGAACATCATCTATATAACAGAACGTGGAATTAAAGGATAGGGCTAGCTTCTTTTCGTTTTTCATGAGAAGGCCTTGTATGAAGTCTGCCTCATACAAATAAAGGAACAAGTCAGCGAGAAGAGGAGCACAGTTGGTACTCATCGAAATGCCGACTGTCTGTTGCAAAACACACCCAACAAACATAACATGCTATCAATCAAAAACTCAAGCATATTGATGATATCAATTTCAGGGAAGAGTTTGAAAATACCAAAGGAGTAATCAGAATCCGTAATTCGAAAAAGAACAGACAACACAATGGCCAAAAGAAAAAGTGCAAAAGGACAAACAACGATCTACAAATCATACAAATAAAGCTAAAGATCAAGTAATACGAGTCCCACTAAAAACGGGGATAAACTCATGTGCTCCGGACGGGTAAGGAGTTTCTGCTCCACTGGTTGCACCCGTCGTCTTAATATAGTTACAAACCCAGTGATAGGCCTTGAATGAAATGGTAAAATGGAAAATCAAAGTGTGTTTTTTAACGAAATAAGATTTGTCCTTTCCTAAAGCAATCGAATAAATCAAATTTGTTGCTTAAATCGTGTATCAAGTTGACTATCTAGTGTTCATGAATTGTATTTTGACAGATAAATAATAAAACATTGGTTCACATTAATTTTATTTTTAGTTATTGTTAGATGTTCTACGTATCATCATAGAAATTGTCTTTATTGAATGGCTACCCTTGAATTTATACCAACGCATACCAGTTTCATCACCTTTGTTCTCAAGATACAGTCCATTTATATGAACGCGGTGATAAACCCTATGACACCACGCACCTTTGTACCTGACGGCACAATGCTCTGTTGTGTGGGAATCATTTTCTCTGACTTTAGTACTGAACGTTTTCCCTTTATGAACGGCCATACTATCACCTGTTGACAGTTTAAACAGTATATACCAACCACCTTTCTATAATGAACACAACAGTGAGGTTCAGTTTAGACAGGTTTCACTGTATATCTACTCTATGTTCATATGTAAGAGTCTTTACCTCCAGTTGTTTGTAGGAGGGCGCATGTCATATTTACATTATTTGTGTTTGCTGGCGCATAGTGATGTCCAACACATTTTGTGTTTTGTTTTTGTTTTGTTTTCTTCGTCTTGTGTACCTTATGTGGCCAGTTTATCTGGATTGTCCTTTTATGATTGCCCCTACGCTATTCTTTTACGTTTATCTATTAATTGGTATGACGGGATTTGCTGAGGAGGCTAAGCATTTTGTCATATATCAGAATTCAGTGAGGTAAATAATTAGTATGGTCTTCACTTGCTATAGACGAGTACCGGTATATATATTTATATAAAGTGCAACAAGGAACAACCACGGCCCGAGGCACATAAATGAATTATTAAATATAAAATTATGATTTACTTAGTATTTTTACAATAACATATTCCATGGGTTTTCGTACTAAGCTGAATCAGTTCAAGCATGGGGATTTCATATGGATCAATGATTTCTTGGTGATGGTATGATGACATTAGAAGTTGTGGAAGTATTCGTAATACTAGAAAAACAAGCTTCCCTGCCGTATCACTATATCCACTCAGATGAATCTTATAATTGATTGATGCGTCGGCCACGTAGAAGGTATTATATTTGGCGAATGTCTTGTTACCCTTGAAATCCTCAAAATCGAAGCGAATTTGATAGTCATCTACATACGTGATTGTACCACACAGTAGAGAAAATCACAACTACCTAATACAGACACGTTATTGTAGCACACAGTGGGGACAATCACAGCTACCTAGTACAGACACGTGATTGTACCATAGAGTAGAGCAAATCACAACTACCAAGTACAGACACGTGATTGTACCATACAGTAGAGCAAATCACAACTATCTAGTACAGACACGTGATTGTACCACACAGCAGCGAGAGTCACAACTACCTAGTAGAGACATGTGATTGTTTCACACAACAGAGACAACCACAACTACCTAGAAAATCACAACAATCTAATACAGACACGTGATTGTACCACACAGGAGAGAAAATTACAACTACCTTGTACAGACACGTGATTGTACCACACAGGAGAGAAAATTACAACTACCTAGTACAGACACATGATTGTACCACACAGTAGAGCAAATCACAACTATCTAGTACAGACACGTGATTGTACCACACAGCAGTGAGAGTCACAACTACCTAGTACAGACATGTGATTGTGTCACACAACAGAGACAACCACAACTACCTAGAAAATCACAACAATCTAATACAGACACGTGATTGTACCAAACAGTACAGAAAATTACAACTACCTAGAACAGACACGTGATTGTACCACACAGCAGAAACAATACAATTACAACTACCTAGTACAGACACGTGATTGTATTACACAGTGGAGAAAATCACCACTACCTAGTACAGACACATGATTGTACAACACAGCAGGACAATCACAACTACCTAGAACAGACGTGATTGTACCACACAGCAGCGACAGTCACAACTACCTAGTACATACACGTGATTGTACCACACAGCAGAGACAATCACAGCAAACACATAATTGTAGCACACAGTGGGGACAATCACAGCTACCTTGTACAGACACGTGATTGTACCATAGAGTAGAGCAAATCACAACTACCTAGTACAGACACGTGATTGTACCATACAGTAGAGCAAATCACAACTATCTAGTACAGACACGTGATTGTACCACACAGCAGCGACAGTCACAACAATCTAATAGAGACACGTGATTGTACCACACAGTAGAGAAAATCACAACAATCTAATACAGACACGTGATTGTACCACACAGCAGAGACAATCACAACTACCTAGTACAGACACGTGATTGTACCACACAGTAGAGACATTCACAACTACCTAGTACACACACATGATTGTACCACACAGTAGAGAAAACCACAACTACCTAGTACAGAAACGTCATTGTACCACACAGTAGAGAAAATCACAACAATCTAATACAGACACGTGATTGTGCAACACAGCAGAGACAATCACAACTACCTAGTACAGACACGTGATTGTACCACACAGTAGAGACATTCACAACTACCTAGTACAGACACGTGATTTTACCACACGGTAGAGACATTCACAACTACCTAGTACAGACACTTGATTGTACCCCACAGTAGAGAAAATCACAACTACCTAGTACAGACACGTGATTGTACCACACAGCAGAAACAATACAATCACAACTACCTAGTGCAGACACGTGATTGTAACACACAGCAGAGACAATCACAACTACCTAGTACAGACACGCGATTGTACCACACAACGGAAGCAATCACAACTACATGGTACAGACACGTGATTGTACCACACAGCAGCGACAGTCACAACTACCTAGTACAGATACGTGATTGTAACACACAGCAGAGACAATCACAACTACCTAGTAGAGATACGTGATTGTGCCACACAGCAGAAAAAAACACAACTACCTAGTACAGACACGTGATTGTACCACACAGCAGAGACAACCACAACTACCTAGTACAGACATGTGGTTGTACCACACAGCGGAGTCAATCACAACTACCTAGTACAGACACGTGATTGTACCACACATCAGAGACAATCACAACTACCTAGGACAGACACGTGATTGTACCACACAGCAGAGACAATCACAACTACCTAGTACAGACACGTGATTGTACCACACAATAGAGACAATCACAACTACCTAGTACAGACACGTGATTGTATTACACAGTGGAGAAAATCACAACTACCTAGTACAGACACATGAATGTACAACACAGCAGAGACAATCAAAACTACCTAGAACAGACACGTGATTGTACCACACAGCAGAGACAATCACAACTACCTAGTACAGACACTTAATTGTAGCACACGGTGGGGACAATCACATCTACCTAGTACAGACACGTGATTGTACAATGGAGTAGAGCAAATCACAACTACCTAGTACAGACACGTGATTGTACCATAGAGTAGAGCAAATGACAACTATCTAGTACATACACGTGATTGTACCACACAGAAGCGAGAGTCACAACTACCTAGTACAGACATGTGATTGTGTCACACAGCAGTGACATCCACAACTACCTAGAACAGACACGTGATTGTATTACCCAGTAGAGACAATCTTAACTACATAGTACAGACACGTGATTGTACCACACAGCAGAAAAAATCACAACAATCTAATACAGACACGTGATTGTACCACACAGTAGAGAAAATCACAACTACCTAGTACAGACACGTGATTGTACCACACAGTAGAGACATTCAGACCACACAGTGGACAAAATCACAACTACCTAGTACAGAAACATGATTGTACCACACAGTAGAGAAAATCATAACAACCTAGTACAGACACTTGATTGTAACACACAGTAGAGAAATCACAACTACCTAGTACAGACACGTGATTGTACCACACAGCAGAGAAAATCACAACAATCTAATACAGACACATGATTGTACCACACAGAAGAGAAAATCACAACTACTTAGTACAGACACGTGTTTGTACCACACAGTAGAGACATTCACAACTACCAAGTACAGATACTTGATTGTACCACACAGTAGAGAAAATCACAACTACCTAGTACACACACGTGATTGTACCACACAGCAGAAACAATACAATCACAACTACCTAGTACAGACACGTGACTGTACCACACAGCAGACAATCACAACTACTTAGTACAGACACCTTATTGTAACACACAGCAGAGACAATCACAACCACCTAATACAGATACGTGATTCTACCACACAGCAGAGAAAATCACAATTACCTAGTACAGACACGTGATTGTACCACACAGCAGAGACAATCACCACTAGCTAGTACAGACATGTGATTGTACCACACAGGGGAATCAATCACAACTACCTAGTACAGACACGTGATTGCATCACACAGCAACCATCACAACTACTTAGCACAGACACGTGATTGTACCACACAGCAGAGACAATCACAACTACCTAGTACAGATACGTGATTGTACCACACAGTAGAGAAAATCACAACTACCTAGTGCAGACACGTGATTGTACCACACAGCAGAAACAATACCATCACAACTACCTAGTACAGACACGTGATTGCAACACACAGCAGAGACAATCACAACTACATAGTACAGACACGTGATTGTACCATACAGCGGAGGCAATCACAACTACAAAGTACAGACACGTGATTGTACCACACAGTAGAGACAGTAACAACTACCTAGTACAGACACGTGATTGTACCACACAGCAGACAATCACAACTACTTAGTACAGACACGTGATTGTAACACACAGCAGAGAATATCACAACTACCTAGTACAGACACGTGATTGTACCACACAGCCGAGACAATCACAACTACCTAGTACATACATGTGATTGTACCAGACAGCGGAGTTAATCACAACTATCTAGTACAGACACGTGATTGTACCACACATCAGAGACAATCACAACTACCTAGCACAGACACGTGATTGTACCACACAGCAGAGACAATCACAACTATCTAGTACA